>CAXDIW010000229.1:2427250-3640875 GCA_963989415.1 Cerceris ruficornis | reverse complement strand
TATATAGTCTAAGAAACATATACGCAAAGCATCCAAACAGTACAATTCGCCAATTTTTTGTTCTTCAAGTTTAAGTGAACTACGAGCCGCATTGTTAATCATGAAATGGAAATTATTTGTAACTTTCTACAAGTAGAACAATGAATAGTAAATGTAGACGGGTGAAATCTTTCTATATATTGCTTCTATATAGTCTAAGAAACATATACGCAAAGCATCCAAACAGTACAATTCGCCAATTTTTTGTTCTTCAAGTTTAAGTGAACTACGAGCCGCATTGTTAATCCTTTAAAGGAAATTATTTGTAACTTTCGACAAGTAGAACAGTGAATGGAAAAGGTAGACGGTTGAAATCATTGTATATAATGCTTCTATATAGTCTAAGAAACATATATGCAAAGCATCCAAAGAGTACAATTCGCCAATTTATTGTTCTTCAAGTTGAAGTGAACAACGAGCCCCAATGGTTAATCCTTTATCGGAAATTATTTGTAACTTTCGACAAGTAGAAACAATGAATGGAACAGGTAGACGGTTGAGATCTTTGTATATATTGCTTCTATATAGTCTATGAAACATATACGCAAAGCATCCAGACAGTACAATTCGCCAATTTTTTGTTCTTCAAGTTTAAGTGAACTACGAGCCGCATTGTTAATCCTTTAAAGGAAATTATTTGTAACTTTCGACAAGTAGAACAATGAATGGAAAAGGTAGACGGTTGAAATCATTGTATATAATGCTTCTATATAGTCTAAGAAACATATATGCAAAGCATCCAAACAGTGCAATTCGCCAATTTTTTGTTCTTCAAGTTTAAGTGAACTACGAGCCCCATTGTTAATCCTTTAACGGAAATTATTTGTAAATTTCGACAAGTAGAACAATGATTGGATCACGTAGACGGTTGAAATCTTTGTATATAATGCTTCCATATAGTCTAAGAAACGTGTACGCAAAGCATCCAAACATTACCATTCGCCAATTTTTTGTTCTTCAAGTTTAAGTGAACAATGAGCACCAATGGTTTATCCTTTATCGGAAATTATTTGTAATTTTCGACAAGTAGAACAATGAATCGAACAGGTAGACGGTTGAAATCTTTGTATATATTGCTTCTATATAGTCTAAGAAACATATATGCAAAGCATCCAAAGAGTACAATTCGCCAATTTATTGTTCTTCAAGTTGAAGTGAACAACGAGCCCCATTGATAATCATGAAATGGAAATTATTTGTAACTTTCTACAAGTAGAACAATGAATAGTAAATGTAGACGGGTGAAATCTTTCTATATATTGCTTCTATATAGTCTAAGAAACATATACGCAAAGCATCCAAACAGTACAATTCGCCAATTTTTTGTTCTTCAAGTTTAAGTGAACTACGAGCCGCATTGTTAATCCTTTAAAGGAAATTATTTGTAACTTTCGACAAGTAGAACAGTGAATGGAAAAGGTAGACGGTTGAAATCATTGTATATAATGCTTCTATATAGTCTAAGAAACATATATGCAAAGCATCCAAACAGTGCAATTCGCCAATTTTTTGTTCTTCAAGTTTAAGTGAACTACGAGCCCAATTGTTAATCCTCTAAAGGAAATTATTTGTAAATTTCGACAAGTAGAACAATGAATGGAATAGGTAGACGGTTGAAATCATTGTATATGCTGCTTCTATATAGCATAAGAAACCTATATGCAAAGCATCTAAACAGTACCATTCGCCAATTTTTTGTTCTTCAAGTTTAAGTGAACAATGAGCCCCATTGTTAATCCTTTATCGGAAATTATTTGTAACTTTCGACAAGTAGAACAATGAGTGGAACAGGTAGACGGTTGAAATCTTTGTATATATTGCTTCTATATAGTCTAAGAAACATATATGCAAAGCATCCAAAGAGTACAATTCGCCAATTTATTGTTCTTCAAGTTGAAGTGAACAACGAGCCCCAATGGTTAATCCTTTATCGGAAATTATTTGTAACTTTCGACAAGTAGAAACAATGAATGGAACAGGTAGACGGTTGAGATCTTTGTATATATTGCTTCTATATAGTCTATGAAACATATACGCAAAGCATCCAAACAGTACAATTCGCCAATTTTTTGTTCTTCAAGTTTAAGTGAACTACGAGCCGCATTGTTAATCCTTTAAAGGAAATTATTTGTAACTTTCGACAAGTAGAACAATGAATGGAAAAGGTAGACGGTTGAAATCATTGTATATAATGCTTCTATATAGTCTAAGAAACATATATGCAAAGCATCCAAACAGTGCAATTCGCCAATTTTTTGTTCTTCAAGTTTAAGTGAACTACGAGCCCCATTGTTAATCCTTTAACGGAAATTATTTGTAAATTTCGACAAGTAGAACAATGATTGGATCACGTAGACGGTTGAAATCTTTGTATATAATGCTTCCATATAGTCTAAGAAACGTGTACGCAAAGCATCCAAACATTACCATTCGCCAATTTTTTGTTCTTCAAGTTTAAGTGAACAATGAGCACCAATGGTTTATCCTCTAAAGGAAATTATTTGTAAATTTCGACAAGTAGAACAATGAATGGAATAGGTAGACGGTTGAAATCATTGTATATGCTGCTTCTATATAGCATAAGAAACCTATATGCAAAGCATCTAAACAGTACCATTCGCCAATTTTTTGTTCTTCAAGTTTAAGTGAACAATGAGCCCCATTGTTAATCCTTTATCGGAAATTATTTGTAACTTTCGACAAGTAGAACAATGAGTGGAACAGGTAGACGGTTGAAATCTTTGTATATATTGCTTCTATATAGTCTAAGAAACATATATGCAAAGCATCCAAAGAGTACAATTCGCCAATTTATTGTTCTTCAAGTTGAAGTGAACAACGAGCCCCAATGGTTAATCCTTTATCGGAAATTATTTGTAACTTTCGACAAGTAGAAACAATGAATGGAACAGGTAGACGGTTGAGATCTTTGTATATATTGCTTCTATATAGTCTAAGAAACATATACGCAAAGCATCCAAACAGTACAATTCGCCAATTTTTTGTTCTTCAAGTTTAAGTGAACTACGAGCCGCATTGTTAATCCTTTAAAGGAAATTATTTGTAACTTTCGACAAGTAGAACAATGAATGGAAAAGGTAGACGGTTGAAATCATTGTATATAATGCTTCTATATAGTCTAAGAAACATATATGCAAAGCATCCAAACAGTGCAATTCGCCAATTTTTTGTTCTTCAAGTTTAAGTGAACTACGAGCCCCATTGTTAATCCTTTAACGGAAATTATTTGTAAATTTCGACAAGTAGAACAATGATTGGATCACGTAGACGGTTGAAATCTTTGTATATAATGCTTCCATATAGTCTAAGAAACGTGTACGCAAAGCATCCAAACATTACCATTCGCCAATTTTTTGTTCTTCAAGTTTAAGTGAACAATGAGCACCAATGGTTTATCCTTTATCGGAAATTATTTGTAATTTTCGACAAGTAGAACAATGAATCGAACAGGTAGACGGTTGAAATCTTTGTATATATTGCTTCTATATAGTCTAAGAAACATATATGCAAAGAATCGAAACAGTACAATTCGCCAATTTTTTGTTCTTCAAGTTTAAGTGGACTACGAGCCCCATTGTTAATACTTTAACGGAAATTATTTGTAACATTCGACAAGTAGATCAATGAATGGAACAGGTAGACGGTTGAAATCAATGTATATATTTCTTCTATATAGTCTAAGAAACATATATGCAAAGCATCCAAACAGTACAAATCGCCAATTTTTTGTTCTTCAAGTTTAAGTGAACTACGAGCCCCATTGTTAATCCTATAAAGTAAATTATTTGTAAATTTCGACAAGTAGAACAAAGAATGGAACAGGTAGACGGTTGAAATCATAGTATATATTGCTTCTATATAGTCTAAGAAACACATATGCAAAGCATCCAAACAGTACAATTCGCCAATTTTATGTTCTTCAAGTTTAAATGAACTACGAGCCCCATTGTTAATCATTTAACGGAAATTATTTGTAACATTCGACAAGTAGAACAATGAATGGAACAGGTAGACGGTTAAATCATTGTATATATTCCTTCTATATAGACTAAGAAACATGTACGCAAACCATCCAAGCAGTACAATTTGCCAATTTTTTGTTCTTCAAGTTTAAGTGAACTACGAGCCCCATTGTTAATCCTTTAAAGGAAATTATTTGTATATTTCGACAAGTAGAACAATGAATGGAACAGGTAGACGGTAGAAATCAATGTATATGCTGCTTCTATATAGTCTAAGGAACGTGTACGCAAAGCATCCAAACATTACCATTCGCCAATTTTTTGTTCTTCAAGTTTAAGTGAACAATGAGCACCAATGGTTAATCCTTTATCGGAAATTATTTGTAATTTTCGACAAGTAGAACAATGAATCGGACAGGTAGACGGTTGAAATCTTTGTATATATTGCTTCTATATAGTCTAAGAAACATGTATGCAAAGAATCGAAACAGTACAATTCGCCAATTTTTTGTTCTTCAAGTTTAAGTGAACTACGAGCCGCATTGTTAATCCTTTAAAGGAAATTATTTGTAAATTTCGACAAGTATAACAATGAATGGAACAGGTAGACGGTTGAAATCATTGTATATATTGCTTCTATATAGTCTAAGAAACATATATGCAAAGCATCCAAATAGTACAATTCGCCAATTTTTTGTTCTTCAAGTTTAAGTGAACTACGAGCCCAATTGTTAATCCTCTAAAGGAAATTATTTGTATATTTCGACAAGTAGAACAATGAATGGAACTGGTAGACGGTTGAAATCATTGTATATGCTGCTTCTATATAGTCTAAGAAACATATATGCAAAGCATCCAAAGAGTACAATTCGCCAATTTATTGTTCTTCAAGTTGAAGTGAACAACGAGCCCCATTGATAATCATGAAATGGAAATTATTTGTAACTTTCTACAAGTAGAACAATGAATAGTAAATGTAGAGGGGTGAAATCTTTCTATATATTGCTTCTCTATAGTCTAAGAAACATATACGCAAAGCATCCAAACAGTACAATTCGCCAATTTTTTGTTCTTCAAGTTTAAGTGAACTACGAGCCGCATTGTTAATCCTTTAAAGGAAATTATTTGTAACTTTCGACAAGTAGAACAGTGAATGGAAAAGGTAGACGGTTGAAATCATTGTATATAATGCTTCTATATAGTCTAAGAAACATATATGCAAAGCATCCAAACAGTGCAATTCGCCAATTTTTTGTTCTTCAAGTTTAAGTGAACTACGAGCCCCATTGTTAATCCTTTAACGGAAATTATTTGTAAATTTCGACAAGTAGAACAATGATTGGAACACGTAGACGGTTGAAATCTTTGTATATAATGCTTCCATATAGTCTAAGAAACGTGTACGCAAAGCATCCAAACATTACCATTCGCCAATTTTTTGTTCTTCAAGTTTAAGTGAACAATGAGCACCAATGGTTAATCCTTTATCGGAAATTATTTGTAATTTTCGACAAGTAGAACAATGAATCGAACAGGTAGACGGTTGAAATCTTTGTATATATTGCTTCTATATAGTCTAAGAAACATATATGCAAAGAATCGAAACAGTACAATTCGCCAATTTTTTGTTCTTCAAATTTAAGTGAACAATGAGCCCCAATGGTTAATCCTTTATCGGAAATTATTTGTAACTTTCGACAAGTAGAAACAATGAATGGAACAGGTAGACGGTTGAGATCTTTGTATATATTGCTTCTATATAGTCTAAGAAACATATATGCAAAGCATCCAAACAGTACAATTCGCCAATTTATTGTTCTTCAAGTTTAAGTGAACTACGAGCCCCATTGTTAATCCTTTAAAGGAAATTATTTGTAAATTTCGACAAGTATAACAATGAATGGAACAGGTAGACGGTTGAAATCATTGTATATATTGCTTCTATATAGTCTAAGAAACATATATGCAAAGCATCCAAATAGTACAATTCGCCAATTTTTTGTTCTTCAAGTTTAAGTGAACTACGAGCCCAATTGTTAATCCTCTAAAGGAAATTATTTGTAAATTTCGACAAGTAGAACAATGAATGGAATAGGTAGACGGTTGAAATCATTGTATATGCTGCTTCTATATAGCATAAGAAACCTATATGCAAAGCATCTAAACAGTACCATTCGCCAATTTTTTGTTCTTCAAGTTTAAGTGAACAATGAGCCCCATTGTTAATCCTTTATCGGAAATTATTTGTAACTTTCGACAAGTAGAACAATGAGAGGAACAGGTAGACGGTTGAAATCTTTGTATATATTGCTTCTATATAGTCTAAGAAACATATATGCAAAGCATCCAAAGAGTACAATTCGCCAATTTATTGTTCTTCAAGTTGAAGTGAACAACGAGCCCCATTGATAATCATGAAATGGAAATTATTTGTAACTTTCTACAAGTAGAACAATGAATAGTAAATGTAGACGGGTGAAATCTTTCTATATATTGCTTCTATATAGTCTAAGAAACATATACGCAAAGCATCCAAACAGTACAATTCGCCAATTTTTTGTTCTTCAAGTTTAAGTGAACTACGAGCCCCATTGTTAATCCTATAAAGGAAATTATTTGTAAATTTCGACAAGTAGAACAAAGAATGGAACAGGTAGACGGTTGAAATCATAGTATATATTGCTTCTATATAGTCTAAGAAACACATATGCAAAGCATCCAAACAGTACAATTCGCCAATTTTATGTTCTTCAAGTTTAAATGAACTACGAGCCCCATTGTTAATCATTTAACGGAAATTATTTGTAACATTCGACAAGTAGAACAATGAATGGAACAGGTAGACGGTTAAATCATTGTATATATTCCTTCTATATAGTCTAAGAAACATGTACGCAAACCATCCAAGCAGTACAATTTGCCAATTTTTTGTTCTTCAAGTTTAAGTGAACTACGAGCCCCATTGTTAATCCTTTAAAGGAAATTATTTGTATATTTCGACAAGTAGAACAATGAATGGAATAGGTAGACGGTTGAAATCATTGTATATGCTGCTTCTATATAGCATAAGAAATCTATATGCAAAGCATCTAAACAGTACCATTCGCCAATTTTTTGTTCTTCAAGTTTAAGTGAACAATGAGCCCCATTGTTAATCCTTTATCGGAAATTATTTGTAACTTTCGACAAGTAGAACAATGAGTGGAACAGGTAGACGGTTGAAATCAATGTATATATTTCTTCTATATAGTCTAAGAAACATATATGCAAAGCATCCATACAGTACAAATCGCCAATTTTTTGTTCTTCAAGTTTAAGTGAACTACGAGCCCCATTGTTAATCCTTTAAAGGAAATTATTTGTAACTTTCGACAAGTAGAACAGTGAATGGAAAAGGTAGACGGTTGAAATCATTGTATATAATGCTTCTATATAGTCTAAGAAACATATATGCAAAGCATCCAAACAGTGCAATTCGCCAATTTTTTGTTCTTCAAGTTTAAGTGAACTACGAGCCCCATTGTTAATCCTTTAACGGAAATTATTTGTAAATTTCGACAAGTAGAACAATGATTGGATCACGTAGACGGTTGAAATCTTTGTATATAATGCTTCCATACAGTCTAAGAAACGTGTACGCAAAGCATCCAAACATTACCATTCGCCAATTTTTTGTTCTTCAAGTTTAAGTGAACAATGAGCACCAATGGTTAATCCTTTATCGGAAATTATTTGTAATTTTCGACAAGTAGAACAATGAATCGAACAGGTAGACGGTTGAAATCTTTGTATATATTGCTTCTATATAGTCTAAGAAACATATATGCAAAGAATCGAAACAGTGCAATTCGCCAATTTTTTGTTCTTCAAGTTTAAGTGAACTACGAGCCCCATTGTTAATACTTTAACGGAAATTATTTGTAACATTCGACAAGTAGATCAATGAATGGAACAGGTAGACGGTTGAAATCAATGTATATATTTCTTCTATATAGTCTAAGAAACATATATGCAAAGCATCCAAACAGTAAAAATCGCCAATTTTTTGTTCTTCAAGTTTAAGTGAACTACGAGCCCCATTGTTAATCCTATAAAGGAAATTATTTGTAAATTTCGACAAGTAGAACAAAGAATGGAACAGGTAGACGGTTGAAATCATAGTATATATTGCTTCTATATAGTCTAAGAAACACATATGCAAAGCATCCAAACAGTACAATTCGCCAATTTTATGTTCTTCAAGTTTAAATGAACTACGAGCCCCATTGTTAATCATTTAACGGAAATTATTTGTAACATTCGACAAGTAGAACAATGAATGGAACAGGTAGACGGTTAAATCATTGTATATATTCCTTCTATATAGTCTAAGAAACATGTACGCAAACCAGCCAAGCAGTACAATTTGCCAATTTTTTGTTCTTCAAGTTTAAGTGAACTACGAGCCCCATTGTTAATCCTTTAAAAGAAATTATTTGTATATTTCGACAAGTAGAACAATTAATGGAACAGGTAGACGGTAGAAATCAATGTATATGCTGCTTCTATATAGTCTAAGGAACGTGTACGCAAAGCATCCAAACATTACCATTCGCCAATTTTTTGTTCTTCAAGTTTAAGTGAACAATGAGCACCAATGGTTAATCCTTTATCGGAAATTATTTGTAATTTTCGACAAGTAGAACAATGAATCGGACAGGTAGACGGTTGAAATCTTTGTATATATTGCTTCTATATAGTCTAAGAAACATATATGCAAAGAATCGAAACAGTACAATTCGCCAATTTTTTGTTCTTCAAGTTTAAGTGAACTACGAGCCGCATTGTTAATCCTTTAAAGGAAATTATTTGTAAATTTCGACAAGTATAACAATGAATGGAACAGGTAGACGGTTGAAATCATTGTATATATTGCTTCTATATAGTCTAAGAAACATATATGCAAAGCATCCAAATAGTACAATTCGCCAATTTTTTGTTCTTCAAGTTTAAGTGAACTACGAGCCCAATTGTTAATCCTCTAAAGGAAATTATTTGTATATTTCGACAAGTAGAACAATGAATGGAACTGGTAGACGGTTGAAATCATTGTATATGCTGCTTCTATATAGTCTAAGAAACCTATATGCAAAGCATCTAAACAGTAACATTCGCCAATTTTTGTATCTTCAAGTATTAGTGAACAACGAGCCCCATTGATAATCATGAAATGGAAATTATTTGTAACTTTCTACAAGTAGAACAATGAATGGAACAGGTAGACGGTTGCAATCATTGTATATATTGCTTCTATATAGTCTAAGAAACATATATGCAAAGCATCCAAACAGTACAATTCGCCAATTTATTGTTCTTCAAATTTAAGTGAACAATGAGCCCCAATGGTTAATCCTTTATCGGAAATTATTTGTAACTTTCGACAAGTAGAAACAATGAATGGAACAGGTAGACGGTTGAGATCTTTGTATATATTGCTTCTATATAGTCTAAGAAACGTGTACGCAAAGCATCCAAACATTACCATTCGCCAATTTTTTGTACTTCAAGTTTAAGTGAACAATGAGCACCAATGGTTAATCCTTTATCGGAAATTATTTGTAATTTTCGACAAGTAGAACAATGAATCGAACAGGTAGACGGTTGAAATCTTTGTAAATATTGCTTCTATATAGTCTAAGAAACATATATGCAAAGCATCCAAAGAGTACAATTCGCCAGTTTATTGTTCTTCAAGTTGAAGTGAACAACGAGCCCCATTGATAATCATGAAATGGAAATTATTTGTAACTTTCTACAAGTAGAACAATGAATAGTAAATGTAGACGGGTGAAATCTTTCTATATATTGCTTCTATATAGTCTAAGAAACATATACGCAAAGCATCCAAACAGTACAATTCGCCAATTTTTTGTTCTTCAAGTTTAAGTGAACTACGAGCCGCATTGTTAATCCTTTAAAGGAAATTATTTGTAACTTTCGACAAGTAGAACAGTGAATGGAAAAGGTAGACGGTTGAAATCATTGTATATAATGCTTCTATATAGTCTAAGAAACATATATGCAAAGCATCCAAACAGTGCAATTCGCCAATTTTTTGTTCTTCAAGTTTAAGTGAACTACGAGCCCCATTGTTAATCCTTTAACGGAAATTATTTGTAAATTTCGACAAGTAGAACAATGATTGGATCACGTAGACGGTTGAAATCTTTGTATATAATGCTTCCATATAGTCTAAGAAACGTGTACGCAAAGCATCCAAACATTACCATTCGCCAATTTTTTGTTCTTCAAGTTTAAGTGAACAATGAGCACCAATGGTTAATCCTTTATCGGAAATTATTTGTAATTTTCGACAAGTAGAACAATGAATCGAACAGGTAGACGGTTGAAATCTTTGTATATATTGCTTCTATATAGTCTAAGAAACATATATGCAAAGAATCGAAACAGTACAATTCGCCAATTTTTTGTTCTTCAAGTTTAAGTGAACTACGAGCCCCATTGTTAATACTTTAACGGAAATTATTTGTAACATTCGACAAGTAGATCAATGAATGGAACAGGTAGACGGTTGAAATCAATGTATATATTTCTTCTATATAGTCTAAGAAACATATATGCAAAGCATCCAAACAGTACAAATCGCCAATTTTTTGTTCTTCAAGTTTAAGTGAACTACGAGCCCCATTGTTAATCCTATAAAGGAAATTATTTGTAAATTTCGACAAGTAGAACAAAGAATGGAACAGGTAGACGGTTGAAATCATAGTATATATTGCTTCTATATAGTCTAAGAAACACATATGCAAAGCATCCAAACAGTACAATTCGCCAATTTTATGTTCTTCAAGTTTAAATGAACTACGAGCCCCATTGTTAATCATTTAACGGAAATTATTTGTAACATTCGACAAGTAGAACAATGAATGGAACAGGTAGACGGTTAAATCATTGTATATATTCCTTCTATATAGACTAAGAAACATGTACGCAAACCATCCAAGCAGTACAATTTGCCAATTTTTTGTTCTTCAAGTTTAATTGAACTACGAGCCCCATTGTTAATCCTTTAAAGGAAATTATTTGTATATTTCGACAAGTAGAACAATGAATGGAACAGGTAGACGGTAGAAATCAATGTATATGCTGCTTCTATATAGTCTAAGGAACGTGTACGCAAAGCATCCAAACATTACCATTCGCCAATTTTTTGTTCTTCAAGTTTAAGTGAACAATGAGCCCCATTGTTAATCCTTTATCGGAAATTATTTGTAATTTTCGACAAGTAGAACAATGAATGGAACAGGTAGACGGGTGAAATCTTTCTATATATTGCTTCTATATAGTCTAAGAAACATATACGCAAAGCATCCAAACAGTACAATTTGCCAATTTTTTGTCCTTCAAGTTTAAGTGAACTACGAGCCGCATTGTTAATCCTTTAAAGGAAATTATTTGTAAATTTCGACAAGTATAACAATGAATGGAACAGGTAGACGGTTGAAATCATTGTATATATTGCTTCTATATAGTCAAAGAAACATATATGCAAAGCATCCAAATAGTACAATTCGCCAATTTTTTGTTCTTCAAGTTTAAGTGAACTACGAGCCCAATTGTTAATCCTCTAAAGGAAATTATTTGTAAATTTCGACAAGTAGAACAATGAATGGAACAGGTAGACGATTGAAATCATTATATATGCTGCTTCTATATAGCATAAGAAACCTATATGCAAAGCATCTAAACAGTACCATTCGCCAATTTTTTGTTCTTCAAGTTTAAGTGAACAATGAGCCCCATTGTTAATCCTTTATCGGAAATTATTTGTAACTTTCGACAAGTAGAACAATGAGTGGAACAGGTAGACGGTTGAAATCTTTGTATATATTGCTTCTATATAGTCTAAGAAGCATATATGCAAAGCATCCAAAGAGTACAATTCGCCAATTTATTGTTCTTCAAGTTGAAGTGAACAACGAGACCCATTGATAATCATGAAATGGAAATTATTTGTAACTTTCTACAAGTAGAACAATGATTGGAACACGCAGACGGTTGAAATCTTTGTATATAATGCTTCTATATAGTCTAAGAATCATATATGCAAAGCATTGAAACAGTACAAATCGCCAATTTTTTGTTCTTCAAGATTAAGTGAACTACGAGCACAATTGTTAATACTTTAACGGAAATTATTTGTAACTTTCGACAAGTAGATCAATGACTGGAACAGGTAGATGGTTGAAATCAATGTATATATTGCTTCTATATAGTCTAAGCAACATATATGCAAAGCATCTAAACAGTACAATTCGCCAATTTTTTGTTCTTCAAGTTTAAGTGAACTACGAGCCCCATTGTTAATCCTTGAAAGGAAATTATTTGTAAATTTCGACAAGTAGAACAATGAATCGGACAGGTAGACGGTTGAAATCTTTGTATATAATGCTTCTATATAGTCTAAGAAACATATATGCAAAGAATCGAAACAGTACAATTCGCCAATTTTTTGTTCTTCAAGTTTAAGTGAAGTACGAGCCGCATTGTTAATACTTTAACGGAAATTATTTGTAACATTCGACAAGTAGAAACAATGAATGGAACAGGTAGACGGTTGAGATCTTTGTATATATTGCTTCTATATAGTCTAAGAAACATATACGCAAAGCATCCAAACAGTACAATTCGCCAATTTTTTGTTCTTCAAGTTTAAGTGAACTACGAGCCGCATTGTTAATCCTTTAAAGGAAATTATTTGTAACTTTCGACAAGTAGAACAATGAATGGAACAGGTAGACGGTTGAAATCTTTGTATATATTGCGTTTATATAGTCTAAGAAACATATACGCAAAGCATCCAAACAGTACCATTCGCCAATTTTTTGTTCTTCAAGTTTAAGTGAACTACGAGCCCCATTGTTAATCCTTTAAAGGAAATTATTTGTAAATTTCGACAAGTAGAACAATGATTGGAACAGGTAGCCGGTTGAAATCAATGTATATATTGCTTCTATGTAGTCTAAGAAACATATATGCAAAGCATCCAAACAGTACCATTCGCCAATTTTTTGTTCTTCAAGTTTAAGTGAACAACGAGCCTCAATGGTTAATCCTTTATCGGAAATTATTTGTAACTTTCGACAAGTAGAACAATGAATGGAACAGGTAGACGGTTGAAATCTTTGTATATATTGCGTTTATATAGTCTAAGAAACATATATGCAAAGCATCCAAACAGTACCATTCGCCAATTTTTTGTTCTTCAAGTTCAAGTGAACTACGAGCCCCATTGTTAATCCTTTAAAGGAAATTATTTGTAAATTTCGACAAGTAGAACAATGATTGGAACACGTAGACGGTTGAAATCAATGTATATATTGCTTCTATATAGTCTAAGAAACATATATGCAAAGCATCCAAATAGTACAATTCGCCAATTTTTTGTTCTTCAAGTTTAAGTGAACAACGAGCCCCAATGGTTAATCCTTTATCGGAAATTATTTGTAACTTTCGACAAGTAGAAACAATGAATGGAACAGGTAGACGGTTGAGATCTTTGTATATATTGCTTCTATATAGTCTAAGAAACATATACGCAAAGCAGCCAAACAGTACAATTCGCCAATTTTTTGTCCTTCAAGTTTAAGTGAACTACGAGCCGCATTGTTAATCCTTTAAAGGAAATTATTTGTAACTTTCGACAAGTAGAACAATGAATGGAAAAGGTAGACGGTTGAAATCATTGTATATAATGCTTCTATATAGTCTAAGAAACATATATGCAAAGCATCCAAACAGTGCAATTCGCCAATTTTTTGTTCTTCAAGTTTAAGTGAACTACGAGCCCCATTGTTAATCCTTTAACGGAAATTATTTGTAAATTTCGACAAGTAGAACAATGATTGGATCACGTAGACGGTTGAAATCTTTGTATATAATGCTTCCATATAGTCTAAGAAACGTGTACGCAAAGCATCCAAACATTACCATTCGCCAATTTTTTGTTCTTCAAGTTTAAGTGAACAATGAGCACCAATGGTTAATCCTTTATCGGAAATTATTTGTAATTTTCGACAAGTAGAACAATGAATCGAACAGGTAGACGGTTGAAATCAATGTATATATTTCTTCTATATAGTCTAAGAAACATATATGCAAAGCATCCAAACAGTAAAAATCGCCAATTTTTTGTTCTTCAAGTTTAAGTGAACTACGAGCCCCATTGTTAATCCTATAAAGGAAATTATTTGTAAATTTCGACAAGTAGAACAAAGAATGGAACAGGTAGACGGTTGAAATCATAGTATATATTGCTTCTATATAGTCTAAGAAACACATATGCAAAGCATCCAAACAGTACAATTCGCCAATTTTATGTTCTTCAAGTTTAAATGAACTACGAGCCCCATTGTTAATCATTTAACGGAAATTATTTGTAACATTCGACAAGTAGAACAATGAATGGAACAGGTAGACGGTTAAATCATTGTATATATTCCTTCTATATAGTCTAAGAAACATGTACGCAAACCATCCAAGCAGTACAATTTGCCAATTTTTTGTTCTTCAAGTTTAAGTGAACTACGAGCCCCATTGTTAATCCTTTAAAAGAAATTATTTGTATATTTCGACAAGTAGAACAATTAATGGAACAGGTAGACGGTAGAAATCAATGTATATGCTGCTTCTATATAGTCTAAGGAACGTGTACGCAAAGCATCCAAACATTACCATTCGCCAATTTTTTGTTCTTCAAGTTTAAGTGAACAATGAGCACCAATGGTTAATCCTTTATCGGAAATTATTTGTAATTTTCGACAAGTAGAACAATGAATCGGACAGGTAGACGGTTGAAATCTTTGTATATATTGCTTCTATATAGTCTAAGAAACATATATGCAAAGAATCGAAACAGTACAATTCGCCAATTTTTTGTTCTTCAAGTTTAAGTGAACTACGAGCCGCATTGTTAATCCTTTAAAGGAAATTATTTGTAAATTTCGACAAGTATAACAATGAATGGAACAGGTAGACGGTTGAAATCATTGTATATATTGCTTCTATATAGTCTAAGAAACATATATGCAAAGCATCCAAATAGTACAATTCGCCAATTTTTTGTTCTTCAAGTTTAAGTGAACTACGAGCCCAATTGTTAATCCTCTAAAGGAAATTATTTGTATATTTCGACAAGTAGAACAATGAATGGAACTGGTAGACGGTTGAAATCATTGTATATGCTGCTTCTATATAGTCTAAGAAACCTATATGCAAAGCATCTAAACAGTAACATTCGCCAATTTTTGTATCTTCAAGTATTAGTGAACAACGAGCCCCATTGATAATCATGAAATGGAAATTATTTGTAACTTTCTACAAGTAGAACAATGAATGGAACAGGTAGACGGTTGCAATCATTGTATATATTGCTTCTATATAGTCTAAGAAACATATATGCAAAGCATCCAAACAGTACAATTCGCCAATTTATTGTTCTTCAAATTTAAGTGAACAATGAGCCCCAATGGTTAATCCTTTATCGGAAATTATTTGTAACTTTCGACAAGTAGAAACAATGAATGGAACAGGTAGACGGTTGAGATCTTTGTATATATTGCTTCTATATAGTCTAAGAAACGTGTACGCAAAGCATCCAAACATTACCATTCGCCAATTTTTTGTACTTCAAGTTTAAGTGAACAATGAGCACCAATGGTTAATCCTTTATCGGAAATTATTTGTAATTTTCGACAAGTAGAACAATGAATCGAACAGGTAGACGGTTGAAATCTTTGTAAATATTGCTTCTATATAGTCTAAGAAACATATATGCAAAGCATCCAAAGAGTACAATTCGCCAGTTTATTGTTCTTCAAGTTGAAGTGAACAACGAGCCCCATTGATAATCATGAAATGGAAATTATTTGTAACTTTCTACAAGTAGAACAATGAATAGTAAATGTAGACGGGTGAAATCTTTCTATATATTGCTTCTATATAGTCTAAGAAACATATACGCAAAGCATCCAAACAGTACAATTCGCCAATTTTTTGTTCTTCAAGTTTAAGTGAACTACGAGCCGCATTGTTAATCCTTTAAAGGAAATTATTTGTAACTTTCGACAAGTAGAACAGTGAATGGAAAAGGTAGACGGTTGAAATCATTGTATATAATGCTTCTATATAGTCTAAGAAACATATATGCAAAGCATCCAAACAGTGCAATTCGCCAATTTTTTGTTCTTCAAGTTTAAGTGAACTACGAGCCCCATTGTTAATCCTTTAACGGAAATTATTTGTAAATTTCGACAAGTAGAACAATGATTGGATCACGTAGACGGTTGAAATCTTTGTATATAATGCTTCCATATAGTCTAAGAAACGTGTACGCAAAGCATCCAAACATTACCATTCGCCAATTTTTTGTTCTTCAAGTTTAAGTGAACAATGAGCACCAATGGTTAATCCTTTATCGGAAATTATTTGTAATTTTCGACAAGTAGAACAATGAATGGAACAGGTAGACGGTAGAAATCAATGTATATGCTGCTTCTATATAGTCTAAGGAACGTGTACGCAAAGCATCCAAACATTACCATTCGCCAATTTTTTGTTCTTCAAGTTTAAGTGAACAATGAGCCCCATTGTTAATCCTTTATCGGAAATTATTTGTAATTTTCGACAAGTAGAACAATGAATGGAACAGGTAGACGGGTGAAATCTTTCTATATATTGCTTCTATATAGTCTAAGAAACATATACGCAAAGCATCCAAACAGTACAATTTGCCAATTTTTTGTCCTTCAAGTTTAAGTGAACTACGAGCCGCATTGTTAATCCTTTAAAGGAAATTATTTGTAAATTTCGACAAGTATAACAATGAATGGAACAGGTAGACGGTTGAAATCATTGTATATATTGCTTCTATATAGTCAAAGAAACATATATGCAAAGCATCCAAATAGTACAATTCGCCAATTTTTTGTTCTTCAAGTTTAAGTGAACTACGAGCCCAATTGTTAATCCTCTAAAGGAAATTATTTGTAAATTTCGACAAGTAGAACAATGAATGGAACAGGTAGACGATTGAAATCATTATATATGCTGCTTCTATATAGCATAAGAAACCTATATGCAAAGCATCTAAACAGTACCATTCGCCAATTTTTTGTTCTTCAAGTTTAAGTGAACAATGAGCCCCATTGTTAATCCTTTATCGGAAATTATTTGTAACTTTCGACAAGTAGAACAATGAGTGGAACAGGTAGACGGTTGAAATCTTTGTATATATTGCTTCTATATAGTCTAAGAAGCATATATGCAAAGCATCCAAAGAGTACAATTCGCCAATTTATTGTTCTTCAAGTTGAAGTGAACAACGAGACCCATTGATAATCATGAAATGGAAATTATTTGTAACTTTCTACAAGTAGAACAATGATTGGAACACGCAGACGGTTGAAATCTTTGTATATAATGCTTCTATATAGTCTAAGAATCATATATGCAAAGCATTGAAACAGTACAAATCGCCAATTTTTTGTTCTTCAAGATTAAGTGAACTACGAGCACAATTGTTAATACTTTAACGGAAATTATTTGTAACTTTCGACAAGTAGATCAATGACTGGAACAGGTAGATGGTTGAAATCAATGTATATATTGCTTCTATATAGTCTAAGCAACATATATGCAAAGCATCTAAACAGTACAATTCGCCAATTTTTTGTTCTTCAAGTTTAAGTGAACTACGAGCCCCATTGTTAATCCTTTAAAGGAAATTATTTGTATATTTCGACAAGTAGAACAATGAATGGAACAGGTAGACGGTAGAAATCAATGTATATGCTGCTTCTATATAGTCTAAGGAACGTGTACGCAAAGCATCCAAACATTACCATTCGCCAATTTTTTGTTCTTCAAGTTTAAGTGAACAACGAGCCGCATTGTTAATCCTTGAAAGGAAATTATTTGTAAATTTCGACAAGTAGAACAATGAATCGGACAGGTAGACGGTTGAAATCTTTGTATATAATGCTTCTATATAGTCTAAGAAACATATATGCAAAGAATCGAAACAGTACAATTCGCCAATTTTTTGTTCTTCAAGTTTAAGTGAAGTACGAGCCGCATTGTTAATACTTTAACGGAAATTATTTGTAACATTCGACAAGTAGAAACAATGAATGGAACAGGTAGACGGTTGAGATCTTTGTATATATTGCTTCTATATAGTCTAAGAAACATATACGCAAAGCATCCAAACAGTACAATTCGCCAATTTTTTGTTCTTCAAGTTTAAGTGAACTACGAGCCGCATTGTTAATCCTTTAAAGGAAATTATTTGTAACTTTCGACAAGTAGAACAATGAATGGAACAGGTAGACGGTTGAAATCTTTGTATATATTGCGTTTATATAGTCTAAGAAACATATACGCAAAGCATCCAAACAGTACCATTCGCCAATTTTTTGTTCTTCAAGTTTAAGTGAACTACGAGCCCCATTGTTAATCCTTTAAAGGAAATTATTTGTAAATTTCGACAAGTAGAACAATGATTGGAACAGGTAGCCGGTTGAAATCAATGTATATATTGCTTCTATGTAGTCTAAGAAACATATATGCAAAGCATCCAAACAGTACCATTCGCCAATTTTTTGTTCTTCAAGTTTAAGTGAACAACGAGCCTCAATGGTTAATCCTTTATCGGAAATTATTTGTAACTTTCGACAAGTAGAACAATGAATGGAACAGGTAGACGGTTGAAATCTTTGTATATATTGCGTTTATATAGTCTAAGAAACATATATGCAAAGCATCCAAACAGTACCATTCGCCAATTTTTTGTTCTTCAAGTTCAAGTGAACTACGAGCCCCATTGTTAATCCTTTAAAGGAAATTATTTGTAAATTTCGACAAGTAGAACAATGATTGGAACACGTAGACGGTTGAAATCAATGTATATATTGCTTCTATATAGTCTAAGAAACATATATGCAAAGCATCCAAATAGTACAATTCGCCAATTTTTTGTTCTTCAAGTTTAAGTGAACAACGAGCCCCAATGGTTAATCCTTTATCGGAAATTATTTGTAACTTTCGACAAGTAGAAACAATGAATGGAACAGGTAGACGGTTGAGATCTTTGTATATATTGCTTCTATATAGTCTAAGAAACATATACGCAAAGCATCCAAACAGTACAATTCGCCAATTTTTTGTCCTTCAAGTTTAAGTGAACTACGAGCCGCATTGTTAATCCTTTAAAGGAAATTATTTGTAACTTTCGACAAGTAGAACAATGAATGGAAAAGGTAGACGGTTGAAATCATTGTATATAATGCTTCTATATAGTCTAAGAAACATATATGCATAGCATCCAAACAGTGCAATTCGCCAATTTTTTGTTCTTCAAGTTTAAGTGAACTACGAGCCCCATTGTTAATCCTTTAACGGAAATTATTTGTAAATTTCGACAAGTAGAACAATGATTGGATCACGTAGACGGTTGAAATCTTTGTATATAATGCTTCCATATAGTCTAAGAAACGTGTACGCAAAGCATCCAAACATTACCATTCGCCAATTTTTTGTTCTTCAAGTTTAAGTGAACAATGAGCACCAATGGTTTATCCTTTATCGGAAATTATTTGTAATTTTCGACAAGTAGAACAATGAATCGAACAGGTAGACGGTTGAAATCTTTGTATATATTGCTTCTATATAGTCTAAGAAACATATATGCAAAGAATCGAAACAGTACAATTCGCCAATTTTTTGTTCTTCAAGTTTAAGTGGACTACGAGCCCCATTGTTAATACTTTAACGGAAATTATTTGTAACATTCGACAAGTAGATCAATGAATGGAACAGGTAGACGGTTGAAATCAATGTATATATTTCTTCTATATAGTCTAAGAAACATATATGCAAAGCATCCAAACAGTACAAATCGCCAATTTTTTGTTCTTCAAGTTTAAGTGAACTACGAGCCCCATTGTTAATCCTATAAAGTAAATTATTTGTAAATTTCGACAAGTAGAACAAAGAATGGAACAGGTAGACGGTTGAAATCATAGTATATATTGCTTCTATATAGTCTAAGAAACACATATGCAAAGCATCCAAACAGTACAATTCGCCAATTTTATGTTCTTCAAGTTTAAATGAACTACGAGCCCCATTGTTAATCATTTAACGGAAATTATTTGTAACATTCGACAAGTAGAACAATGAATGGAACAGGTAGACGGTTAAATCATTGTATATATTCCTTCTATATAGACTAAGAAACATGTACGCAAACCATCCAAGCAGTACAATTTGCCAATTTTTTGTTCTTCAAGTTTAAGTGAACTACGAGCCCCATTGTTAATCCTTTAAAGGAAATTATTTGTATATTTCGACAAGTAGAACAATGAATGGAACAGGTAGACGGTAGAAATCAATGTATATGCTGCTTCTATATAGTCTAAGGAACGTGTACGCAAAGCATCCAAACATTACCATTCGCCAATTTTTTGTTCTTCAAGTTTAAGTGAACAATGAGCACCAATGGTTAATCCTTTATCGGAAATTATTTGTAATTTTCGACAAGTAGAACAATGAATCGGACAGGTAGACGGTTGAAATCTTTGTATATATTGCTTCTATATAGTCTAAGAAACATGTATGCAAAGAATCGAAACAGTACAATTCGCCAATTTTTTGTTCTTCAAGTTTAAGTGAACTACGAGCCGCATTGTTAATCCTTTAAAGGAAATTATTTGTAAATTTCGACAAGTATAACAATGAATGGAACAGGTAGACGGTTGAAATCATTGTATATATTGCTTCTATATAGTCTAAGAAACATATATGCAAAGCATCCAAATAGTACAATTCGCCAATTTTTTGTTCTTCAAGTGTAAGTGAACTACGAGCCCAATTGTTAATCCTCTAAAGGAAATTATTTGTATATTTCGACAAGTAGAACAATGAATGGAACTGGTAGACGGTTGAAATCATTGTATATGCTGCTTCTATATAGTCTAAGAAACATATATGCAAAGCATCCAAAGAGTACAATTCGCCAACTTATTGTTCTTCAAGTTGAAGTGAACAACGAGCCCCATTGATAATCATGAAATGGAAATTATTTGTAACTTTCTACAAGTAGAACAATGAATAGTAAATGTAGACGGGTGAAATCTTTCTATATATTGCTTCTCTATAGTCTAAGAAACATATACGCAAAGCATCCAAACAGTACAATTCGCCAATTTTTTGTTCTTCAAGTTTAAGTGAACTACGAGCCGCATTGTTAATCCTTTAAAGGAAATTATTTGTAACTTTCGACAAGTAGAACAGTGAATGGAAAAGGTAGACGGTTGAAATCATTGTATATAATGCTTCTATATAGTCTAAGAAACATATATGCAAAGCATCCAAACAGTGCAATTCGCCAATTTTTTGTTCTTCAAGTTTAAGTGAACTACGAGCCCCATTGTTAATCCTTTAACGGAAATTATTTGTAAATTTCGACAAGTAGAACAATGATTGGAACACGTAGACGGTTGAAATCTTTGTATATAATGCTTCCATATAGTCTAAGAAACGTGTACGCAAAGCATCCAAACATTACCATTCGCCAATTTTTTGTTCTTCAAGTTTAAGTGAACAATGAGCACCAATGGTTAATCCTTTATCGGAAATTATTTGTAATTTTCGACAAGTAGAACAATGAATCGAACAGGTAGACGGTTGAAATCTTTGTATATATTGCTTCTATATAGTCTAAGAAACATATATGCAAAGAATCGAAACAGTACAATTCGCCAATTTTTTGTTCTTCAAATTTAAGTGAACAATGAGCCCCAATGGTTAATCCTTTATCGGAAATTATTTGTAACTTTCGACAAGTAGAAACAATGAATGGAACAGGTAGACGGTTGAGATCTTTGTATATATTGCTTCTATATAGTCTAAGAAACATATATGCAAAGCATCCAAACAGTACAATTCGCCAATTTATTGTTCTTCAAGTTGAAGTGAACAACGAGCCCCATTGATAATCATGAAATGGAAATTATTTGTAACTTTCTACAAGTAGAACAATGAATAGTAAATGTAGACGGGTGAAATCTTTCTATATATTGCTTCTATATAGTCTAAGAAACATATACGCAAAGCATCCAAACAGTACAATTCGCCAATTTTTTGTTCTTCAAGTTTAAGTGAACTACGAGCCCCATTGTTAATCCTATAAAGGAAATTATTTGTAAATTTCGACAAGTAGAACAAAGAATGGAACAGGTAGACGGTTGAAATCATAGTATATATTGCTTCTATATAGTCTAAGAAACACATATGCAAAGCATCCAAACAGTACAATTCGCCAATTTTATGTTCTTCAAGTTTAAATGAACTACGAGCCCCATTGTTAATCATTTAACGGAAATTATTTGTAACATTCGACAAGTAGAACAATGAATGGAACAGGTAGACGGTTAAATCATTGTATATATTCCTTCTATATAGTCTAAGAAACATGTACGCAAACCATCCAAGCAGTACAATTTGCCAATTTTTTGTTCTTCAAGTTTAAGTGAACTACGAGCCCCATTGTTAATCCTTTAAAGGAAATTATTTGTATATTTCGACAAGTAGAACAATGAATGGAACAGGTAGACGGTAGAAATCAATGTATATGCTGCTTCTATATAGTCTAAGGAACGTGTACGCAAAGCATCCAAACATTACCATTCGCCAATTTTTTGTTCTTCAAGTTTAAGTGAACAATGAGCACCAATGGTTAATCTTTATCGGAAATTATTTGTAATTTTCGACAAGTAGAACAATGAATCGGACAGGTAGACGGTTGAAATCTTTGTATATATTGCTTCTATATAGTCTAAGAAACATGTATGCAAAGAATCGAAACAGTACAATTCGCCAATTTTTTGTTCTTCAAGTTTAAGTGAACTACGAGCCCAATTGTTAATCCTCTAAAGGAAATTATTTGTATATTTCGACAAGTAGAACAATGAATGGAACTGGTAGACGGTTGAAATCATTGTATATGCTGCTTCTATATAGTCTAAGAAACATATATGCAAAGCATCCAAAGAGTACAATTCGCCAATTTATTGTTCTTCAAGTTGAAGTGAACAACGAGCCCCATTGATAATCATGAAATGGAAATTATTTGTAACTTTCTACAAGTAGAACAATGAATAGTAAATGTAGACGGGTGAAATCTTTCTATATATTGCTTCTATATAGTCTAAGAAACATATACGCAAAGCATCCAAACAGTACAATTCGCCAATTTTTTGTTCTTCAAGTTTAAGTGAACTACGAGCCGCATTGTTAATCCTTTAAAGGAAATTATTTGTAACTTTCGACAAGTAGAACAGTGAATGGAAAAGGTAGACGGTTGAAATCATTGTATATAATGCTTCTATATAGTCTAAGAAACATATATGCAAAGCATCCAAACAGTGCAATTCGCCAATTTTTTGTTCTTCAAGTTTAAGTGAACTACGAGCCCCATTGTTAATCCTTTAACGGAAATTATTTGTAAATTTCGACAAGTAGAACAATGATTGGAACACGTAGACGGTTGAAATCTTTGTATATAATGCTTCCATCTAGTCTAAGAAACGTGTACGCAAAGCATCCAAACATTACCATTCGCCAATTTTTTGTTCTTCAAGTTTAAGTGAACAATGAGCACCAATGGTTAATCCTTTATCGGAAATTATTTGTAATTTTCGACAAGTAGAACAATGAATCGAACAGGTAGACGGTTGAAATCTTTGTATATATTGCTTCTATATAGTCTAAGAAACATATATGCAAAGAATCGAAACAGTACAATTCGCCAATTTTTTGTTCTTCAAATTTAAGTGAACAATGAGCCCCAATGGTTAATCCTTTATCGGAAATTATTTGTAACTTTCGACAAGTAGAAACAATGAATGGAACAGGTAGACGGTTGAGATCTTTGTATATATTGCTTCTATATAGTCTAAGAAACATATATGCAAAGCATCCAAACAGTACAATTCGCCAATTTATTGTTCTTCAAGTTTAAGTGAACTACGAGCCCCATTGTTAATCCTTTAAAGGAAATTATTTGTAAATTTCGACAAGTATAACAATGAATGGAACAGGTAGACGGTTGAAATCATTGTATATATTGCTTCTATATAGTCTAAGAAACATATATGCAAAGCATCCAAATAGTACAATTCGCCAATTTTTTGTTCTTCAAGTTTAAGTGAACTACGAGCCCAATTGTTAATCCTCTAAAGGAAATTATTTGTAAATTTCGACAAGTAGAACAATGAATGGAATAGGTAGACGGTTGAAATCATTGTATATGCTGCTTCTATATAGCATAAGAAATCTATATGCAAAGCATCTAAACAGTACCATTCGCCAATTTTTTGTTCTTCAAGTTTAAGTGAACAATGAGCCCCATTGTTAATCCTTTATCGGAAATTATTTGTAACTTTCGACAAGTAGAACAATGAGTGGAACAGGTAGACGGTTGAAATCAATGTATATATTTCTTCTATATAGTCTAAGAAACATATATGCAAAGCATCCATACAGTACAAATCGCCAATTTTTTGTTCTTCAAGTTTAAGTGAACTACGAGCCCCATTGTTAATCCTATAAAGGAAATTATTTGTAAATTTCGACAAGTAGAACAAAGAATGGAACAGGTAGACGGTTGAAATCATAGTATATATTGCTTCTATATAGTCTAAGAAACATGTACGCAAACCATCCAAGCAGTAC
This sequence comes from Cerceris ruficornis, assembly GCA_963989415.1. Classification (NCBI taxonomy): domain Eukaryota; kingdom Metazoa; phylum Arthropoda; class Insecta; order Hymenoptera; family Crabronidae; genus Cerceris; species Cerceris ruficornis. Next base: position 3,616,060 of record CAXDIW010000229.1, on the reverse strand, counting down.
AATTTGCCAATTTTTTGTTCTTCAAGTTTAAGTGAACTACGAGCCCCATTGTTAATCCTTTAAAGGAAATTATTTGTATATTTCGACAAGTAGAACAATGAATGGAACAGGTAGACGGTAGAAATCAATGTATATGCTGCTTCTATATAGTCTAAGGAACGTGTACGCAAAGCATCCAAACATTACCATTCGCCAATTTTTTGTTCTTCAAGTTTAAGTGAACAATGAGCCCCAATGGTTAATCCGTTATCGGAAATTATTTGTAACTTTCGACAAGTAGAACAATGAATGGAACAGGTAGACGGTTGAAATCATTGTATATATTGCTTCTATATAGTCTAAGAAACATACATGCAAAGCATCCAAACAGTACAATTCGCCAATTATTTGATCTTCAAGTTTAAGTGAACTACGAGCCCCATTGTTAATACTTTAACGGAAATTATTTGTAACTTGCGACAAGTAGAACAATGAATGGAACAGGTAGACGATTGAAATCAATGTATATATTGCTTCTATATAGTCTAAAAAACATACATGCAAAGAATCCAAACAGTACAATTCGCCAATTTTTTGTTCTTCAAGTATAAGTGAACAATGAGCCCCAATGGTTAATCCTTTATCGGAAATTATTTGTATCTTTCGACAAGTAGAACAATGAATGGAACAGGTAGACGGTTGAAATCATTGTATATATTGCTTCTGTATAGTCTAAGAAACATACATGCAAAGCATCCAAACAGTACAATTCGCCAATTATTTGATCTTCAAGTTTAAGTGAACTACGAGCCCCATTGTTAATACTTTAACGGAAATTATTTGTAACTTGCGACAAGTAGAACAATGAATGGAACAGGTAGACGATTGAAATCAATGTATATATTGCTTCTATATAGTCTAAGAAACATATATGCAAAGCATCCAAACAGTACCATTCATCAATTTTTTGTTCTTCAAGTTTAAGTGAACAACGAGCCCCACTGTTAATCCTTTAAAGGAAATTATTCGTAAATTTCGACAAGTAGAACAATGAATGGAACAGGTAGACAGTTGAAATCTTTGTATATATTGATTCTATATAGTCTAAGAAACATACATGCAAAGCATCCAAACAGTACAATTCGCCAATTTATTGTTCTTCAAGTTTAAATGAACTACGAACTCCATTGTTAATTATTTAACGGAAATTATTTGTAACATTCGACAAGTAAAACAATGAATGGAACAGGTAGACGGTTGAAATCTTTGTATATATATTGCTTCTATATAGTCTAAGAAACATATATGCAAAGAATCCAAACAATACAATTCGCCAATTTTTTGTTCTTCATGTTTAAGTGAACTACGAGCCCCATTGTTAATCCTTTAAAGGAAATTATTTGTAAATTTCGACAAGTAGAACAATGAATGGAACAGGTAGACGGTGGAAATCAATGTATATATTGCTTCTATATAGTCTAAAAAACATACATGCAAAGAATCCAAACAGTACAATTCGCCAATTTTTTGTTCTTCAAGTATAAGTGAACAATGAGCCCCAATGGTTAATCCTTTATCGGAAATTATTTGTATCTTTCGACAAGTAGAACAATGAATGGAACAGGTAGACGGTTGAAATCATTGTATATATTGCTTCTATATAGTCTAAGAAACATACATGCAAAGCATCCAAACAGTACAATTCGCCAATTATTTGATCTTCAAGTTTAAGTGAACTACGAGCCCCATTGTTAATACTTTAACGGAAATTATTTGTAACTTGCGACAAGTAGAACAATGAATGGAACAGGTAGACGATTGAAATCAATGTATATATTGCTTCTATATAGTCTAAAAAACATACATGCAAAGAATCCAAACAGTACAATTCGCCAATTTTTTGTTCTTCAAGTATAAGTGAACAATGAGCCCCAATGGTTAATCCTTTATCGGAAATTATTTGTATCTTTCGACAAGTAGAACAATGAATGGAACAGGTAGACGGTTGAAATCATTGTATATATTGCTTCTATATAGTCTAAAAAACATACATGCAAAGAATCCAAACAGTACAATTCGCCAATTTTTTGTTCTTCAAGTATAAGTGAACAATGAGCCCCAATGGTTAATCCTTTATCGGAAATTATTTGTAATTTTCGACAAGTAGAACAATGAATCGAACAGGTAGACGGTTGAAATCTTTGTAAATATTGCTTCTATATAGTCTAAGAAACATATATGCAAAGCATCCAAAGAGTACAATTCGCCAGTTTATTGTTCTTCAAGTTGAAGTGAACAACGAGCCCCATTGATAATCATGAAATGGAAATTATTTGTAACTTTCTACAAGTAGAACAATGAATAGTAAATGTAGACGGGTGAAATCTTTCTATATATTGCTTCTATATAGTCTAAGAAACATATACGCAAAGCATCCAAACAGTACAATTCGCCAATTTTTTGTTCTTCAAGTTTAAGTGAACTACGAGCCGCATTGTTAATCCTTTAAAGGAAATTATTTGTAACTTTCGACAAGTAGAACAGTGAATGGAAAAGGTAGACGGTTGAAATCATTGTATATAATGCTTCTATATAGTCTAAGAAACATATATGCAAAGCATCCAAACAGTGCAATTCGCCAATTTTTTGTTCTTCAAGTTTAAGTGAACTACGAGCCCCATTGTTAATCCTTTAACGGAAATTATTTGTAAATTTCGACAAGTAGAACAATGATTGGATCACGTAGACGGTTGAAATCTTTGTATATAATGCTTCCATATAGTCTAAGAAACGTGTACGCAAAGCATCCAAACATTACCATTCGCCAATTTTTTGTTCTTCAAGTTTAAGTGAACAATGAGCACCAATGGTTAATCCTTTATCGGAAATTATTTGTAATTTTCGACAAGTAGAACAATGAATGGAACAGGTAGACGGTAGAAATCAATGTATATGCTGCTTCTATATAGTCTAAGGAACGTGTACGCAAAGCATCCAAACATTACCATTCGCCAATTTTTTGTTCTTCAAGTTTAAGTGAACAATGAGCCCCATTGTTAATCCTTTATCGGAAATTATTTGTAATTTTCGACAAGTAGAACAATGAATGGAACAGGTAGACGGGTGAAATCTTTCTATATATTGCTTCTATATAGTCTAAGAAACATATACGCAAAGCATCCAAACAGTACAATTTGCCAATTTTTTGTCCTTCAAGTTTAAGTGAACTACGAGCCGCATTGTTAATCCTTTAAAGGAAATTATTTGTAAATTTCGACAAGTATAACAATGAATGGAACAGGTAGACGGTTGAAATCATTGTATATATTGCTTCTATATAGTCAAAGAAACATATATGCAAAGCATCCAAATAGTACAATTCGCCAATTTTTTGTTCTTCAAGTTTAAGTGAACTACGAGCCCAATTGTTAATCCTCTAAAGGAAATTATTTGTAAATTTCGACAAGTAGAACAATGAATGGAACAGGTAGACGATTGAAATCATTATATATGCTGCTTCTATATAGCATAAGAAACCTATATGCAAAGCATCTAAACAGTACCATTCGCCAATTTTTTGTTCTTCAAGTTTAAGTGAACAATGAGCCCCATTGTTAATCCTTTATCGGAAATTATTTGTAACTTTCGACAAGTAGAACAATGAGTGGAACAGGTAGACGGTTGAAATCTTTGTATATATTGCTTCTATATAGTCTAAGAAGCATATATGCAAAGCATCCAAAGAGTACAATTCGCCAATTTATTGTTCTTCAAGTTGAAGTGAACAACGAGACCCATTGATAATCATGAAATGGAAATTATTTGTAACTTTCTACAAGTAGAACAATGATTGGAACACGCAGACGGTTGAAATCTTTGTATATAATGCTTCTATATAGTCTAAGAATCATATATGCAAAGCATTGAAACAGTACAAATCGCCAATTTTTTGTTCTTCAAGATTAAGTGAACTACGAGCACAATTGTTAATACTTTAACGGAAATTATTTGTAACTTTCGACAAGTAGATCAATGACTGGAACAGGTAGATGGTTGAAATCAATGTATATATTGCTTCTATATAGTCTAAGCAACATATATGCAAAGCATCTAAACAGTACAATTCGCCAATTTTTTGTTCTTCAAGTTTAAGTGAACTACGAGCCCCATTGTTAATCCTTTAAAGGAAATTATTTGTATATTTCGACAAGTAGAACAATGAATGGAACAGGTAGACGGTAGAAATCAATGTATATGCTGCTTCTATATAGTCTAAGGAACGTGTACGCAAAGCATCCAAACATTACCATTCGCCAATTTTTTGTTCTTCAAGTTTAAGTGAACAACGAGCCGCATTGTTAATCCTTGAAAGGAAATTATTTGTAAATTTCGACAAGTAGAACAATGAATCGGACAGGTAGACGGTTGAAATCTTTGTATATAATGCTTCTATATAGTCTAAGAAACATATATGCAAAGAATCGAAACAGTACAATTCGCCAATTTTTTGTTCTTCAAGTTTAAGTGAAGTACGAGCCGCATTGTTAATACTTTAACGGAAATTATTTGTAACATTCGACAAGTAGAAACAATGAATGGAACAGGTAGACGGTTGAGATCTTTGTATATATTGCTTCTATATAGTCTAAGAAACATATACGCAAAGCATCCAAACAGTACAATTCGCCAATTTTTTGTTCTTCAAGTTTAAGTGAACTACGAGCCGCATTGTTAATCCTTTAAAGGAAATTATTTGTAACTTTCGACAAGTAGAACAATGAATGGAACAGGTAGACGGTTGAAATCTTTGTATATATTGCGTTTATATAGTCTAAGAAACATATACGCAAAGCATCCAAACAGTACCATTCGCCAATTTTTTGTTCTTCAAGTTTAAGTGAACTACGAGCCCCATTGTTAATCCTTTAAAGGAAATTATTTGTAAATTTCGACAAGTAGAACAATGATTGGAACAGGTAGCCGGTTGAAATCAATGTATATATTGCTTCTATGTAGTCTAAGAAACATATATGCAAAGCATCCAAACAGTACCATTCGCCAATTTTTTGTTCTTCAAGTTTAAGTGAACAACGAGCCTCAATGGTTAATCCTTTATCGGAAATTATTTGTAACTTTCGACAAGTAGAACAATGAATGGAACAGGTAGACGGTTGAAATCTTTGTATATATTGCGTTTATATAGTCTAAGAAACATATATGCAAAGCATCCAAACAGTACCATTCGCCAATTTTTTGTTCTTCAAGTTCAAGTGAACTACGAGCCCCATTGTTAATCCTTTAAAGGAAATTATTTGTAAATTTCGACAAGTAGAACAATGATTGGAACACGTAGACGGTTGAAATCAATGTATATATTGCTTCTATATAGTCTAAGAAACATATATGCAAAGCATCCAAATAGTACAATTCGCCAATTTTTTGTTCTTCAAGTTTAAGTGAACAACGAGCCCCAATGGTTAATCCTTTATCGGAAATTATTTGTAACTTTCGACAAGTAGAAACAATGAATGGAACAGGTAGACGGTTGAGATCTTTGTATATATTGCTTCTATATAGTCTAAGAAACATATACGCAAAGCATCCAAACAGTACAATTCGCCAATTTTTTGTCCTTCAAGTTTAAGTGAACTACGAGCCGCATTGTTAATCCTTTAAAGGAAATTATTTGTAACTTTCGACAAGTAGAACAATGAATGGAAAAGGTAGACGGTTGAAATCATTGTATATAATGCTTCTATATAGTCTAAGAAACATATATGCATAGCATCCAAACAGTGCAATTCGCCAATTTTTTGTTCTTCAAGTTTAAGTGAACTACGAGCCCCATTGTTAATCCTTTAACGGAAATTATTTGTAAATTTCGACAAGTAGAACAATGATTGGATCACGTAGACGGTTGAAATCTTTGTATATAATGCTTCCATATAGTCTAAGAAACGTGTACGCAAAGCATCCAAACATTACCATTCGCCAATTTTTTGTTCTTCAAGTTTAAGTGAACAATGAGCACCAATGGTTTATCCTTTATCGGAAATTATTTGTAATTTTCGACAAGTAGAACAATGAATCGAACAGGTAGACGGTTGAAATCTTTGTATATATTGCTTCTATATAGTCTAAGAAACATATATGCAAAGAATCGAAACAGTACAATTCGCCAATTTTTTGTTCTTCAAGTTTAAGTGGACTACGAGCCCCATTGTTAATACTTTAACGGAAATTATTTGTAACATTCGACAAGTAGATCAATGAATGGAACAGGTAGACGGTTGAAATCAATGTATATATTTCTTCTATATAGTCTAAGAAACATATATGCAAAGCATCCAAACAGTACAAATCGCCAATTTTTTGTTCTTCAAGTTTAAGTGAACTACGAGCCCCATTGTTAATCCTATAAAGTAAATTATTTGTAAATTTCGACAAGTAGAACAAAGAATGGAACAGGTAGACGGTTGAAATCATAGTATATATTGCTTCTATATAGTCTAAGAAACACATATGCAAAGCATCCAAACAGTACAATTCGCCAATTTTATGTTCTTCAAGTTTAAATGAACTACGAGCCCCATTGTTAATCATTTAACGGAAATTATTTGTAACATTCGACAAGTAGAACAATGAATGGAACAGGTAGACGGTTAAATCATTGTATATATTCCTTCTATATAGACTAAGAAACATGTACGCAAACCATCCAAGCAGTACAATTTGCCAATTTTTTGTTCTTCAAGTTTAAGTGAACTACGAGCCCCATTGTTAATCCTTTAAAGGAAATTATTTGTATATTTCGACAAGTAGAACAATGAATGGAACAGGTAGACGGTAGAAATCAATGTATATGCTGCTTCTATATAGTCTAAGGAACGTGTACGCAAAGCATCCAAACATTACCATTCGCCAATTTTTTGTTCTTCAAGTTTAAGTGAACAATGAGCACCAATGGTTAATCCTTTATCGGAAATTATTTGTAATTTTCGACAAGTAGAACAATGAATCGGACAGGTAGACGGTTGAAATCTTTGTATATATTGCTTCTATATAGTCTAAGAAACATGTATGCAAAGAATCGAAACAGTACAATTCGCCAATTTTTTGTTCTTCAAGTTTAAGTGAACTACGAGCCGCATTGTTAATCCTTTAAAGGAAATTATTTGTAAATTTCGACAAGTATAACAATGAATGGAACAGGTAGACGGTTGAAATCATTGTATATATTGCTTCTATATAGTCTAAGAAACATATATGCAAAGCATCCAAATAGTACAATTCGCCAATTTTTTGTTCTTCAAGTGTAAGTGAACTACGAGCCCAATTGTTAATCCTCTAAAGGAAATTATTTGTATATTTCGACAAGTAGAACAATGAATGGAACTGGTAGACGGTTGAAATCATTGTATATGCTGCTTCTATATAGTCTAAGAAACATATATGCAAAGCATCCAAAGAGTACAATTCGCCAACTTATTGTTCTTCAAGTTGAAGTGAACAACGAGCCCCATTGATAATCATGAAATGGAAATTATTTGTAACTTTCTACAAGTAGAACAATGAATAGTAAATGTAGACGGGTGAAATCTTTCTATATATTGCTTCTCTATAGTCTAAGAAACATATACGCAAAGCATCCAAACAGTACAATTCGCCAATTTTTTGTTCTTCAAGTTTAAGTGAACTACGAGCCGCATTGTTAATCCTTTAAAGGAAATTATTTGTAACTTTCGACAAGTAGAACAGTGAATGGAAAAGGTAGACGGTTGAAATCATTGTATATAATGCTTCTATATAGTCTAAGAAACATATATGCAAAGCATCCAAACAGTGCAATTCGCCAATTTTTTGTTCTTCAAGTTTAAGTGAACTACGAGCCCCATTGTTAATCCTTTAACGGAAATTATTTGTAAATTTCGACAAGTAGAACAATGATTGGAACACGTAGACGGTTGAAATCTTTGTATATAATGCTTCCATATAGTCTAAGAAACGTGTACGCAAAGCATCCAAACATTACCATTCGCCAATTTTTTGTTCTTCAAGTTTAAGTGAACAATGAGCACCAATGGTTAATCCTTTATCGGAAATTATTTGTAATTTTCGACAAGTAGAACAATGAATCGAACAGGTAGACGGTTGAAATCTTTGTATATATTGCTTCTATATAGTCTAAGAAACATATATGCAAAGAATCGAAACAGTACAATTCGCCAATTTTTTGTTCTTCAAATTTAAGTGAACAATGAGCCCCAATGGTTAATCCTTTATCGGAAATTATTTGTAACTTTCGACAAGTAGAAACAATGAATGGAACAGGTAGACGGTTGAGATCTTTGTATATATTGCTTCTATATAGTCTAAGAAACATATATGCAAAGCATCCAAACAGTACAATTCGCCAATTTATTGTTCTTCAAGTTGAAGTGAACAACGAGCCCCATTGATAATCATGAAATGGAAATTATTTGTAACTTTCTACAAGTAGAACAATGAATAGTAAATGTAGACGGGTGAAATCTTTCTATATATTGCTTCTATATAGTCTAAGAAACATATACGCAAAGCATCCAAACAGTACAATTCGCCAATTTTTTGTTCTTCAAGTTTAAGTGAACTACGAGCCCCATTGTTAATCCTATAAAGGAAATTATTTGTAAATTTCGACAAGTAGAACAAAGAATGGAACAGGTAGACGGTTGAAATCATAGTATATATTGCTTCTATATAGTCTAAGAAACACATATGCAAAGCATCCAAACAGTACAATTCGCCAATTTTATGTTCTTCAAGTTTAAATGAACTACGAGCCCCATTGTTAATCATTTAACGGAAATTATTTGTAACATTCGACAAGTAGAACAATGAATGGAACAGGTAGACGGTTAAATCATTGTATATATTCCTTCTATATAGTCTAAGAAACATGTACGCAAACCATCCAAGCAGTACAATTTGCCAATTTTTTGTTCTTCAAGTTTAAGTGAACTACGAGCCCCATTGTTAATCCTTTAAAGGAAATTATTTGTATATTTCGACAAGTAGAACAATGAATGGAACAGGTAGACGGTAGAAATCAATGTATATGCTGCTTCTATATAGTCTAAGGAACGTGTACGCAAAGCATCCAAACATTACCATTCGCCAATTTTTTGTTCTTCAAGTTTAAGTGAACAATGAGCACCAATGGTTAATCTTTATCGGAAATTATTTGTAATTTTCGACAAGTAGAACAATGAATCGGACAGGTAGACGGTTGAAATCTTTGTATATATTGCTTCTATATAGTCTAAGAAACATGTATGCAAAGAATCGAAACAGTACAATTCGCCAATTTTTTGTTCTTCAAGTTTAAGTGAACTACGAGCCCCATTGTTAATCCTTTAAAGGAAATTATTTGTAAATTTCGACAAGTATAACAATGAATGGAACAGGTAGACGGTTGAAATCATTGTATATATTGCTTCTATATAGTCTAAGAAACATATATGCAAAGCATCCAAATAGTACAATTCGCCAATTTTTTGTTCTTCAAGTTTAAGTGAACTACGAGCCCAATTGTTAATCCTCTAAAGGAAATTATTTGTAAATTTCGACAAGTAGAACAATGAATGGAATAGGTAGACGGTTGAAATCATTGTATATGCTGCTTCTATATAGCATAAGAAATCTATATGCAAAGCATCTAAACAGTACCATTCGCCAATTTTTTGTTCTTCAAGTTTAAGTGAACAATGAGCCCCATTGTTAATCCTTTATCGGAAATTATTTGTAACTTTCGACAAGTAGAACAATGAGTGGAACAGGTAGACGGTTGAAATCAATGTATATATTGCGTCTATATAGTCTAAGAAACATATATTCAAAGCATTCAAACAGTACCATTCGCCAATTTTTTGTTCTTCAAGTTTAAGTGAACTACGAGCCCCATTGTAAATCCTTTAAAGGAAATTATTTGTAAATTTCGATAAGTAGAACAATGATTGCAACACGTAGACGGTTGAAATCATTGTATATATGGCTTCCATATAGTCTAAGAAACATATATGCAAAGCATCCAAACAGTACCATTCGCCAATTTTTTGTTCTTCAAGTTTATGTGAACTATGAGACCCATTGTTAATCCTTTATCGGAAATTATTTGTAACTTTCGACAAGTAGAACACTGAATGGAACAGGTAGACGGTTGAAATCTTTGTATATATTGCTTCTATATAGTCTAAGAAACATATATGCAAAGCATCCAAAAAGTACAATACGCCAATTTTTTGTTCTTCAAGTTTAAGTAAACAATGAGCCCCAATGGTTAAACCTTTATCGGAAATTATTTGTAACTTTCGACAAGTAGAACAATGAATGGAACAGGTAGACGGTTGAAATCTTTGTATATATTGCTTCTATATAGTCTAAGAAACATACATGCAAAGCATCCAAACAGTACAATTCGCCAATTTATTGTTCTTCAAGTTTAAGTGAACTACGAGCCCCATTGTTAATCCTTTAAAGGAAATTATTTGTAAATTTCAACAAGTAGAACAATGAATGGAACAGGTAGACTGTTGAAATCATTGTATATATTGCTTCTGTATAGTCTAAGAAACATATATGCAAAGAATCCAAACAGTACAATTCGCCAATTATTTGATCTTCAAGTTTAAGTGAACAGCGAGCCCCATTGATAATCATGAAATTGAAATTATTTGTAACTTTCAACAAGTAGAACAAGAATAGTACAGGTAGACGGGTGAAATCTTTCTATATGTTGCTTTTAAATAGTCTAAGAAACATATATGCAAAGCATCCAAACAGTACAATTCGCCAATTTTTTGATCTTCAAGTTTAAGTGAACAGCGAGCCCCATTGATAATCATGAAATTGAAATTATTTGTAACTTTCAACAAGTAGAACAAGAATAGTACAGGTAGACGGGTGAAATCTTTCTATATGTTGCTTCTAAATAGTCTAAGAAACATATATGCAAAGAATCCAAACAGTACAATTCGCCAATTATTTGATCTTCAAGTTTAAGTGAACAGCGAGCCCCATTGATAATCATGAAATTGAAATTATTTGTAACTTTCAACAAGTAGAACAAGAATAGTACAGGTAGACGGGTGAAATCTTTCTATATGTTGCTTTTAAATAGTCTAAGAAACATATATGCAAAGCATCCAAACAGTACAATTCGCCAATTTTTTGTTCTTCAAGTTTAAGTGAACTACGAGCCCCATTGTTAATCCTTTAAAGGAAATTATTTGTAAATTTCGGCAAGCAGAACAATGAATGGATCATGTAGACGGTTGAAATCATTGTATATATTGCTTCTATATATTCTACGAAACATATATGCAAAGCATCCATACAGTACCATTCGCCAATTTTTTGTTCTTCAAGTTTAAGTGAACTACGAGCCCCATTGTTAATCCTTTAAAGGAAATTATTTCTAAATTTCGACAAGTACTACAATGAATGGAACAGGTAGGCTGTTGAAATCTTTGTATATATTGCTTCTATATAATCTAAGAAACATATATGCAAAGCATCCAAACAGTACCATTCGCCAATTTTTTGTTCTTCAATTTTAAGTGAACTACGAGCCCCATTGTTAATCCTTTAAAGGAAATTATTTGTAATTTTCGACAAGTAGAACAATGAATGGAACAGGTAGACGGTTGAAATCTTTGTATATATTGCTTCTATATAATCTAAGAAACATATATGCAAAGCATCCAAACAGTACCATTCGCCAATTTTTTGTTCTTCAAATTTAAGTAAACTACGATCCCCATTGTTAATCCCTTAACGGAAATTATTTGTAACTTTCGACAAGTAGAACAGTGAATGGAACAGGTAGACGGTTGAAATCTTTGTATATATTGCTTCTATATAGTAAAAGATACATATATGCAAAGCATCCAAACAGTACAATTCGCCAATTTTTTGTTCTTCAAGTTTAAGTGAACAATGAGCCCCAATGGTCAATCCTTTATCGGAAATTATTTGTAACTTTCGACAAGTAGAACAATGAATGGAACTGGTAGACGGTTGAAATCTTTTTATATATTGCTTCTAAATAGTCTAAGAAACATATATGCAAAGCATCCAAACAGTACAATTCGCCAATTATTTGTTCTTCAAGTTTAAGTAAACTACGATCCCCATTGTTAATCCCTTAACGGAAATTATTTGTAACTTTCGACAAGTAGAACAGTGAATGGAACTGGTAGACGGTTGAAATCTTTTTATATATTGCTTCTAAATAGTCTAGGAAACATATATGCAAAGCATCCAAACAGTACAATTCGACAATTTTTTGTTCTTCAAGTTTAAGTGAACAATGAGCCCCAATGGTTAATCCGTTATCAGAAATTATTTGTAACTTCCGACAAGTAGAACAATGAATGGTACAGGTAGACGGTTGAAATCTTTGTATATATTGCGTCTATATAGTCTAAGAAACGTATAAGCAAAGCATCCAAACAGTACCATTCGCCAATTTTTTGTTCTTCAAGTTTAAGTGAACTACGAGCCCCATTCTTAATCCTTTAAAGGAAATTATTTGTAAATTTCGACAAGTAGAACAATGAATCGAACAGGTAGACGGTTGAAATCCTTGTATATATTGCTTCCATATAGTCTAAGAAACAAGCACGCAAAGCATCCAAACAGTACCATTCGCCAATTTTTTGTCCTTCAAGTTTAAGTGAACAATGAGCCCCATTGTTAATCCTTTATCGGAAAATATTTGTAACTTTCGACAAGTAGAACAATGAATTGAACAGGTAGACGGTTGAAATCTTTGTATATATTGCTTCTATATAGTCTAAGAAACATATATGCAAAGCATCCAAACAGTACAATTCGCCAATTTTTTGTTCTTCAAGTTTAAGTGAACTACGAGCCCCATTGTTAATCCTTTAAAGGAAATTATTTGTAAATTTCGACAAGTAGAACAATGAATGGATCTTGTAGACGGTTGAAAAAATTGTATATATTGCTTCTATATAGTCTACGAAACATACATGCAAAGCATCCAAACAGTACAATTCGCCAATTTATTGTTCTTCAAGTTTAAGTGAACTACGAGCCCCATTGTTAATCCTTTAAAGGAAATTATTTGTAAATTTCGACAAGTAGAACACTGATTGGAACACGTAGACGGTTGAAATCTTTGTATATATTGCTTCTATATAGTCTAAGAAACATATATGCAAAGAATCCAAACAGCACAATTCGCCAATTTTTTGTTCTTCAAGTTTAAGTGAACTACGAGCCCCATTGTTAATCCTTTAAAGGAAATTATTTGTAAATTTCGACAAGTAGAACAATGAATGGAACAGGTAGCCGGTTGAAATCAATGTATATATTGCTTCTATATAGTCTAAGAAACATATATGCAAAGCATCCAAACAGTACAATTCGCCAATTTTTTGTCCTTCAAGTTTAAGTGAACAATGAGCCCCAATGGTTAATCCTTTATCGGTAATTATTTGTAACTTTCGACAAGTAGAACAATGAATGGAACTGGTAGACGGTTGAAATCTTTGGATATATTGCTTCTATATAATCTAAGAAACATATATGCAAAGCATCTAAACAGTAACAATCGCCAATTTTTTGATCTTCAAGTTTAAGTGAACAGCGAGCCCCATTGATAATCATGAAATGGAAACTATTTGTAACTTTCTACAAGTAGAACAATGAATAGTACAGGTATACGGGTGTAATCTTTCTATATATTGCTTCTAAATAGTCTAAGAAACATCTATGCAAAGCATCCAAACAGTACAATTCGCCAATTTTTTGTTCTTCAAGTTTAAGTAAACTACGATCCCCATTGTTAATCCCTTAACGGAAATTATTTGTAACTTTCGACAAGTAGAACAATGAATGGAACTGATAGCCGGTTGAAATCTTTGTATATATTGCTTCTATATAGTCTAAGAAACATATATGCAAAGCATCCAAACAGTACAATTCGCCAATTTTTTGTTCTTCAAGTTTATGTGAACAATGAGCCCCAATGGTTAATCCTTTATCGGAAATTATTTGTAAATTTCGACAAGTAGAACAATGAATGGAACAGGTAGCCGGTTGAAATCAATGTATATATTGCTTCTATATAGTCTAAGAAACATATATGCAAAGCATCCAAACAGTACCATTCGCCAATTTTTTGTTCTTCAAGTTTAAGTGAACAATGAGCCCCAATGGTTAATCCTTTATCGGAAATTATTTGTAAATTTCGACAAGTAGAACAATGAATAGTACAGGTAGACGGGTGAAATCTTTTTATATATTGCTTCTAAATAGTCTAAGAAACATCTATGCAAAGCATCCAAACAGTACAATTCGCCAATTTTTTGTTCTTCAAGTTTAAGTGAACTACGAGCCCCATTGTTAATCCTTTAAAGGAAATTATTTGTAAATTTCGACAAGTAGAACAATGAATGGATCATGTAGACGGTTGAAAAAATTGTATATATTGCTTCTATATAGTCTACGAAACATATATGCAAAGCATCCAAACAGTACAATTCGCCAATTTTTTGTACTTCAAGTTTAAGTGAACTACGAGCCCCATTGTTAATCCTTTAACGGAAATTAATTGTAACTTTCGACAAGTAGAACAATGAATGGAACAGGTAGACGGTTGAAATCTTTGTATATGTTGCTTCTATATAGTCTAAGAAACATATATGCAAAGCATCCAAACAGTACAATTCGCCAATTTATTGTTCTTCAAGTTTAAGTGAACAACGAGCCCCATTGTTAATCTTTTAAAGGAAATTATTTGTAACTTTCGACAAGTAGAACTATGAATGGAACAGGTAGACGGTTGAAATCATTGTATATATTGCTTCTATATAGTCTAAGAAACATACATGCAAAGCATCCAAACAGTACAATTCGCCAATTATTTGATCTTCAAGTTTAAGTGAACTACGAGCCCCATTGTTAATACTTTAACGGAAATTATTTGTAACTTGCGACAAGTAGAACAATGAATGGAACAGGTAGACGATTGAAATCAATGTATATATTGCTTCTATATAGTCTAAAAAACATACATGCAAAGAATCCAAACAGTACAATTCGCCAATTTTTTGTTCTTCAAGTATAAGTGAACAATGAGCCCCAATGGTTAATCCTTTATCGGAAATTATTTGTATCTTTCGACAAGTAGAACAATGAATGGAACAGGTCGACGGTTGAAATCATTGTATATATTGCTTCTATATAGTCTAAGAAACATACATGCAAAGCATCCAAACAGTACAATTCGCCAATTATTTGATCTTCAAGTTTAAGTGAACTACGAGCCCCATTGTTAATACTTTAACGGAAATTATTTGTAACTTGCGACAAGTAGAACAATGAATGGAACAGGTAGACGATTGAAATCAATGTATATATTGCTTCTATATAGTCTAAGAAACATATATGCAAAGCATCCAAACAGTACCATTCATCAATTTTTTGTTCTTCAAGTTTAAGTGAACAACGAGCCCCACTGTTAATCCTTTAAAGGAAATTATTCGTAAATTTCGACAAGTAGAACAATGAATGGAACAGGTAGACGGTTGAAATCTTTGTATATATTGCTTCTATATAGTCTAAGAAACATACATGCAAAGCATCCAAACAGTACAATTCGCCAATTTATTGTTCTTCAAGTTTAAGTGAACTACGAGCCCCATTGTTAATCCTTTAAAGGAAATTATTTGTAAATTTCGACAAGTAGAACAATGAATGGAACAGGTAGACGGTTGAAATCTTTGTATATATTGCTTCTATCTAATCTAAGAAACATATATGCAAAGCATCCAAACAGTACCATTCGCCAATTTTTTGTTCTTCAAGTTTAAGTGAACAATGAGCCCCAATGGTTAATCCTTTATCGGAAATTATTTGTAATTTTCGACAAGTAGAACAATGAATGGAACAGGTAGACGGTTGAAATCTTTGTATATATTGCTTCTATATAATCTAAGAAACATATATGCAAAGCATCCAAACAGTACCATTCGCCAATTTTTTGTTCTTCAAGTTTAAGTGAACTACGAGCCCCATTGTTAATCCTTTAAAGGAAATTATTTGTAAATTTCGACAAGTAGAACAATGAATGGAACAGGTAGCCGGTTGAAATCAATGTATATATTGCTTCTATGTAGTCTAAGAAACATATATGCAAAGCATCCAAACAGTACCATTCGCCAATTTTTTGTTCTTCAAGTTTAAGTGAACAACGAGCCTCAATGGTTAATCCTTTATCGGAAATTATTTGTAACTTTCGACAAGTAGAACAATGAATGGAACAGGTAGACGGTTGAAATCTTTGTATATATTGCGTTTATATAGTCTAAGAAACATATATGCAAAGCATCCAAACAGTACCATTCGCCAATTTTTTGTTCTTCAAGTTCAAGTGAACTACGAGCCCCATTGTTAATCCTTTAAAGGAAATTATTTGTAAATTTCGACAAGTAGAACAATGATTGGAACACGTAGACGGTTGAAATCAATGTATATATTGCTTCTATATAGTCTAAGAAACATATATGCAAAGCATCCAAACAGTACAATTCGACAATCTTTGTTCTTCAAGTTTAGTGAACAATGAGCCCCAATGGTTAATCCTTTATCGGAAATTATTTGTAATTTTCGTCAAGTAGAACAATGAATGGAACAGGTAGACGGTTGAAATCTTTGTATATATTGCTTCTATATAATCTAAGAAACATATATGCAAAGCATCCAAACAGTACAATTCGCCAATTATTTCATCTTCAAGTTTAAGTGAACTACGAGACCCATTGTTAATACTTTAACGCAAATTATTTGTAACTTGCGACAAGTAGAACAATGAGTGGAACAGGTAGACGGTTGAAATCAATGTATATATTGCTTCTATATAGACTAAGAAACATATATGCAAAGCATCCAAACAGTACCATTCGCCAATTTTTTGTTCTTCAAGTTTAAGTGAACAATGAGCCCCATTGTTAATCCTTTATCGGAAATTATTTGTAATTTTCGACAAGTAGAACAATGAATGGAACAGGTAGACGGGTGAAATCTTTCTATATATTGCTTCTATATAGTCTAAGAAACATATACGCAAAGCATCCAAACAGTACAATTTGCCAATTTTTTGTTCTTCAAGTTTAAGTGAACTACGAGCCGCATTGTTAATCCTTTAAAGGAAATTATTCGTAAATTTCGACAAGTAGAACAATGAATGGAACAGGTAGACGGTTGAAATCTTTGTATATATTGCTTCTATATAGTCTAAGAAACATACATGCAAAGCATCCAAACAGTACAATTCGCCAATTTATTGTTCTTCAAGTTTAAGTGAACTACGAGCCCCATTGTTAATCCTTTAAAGGAAATTATTTGTAAATTTCGACAAGTAGAACAATGATTGGAACACGTAGACGGTTGAAATCTTTGTATATATTGCTTCTATATAGTCTAGGAAACATATATGCAAAGAATCCAAACAGCACAATTCGCCAATTTTTTGTTCTTCAAGTTTAAGTGAACTACGAGCCCCATTGTTAATCCTTTAAAGGAAATTATTTGTAAATTTCGACAAGTTGAACAATGATTGGAACACGTAGACGGTTGAGATCTTTGTATATATTGCTTCTATATAGTCTAAGAAACATATACGCAAAGCATCCAAACAGTACAATTCGCCAATTTTTTTTCTTCAAGTTTAAGTGAACTACGAGCCCAATTGTTAATCCTCTAAAGGAAATTATTTGTAAATTTCGACAAGTAGAACAAAGAATGGAATAGGTAGACGGTTGAAATCATTGTATATGCTGCTTCTATATAGCATAAGAAACCTATATGCAAAGCATCTAAACAGTACCATTCGCCAAATTTTTGTTCTTCAAGTTTAAGTGAACAATGAGCCCCATTGTTAATCCTTTAAAGGAAATTATTTGTAAATTTCGGCAAGTAGAACAATGAATGGAATAGGTAGACGGTTGAAATCATTGTATATATTGCTTCTATATAGTCTAAGAAACATATATGCAAAGCATCCAAACAGTACAATTCGCCAATTTCTGGTTCTTCAAGTTTAAGTAAACTACGATCCCCATTGTTAATCCCTTAACGGAAATTATTCGTAAATTTCGACAAGTAGAACACTGATTGGAACACGTAGACGGTTGAAATCTTTGTATATATTGCTTCCATATAGTCTAAGAAACATGTACGCAAAGCATCCAAACAGTACCATTCGCCAATTTTTTGTTCTTCAAGTTTAAGTGAACAACGAGCCCCAATGGTTAATCCTTTATCGGAAATTATTTGTAACTTTCGACAAGTAGAACAATGAATGGAACAGGTAGACGGTTGAAATCTTTGTATATATTGCGTTTATATAGTCTAAGAAACATATATGCAAAGCATCCAAACAGTACCATTCGCCAATTTTTTGTTCTTCAAGTTCAAGTGAACTACGAGCCCCATTGTTAATCCTTTAAAGGAAATTATTTGTAAATTTCGACAAGTAGAACAATGATTGGAACAGGCAGACGGTTGAAATCTTTGTATATATTGCGTCTATATAGTCTAAGAAACATATATTCAAAGCATTCAAACAGTACCATTCGCCAATTTTTTGTTCTTCAAGTTTAAGTGAACTACGAGCCCCATTGTAAATCCTTTAAAGGAAATTATTTGTAAATTTCGATAAGTAGAACAATGATTGCAACACGTAGACGGTTGAAATCATTGTATATATGGCTTCCATATAGTCTAAGAAACATATATGCAAAGCATCCAAACAGTACCATTCGCCAATTTTTTGTTCTTCAAGTTTATGTGAACTATGAGACCCATTGTTAATCCTTTATCGGAAATTATTTGTAACTTTCGACAAGTAGAACACTGAATGGAACAGGTAGACGGTTGAAATCTTTGTATATATTGCGTTTATATAGTCTAAGAAACATATATGCAAAGCATCCAAACAGTACCATTCGCCAATTTTTTGTTCTTCAAGTTCAAGTGAACTACGAGCCCCATTGTTAATCCTTTAAAGGAAATTATTTGTAAATTTCGACAAGTAGAACAATGATTGGAACAGGCAGACGGTTGAAATCTTTGTATATATTGCGTCTATATAGTCTAAGAAACATATATTCAAAGCATTCAAACAGTACCATTCGCCAATTTTTTGTTCTTCAAGTTTAAGTGAACTACGAGCCCCATTGTAAATCCTTTAAAGGAAATTATTTGTAAATTTCGATAAGTAGAACAATGATTGCAACACGTAGACGGTTGAAATCATTGTATATATGGCTTCCATATAGTCTAAGAAACATATATGCAAAGCATCCAAACAGTACCATTCGCCAATTTTTTGTTCTTCAAGTTTATGTGAACTATGAGACCCATTGTTAATCCTTTATCGGAAATTATTTGTAACTTTCGACAAGTAGAACACTGAAAGGAACAGGTAGACGGTTGAAATCTTTGTATATATTGCTTCTATATAGTCTAAGAAACATATATGCAAAGCATCCAAAAAGTACAATACGCCAATTTTTTGTTCTTCAAGTTTAAGTAAACAATGAGCCCCAATGGTTAAACCTTTATCGGAAATTATTTGTAACTTTCGACAAGTAGAACAATGAATGGAACAGGTAGACGGTTGAAATCTTTGTATATATTGCTTCTATATAGTCTAAGAAACATACATGCAAAGCATCCAAACAGTACAATTCGCCAATTTATTGTTCTTCAAGTTTAAGTGAACTACGAGCCCCATTGTTAATCCTTTAAAGGAAATTATTTGTAAATTTCAACAAGTAGAACAATGAATGGAACAGGTAGACTGTTGAAATCATTGTATATATTGCTTCTGTATAGTCTAAGAAACATATATGCAAAGAATCCAAACAGTACAATTCGCCAATTATTTGATCTTCAAGTTTAAGTGAACAGCGAGCCCCATTGATAATCATGAAATTGAAATTATTTGTAACTTTCAACAAGTAGAACAAGAATAGTACAGGTAGACGGGTGAAATCTTTCTATATGTTGCTTTTAAATAGTCTAAGAAACATATATGCAAAGCATCCAAACAGTACAATTCGCCAATTTTTTGATCTTCAAGTTTAAGTGAACAGCGAGCCCCATTGATAATCATGAAATTGAAATTATTTGTAACTTTCAACAAGTAGAACAAGAATAGTACAGGTAGACGGGTGAAATCTTTCTATATGTTGCTTCTAAATAGTCTAAGAAACATATATGCAAAGCATCCAAACAGTACAATTCGCCAATTTTTTGTTCTTCAAGTTTAAGTGAACTACGAGCCCCATTGTTAATCCTTTAAAGGAAATTATTTGTAAATTTCGGCAAGCAGAACAA
Organism: Cerceris ruficornis; assembly: GCA_963989415.1. Lineage (NCBI taxonomy): Eukaryota > Metazoa > Arthropoda > Insecta > Hymenoptera > Crabronidae > Cerceris > Cerceris ruficornis. Next base: position 3,595,669 of record CAXDIW010000229.1, on the reverse strand, counting down.
TGAATGGATCATGTAGACGGTTGAAATCATTGTATATATTGCTTCTATATATTCTACGAAACATATATGCAAAGCATCCATACAGTACCATTCGCCAATTTTTTGTTCTTCAAGTTTAAGTGAACTACGAGCCCCATTGTTAATCCTTTAAAGGAAATTATTTCTAAATTTCGACAAGTACTACAATGAATGGAACAGGTAGGCTGTTGAAACCATTGTATATATTGCTTCTATATAGTCTAAGAAACATGTATGCAAAGCATCTAAACAGTAACAATCGCCAATTTTTTGATCTTCAAGTTTAAGTGAACAGCGAGCCCCATTGATAATCATGAAATGGAAATTATTTGTAACTTTCTACAAGTAGAACAATGAATAGTACAGGTAGACGGGTGAAATCTTTGTATATATTGCTTCTATATAATCTAAGAAACATATATGCAAAGCATCCAAACAGTACCATTCGCCAATTTTTTGTTCTTCAATTTTAAGTGAACTACGAGCCCCATTGTTAATCCTTTAAAGGAAATTATTTGTAATTTTCGACAAGTAGAACAATGAATGGAACAGGTAGACGGTTGAAATCTTTGTATATATTGCTTCTATATAATCTAAGAAACATATATGCAAAGCATCCAAACAGTACCATTCGCCAATTTTTTGTTCTTCAAATTTAAGTAAACTACGATCCCCATTGTTAATCCCTTAACGGAAATTATTTGTAACTTTCGACAAGTAGAACAGTGAATGGAACAGGTAGACGGTTGAAATCTTTGTATATATTGCTTCTATATAGTAAAAGATACATATATGCAAAGCATCCAAACAGTACAATTCGCCAATTTTTTGTTCTTCAAGTTTAAGTGAACAATGAGCCCCAATGGTCAATCCTTTATCGGAAATTATTTGTAACTTTCGACAAGTAGAACAATGAATGGAACTGGTAGACGGTTGAAATCTTTTTATATATTGCTTCTAAATAGTCTAAGAAACATATATGCAAAGCATCCAAACAGTACAATTCGCCAATTATTTGTTCTTCAAGTTTAAGTAAACTACGATCCCCATTGTTAATCCCTTAACGGAAATTATTTGTAACTTTCGACAAGTAGAACAGTGAATGGAACTAGTAGACGGTTGAAATCTTTTTATATATTGCTTCTAAATAGTCTAGGAAACATATATGCAAAGCATCCAAACAGTACAATTCGACAATTTTTTGTTCTTCAAGTTTAAGTGAACAATGAGCCCCAATGGTTAATCCGTTATCAGAAATTATTTGTAACTTTCGACAAGTAGAACAATGAATGGAACAGGTAGACGGTTGAAATCTTTGTATATATTGCTTCTATATAGTCTAAGAAACATATATGCAAAGCATCCAAACAGTACCATTCGCCAATTTTTTGTTCTTCAAGTTTAAGTGAACTACGAGCCCCATTGTTAATCCTTTAAAGGAAATTATTTGTAAATTTCGACAAGTAGAACAATGAATGGAACAGGTAGACTGTTGAAATCATTGTATATATTGCTTCTATATCGTCTAAGAAACATATATGCAAAGCATCCAAACAGTACAATTCGCCAATTTTTTGTTCTTCAAGTTTAAGTGAACAATGAGCCCCATTGTTAATCCTTTAAAGGAAATTATTTGTAAATTTCGACAAGTAGAACAATGAATGGAACAGGTAGACTGTTGAAATCTTTGTATATATTGCGACTATATAGTCTAAGAAACATATATGCAAAGCATCCGAACAGTAGCATTCGCCAATTTTTTGTTCTTCAAGTTTAAGTGAACTACGGTCCCCATTGTTAATGCCTTAACGGAAATTATTTGTAACTTTCGACAAGTAGAACAATGAATGGAGCAGGTAGACGGTTGAAATCTTTGTATATATTGCTTCTATAAAGTCTAAGAAACATATATGCAAATCATCCAAACAGTACAATTCGCCAATTATTTGATCTTCAAGTTTAAGTGAACTACGAGCCCCATTGTTAATACTTTAACGGAAATTATTTGTAACTTGCGACAAGTAGAAAAATGAATGGAACAGGTAGACGGTTGAAATCAATGTATATATTGCTTCTATATAGTCTAAGAAACCTATATGCAAAGCATCTAAACAGTAACAATCGCCAATTTTTTGATCTTCAAGTTTAAGTGAACAGCGAGCCCCATTGATAATCATGAAATGGAAATTATTTGTAACTTTCTACAAGTAGAACAATGAATAGTACAGGTAGACGGGTTAAATCTTTCTATATATTGCTTCTAAATAGTCTGAGAAACCTATATGCAAAGCATCTAAACAGTAACAATCGCCAATTTTTTGATCTTCAAGTTTAAGTGAACAGCGAGCCCCATTGATAATCATGAAATGGAAATTATTTGTAACTTTCTACAAGTAGAACAATGAATAGTACAGGTAGACGGGTTAAATCTTTCTATATATTGTTTCTAAATAGTCTAAGAAACATATGCAAAGCATCCAAATAGTACAATTCGCCATTTTTTTGTTTTTCAAGTTTAAGTGAACTACCAGCCCCATTGTTAATCCTTTATCGGAAATTATTTGTAACTTCCGACAAGTAGAACAATGAATGTTACAGGTAGACGGTTGAAATCTTTGTATATATTGCGTCTATATAGTCTAAGAAACGTATAAGCAAAGCATCCAAACAGTACCATTCGCCAATTTTTTGTTCTTCAAGTTTAAGTGAACTACGAGCCCCATTCTTAATCCTTTAAAGGAAATTATTTGTAAATTTCGACAAGTAGAACAATGAATGGAACAGGTAGACGGTTGAAATCAATGTATATATTGCTTCTATATAGTCTAAGAAACATATATGCAAAGCATCCAAACAGTACCATTCGCCAATTTTTTGTTCTTCAAGTTTAAGTGAACAATGAGCCCCAAAGGTTAATCCTTTATCGGAAATTATTTGTAATTTTCGACAAGTAGAACAATGAATGGAACAGGTAGACGGTTGAAATCTTTGTATATATTGCTTCTATATAGTCTAAGAAACATATATGCAAAGTATCCAAACAGTACAATTCGCCAATTTTTTTATCTTCAACTTTAAGTGAACAATGAGCCCCAATGGTTAATCCGTTATCGGAAATTATTTGTAACTTTCGACAAGTAGAACAATGAATGGAACAGGTAGACGGTTGAAATCTTTGTATATATTGCTTCTATATAGTCTAAGAAACATATATGCAAAGCAACCAAACAGTACAATTCGCCAATTTTTTGTTCTTCAAGTTTAAGTGAACTACGAGCACCATTGTTAATCCTTTAAAGGAGATTATTTGTAAATTTCGACAAGTAGAACAATGAATGGATCAGGTAGACGGTTGAAAACATTGTATATATTGCTTCTGTATAGTCTAAGAAACATTTATGCAAAGCATCCAGACAGTACCATTCGCCAATTTTTTGTCCTTCAAGTTTAAGTGAACAATGAGCCCCATTGTTAATCCTTTATCGGAAATTATTTGTAACTTTCGACAAGTAGAACAATGAATCGAACAGGTAGACGGTTGAAATCCTTGTATATATTGCTTCCATATAGTCTAAGAAACAAGCACGCAAAGCATCCAAACAGTACCATTCGCCAATTTTTTGTCCTTCAAGTTTAAGTGAACAATGAGCCCCATTGTTAATCCTTTATCGGAAAATATTTGTAACTTTCGACAAGTAGAACAATGAATTGAACAGGTAGACGGTTGAAATCTTTGTATATATTGCTTCTATATAGTCTAAGAAACAAGCACGCAAAGCATCCAAACAGTACCATTCGCCAATTTTTTGTCCTTCAAGTTTAAGTGAACAATGAGCCCCATTGTTAATCCTTTATCGGAAAATATTTGTAACTTTCGACAAGTAGAACAATGAATTGAACAGGTAGACGGTTGAAATCTTTGTATATATTGCTTCTATATAGTCTAAGAAACGTATAAGCAAAGCATCCAAACAGTACCATTCGCCAATTTTTTGTTCTTCAAGTTTAAGTGAACTACGAGCCCCATTCTTAATCCTTTAAAGGAAATTATTTGTAAATTTCGACAAGTAGAACAATGAATGGATCTTGTAGACGGTTGAAAAAATTGTATATATTGCTTCTATATAGTCTACGAAACATACATGCAAAGCATCCAAACAGTACAATTCGCCAATTTTTTGTTCTTCAAGTTTAAGTGAACAATGAGCCCCAATGGTTAATCCTTTATCGGAAATTATTTGTAAATTTCGACAAGTAGAACAATGAATAGTACAGGTAGACGGGTGAAATCTTTCTATATATTGCTTCTAAATAGTCTAAGAAACATCTATGCAAAGCATCCAAACAGTACAATTCGCCAATTTTTTGTTCTTCAAGTTTAAGTGAACTACGAGCCCCATTGTTAATCCTTTAAAGGAAATTATTTGTAAATTTCGACAAGTAGAACAATGAATGGATCATGTAGACGGTTGAAAAAATTGTATATATTGCTTCTATATAGTCTACGAAACATATATGCAAAGCATCCAAACAGTACAATTCGCCAATTTTTTGTACTTCAAGTTTAAGTGAACTACGAGCCCCATTGTTAATCCTTTAACGGAAATTAATTGTAACTTTCGACAAGTAGAACAATGAATGGAACAGGTAGACGGTTGAAATCTTTGTATATGTTGCTTCTATATAGTCTAAGAAACATATATGCAAAGCATCCAAACAGTACAATTCGCCAATTTATTGTTCTTCAAGTTTAAGTGAACAACGAGCCCCATTGTTAATCTTTTAAAGGAAATTATTTGTAACTTTCGACAAGTAGAACTATGAATGGAACAGGTAGACGGTTGAAATCTTTGTATATATTGCTTTTATATAGTCTAAGAAACGTGTACGCAAAGCATCCAAACATTACCATTCGCCAATTTTTTGTACTTCAAGTTTAAGTGAGCAATGAGCCCCAATGGTTAATCCTTTATCGGAAATTATTTGTAAATTTCGACAAGTAGAACAATGAAGGGAACTGGTAGCCGGTTGAAATCTTTGTATATATTGCTTCTATATAGTCTAAGAAACATATATGCAAAGCATCCAAACAGTACAATTCGCCAATTTTTTGTTCTTCAAGTTTAAGTGAACAATGAGCCCCAATGGTTAATCCTTTATCGGAAATTATTTGTAAATTTCGACAAGTAGAACAATGAATGGAACAGGTAGCCGGTTGAAATCAATGTATATATTGCTTCTATATAGTCTAAGAAACATATATGCAAAGCATCCAAACAGTACCATTCGCCAATTTTTTGTTCTTCAAGTTTAAGTGAACAATGAGCCCCAATGGTTAATCCTTTATCGGAAATTATTTGTAAATTTCGACAAGTAGAACAATGAATGGTACAGGTAGACGGTTGAAATCTTTGTATATATTGCGTCTATATAGTCTAAGAAACGTATAAGCAAAGCATCCAAACAGTACCATTCGCCAATTTTTTGTTCTTCAAGTTTAAGTGAACTACGAGCCCCATTCTTAATCCTTTAAAGGAAATTATTTGTAAATTTCGACAAGTAGAACAATGAATGGAACAGGTAGACGGTTGAAATCAATGTATATATTGCTTCTATATAGTCTAAGAAACATATATGCAAAGCATCCAAACAGTACCATTCGCCAATTTTTTGTTCTTCAAGTTTAAGTGAACAATGAGCCCCAAAGGTTAATCCTTTATCGGAAATTATTTGTAATTTTCGACAAGTAGAACAATGAATGGAACAGGTAGACGGTTGAAATCTTTGTATATATTGCTTCTATATAGTCTAAGAAACATATATGCAAAGTATCCAAACAGTACAATTCGCCAATTTTTTGTTCTTCAAGTTTAAGTGAACAATGAGCCCCAATGGTTAATCCTTTATCGGAAATTATTTGTAAATTTCGACAAGTAGAACAATGAATGGAACAGGTAGACAGTTGAAATCAATGTATATATTGCTTCTATATAGTCTAAGAAACATATATGCAAAGCATCCAAACAGTACCATTCGCCAATTTTTTGTTCTTCAAGTTTAAGTGAACTACGAGCCCCATTGTTAATCCCTTAACGGAAATTAATTGTAACTTTCGACAAGTAGAACAGTGAATGGAACAGGTAGACGGTTGAAATCTTTGTATATATTGCTTCTATATAGTATAAGAAACATATATGTAAAGCATCCAAACAGTACCATTCGCCAATTTTTTGTTCTTCAAGTTTAAGTGAACTGCGAGCCCCATTGTTAATCCTTTAACGGAAATTAATTGTAACTTTCGACAAGTAGAACAATGAATGGAACAGGTAGACGGTTGAAATCTTTGTATATATTGCTTCTATATAGTATAAGAAACATATATGCAAAGCATCCAAACAGTACAATTCGCCAATTTTTTGTTCTTCAAGTTTAAGTGAACAATGAGCCCCAATGGTTAATCCGTTATCGGAAATTATTTGTAACTTTCGACAAGTAGAACAATGAATGGAAAACTTAGACGGTTGAAATCTTTGTATATATTGCTTCTATATAGTCTAAGAAACATATATGCAAAGAATCCAAACAGCACAATTCGCCAATTTTTTGTTCTTCAAGTTTAAGTGAACTACGAGCCCCATTGTTAATCCTTTAAAGGAAATTATTTGTAAATTTCGACAAGTAGAACAATGAATGGAACAGGTAGCCGGTTGAAATCAATGTATATATTGCTTCTATATAGTCTAAGAAACATATATGCAAAGCATCCAAACAGTACCATTCTCCAATTTTTTGTTCTTCAAGTTTAAGTGAACTACGAGCCCCATTGTTAATCCTTTATCGGAAATTATTTGAAAATTTCGACAAGTAGAACAATGAATGGAACAGGTAGACGGTTGAAATCTTTGTATATATTGCTTCCATATAGTCTAAGAAACATGTACGCAAAGCATCCAAACAGTATCATTCGCCAATTTTTTGTTCTTCATGTTTAAGTGAACTACGAGCCCCATTGTTAATCCTTTAAAGGAAATTATTTGTAAATTTCGGCAAGTTGAACAATGAATGGAATAGGTAGACGGTTGAAATCATTGTATATATTGCTTCTATATAGTCTAAGAAACATATATGCAAAGCATCCAAACAGTACCATTCGCCAATTTTTTGTTCTTCAAGTTTAAGTGAACAATGAGCCCCATTGTTAATCCTTTATCGGAAATTATTTGTAACTTTCGACAAGTAGAACAATGAATGGAACAGGTAGACAGTTGAAATCTTTGTATATATTGTTTCAATGTAGTCTAAGAAACATATACGCAAAGCATCAAAACAGTACAATTCGCCAATTTTTTTTCTTCAAGTTTAAGTGAACTACGAGCCCCACTGTTAATCCTTTAAAGGAAATTATTTGTAACTTTCGACATGTAGAACAATGAATGGAACAGGTAGACGGTTGAGATCTTTGTATATATTGCTTCTATATAGTCTAAGAAACATGTACGCAAAGCATCCAAACAGTACCATTCGCCAATTTTTTGTTCTTTAAGATTAAGTGAACAATGAGCCCCATTGTTAATCCCTTAACGGAAATTATTCGTAAATTTCGACAAGTAGAACACTGATTGGAACACGTAGACGGTTGAAATCTTTGTATATATTGCTTCCATATAGTCTAAGAAACATGTACGCAAAGCATCCAAACAGTACCATTCGCCAATTTTATGTTCTTCAAGTTTAAGTGAACAACGAGCCCCAATGGTTAATCCTTTATCGGAAATTATTTGTAACTTTCGACAAGTAGAACAATGAATGGAACAGGTAGACGGTTGAAATCTTTGTATATATTGCGTTTATATAGTCTAAGAAACATATATTCAAAGCATTCAAACAGTACCATTCGCCAATTTTTTGTTCTTCAAGTTTAAGTGAACTACGAGCCCCATTGTAAATCCTTTAAAGGAAATTATTTGTAAATTTCGATAAGTAGAACAATGATTGCAACACGTAGACGGTTGAAATCATTGTATATATGGCTTCCATATAGTCTAAGAAACATATATGCAAAGCATCCAAACAGTACCATTCGCCAATTTTTTGTTCTTCAAGTTTATGTGAACTATGAGACCCATTGTTAATCCTTTATCGGAAATTATTTGTAACTTTCGACAAGTAGAACACTGAATGGAACAGGTAGACGGTTGAAATCTTTGTATATATTGCTTCTATATAGTCTAAGAAACATATATGCAAAGCATCCAAAAAGTACAATACGCCAATTTTTTGTTCTTCAAGTTTAAGTAAACAATGAGCCCCAATGGTTAAACCTTTATCGGAAATTATTTGTAACTTTCGACAAGTAGAACAATGAATGGAACAGGTAGACGGTTGAAATCTTTGTATATATTGCTTCTATATAGTCTAAGAAACATACATGCAAAGCATCCAAACAGTACAATTCGCCAATTTATTGTTCTTCAAGTTTATGTGAACTACGAGCCCCATTGTTAATCCTTTAAAGGAAATTATTTGTAAATTTCAACAAGTAGAACAATGAATGGAACAGGTAGACTGTTGAAATCATTGTATATATTGCTTCTGTATAGTCTAAGAAACATATATGCAAAGAATCCAAACAGTACAATTCGCCAATTATTTGATCTTCAAGTTTAAGTGAACAGCGAGCCCCATTGATAATCATGAAATTGAAATTATTTGTAACTTTCAACAAGTAGAACAAGAATAGTACAGGTAGACGGGTGAAATCTTTCTATATGTTGCTTCTAAATAGTCTAAGAAACATATATGCAAAGCATCCAAACAGTACAATTCGCCAATTTTTTGATCTTCAAGTTTAAGTGAACAGCGAGCCCCATTGATAATCATGAAATTGAAATTATTTGTAACTTTCAACAAGTAGAACAAGAATAGTACAGGTAGACGGGTGAAATCTTTCTATATGTTGCTTCTAAATAGTCTAAGAAACATATATGCAAAGCATCCAAACAGTACAATTCGCCAATTTTTTGTTCTTCAAGTTTAAGTGAACTACGAGCCCCATTGTTAATCCTTTAAAGGAAATTATTTGTAAATTTCGGCAAGCAGAACAATGAATGGATCATGTAGACGGTTGAAATCATTGTATATATTGCTTCTATATATTCTACGAAACATATATGCAAAGCATCCATACAGTACCATTCGCCAATTTTTTGTTCTTCAAGTTTAAGTGAACTACGAGCCCCATTGTTAATCCTTTAAAGGAAATTATTTCTAAATTTCGACAAGTACTACAATGAATGGAACAGGTAGGCTGTTGAAACCATTGTATATATTGCTTCTATATAGTCTAAGAAACATGTATGCAAAGCATCTAAACAGTAACAATCGCCAATTTTTTGATCTTCAAGTTTAAGTGAACAGCGAGCCCCATTGATAATCATGAAATGGAAATTATTTGTAACTTTCTACAAGTAGAACAATGAATAGTACAGGTAGACGGGTGAAATCTTTGTATATATTGCTTCTATATAATCTAAGAAACATATATGCAAAGCATCCAAACAGTACCATTCGCCAATTTTTTGTTCTTCAATTTTAAGTGAACTACGAGCCCCATTGTTAATCCTTTAAAGGAAATTATTTGTAATTTTCGACAAGTAGAACAATGAATGGAACAGGTAGACGGTTGAAATCTTTGTATATATTGCTTCTATATAATCTAAGAAACATATATGCAAAGCATCCAAACAGTACCATTCGCCAATTTTTTGTTCTTCAAATTTAAGTAAACTACGATCCCCATTGTTAATCCCTTAACGGAAATTATTTGTAACTTTCGACAAGTAGAACAGTGAATGGAACAGGTAGACGGTTGAAATCTTTGTATATATTGCTTCTATATAGTAAAAGAAACATATATGCAAAGCATCCAAACAGTACAATTCGCCAATTTTTTGTTCTTCAAGTTTAAGTGAACAATGAGCCCCAATGGTCAATCCTTTATCGGAAATTATTTGTAACTTTCGACAAGTAGAACAATGAATGGAACTGGTAGACGGTTGAAATCTTTTTATATATTGCTTCTAAATAGTCTAAGAAACATATATGCAAAGCATCCAAACAGTACAATTCGCCAATTATTTGTTCTTCAAGTTTAAGTAAACTACGATCCCCATTGTTAATCCCTTAACGGAAATTATTTGTAACTTTCGACAAGTAGAACAGTGAATGGAACTGGTAGACGGTTGAAATCTTTTTATATATTGCTTCTAAATAGTATAAGAAACATATATGCAAAGCATCCAAACAGTACAATTCGACAATTTTTTGTTCATCAAGTTTAAGTGAACAATGAGCCCCAATGGTTAATCCGTTATCAGAAATTATTTGTAACTTTCGACAAGTAGAACAATGAATGGAACAGGTAGACGGTTGAAATCTTTGTATATATTGCTTCTATATAGTCTAAGAAACATATATGCAAAGCATCCAAACAGTACCATTCGCCAATTTTTTGTTCTTCAAGTTTAAGTGAACTACGAGCCCCATTGTTAATCCTTTAAAGGAAATTATTTGTAAATTTCGACAAGTAGAACAATGAATGGAACAGGTAGACTGTTGAAATCATTGTATATATTGCTTCTATATCGTCTAAGAAACATATATGCAATGCATCCAAACAGTACAATTCGCCAATTTTTTGTTCTTCAAGTTTAAGTGAACAATGAGCCCCATTGTTAATCCTTTAAAGGAAATTATTTGTAAATTTCGACAAGTAGAACAATGAATGGAACAGGTAGACTGTTGAAATCTTTGTATATATTGCGTCTATATAGTCTAAGAAACATATATGCAAAGCATCCGAACAGTAGCATTCGCCAATTTTTTGTTCTTCAAGTTTAAGTGAACTACGGTCCCCATTGTTAATGCCTTAACGGAAATTATTTGTAACTTTCGACAAGTAGAACAATGAATGGAGCAGGTAGACGGTTGAAATCTTTGTATATATTGCTTCTATAAAGTCTAAGAAACATATATGCAAATCATCCAAACAGTACAATTCGCCAATTATTTGATCTTCAAGTTTAAGGGAACTACGAGCCCCATTGTTAATACTTTAACGGAAATTATTTGTAACTTGCGACAAGTAGAAAAATGAACGGAACAGGTAGACGGTTGCATTCAATGTATATATTGCTTCTATATAGTCTAAGAAACCTATATGCAAAGCATCTAAACAGTAACAATCGCCAATTTTTTGATCTTCAAGTTTAAGTGAACAGCGAGCCCCATTGATAATCATGAAATGGAAATTATTTGTAACTTTCTACAAGTAGAACAATGAATAGTACAGGTAGACGGGTTAAATCTTTCTATATATTGCTTCTAAATAGTCTAAGAAACCTATATGCAAAGCATCTAAACAGTAACAATCGCCAATTTTTTTATCTTCAAGTTTAAGTGAACAGCGAGCCCCATTGATAATCATGAAATGGAAATTATTTGTAACTTTCTACAAGTAGAACAATGAATAGTACAGGTAGACGGGTTAAATCTTTCTATATATTGTTTCTAAATAGTCTAAGAAACATATGCAAAGCATCCAAATAGTACAATTCGCCATTTTTTTGTTCTTCAAGTTTAAGTGAACTACCAGCCCCATTGTTAATCCTTTAAAGGAAATTATTTGTAAACTTCGACATGTAGAACAATGAATGGATCAGGTAGACGGTTGAAATCAATGTATATATTGCTTCTATATAGTCTAAGAAACATATATGCAAAGGATCCAAACAGTACCATTCGCCAATTTTTTGTTCTTCAAGTTTAAGTGAACAACGAGCCCCAATGGTTAATCCTTTATCGGAAATTATTTGTAACTTCCGACAAGTAGAACAATGAATGGTACAGGTAGACGGTTGAAATCTTTGTATATATTGCGTCTATATAGTCTAAGAAACGTATAAGCAAAGCATCCAAACAGTACCATTCGCCAATTTTTTGTTCTTCAAGTTTAAGTGAACTACGAGCCCCATTCTTAATCCTTTAAAGGAAATTATTTGTAAATTTCGACAAGTAGAACAATGAATGGAACAGGTAGACGGTTGAAATCAATGTTTATATTGCTTCTATATAGTCTAAGAAACATATATGCAAAGCATCCAAACAGTACCATTCGCCAATTTTTTGTTCTTCAAGTTTAAGTGAACAATGAGCCCCAAAGGTTAATCCTTTATCGGAAATTATTTGTAATTTTCGACAAGTAGAACAATGAATGGAACAGGTAGACGGTTGAAATCTTTGTATATATTGCTTCTATATAGTCTAAGAAACATATATGCAAAGTATCCAAACAGTACAATTCGCCAATTTTTTTATCTTCAAGTTTAAGTGAACAATGAGCCCGAATGGTTAATCCGTTATCGGAAATTATTTGTAACTTTCGACAAGTAGAACAATGAATGGAACAGGTAGACGGTTGAAATCTTTGTATATATTGCTTCTATATAGTCTAAGAAACATAAATGCAAAGCATCCAAACAGTACCATTCGCCAATTATTTCATCTTCATGTTTAAGTGAACTACGAGCCCCATTGTTAATACTTTAACGGAAATTATTTGTAACTTTCGACAAGTAGAACATTGAATGGAACAGGTAGACGGTTGAAATCTTTGTATCTATTGCTTCTATATAGTATAAGAAACATATATGCAAAGCATCCAAACAGTACAATTCGCCAATTTTTTGTTCTTCAAGTTTAAGTGAACTACCAGCCCCATTGTTAATCCTTTAAAGGAAATTATTTGTAAATTTCGACAAGTAGAACAATGAATGGATCAGGTAGACGGTTGAAATCATTGTATATATTGCTTCTATATAATCTAAGAAACATATATGCAAAGCATCCAAACAGTACAATTCGCCAATTTTGTGTTCTTTAAGTTTAAGTGAACTACGAGCCCCATTGTTAATCCTTTAAAGGAAATTATTTGTAAATTTCGACAAGTAGAACAATGAATAGTACAGGTAGACGGGTGAATTCTTTCTATATATTGCTTCTACATAGTCTAAGAAACATATATGCAAAGCAACCAAACAGTACAATTCGCCAATTTTTTGTTCTTTAAGTTTAAGTGAACTACGAGCACCATTGTTAATCCTTTAAAGGAGATTATTTGTAAATTTCGACAAGTAGAACAATGAATGGATCAGGTAGACGGTTGGAAACATTGTATATATTGCTTCTATATAGTCTAAGAAACATTTATGCAAAGCATCCAAACAGTACCATTCGCCAATTTTTTGTCCTTCAAGTTTAAGTGAACAATGAGCCCCATTGTTAATCCTTTATCGGAAATTATTTGTAACTTTCGACAAGTAGAACAATGAATCGAACAGGTAGACGGTTGAAATCCTTGTATATATTGCTTCCATATAGTCTAAGAAACAAGCACGCAAAGCATCCAAACAGTACCATTCGCCAATTTTTTGTCCTTCAAGTTTAAGTGAACAATGAGCCCCATTGTTAATCCTTTATCGGAAAATATTTGTAACTTTCGACAAGTAGAACAATGAATTGAACAGGTAGACGGTTGAAATCTTTGTATATATTGCTTCTATATAGTCTAAGAAACATATATGCAAAGCATCCAAACAGTACAATTCGCCAATTTTTTGTTCTTCAAGTTTAAGTGAACTACGAGCCCCATTGTTAATCCTTTAAAGGAAATTATTTGTAAATTTCGACAAGTAGAACAATGAATGGATCAGGTAGACGGTTGGAAACATTGTATATATTGCTTCTATATAGTCTAAGAAACATTTATGCAAAGCATCCAAACAGTACCATTCGCCAATTTTTTGTCCTTCAAGTTTAAGTGAACAATGAGCCCCATTGTTAATCCTTTATCGGAAATTATTTGTAACTTTCGACAAGTAGAACAATGAATCGAACAGGTAGACGGTTGAAATCCTTGTATATATTGCTTCCATAGAGTCTAAGAAACAAGCACGCAAAGCATCCAAACAGTACCATTCGCCAATTTTTTGTCCTTCAAGTTTAAGTGAACAATGAGCCCCATTGTTAATCCTTTATCGGAAAATATTTGTAACTTTCGACAAGTAGAACAATGAATTGAACAGGTAGACGGTTGAAATCTTTGTATATATTGCTTCTATATAGTCTAAGAAACATATATGCAAAGCATCCAAACAGTACAATTCGCCAATTTTTTGTTCTTCAAGTTTAAGTGAACTACGAGCCCCATTGTTAATCCTTTAAAGGAAATTATTTGTAAATTTCGACAAGTAGAACAATGAATGGATCTTGTAGACGGTTGAAAAAATTGTATATATTGCTTCTATATAGTCTACGAAACATACATGCAAAGCATCCAAACAGTACAATTCGCCAATTTATTGTTCTTCAAGTTTAAGTGAACTACGAGCCCCATTGTTAATCCTTTAAAGGAAATTATTTGTAAATTTCGACAAGTAGAACAATGATTGGAACACGTAGACGGTTGAAATCTTTGTATATATTGCTTCTATATAGTCTAAGAAACATATATGCAAAGAATCCAAACAGCACAATTCGCCAATTTTTTGTTCTTCAAGTTTAAGTGAACTACGAGCCCCATTGTTAATCCTTTAAAGGAAATTATTTGTAAATTTCGACAAGTAGAACAATGAATGGAACAGGTAGCCGGTTGAAATCAATGTATATATTGCTTCTATATAGTCTAAGAAACATATATGCAAAGCATCCAAACAGTACAATTCGCCAATTTTTTGTCCTTCAAGTTTAAGTGAACAATGAGCCCCAATGGTTAATCCTTTATCGGTAATTATTTGTAACTTTCGACAAGTAGAACAATGAATGGAACTGGTAGACGGTTGAAATCTTTGGATATATTGCTTCTATATAATCTAAGAAACATATATGCAAAGCATCTAAACAGTAACAATCGCCAATTTTTTGATCTTCAAGTTTAAGTGAACAGCGAGCCCCATTGATAATCATGAAATGGAAACTATTTGTAACTTTCTACAAGTAGAACAATGAATAGTACAGGTATACGGGTGTAATCTTTCTATATATTGCTTCTAAATAGTCTAAGAAACATCTATGCAAAGCATCCAAACAGTACAATTCGCCAATTTTTTGTTCTTCAAGTTTAAGTAAACTACGATCCCCATTGTTAATCCCTTAACGGAAATTATTTGTAACTTTCGACAAGTAGAACAATGAATGGAACTGGTAGCCGGTTGAAATCTTTGTATATATTGCTTCTATATAGTCTAAGAAACATATATGCAAAGCATCCAAACAGTACAATTCGCCAATTTTTTGTTCTTCAAGTTTATGTGAACAATGAGCCCCAATGGTTAATCCTTTATCGGAAATTATTTGTAAATTTCGACAAGTAGAACAATGAATGGAACAGGTAGCCGGTTGAAATCAATGTATATATTGCTTCGATATAGTCTAAGAAACATATATGCAAAGCATCCAAACAGTACCATTCGCCAATTTTTTGTTCTTCAAGTTTAAGTGAACAATGAGCTCCAATGGTTAATCCTTTATCGGAAATTATTTGTAAATTTCGACAAGTAGAACAATGAATAGTACAGGTAGACGGGTGAAATCTTTCTATATATTGCTTCTAAATAGTCTAAGAAACATCTATGCAAAGCATCCAAACAGTACAATTCGCCAATTTTTTGTTCTTCAAGTTTAAGTAAACTACGAGCCCCATTGTTAATCCTTTAAAGGAAATTATTTGTAAATTTCGACAAGTAGAACAATGAATAGTACAGGTAGACGGGTGAATTCTTTCTATATATTGCTTCTAAATAGTCTAAGAAACATATATGCAAAGCAACCAAACAGTACAAATCGCCAATTTTTTGTTCTTCAAGTTTAAGTGAACTACGAGCACCATTGTTAATCCTTTAAAGGAGATTATTTGTAAATTTCGACAAGTAGAACAATGAATGGATCAGGTAGACGGTTGAAAACATTGTATATATTGCTTCTATATAGTCTAAGAAACATTTATGCAAAGCATCCAAACAGTACCATTCGCCAATTTTTTGTCCTTCAAGTTTAAGTGAACAATGAGCCCCATTGTTAATCCTTTATCGGAAATTATTTGTAACTTTCGACAAGTAGAACAATGAATCGAACAGGTAGACGGTTGAAATCCTTGTATATATTGCTTCCATATAGTCTAAGAAACAAGCACGCAAAGCATCCAAACAGTACCATTCGCCAATTTTTTGTCCTTCAAGTTTAAGTGAACAATGAGCCCCATTGTTAATCCTTTATCGGAAAATATTTGTAACTTTCGACAAGTAGAACAATGAATTGAACAGGTAGACGGTTGAAATCTTTGTATATATTGCTTCTATATAGTCTAAGAAACATATATGCAAAGCATCCAAACAGTACAATTCGCCAATTTTTTGTTCTTCAAGTTTAAGTGAACTACGAGCCCCATTGTTAATCCTTTAAAGGAAATTATTTGTAAATTTCGACAAGTAGAACAATGAATGGATCTTGTAGACGGTTGAAAAAATTGTATATATTGCTTCTATATAGTCTACGTAACATATATGCAAAGCATCCAAACAGTACAATTCGCCAATTTTTTGTTCTTCAAGTTTAAGTGAACTACGAGCCCCATTGTTAATCCTTTAAAGGAAATTATTTGTAAATTTCGACAAGTAGAACAATGAATGGATCTTGTAGACGGTTGAAAAAATTGTATATATTGCTTCTATATAGTCTACGTAACATATATGCAAAGCATCCAAACAGTACAATTCGCCAATTTTTTGTTCTTCAAGTTTAAGTGAACAATGAGCCCCAATGGTTAATCCTTTATCGGAAATTATTTGTAAATTTCGACAAGTAGAACAATGAATGGAACAGGTAGCCGGTTGAAATCAATGTATATATTGCTTCTATATAGTCTAAGAAACATATATGCAAAGCATCCAAACAGTACCATTCGCCAATTTTTTGTTCTTCAAGTTTAAGTGAACAATGAGCCCCAATGGTTAATCCTTTATCGGAAATTATTTGTAAATTTCGACAAGTAGAACAATGAATAGTACAGGTAGACGGGTGAAATCTTTCTATATATTGCTTCTAAATAGTCTAAGAAACATCTATGCAAAGCATCCAAACAGTACAATTCGCCAATTTTTTGTTCTTCAAGTTTAAGTGAACTACGAGCCCCATTGTTAATCCTTTAAAGGAAATTATTTGTAAATTTCGACAAGTAGAACAATGAATGGATCATGTAGACGGTTGAAAAAATTGTATATATTGCTTCTATATAGTCTACGAAACATATATGCAAAGCATCCAAACAGTACAATTCGCCAATTTTTTGTACTTCAAGTTTAAGTGAACTACGAGCCCCATTGTTAATCCTTTAACGGAAATTAATTGTAACTTTCGACAAGTAGAACAATGAATGGAACAGGTAGACGGTTGAAATCTTTGTATATGTTGCTTCTATATAGTCTAAGAAACATATATGCAAAGCATCCAAACAGTACAATTCGCCAATTTATTGTTCTTCAAGTTTAAGTGAACAACGAGCCCCATTGTTAATCCTTTAAAGGAAATTATTTGTAACTTTCGACAAGTAGAACAATGAATGGAACAGGTAGACGGTTGAAATCTTTGTATATATTGCTTTTATATAGTCTAAGAAACATATATGCAAAGCATCCAAACAGTACAATTCGCCAATTTTTTGTTCTTCAAGTTTAAGTGAGCAATGAGCCCCAATGGTTAATCCTTTATCGGAAATTATTTGTAAATTTCGACAAGTAGAACAATGAATGGAACTGGTAGCCGGTTGAAATCTTTGTATATATTGCTTCTATATAGTCTAAGAAACATATATGCAAAGCATCCAAACAGTACAATTCGCCAATTTTTTGTTCTTCAAGTTTAAGTGAACAATGAGCCCCAATGGTTAATCCTTTATCGGAAATTATTTGTAAATTTCGACAAGTAGAACAATGAATGGAACAGGTAGCCGGTTGAAATCAATGTATATATTGCTTCTATATAGTCTAAGAAACATATATGCAAAGCATCCAAACAGTACCATTCGCCAATTTTTTGTTCTTCAAGTTTAAGTGAACAATGAGCCCCAATGGTTAATCCTTTATCGGAAATTATTTGTAAATTTCGACAAGTAGAACAATGAATAGTACAGGTAGACGGGTGAAATCTTTCTTTATATTGCTTCTAAATAGTCTAAGAAACATCTATGCAAAGCATCCAAACAGTACAATTCGCCAATTTTTTGTTCTTCAAGTTTAAGTGAACTACGAGCCCCATTGTTAATCCTTTAAAGGAAATTATTTGTAAATTTCGACAAGTAGAACAATGAATGGATCTTGTAGACGGTTGAAAAAATTGTATATATTGCTTCTATATAGTCTACGAAACATATATGCAATGCATCCAAACAGTACCATTCGCCAATTTTTTGTTCTTCAAGTTTAAGTGAACTGCGAGCCCCATTGTTAATCCTTTAACGGAAATTAATTGTAACTTTCGACAAGTAGAACAATGAATGGAACAGGTAGACGGTTGAAATCTTTGTATATATTGCTTCTATATAGTATAAGAAACATATATGCAAAGCATCCAAACAGTACAATTCGCCAATTTTTTGTTCTTCAAGTTTAAGTGAACAATGAGCCCCAATGGTTAATCCGTTATCGGAAATTATTTGTAACTTTCGACAAGTAGAACAGTGAATGGAACAGGTAGACGGTTGAAATCTTTGTATATATTGCTTCTATATAGTATAAGAAACATATATGTAAAGCATCCAAACAGTACCATTCGCCAATTTTTTGTTCTTCAAGTTTAAGTGAACTGCGAGCCCCATTGTTAATCCTTTAACGGAAATTAATTGTAACTTTCGACAAGTAGAACAATGAATGGAACAGGTAGACGGTTGAAATCTTTGTATATATTGCTTCTATATAGTATAAGAAACATATATGCAAAGCATCCAAACAGTACAATTCGCCAATTTTTTGTTCTTCAAGTTTAAGTGAACAATGAGCCCCAATGGTTAATCCGTTATCGGAAATTATTTGTAACTTTCGACAAGTAGAACAATGAATGGAAAACTTAGGCGGTTGAAATCTTTGTATATATTGCTTCTATATAGTCTAAGAAACATGTACGCAAAGCATCCAAACAGTACCATTCGCCAATTTTTTGTTCTTCAAGTTTAAGTGAACTACGAGCCCCTTTCTTAATCCTTTAAAGGAAATTATTTGTAAATTTCGACAAGTAGAACAATGAATGGAACAGGTAGGCGGTTGAAATCAATGTATATATTGCTTCTATATAGTCTAAGAAACATATATGCAAAGCATCCAAACAGTACCATTCGCCAATTTTTTGTTCTTCAAGTTTAAGTGAACAATGAGCCCCAAAGGTTAATCCTTTATCGGAAATTATTTGTAATTTTCAACAAGTAGAACAATGAATGGAACAGGTAGACGGTTGAAATCTTTGTATATATTGCTTCTATATAGTCTAAGAAACATAAATGCAAAGCATCCAAACAGTACCATTCGCCAATTATTTCATCTTCATGTTTAAGTGAACTACGAGCCCCATTGTTAATACTTTAACGGAAATTATTTGTAACTTTCGACAAGTAGAACATTGAATGGAACAGGTAGACGGTTGAAATCTTTGTATCTATTGCTTCTATATAGTATAAGAAACATATATGCAAAGCATCCAAACAGTACAATTCGCCAATTTTTTGATCTTCAAGTTTAAGTGAACTACCAGCCCCATTGTTAATCCTTTAAAGGAAATTATTTGTAAATTTCGACAAGTAGAACAATGAATAGTACAGGTAGACGGGTGAATTCTTTCTATATATTGCTTCTAAATAGTCTAAGAAACATATATGCAAAGCAACCAAACAGTACAATTCGCCAATTTTTTGTTCTTCAAGTTTAAGTGAACTACGAGCACCATTGTTAATCCTTTAAAGGAGATTATTTGTAAATTTCGACAAGTAGAACAATGAATGGATCAGGTAGACGGTTGAAAACATTGTATATATTGCTTCTATATAGTCTAAGAAACATATATGCAAAGCATCCAAACAGTACCATTCGCCAATTTTTTGTTCTTCAAGTTTAAGTGAACAATGAGCCCCAATGGTTAATCCTTTATCGGAAATTATTTGTAAATTTCGACAAGTAGAACAATGAATAGTACAGGTAGACGGGTGAAATCTTTCTATATATTGCTTCTAAATAGTCTAAGAAACATCTATGCAAAGCATCCAAACAGTACAATTCGCCAATTTTTTGTTCTTCAAGTTTAAGTGAACTACGAGCCCCATTGTTAATCCTTTAAAGGAAATTATTTGTAAATTTCGACAAGTAGAACAATGAATGGATCATGTAGACGGTTGAAAAAATTGTATATATTGCTTCTATATAGTCTACGAAACATATATGCAAAGCATCCAAACAGTACAATTCGCCAATTTTTTGTACTTCAAGTTTAAGTGAACTACGAGCCCCATTGTTAATCCTTTAACGGAAATTAATTGTAACTTTCGACAAGTAGAACAATGAATGGAACAGGTAGACGGTTGAAATCTTTGTATATGTTGCTTCTATATAGTCTAAGAAACATATATGCAAAGCATCCAAACAGTACAATTCGCCAATTTATTGTTCTTCAAGTTTAAGTGAACAACGAGCCCCATTGTTAATCCTTTAAAGGAAATTATTTGTAACTTTCGACAAGTAGAACAATGAATGGAACAGGTAGACGGTTGAAATCTTTGTATATATTGCTTTTATATAGTCTAAGAAACATATATGCAAAGCATCCAAACAGTACAATTCGCCAATTTTTTGTTCTTCAAGTTTAAGTGAGCAATGAGCCCCAATGGTTAATCCTTTATCGGAAATTATTTGTAAATTTCGACAAGTAGAACAATGAATGGAACTGGTAGCCGGTTGAAATCTTTGTATATATTGCTTCTATATAGTCTAAGAAACATATATGCAAAGCATCCAAACAGTACAATTCGCCAATTTTTTGTTCTTCAAGTTTAAGTGAACAATGAGCCCCAATGGTTAATCCTTTATCGGAAATTATTTGTAAATTTCGACAAGTAGAACAATGAATGGAACAGGTAGCCGGTTGAAATCAATGTATATATTGCTTCTATATAGTCTAAGAAACATATATGCAAAGCATCCAAACAGTACCATTCGCCAATTTTTTGTTCTTCAAGTTTAAGTGAACAATGAGCCCCAATGGTTAATCCTTTATCGGAAATTATTTGTAAATTTCGACAAGTAGAACAATGAATAGTACAGGTAGACGGGTGAAATCTTTCTATATATTGCTTCTAAATAGTCTAAGAAACATCTATGCAAAGCATCCAAACAGTACAATTCGCCAATTTTTTGTTCTTCAAGTTTAAGTGAACAATGAGCCCCAATGGTTAATCCGTTATCGGAAATTATTTGTAACTTTCGACAAGTAGAACAATGAATGGAAAACTTAGGCGGTTGAAGTCTTTGTATATATTGCTTCTATATAGTCTAAGAAACATGTACGCAAAGCATCCAAACAGTACCATTCGCCAATTTTTTGTTCTTCAAGTTTAAGTGAACTACGAGCCCCTTTCTTAATCCTTTAAAGGAAATTATTTGTAAATTTCGACAAGTAGAACAATGAATGGAACAGGTAGACGGTTGAAATCAATGTATATATTGCTTCTATATAGTCTAAGAAACATATATGCAAAGCATCCAAACAGTACCATTCGCCAATTTTTTGTTCTTCAAGTTTAAGTGAACAATGAGCCCCAAAGGTTAATCCTTTATCGGAAATTATTTGTAATTTTCAACAAGTAGAACTATGAATGGAACAGGTAGACGGTTGAAATCTTTGTATATATTGCTTCTATATAGTCTAAGAAACATAAATGCAAAGCATCCAAACAGTACCATTCGCCAATTATTTCATCTTCATGTTTAAGTGAACTACGAGCCCCATTGTTAATACTTTAACGGAAATTATTTGTAACTTTCGACAAGTAGAACATTGAATGGAACAGGTAGACGGTTGAAATCTTTGTATCTATTGCTTCTATATAGTATAAGAAACATATATGCAAAGCATCCAAACAGTACAATTCGCCAATTTTTTGATCTTCAAGTTTAAGTGAACTACCAGCCCCATTGTTAATCCTTTAAAGGAAATTATTTGTAAATTTCGACAAGTAGAACAATGAATAGTACAGGTAGACGGGTGAATTCTTTCTATATATTGCTTCTAAATAGTCTAAGAAACATATATGCAAAGCAACCAAACAGTACAATTCGCCAATTTTTTGTTCTTCAAGTTTAAGTGAACTACGAGCACCATTGTTAATCCTTTAAAGGAGATTATTTGTAAATTTCGACAAGTAGAACAATGAATGGATCAGGTAGACGGTTGAAAACATTGTATATATTGCTTCTATATAGTCTAAGAAACATTTATGCAAAGCATCCAAACAGTACCATTCGCCAATTTTTTGTCCTTCAAGTTTAAGTGAACAATGAGCCCCATTGTTAATCCTTTATCGGAAATTATTTGTAACTTCCGACAAGTAGAACAATGAATGGAACAGGTAGACGGTTGAAATCAATGTATATATTGCTTCTATATAGTCTAAGAAACATATATGCAAAGCATCCAAACAGTACCATTCGCCAATTTTTTGTTCTTCAAGTTTAAGTGAACAATGAGCCCCAAAGGTTAATCCTTTATCGGAAATTATTTGTAATTTTCAACAAGTAGAACAATGAATGGAACAGGTAGACGGTTGAAATCTTTGTATATATTGCTTCTATATAGTCTAAGAAACATATATGCAAAGCATCCAAACAGTACAATTCGCCAATTTTTTGTTCTTCAAGTTTAAGTGAGCAATGAGCCACAATGGTTAATCCTTTATCGGAAATTATTTGTAAATTTCGACAAGTAGAACAATGAATGGAACTGGTAACCGGTTGAAATCTTTGTATATATTGCTTCTATATAGTCTAAGAAACATATATGCAAAGCATCCAAACAGTACAATTCGCCAATTTTTTGTTCTTCAAGTTTAAGTGAACAATGAGCCCCAATGGTTAATCCTTTATCGGAAATTATTTGTAAATTTCGACAAGTAGAACAATGAATGGAACAGGTAGCCGGTTGAAATCAATGTATATATTGCTTCTATATAGTCTAAGAAACATATATGCAAAGCATCCAAACAGTACCATTCGCCAATTTTTTGTTCTTCAAGTTTAAGTGAACTACGAGCCCCATTGTTAATCCCTTAACGGAAATTAATTGTAAATTTCGACAAGTAGAACAATGAATGGATCTTGTAGACGGTTGAAAAAATTGTATATATTGCTTCTATATAGTCTACGAAACATACATGCAAAGCATCCAAACAGTACAATTCGCCAATTTATTGTTCTTCAAGTTTAAGTGAACTACGAGCCCCATTGTTAATCCTTTAAAGGAAATTATTTGTAAATTTCGACAAGTAGAACAATGATTGGAACACGTAGACGGTTGAAATCTTTGTATATATTGCTTCTATATAGTCTAAGAAACATATATGCAAAGAATCCAAACAGCACAATTCGCCAATTTTTTGTTCTTCAAGTTTAAGTGAACTACGAGCCCCATTGTTAATCCTTTAAAGGAAATTATTTGTAAATTTCGACAAGTAGAACAATGAATGGAACAGGTAGCCGGTTGAAATCAATGTATATATTGCTTCTATATAGTCTAAGAAACATATATGCAAAGCATCCAAACAGTACAATTCGCCAATTTTTTGTCCTTCAAGTTTAAGTGAACAATGAGCCCCAATGGTTAATCCTTTATCGGTAATTATTTGTAACTTTCGACAAGTAGAACAATGAATGGAACTGGTAGACGGTTGAAATCTTTGGATATATTGCTTCTATATAATCTAAGAAACATATATGCAAAGCATCTAAACAGTAACAATCGCCAATTTTTTGATCTTCAAGTTTAAGTGAACAGCGAGCCCCATTGATAATCATGAAATGGAAACTATTTGTAACTTTCTACAAGTAGAACAATGAATAGTACAGGTATACGGGTGTAATCTTTCTATATATTGCTTCTAAATAGTCTAAGAAACATCTATGCAAAGCATCCAAACAGTACAATTCGCCAATTTTTTGTTCTTCAAGTTTAAGTAAACTACGATCCCCATTGTTAATCCCTTAACGGAAATTATTTGTAACTTTCGACAAGTAGAACAATGAATGGAACTGGTAGCCGGTTGAAATCTTTGTATATATTGCTTCTATATAGTCTAAGAAACATATATGCAAAGCATCCAAACAGTACAATTCGCCAATTTTTTGTTCTTCAAGTTTATGTGAACAATGAGCCCCAATGGTTAATCCTTTATCGGAAATTATTTGTAAATTTCGACAAGTAGAACAATGAATGGAACAGGTAGCCGGTTGAAATCAATGTATATATTGCTTCGATATAGTCTAAGAAACATATATGCAAAGCATC
This sequence comes from Cerceris ruficornis, assembly GCA_963989415.1. Lineage (NCBI taxonomy): Eukaryota > Metazoa > Arthropoda > Insecta > Hymenoptera > Crabronidae > Cerceris > Cerceris ruficornis. Next base: position 3,571,006 of record CAXDIW010000229.1, on the reverse strand, counting down.
CAAACAGTACCATTCGCCAATTTTTTGTTCTTCAAGTTTAAGTGAACAATGAGCTCCAATGGTTAATCCTTTATCGGAAATTATTTGTAAATTTCGACAAGTAGAACAATGAATAGTACAGGTAGACGGGTGAAATCTTTCTATATATTGCTTCTAAATAGTCTAAGAAACATCTATGCAAAGCATCCAAACAGTACAATTCGCCAATTTTTTGTTCTTCAAGTTTAAGTAAACTACGAGCCCCATTGTTAATCCTTTAAAGGAAATTATTTGTAAATTTCGACAAGTAGAACAATGAATAGTACAGGTAGACGGGTGAATTCTTTCTATATATTGCTTCTAAATAGTCTAAGAAACATATATGCAAAGCAACCAAACAGTACAAATCGCCAATTTTTTGTTCTTCAAGTTTAAGTGAACTACGAGCACCATTGTTAATCCTTTAAAGGAGATTATTTGTAAATTTCGACAAGTAGAACAATGAATGGATCAGGTAGACGGTTGAAAACATTGTATATATTGCTTCTATATAGTCTAAGAAACATTTATGCAAAGCATCCAAACAGTACCATTCGCCAATTTTTTGTCCTTCAAGTTTAAGTGAACAATGAGCCCCATTGTTAATCCTTTATCGGAAATTATTTGTAACTTTCGACAAGTAGAACAATGAATCGAACAGGTAGACGGTTGAAATCCTTGTATATATTGCTTCCATATAGTCTAAGAAACAAGCACGCAAAGCATCCAAACAGTACCATTCGCCAATTTTTTGTCCTTCAAGTTTAAGTGAACAATGAGCCCCATTGTTAATCCTTTATCGGAAAATATTTGTAACTTTCGACAAGTAGAACAATGAATTGAACAGGTAGACGGTTGAAATCTTTGTATATATTGCTTCTATATAGTCTAAGAAACATATATGCAAAGCATCCAAACAGTACAATTCGCCAATTTTTTGTTCTTCAAGTTTAAGTGAACTACGAGCCCCATTGTTAATCCTTTAAAGGAAATTATTTGTAAATTTCGACAAGTAGAACAATGAATGGATCTTGTAGACGGTTGAAAAAATTGTATATATTGCTTCTATATAGTCTACGTAACATATATGCAAAGCATCCAAACAGTACAATTCGCCAATTTTTTGTTCTTCAAGTTTAAGTGAACTACGAGCCCCATTGTTAATCCTTTAAAGGAAATTATTTGTAAATTTCGACAAGTAGAACAATGAATGGATCTTGTAGACGGTTGAAAAAATTGTATATATTGCTTCTATATAGTCTACGTAACATATATGCAAAGCATCCAAACAGTACAATTCGCCAATTTTTTGTTCTTCAAGTTTAAGTGAACAATGAGCCCCAATGGTTAATCCTTTATCGGAAATTATTTGTAAATTTCGACAAGTAGAACAATGAATGGAACAGGTAGCCGGTTGAAATCAATGTATATATTGCTTCTATATAGTCTAAGAAACATATATGCAAAGCATCCAAACAGTACCATTCGCCAATTTTTTGTTCTTCAAGTTTAAGTGAACAATGAGCCCCAATGGTTAATCCTTTATCGGAAATTATTTGTAAATTTCGACAAGTAGAACAATGAATAGTACAGGTAGACGGGTGAAATCTTTCTATATATTGCTTCTAAATAGTCTAAGAAACATCTATGCAAAGCATCCAAACAGTACAATTCGCCAATTTTTTGTTCTTCAAGTTTAAGTGAACTACGAGCCCCATTGTTAATCCTTTCAAGGAAATTATTTGTAAATTTCGACAAGTAGAACAATGAATGGATCATGTAGACGGTTGAAAAAATTGTATATATTGCTTCTATATAGTCTACGAAACATATATGCAAAGCATCCAAACAGTACAATTCGCCAATTTTTTGTACTTCAAGTTTAAGTGAACTACGAGCCCCATTGTTAATCCTTTAACGGAAATTAATTGTAACTTTCGACAAGTAGAACAATGAATGGAACAGGTAGACGGTTGAAATCTTTGTATATGTTGCTTCTATATAGTCTAAGAAACATATATGCAAAGCATCCAAACAGTACAATTCGCCAATTTATTGTTCTTCAAGTTTAAGTGAACAACGAGCCCCATTGTTAATCCTTTAAAGGAAATTATTTGTAACTTTCGACAAGTAGAACAATGAATGGAACAGGTAGACGGTTGAAATCTTTGTATATATTGCTTTTATATAGTCTAAGAAACATATATGCAAAGCATCCAAACAGTACAATTCGCCAATTTTTTGTTCTTCAAGTTTAAGTGAGCAATGAGCCCCAATGGTTAATCCTTTATCGGAAATTATTTGTAAATTTCGACAAGTAGAACAATGAATGGAACTGGTAGCCGGTTGAAATCTTTGTATATATTGCTTCTATATAGTCTAAGAAACATATATGCAAAGCATCCAAACAGTACAATTCGCCAATTTTTTGTTCTTCAAGTTTAAGTGAACAATGAGCCCCAATGGTTAATCCTTTATCGGAAATTATTTGTAAATTTCGACAAGTAGAACAATGAATGGAACAGGTAGCCGGTTGAAATCAATGTATATATTGCTTCTATATAGTCTAAGAAACATATATGCAAAGCATCCAAACAGTACCATTCGCCAATTTTTTGTTCTTCAAGTTTAAGTGAACAATGAGCCCCAATGGTTAATCCTTTATCGGAAATTATTTGTAAATTTCGACAAGTAGAACAATGAATAGTACAGGTAGACGGGTGAAATCTTTCTTTATATTGCTTCTAAATAGTCTAAGAAACATCTATGCAAAGCATCCAAACAGTACAATTCGCCAATTTTTTGTTCTTCAAGTTTAAGTGAACTACGAGCCCCATTGTTAATCCTTTAAAGGAAATTATTTGTAAATTTCGACAAGTAGAACAATGAATGGATCTTGTAGACGGTTGAAAAAATTGTATATATTGCTTCTATATAGTCTACGAAACATATATGCAATGCATCCAAACAGTACCATTCGCCAATTTTTTGTTCTTCAAGTTTAAGTGAACTGCGAGCCCCATTGTTAATCCTTTAACGGAAATTAATTGTAACTTTCGACAAGTAGAACAATGAATGGAACAGGTAGACGGTTGAAATCTTTGTATATATTGCTTCTATATAGTATAAGAAACATATATGCAAAGCATCCAAACAGTACAATTCGCCAATTTTTTGTTCTTCAAGTTTAAGTGAACAATGAGCCCCAATGGTTAATCCGTTATCGGAAATTATTTGTAACTTTCGACAAGTAGAACAGTGAATGGAACAGGTAGACGGTTGAAATCTTTGTATATATTGCTTCTATATAGTATAAGAAACATATATGTAAAGCATCCAAACAGTACCATTCGCCAATTTTTTGTTCTTCAAGTTTAAGTGAACTGCGAGCCCCATTGTTAATCCTTTAACGGAAATTAATTGTAACTTTCGACAAGTAGAACAATGAATGGAACAGGTAGACGGTTGAAATCTTTGTATATATTGCTTCTATATAGTATAAGAAACATATATGCAAAGCATCCAAACAGTACAATTCGCCAATTTTTTGTTCTTCAAGTTTAAGTGAACAATGAGCCCCAATGGTTAATCCGTTATCGGAAATTATTTGTAACTTTCGACAAGTAGAACAATGAATGGAAAACTTAGGCGGTTGAAATCTTTGTATATATTGCTTCTATATAGTCTAAGAAACATGTACGCAAAGCATCCAAACAGTACCATTCGCCAATTTTTTGTTCTTCAAGTTTAAGTGAACTACGAGCCCCTTTCTTAATCCTTTAAAGGAAATTATTTGTAAATTTCGACAAGTAGAACAATGAATGGAACAGGTAGGCGGTTGAAATCAATGTATATATTGCTTCTATATAGTCTAAGAAACATATATGCAAAGCATCCAAACAGTACCATTCGCCAATTTTTTGTTCTTCAAGTTTAAGTGAACAATGAGCCCCAAAGGTTAATCCTTTATCGGAAATTATTTGTAATTTTCAACAAGTAGAACAATGAATGGAACAGGTAGACGGTTGAAATCTTTGTATATATTGCTTCTATATAGTCTAAGAAACATAAATGCAAAGCATCCAAACAGTACCATTCGCCAATTATTTCATCTTCATGTTTAAGTGAACTACGAGCCCCATTGTTAATACTTTAACGGAAATTATTTGTAACTTTCGACAAGTAGAACATTGAATGGAACAGGTAGACGGTTGAAATCTTTGTATCTATTGCTTCTATATAGTATAAGAAACATATATGCAAAGCATCCAAACAGTACAATTCGCCAATTTTTTGATCTTCAAGTTTAAGTGAACTACCAGCCCCATTGTTAATCCTTTAAAGGAAATTATTTGTAAATTTCGACAAGTAGAACAATGAATAGTACAGGTAGACGGGTGAATTCTTTCTATATATTGCTTCTAAATAGTCTAAGAAACATATATGCAAAGCAACCAAACAGTACAATTCGCCAATTTTTTGTTCTTCAAGTTTAAGTGAACTACGAGCACCATTGTTAATCCTTTAAAGGAGATTATTTGTAAATTTCGACAAGTAGAACAATGAATGGATCATGTAGACGGTTGAAAAAATTGTATATATTGCTTCTATATAGTCTACGAAACATATATGCAAAGCATCCAAACAGTACAATTCGCCAATTTTTTGTACTTCAAGTTTAAGTGAACTACGAGCCCCATTGTTAATCCTTTAACGGAAATTAATTGTAACTTTCGACAAGTAGAACAATGAATGGAACAGGTAGACGGTTGAAATCTTTGTATATGTTGCTTCTATATAGTCTAAGAAACATATATGCAAAGCATCCAAACAGTACAATTCGCCAATTTATTGTTCTTCAAGTTTAAGTGAACAACGAGCCCCATTGTTAATCCTTTAAAGGAAATTATTTGTAACTTTCGACAAGTAGAACAATGAATGGAACAGGTAGACGGTTGAAATCTTTGTATATATTGCTTTTATATAGTCTAAGAAACATATATGCAAAGCATCCAAACAGTACAATTCGCCAATTTTTTGTTCTTCAAGTTTAAGTGAGCAATGAGCCCCAATGGTTAATCCTTTATCGGAAATTATTTGTAAATTTCGACAAGTAGAACAATGAATGGAACTGGTAGCCGGTTGAAATCTTTGTATATATTGCTTCTATATAGTCTAAGAAACATATATGCAAAGCATCCAAACAGTACAATTCGCCAATTTTTTGTTCTTCAAGTTTAAGTGAACAATGAGCCCCAATGGTTAATCCTTTATCGGAAATTATTTGTAAATTTCGACAAGTAGAACAATGAATGGAACAGGTAGCCGGTTGAAATCAATGTATATATTGCTTCTATATAGTCTAAGAAACATATATGCAAAGCATCCAAACAGTACCATTCGCCAATTTTTTGTTCTTCAAGTTTAAGTGAACAATGAGCCCCAATGGTTAATCCTTTATCGGAAATTATTTGTAAATTTCGACAAGTAGAACAATGAATAGTACAGGTAGACGGGTGAAATCTTTCTATATATTGCTTCTAAATAGTCTAAGAAACATCTATGCAAAGCATCCAAACAGTACAATTCGCCAATTTTTTGTTCTTCAAGTTTAAGTGAACAATGAGCCCCAATGGTTAATCCGTTATCGGAAATTATTTGTAACTTTCGACAAGTAGAACAATGAATGGAAAACTTAGGCGGTTGAAGTCTTTGTATATATTGCTTCTATATAGTCTAAGAAACATGTACGCAAAGCATCCAAACAGTACCATTCGCCAATTTTTTGTTCTTCAAGTTTAAGTGAACTACGAGCCCCTTTCTTAATCCTTTAAAGGAAATTATTTGTAAATTTCGACAAGTAGAACAATGAATGGAACAGGTAGACGGTTGAAATCAATGTATATATTGCTTCTATATAGTCTAAGAAACATATATGCAAAGCATCCAAACAGTACCATTCGCCAATTTTTTGTTCTTCAAGTTTAAGTGAACAATGAGCCCCAAAGGTTAATCCTTTATCGGAAATTATTTGTAATTTTCAACAAGTAGAACTATGAATGGAACAGGTAGACGGTTGAAATCTTTGTATATATTGCTTCTATATAGTCTAAGAAACATAAATGCAAAGCATCCAAACAGTACCATTCGCCAATTATTTCATCTTCATGTTTAAGTGAACTACGAGCCCCATTGTTAATACTTTAACGGAAATTATTTGTAACTTTCGACAAGTAGAACATTGAATGGAACAGGTAGACGGTTGAAATCTTTGTATCTATTGCTTCTATATAGTATAAGAAACATATATGCAAAGCATCCAAACAGTACAATTCGCCAATTTTTTGATCTTCAAGTTTAAGTGAACTACCAGCCCCATTGTTAATCCTTTAAAGGAAATTATTTGTAAATTTCGACAAGTAGAACAATGAATAGTACAGGTAGACGGGTGAATTCTTTCTATATATTGCTTCTAAATAGTCTAAGAAACATATATGCAAAGCAACCAAACAGTACAATTCGCCAATTTTTTGTTCTTCAAGTTTAAGTGAACTACGAGCACCATTGTTAATCCTTTAAAGGAGATTATTTGTAAATTTCGACAAGTAGAACAATGAATGGATCAGGTAGACGGTTGAAAACATTGTATATATTGCTTCTATATAGTCTAAGAAACATTTATGCAAAGCATCCAAACAGTACCATTCGCCAATTTTTTGTCCTTCAAGTTTAAGTGAACAATGAGCCCCATTGTTAATCCTTTATCGGAAATTATTTGTAACTTCCGACAAGTAGAACAATGAATGGAACAGGTAGACGGTTGAAATCAATGTATATATTGCTTCTATATAGTCTAAGAAACATATATGCAAAGCATCCAAACAGTACCATTCGCCAATTTTTTGTTCTTCAAGTTTAAGTGAACAATGAGCCCCAAAGGTTAATCCTTTATCGGAAATTATTTGTAATTTTCAACAAGTAGAACAATGAATGGAACAGGTAGACGGTTGAAATCTTTGTATATATTGCTTCTATATAGTCTAAGAAACATATATGCAAAGCATCCAAACAGTACAATTCGCCAATTTTTTGTTCTTCAAGTTTAAGTGAGCAATGAGCCACAATGGTTAATCCTTTATCGGAAATTATTTGTAAATTTCGACAAGTAGAACAATGAATGGAACTGGTAACCGGTTGAAATCTTTGTATATATTGCTTCTATATAGTCTAAGAAACATATATGCAAAGCATCCAAACAGTACAATTCGCCAATTTTTTGTTCTTCAAGTTTAAGTGAACAATGAGCCCCAATGGTTAATCCTTTATCGGAAATTATTTGTAAATTTCGACAAGTAGAACAATGAATGGAACAGGTAGCCGGTTGAAATCAATGTATATATTGCTTCTATATAGTCTAAGAAACATATATGCAAAGCATCCAAACAGTACCATTCGCCAATTTTTTGTTCTTCAAGTTTAAGTGAACTACGAGCCCCATTGTTAATCCCTTAACGGAAATTAATTGTAAATTTCGACAAGTAGAACAATGAATGGATCTTGTAGACGGTTGAAAAAATTGTATATATTGCTTCTATATAGTCTACGAAACATACATGCAAAGCATCCAAACAGTACAATTCGCCAATTTATTGTTCTTCAAGTTTAAGTGAACAATGAGCCCCATTGTTAATCCTTTATCGGAAATTATTTGTAACTTCCGACAAGTAGAACAATGAATGGAACAGGTAGACGGTTGAAATCAATGTATATATTGCTTCTATATAGTCTAAGAAACATATATGCAAAGCATCCAAACAGTACCATTCGCCAATTTTTTGTTCTTCAAGTTTAAGTGAACAATGAGCCCCAAAGGTTAATCCTTTATCGGAAATTATTTGTAATTTTCAACAAGTAGAACAATGAATGGAACAGGTAGACGGTTGAAATCTTTGTATATATTGCTTCTATATAGTCTAAGAAACATATATGCAAAGCATCCAAACAGTACAATTCGCCAATTTTTTGTTCTTCAAGTTTAAGTGAGCAATGAGCCACAATGGTTAATCCTTTATCGGAAATTATTTGTAAATTTCGACAAGTAGAACAATGAATGGAACTGGTAACCGGTTGAAATCTTTGTATATATTGCTTCTATATAGTCTAAGAAACATATATGCAAAGCATCCAAACAGTACAATTCGCCAATTTTTTGTTCTTCAAGTTTAAGTGAACAATGAGCCCCAATGGTTAATCCTTTATCGGAAATTATTTGTAAATTTCGACAAGTAGAACAATGAATGGAACAGGTAGCCGGTTGAAATCAATGTATATATTGCTTCTATATAGTCTAAGAAACATATATGCAAAGCATCCAAACAGTACCATTCGCCAATTTTTTGTTCTTCAAGTTTAAGTGAACTACGAGCCCCATTGTTAATCCCTTAACGGAAATTAATTGTAAATTTCGACAAGTAGAACAATGAATGGATCTTGTAGACGGTTGAAAAAATTGTATATATTGCTTCTATATAGTCTACGAAACATACATGCAAAGCATCCAAACAGTACAATTCGCCAATTTATTGTTCTTCAAGTTTAAGTGAACTACGAGCCCCATTGTTAATCCTTTAAAGGAAATTATTTGTAAATTTCGACAAGTAGAACAATGAATGGAACAGGTAGCCGGTTGAAATCAATGTATATATTGCTTCTATATAGTCTAAGAAACATATATGCAAAGCATCCAAACAGTACAATTCGCCAATTTTTTGTCCTTCAAGTTTAAGTGAACAATGAGCCCCAATGGTTAATCCTTTATCGGTAATTATTTGTAACTTTCGACAAGTAGAACAATGAATGGAACTGGTAGACGGTTGAAATCTTTGGATATATTGCTTCTATATAATCTAAGAAACATATATGCAAAGCATCTAAACAGTAACAATCGCCAATTTTTTGATCTTCAAGTTTAAGTGAACAGCGAGCCCCATTGATAATCATGAAATGGAAACTATTTGTAACTTTCTACAAGTAGAACAATGAATAGTACAGGTATACGGGTGTAATCTTTCTATATATTGCTTCTAAATAGTCTAAGAAACATCTATGCAAAGCATCCAAACAGTACAATTCGCCAATTTTTTGTTCTTCAAGTTTAAGTAAACTACGATCCCCATTGTTAATCCCTTAACGGAAATTATTTGTAACTTTCGACAAGTAGAACAATGAATGGAACTGGTAGCCGGTTGAAATCTTTGTATATATTGCTTCTATATAGTCTAAGAAACATATATGCAAAGCATCCAAACAGTACAATTCGCCAATTTTTTGTTCTTCAAGTTTATGTGAACAATGAGCCCCAATGGTTAATCCTTTATCGGAAATTATTTGTAAATTTCGACAAGTAGAACAATGAATGGAACAGGTAGCCGGTTGAAATCAATGTATATATTGCTTCGATATAGTCTAAGAAACATATATGCAAAGCATCCAAACAGTACCATTCGCCAATTTTTTGTTCTTCAAGTTTAAGTGAACAATGAGCTCCAATGGTTAATCCTTTATCGGAAATTATTTGTAAATTTCGACAAGTAGAACAATGAATAGTACAGGTAGACGGGTGAAATCTTTCTATATATTGCTTCTAAATAGTCTAAGAAACATCTATGCAAAGCATCCAAACAGTACAATTCGCCAATTTTTTGTTCTTCAAGTTTAAGTAAACTACGAGCCCCATTGTTAATCCTTTAAAGGAAATTATTTGTAAATTTCGACAAGTAGAACAATGAATAGTACAGGTAGACGGGTGAATTCTTTCTATATATTGCTTCTAAATAGTCTAAGAAACATATATGCAAAGCAACCAAACAGTACAAATCGCCAATTTTTTGTTCTTCAAGTTTAAGTGAACTACGAGCACCATTGTTAATCCTTTAAAGGAGATTATTTGTAAATTTCGACAAGTAGAACAATGAATGGATCAGGTAGACGGTTGAAAACATTGTATATATTGCTTCTATATAGTCTAAGAAACATTTATGCAAAGCATCCAAACAGTACCATTCGCCAATTTTTTGTCCTTCAAGTTTAAGTGAACAATGAGCCCCATTGTTAATCCTTTATCGGAAATTATTTGTAACTTTCGACAAGTAGAACAATGAATCGAACAGGTAGACGGTTGAAATCCTTGTATATATTGCTTCCATATAGTCTAAGAAACAAGCACGCAAAGCATCCAAACAGTACCATTCGCCAATTTTTTGTCCTTCAAGTTTAAGTGAACAATGAGCCCCATTGTTAATCCTTTATCGGAAAATATTTGTAACTTTCGACAAGTAGAACAATGAATTGAACAGGTAGACGGTTGAAATCTTTGTATATATTGCTTCTATATAGTCTAAGAAACATATATGCAAAGCATCCAAACAGTACAATTCGCCAATTTTTTGTTCTTCAAGTTTAAGTGAACTACGAGCCCCATTGTTAATCCTTTAAAGGAAATTATTTGTAAATTTCGACAAGTAGAACAATGAATGGATCTTGTAGACGGTTGAAAAAATTGTATATATTGCTTCTATATAGTCTACGTAACATATATGCAAAGCATCCAAACAGTACAATTCGCCAATTTTTTGTTCTTCAAGTTTAAGTGAACTACGAGCCCCATTGTTAATCCTTTAAAGGAAATTATTTGTAAATTTCGACAAGTAGAACAATGAATGGATCTTGTAGACGGTTGAAAAAATTGTATATATTGCTTCTATATAGTCTACGTAACATATATGCAAAGCATCCAAACAGTACAATTCGCCAATTTTTTGTTCTTCAAGTTTAAGTGAACAATGAGCCCCAATGGTTAATCCTTTATCGGAAATTATTTGTAAATTTCGACAAGTAGAACAATGAATGGAACAGGTAGCCGGTTGAAATCAATGTATATATTGCTTCTATATAGTCTAAGAAACATATATGCAAAGCATCCAAACAGTACCATTCGCCAATTTTTTGTTCTTCAAGTTTAAGTGAACAATGAGCCCCAATGGTTAATCCTTTATCGGAAATTATTTGTAAATTTCGACAAGTAGAACAATGAATAGTACAGGTAGACGGGTGAAATCTTTCTATATATTGCTTCTAAATAGTCTAAGAAACATCTATGCAAAGCATCCAAACAGTACAATTCGCCAATTTTTTGTTCTTCAAGTTTAAGTGAACTACGAGCCCCATTGTTAATCCTTTAAAGGAAATTATTTGTAAATTTCGACAAGTAGAACAATGAATGGATCATGTAGACGGTTGAAAAAATTGTATATATTGCTTCTATATAGTCTACGAAACATATATGCAAAGCATCCAAACAGTACAATTCGCCAATTTTTTGTACTTCAAGTTTAAGTGAACTACGAGCCCCATTGTTAATCCTTTAACGGAAATTAATTGTAACTTTCGACAAGTAGAACAATGAATGGAACAGGTAGACGGTTGAAATCTTTGTATATGTTGCTTCTATATAGTCTAAGAAACATATATGCAAAGCATCCAAACAGTACAATTCGCCAATTTATTGTTCTTCAAGTTTAAGTGAACAACGAGCCCCATTGTTAATCCTTTAAAGGAAATTATTTGTAACTTTCGACAAGTAGAACAATGAATGGAACAGGTAGACGGTTGAAATCTTTGTATATATTGCTTTTATATAGTCTAAGAAACATATATGCAAAGCATCCAAACAGTACAATTCGCCAATTTTTTGTTCTTCAAGTTTAAGTGAGCAATGAGCCCCAATGGTTAATCCTTTATCGGAAATTATTTGTAAATTTCGACAAGTAGAACAATGAATGGAACTGGTAGCCGGTTGAAATCTTTGTATATATTGCTTCTATATAGTCTAAGAAACATATATGCAAAGCATCCAAACAGTACAATTCGCCAATTTTTTGTTCTTCAAGTTTAAGTGAACAATGAGCCCCAATGGTTAATCCTTTATCGGAAATTATTTGTAAATTTCGACAAGTAGAACAATGAATGGAACAGGTAGCCGGTTGAAATCAATGTATATATTGCTTCTATATAGTCTAAGAAACATATATGCAAAGCATCCAAACAGTACCATTCGCCAATTTTTTGTTCTTCAAGTTTAAGTGAACAATGAGCCCCAATGGTTAATCCTTTATCGGAAATTATTTGTAAATTTCGACAAGTAGAACAATGAATAGTACAGGTAGACGGGTGAAATCTTTCTTTATATTGCTTCTAAATAGTCTAAGAAACATCTATGCAAAGCATCCAAACAGTACAATTCGCCAATTTTTTGTTCTTCAAGTTTAAGTGAACTACGAGCCCCATTGTTAATCCTTTAAAGGAAATTATTTGTAAATTTCGACAAGTAGAACAATGAATGGATCTTGTAGACGGTTGAAAAAATTGTATATATTGCTTCTATATAGTCTACGAAACATATATGCAATGCATCCAAACAGTACCATTCGCCAATTTTTTGTTCTTCAAGTTTAAGTGAACTGCGAGCCCCATTGTTAATCCTTTAACGGAAATTAATTGTAACTTTCGACAAGTAGAACAATGAATGGAACAGGTAGACGGTTGAAATCTTTGTATATATTGCTTCTATATAGTATAAGAAACATATATGCAAAGCATCCAAACAGTACAATTCGCCAATTTTTTGTTCTTCAAGTTTAAGTGAACAATGAGCCCCAATGGTTAATCCGTTATCGGAAATTATTTGTAACTTTCGACAAGTAGAACAGTGAATGGAACAGGTAGACGGTTGAAATCTTTGTATATATTGCTTCTATATAGTATAAGAAACATATATGTAAAGCATCCAAACAGTACCATTCGCCAATTTTTTGTTCTTCAAGTTTAAGTGAACTGCGAGCCCCATTGTTAATCCTTTAACGGAAATTAATTGTAACTTTCGACAAGTAGAACAATGAATGGAACAGGTAGACGGTTGAAATCTTTGTATATATTGCTTCTATATAGTATAAGAAACATATATGCAAAGCATCCAAACAGTACAATTCGCCAATTTTTTGTTCTTCAAGTTTAAGTGAACAATGAGCCCCAATGGTTAATCCGTTATCGGAAATTATTTGTAACTTTCGACAAGTAGAACAATGAATGGAAAACTTAGGCGGTTGAAATCTTTGTATATATTGCTTCTATATAGTCTAAGAAACATGTACGCAAAGCATCCAAACAGTACCATTCGCCAATTTTTTGTTCTTCAAGTTTAAGTGAACTACGAGCCCCTTTCTTAATCCTTTAAAGGAAATTATTTGTAAATTTCGAAAAGTAGAACAATGAATGGAACAGGTAGGCGGTTGAAATCAATGTATATATTGCTTCTATATAGTCTAAGAAACATATATGCAAAGCATCCAAACAGTACCATTCGCCAATTTTTTGTTCTTCAAGTTTAAGTGAACAATGAGCCCCAAAGGTTAATCCTTTATCGGAAATTATTTGTAATTTTCAACAAGTAGAACAATGAATGGAACAGGTAGACGGTTGAAATCTTTGTATATATTGCTTCTATATAGTCTAAGAAACATAAATGCAAAGCATCCAAACAGTACCATTCGCCAATTATTTCATCTTCATGTTTAAGTGAACTACGAGCCCCATTGTTAATACTTTAACGGAAATTATTTGTAACTTTCGACAAGTAGAACATTGAATGGAACAGGTAGACGGTTGAAATCTTTGTATCTATTGCTTCTATATAGTATAAGAAACATATATGCAAAGCATCCAAACAGTACAATTCGCCAATTTTTTGATCTTCAAGTTTAAGTGAACTACCAGCCCCATTGTTAATCCTTTAAAGGAAATTATTTGTAAATTTCGACAAGTAGAACAATGAATAGTACAGGTAGACGGGTGAATTCTTTCTATATATTGCTTCTAAATAGTCTAAGAAACATATATGCAAAGCAACCAAACAGTACAATTCGCCAATTTTTTGTTCTTCAAGTTTAAGTGAACTACGAGCACCATTGTTAATCCTTTAAAGGAGATTATTTGTAAATTTCGACAAGTAGAACAATGAATGGATCAGGTAGACGGTTGAAAACATTGTATATATTGCTTCTATATAGTCTAAGAAACATATATGCAAAGCATCCAAACAGTACCATTCGCCAATTTTTTGTTCTTCAAGTTTAAGTGAACAATGAGCCCCAATGGTTAATCCTTTATCGGAAATTATTTGTAAATTTCGACAAGTAGAACAATGAATAGTACAGGTAGACGGGTGAAATCTTTCTATATATTGCTTCTAAATAGTCTAAGAAACATCTATGCAAAGCATCCAAACAGTACAATTCGCCAATTTTTTGTTCTTCAAGTTTAAGTGAACTACGAGCCCCATTGTTAATCCTTTAAAGGAAATTATTTGTAAATTTCGACAAGTAGAACAATGAATGGATCATGTAGACGGTTGAAAAAATTGTATATATTGCTTCTATATAGTCTACGAAACATATATGCAAAGCATCCAAACAGTACAATTCGCCAATTTTTTGTACTTCAAGTTTAAGTGAACTACGAGCCCCATTGTTAATCCTTTAACGGAAATTAATTGTAACTTTCGACAAGTAGAACAATGAATGGAACAGGTAGACGGTTGAAATCTTTGTATATGTTGCTTCTATATAGTCTAAGAAACATATATGCAAAGCATCCAAACAGTACAATTCGCCAATTTATTGTTCTTCAAGTTTAAGTGAACAACGAGCCCCATTGTTAATCCTTTAAAGGAAATTATTTGTAACTTTCGACAAGTAGAACAATGAATGGAACAGGTAGACGGTTGAAATCTTTGTATATATTGCTTTTATATAGTCTAAGAAACATATATGCAAAGCATCCAAACAGTACAATTCGCCAATTTTTTGTTCTTCAAGTTTAAGTGAGCAATGAGCCCCAATGGTTAATCCTTTATCGGAAATTATTTGTAAATTTCGACAAGTAGAACAATGAATGGAACTGGTAGCCGGTTGAAATCTTTGTATATATTGCTTCTATATAGTCTAAGAAACATATATGCAAAGCATCCAAACAGTACAATTCGCCAATTTTTTGTTCTTCAAGTTTAAGTGAACAATGAGCCCCAATGGTTAATCCTTTATCGGAAATTATTTGTAAATTTCGACAAGTAGAACAATGAATGGAACAGGTAGCCGGTTGAAATCAATGTATATATTGCTTCTATATAGTCTAAGAAACATATATGCAAAGCATCCAAACAGTACCATTCGCCAATTTTTTGTTCTTCAAGTTTAAGTGAACAATGAGCCCCAATGGTTAATCCTTTATCGGAAATTATTTGTAAATTTCGACAAGTAGAACAATGAATAGTACAGGTAGACGGGTGAAATCTTTCTATATATTGCTTCTAAATAGTCTAAGAAACATCTATGCAAAGCATCCAAACAGTACAATTCGCCAATTTTTTGTTCTTCAAGTTTAAGTGAACTACGAGCCCCATTGTTAATCTTTAAAGGAAATTATTTGTAAATTTCGACAAGTAGAACAATGAATGGATCTTGTAGACGGTTGAAAAAATTGTATATATTGCTTCTATATAGTCTACGAAACATATATGCAATGCATCCAAACAGTACCATTCGCCAATTTTTTGTTCTTCAAGTTTAAGTGAACTGCGAGCCCCATTGTTAATCCTTTAACGGAAATTAATTGTAACTTTCGACAAGTAGAACAATGAATGGAACAGGTAGACGGTTGAAATCTTTGTATATATTGCTTCTATATAGTATAAGAAACATATATGCAAAGCATCCAAACAGTACAATTCGCCAATTTTTTGTTCTTCAAGTTTAAGTGAACAATGAGCCCCAATGGTTAATCCGTTATCGGAAATTATTTGTAACTTTCGACAAGTAGAACAGTGAATGGAACAGGTAGACGGTTGAAATCTTTGTATATATTGCTTCTATATAGTATAAGAAACATATATGTAAAGCATCCAAACAGTACCATTCGCCAATTTTTTGTTCTTCAAGTTTAAGTGAACTGCGAGCCCCATTGTTAATCCTTTAACGGAAATTAATTGTAACTTTCGACAAGTAGAACAATGAATGGAACAGGTAGACGGTTGAAATCTTTGTATATATTGCTTCTATATAGTATAAGAAACATATATGCAAAGCATCCAAACAGTACAATTCGCCAATTTTTTGTTCTTCAAGTTTAAGTGAACAATGAGCCCCAATGGTTAATCCGTTATCGGAAATTATTTGTAACTTTCGACAAGTAGAACAATGAATGGAAAACTTAGGCGGTTGAAGTCTTTGTATATATTGCTTCTATATAGTCTAAGAAACATGTACGCAAAGCATCCAAACAGTACCATTCGCCAATTTTTTGTTCTTCAAGTTTAAGTGAACTACGAGCCCCTTTCTTAATCCTTTAAAGGAAATTATTTGTAAATTTCGACAAGTAGAACAATGAATGGAACAGGTAGACGGTTGAAATCAATGTATATATTGCTTCTATATAGTCTAAGAAACATATATGCAAAGCATCCAAACAGTACCATTCGCCAATTTTTTGTTCTTCAAGTTTAAGTGAACAATGAGCCCCAAAGGTTAATCCTTTATCGGAAATTATTTGTAATTTTCAACAAGTAGAACTATGAATGGAACAGGTAGACGGTTGAAATCTTTGTATATATTGCTTCTATATAGTCTAAGAAACATAAATGCAAAGCATCCAAACAGTACCATTCGCCAATTATTTCATCTTCATGTTTAAGTGAACTACGAGCCCCATTGTTAATACTTTAACGGAAATTATTTGTAACTTTCGACAAGTAGAACATTGAATGGAACAGGTAGACGGTTGAAATCTTTGTATCTATTGCTTCTATATAGTATAAGAAACATATATGCAAAGCATCCAAACAGTACAATTCGCCAATTTTTTGATCTTCAAGTTTAAGTGA
Source organism: Cerceris ruficornis (assembly GCA_963989415.1). Lineage (NCBI taxonomy): Eukaryota > Metazoa > Arthropoda > Insecta > Hymenoptera > Crabronidae > Cerceris > Cerceris ruficornis. Next base: position 3,553,998 of record CAXDIW010000229.1, on the reverse strand, counting down.
ACTACCAGCCCCATTGTTAATCCTTTAAAGGAAATTATTTGTAAATTTCGACAAGTAGAACAATGAATAGTACAGGTAGACGGGTGAATTCTTTCTATATATTGCTTCTAAATAGTCTAAGAAACATATATGCAAAGCAACCAAACAGTACAATTCGCCAATTTTTTGTTCTTCAAGTTTAAGTGAACTACGAGCACCATTGTTAATCCTTTAAAGGAGATTATTTGTAAATTTCGACAAGTAGAACAATGAATGGATCAGGTAGACGGTTGAAAACATTGTATATATTGCTTCTATATAGTCTAAGAAACATTTATGCAAAGCATCCAAACAGTACCATTCGCCAATTTTTTGTCCTTCAAGTTTAAGTGAACAATGAGCCCCATTGTTAATCCTTTATCGGAAATTATTTGTAACTTCCGACAAGTAGAACAATGAATGGAACAGGTAGACGGTTGAAATCAATGTATATATTGCTTCTATATAGTCTAAGAAACATATATGCAAAGCATCCAAACAGTACCATTCGCCAATTTTTTGTTCTTCAAGTTTAAGTGAACAATGAGCCCCAAAGGTTAATCCTTTATCGGAAATTATTTGTAATTTTCAACAAGTAGAACAATGAATGGAACAGGTAGACGGTTGAAATCTTTGTATATATTGCTTCTATATAGTCTAAGAAACATATATGCAAAGCATCCAAACAGTACAATTCGCCAATTTTTTGTTCTTCAAGTTTAAGTGAGCAATGAGCCACAATGGTTAATCCTTTATCGGAAATTATTTGTAAATTTCGACAAGTAGAACAATGAATGGAACTGGTAACCGGTTGAAATCTTTGTATATATTGCTTCTATATAGTCTAAGAAACATATATGCAAAGCATCCAAACAGTACAATTCGCCAATTTTTTGTTCTTCAAGTTTAAGTGAACAATGAGCCCCAATGGTTAATCCTTTATCGGAAATTATTTGTAAATTTCGACAAGTAGAACAATGAATGGAACAGGTAGCCGGTTGAAATCAATGTATATATTGCTTCTATATAGTCTAAGAAACATATATGCAAAGCATCCAAACAGTACCATTCGCCAATTTTTTGTTCTTCAAGTTTAAGTGAACTACGAGCCCCATTGTTAATCCCTTAACGGAAATTAATTGTAAATTTCGACAAGTAGAACAATGAATGGAACAGGTAGACGGTTGAAATCAATGTATATATTGCTTCTATATAATCTAAGAAACATATATGCAAAGCATCCAAACAGTACCATTCGCCACTTTTTTGTTCTTCAAGTTTAAGTGAACAACGAGCCCCATTGTTAATCCTTTAAAGGAAATTATTTGTAAATTTCGACAAGTAGAACAATGATAGGAACACATAGACGGTTGAAATCTTTGTATATATTGCTTTTATATAGTCTAAGAAACATATATGCAAAGCATCCAAACAGTACAATTCGCCAATTTTTTGTTCTTCAAGTTTAAGTGAGCAATGAGCCCCAATGGTTAATCCTTTATCGGAAATTATTTGTAAATTTCGACAAGTAGAACAATGAAGGGAACTGGTAGCCGGTTGAAATCTTTGTATATATTGCTTCTATATAGTCTAAGAAACATATATGCAAAGCATCCAAACAGTACAATTCGCCAATTTTTTGTTCTTCAAGTTTAAGTGAACAATGAGCCCCAATGGTTAATCCTTTATCGGAAATTATTTGTAAATTTCGACAAGTAGAACAATGAATGGAACAGGTAGCCGGTTGAAATCAATGTATATATTGCTTCTATATAGTCTAAGAAACATATATGCAAAGCATCCAAACAGTACCATTCGCCAATTTTTTGTTCTTCAAGTTTAAGTGAACAATGAGCCCCAATGGTTAATCCTTTATCGGAAATTATTTGTAAATTTCGACAAGTAGAACAATGAATGGTACAGGTAGACGGTTGAAATCTTTGTATATATTGCGTCTATATAGTCTAAGAAACGTATAAGCAAAGCATCCAAACAGTACCATTCGCCAATTTTTTGTTCTTCAAGTTTAAGTGAACTACGAGCCCCATTCTTAATCCTTTAAAGGAAATTATTTGTAAATTTCGACAAGTAGAACAATGAATGGAACAGGTAGACGGTTGAAATCAATGTATATATTGCTTCTATATAGTCTAAGAAACATATATGCAAAGCATCCAAACAGTACCATTCGCCAATTTTTTGTTCTTCAAGTTTAAGTGAACAATGAGCCCCAAAGGTTAATCCTTTATCGGAAATTATTTGTAATTTTCGACAAGTAGAACAATGAATGGAACAGGTAGACGGTTGAAATCTTTGTATATATTGCTTCTATATAGTCTAAGAAACATATATGCAAAGTATCCAAACAGTACAATTCGCCAATTTTTTTATCTTCAACTTTAAGTGAACAATGAGCCCCAATGGTTAATCCGTTATCGGAAATTATTTGTAACTTTCGACAAGTAGAACAATGAATGGAACAGGTAGACGGTTGAAATCTTTGTATATATTGCTTCTATATAGTCTAAGAAACATAAATGCAAAGCATCCAAACAGTACCATTCGCCAATTATTTCATCTTCATGTTTAAGTGAACTACGAGCCCCATTGTTAATACTTTAACGGAAATTATTTGTAACTTTTGACAAGTAGAACATTGAATGGAACAGGTAGACGGTTGAAATCTTTGTATCTATTGCTTCTATATAGTATAAGAAACATATATGCAAAGCATCCAAACAGTACAATTCGCCAATTTTTTGTTCTTCAAGTTTAAGTGAACTACCAGCCCCATTGTTAATCCTTTAAAGGAAATTATTTGTAAATTTCGACAAGTAGAACAATGAATGGATCAGGTAGACGGTTGAAATCATTGTATATATTGCTTCTATATAATCTAAGAAACATATATGCAAAGCATCCAAACAGTACAATTCGCCAATTTTGTGTTCTTTAAGTTTAAGTGAACTACGAGCCCCATTGTTAATCCTTTAAAGGAAATTATTTGTAAATTTCGACAAGTAGAACAATGAATAGTACAGGTAGACGGGTGAATTCTTTCTATATATTGCTTCTACATAGTCTAAGAAACATATATGCAAAGCAACGAAACAGTACAATTCGCCAATTTTTTGTTCTTCAAGTTTAAGTGAACTACGAGCACCATTGTTAATCCTTTAAAGGAGATTATTTGTAAATTTCGACAAGTAGAACAATGAATGGATCAGGTAGACGGTTGAAAACATTGTATATATTGCTTCTGTATAGTCTAAGAAACATTTATGCAAAGCATCCAGACAGTACCATTCGCCAATTTTTTGTCCTTCAAGTTTAAGTGAACAATGAGCCCCATTGTTAATCCTTTATCGGAAATTATTTGTAACTTTCGACAAGTAGAACAATGAATCGAACAGGTAGACGGTTGAAATCCTTGTATATATTGCTTCCATATAGTCTAAGAAACAAGCACGCAAAGCATCCAAACAGTACCATTCGCCAATTTTTTGTCCTTCAAGTTTAAGTGAACAATGAGCCCCATTGTTAATCCTTTATCGGAAAATATTTGTAACTTTCGACAAGTAGAACAATGAATTGAACAGGTAGACGGTTGAAATCTTTGTATATATTGCTTCTATATAGTCTAAGAAACATATATGCAAAGCATCCAAACAGTACAATTCGCCAATTTTTTGTTCTTCAAGTTTAAGTGAACTACGAGCCCCATTGTTAATCCTTTAAAGGAAATTATTTGTAAATTTCGACAAGTAGAACAATGAATGGATCTTGTAGACGGTTGAAAAAATTGTATATATTGCTTCTATATAGTCTACGAAACATACATGCAAAGCATCCAAACAGTACAATTCGCCAATTTATTGTTCTTCAAGTTTAAGTGAACTACGAGCCCCATTGTTAATCCTTTAAAGGAAATTATTTGTAAATTTCGACAAGTAGAACAATGATTGGAACACGTAGACGGTTGAAATCTTTGTATATATTGCTTCTATATAGTCTAAGAAACATATATGCAAAGAATCCAAACAGCACAATTCGCCAATTTTTTGTTCTTCAAGTTTAAGTGAACTACGAGCCCCATTGTTAATCCTTTAAAGGAAATTATTTGTAAATTTCGACAAGTAGAACAATGAATGGAACAGGTAGCCGGTTGAAATCAATGTATATATTGCTTCTATATAGTCTAAGAAACATATATGCAAAGCATCCAAACAGTACAATTCGCCAATTTTTTGTCCTTCAAGTTTAAGTGAACAATGAGCCCCAATGGTTAATCCTTTATCGGTAATTATTTGTAACTTTCGACAAGTAGAACAATGAATGGAACTGGTAGACGGTTGAAATCTTTGGATATATTGCTTCTATATAATCTAAGAAACATATATGCAAAGCATCTAAACAGTAACAATCGCCAATTTTTTGATCTTCAAGTTTAAGTGAACAGCGAGCCCCATTGATAATCATGAAATGGAAACTATTTGTAACTTTCTACAAGTAGAACAATGAATAGTACAGGTATACGGGTGTAATCTTTCTATATATTGCTTCTAAATAGTCTAAGAAACATCTATGCAAAGCATCCAAACAGTACAATTCGCCAATTTTTTGTTCTTCAAGTTTAAGTAAACTACGATCCCCATTGTTAATCCCTTAACGGAAATTATTTGTAACTTTCGACAAGTAGAACAATGAATGGAACTGGTAGCCGGTTGAAATCTTTGTATATATTGCTTCTATATAGTCTAAGAAACATATATGCAAAGCATCCAAACAGTACAATTCGCCAATTTTTTGTTCTTCAAGTTTATGTGAACAATGAGCCCCAATGGTTAATCCTTTATCGGAAATTATTTGTAAATTTCGACAAGTAGAACAATGAATGGAACAGGTAGCCGGTTGAAATCAATGTATATATTGCTTCTATATAGTCTAAGAAACATATATGCAAAGCATCCAAACAGTACCATTCGCCAATTTGTTGTTCTTCAAGTTTAAGTGAACAATGAGCCCCAATGGTTAATCCTTTATCGGAAATTATTTGTAAATTTCGACAAGTAGAACAATGAATAGTACAGGTAGACGGGTGAAATCTTTCTATATATTGCTTCTAAATAGTCTAAGAAACATGTATGCAAAGCATCCAAACAGTACAATTCGCCAATTTTTTGTTCTTCAAGTTTAAGTGAACTACGAGCCCCATTGTTAATGCCTTAACGGAAATTATTTGTAACTTTCGACAAGTAGAACAATGAATGGAACAGGTAGACGGTTGAAATCTTTGTATATATTGCTTCTATAAAGTCTAAGAAACATATATGCAAATCATCCAAACAGTACAATTCGCCAATTTATTGTTCTTCAAGTTTAAGTGAACAACGAGCCCCATTGTTAATCCTTTAAAGGAAATTATTTGTAACTTTCGACAAGTAGAACAATGAATGGAACAGGTAGACGGTTGAAATCTTTGTATATATTGCTTCTATATAGTCTAAGAAACATATATGCAAAGCATCCAAACAGTACAATTCGCCAATTTTTTGTTCTTCAACTTTAAGTGAGCAATGAGCCACAATGGTTAATCCTTTATCGGAAATTATTTGTAAATTTCGACAAGTAGAACAATGAATGGAACTGGTAGCCGGTTGAAATCTTTGTATATATTGCTTCTATATAGTCTAAGAAACATATATGCAAAGCATCCAAACAGTACAATTCGACAATTTTTTGCTCTTCAAGTTTAAGTGAACTACGAGCCCCATTGTTAATGCCTTAACGGAAATTATTTGTAACTTTCGACAAGTAGAACAATGAATGGAACAGGTAGTCGGTTGAAATCTTTGTATATATTGCTTCTATAAAGTCTAAGAAACATATATGCAAATCATCCAAACAGTACAATTCGCCAATTATTTGATCTTCAAGTTTAAGTGAACTACGAGCCCAATTGTTAATACTTTAACGGAATTTATTTGTAACTTGCGACAAGTAGAACAATAAATGGAACAGGTAGACGGTTGAAATCAATGTATATATTGCTTCTGTATAATCTAAGAAACATATATGCAAAGCATCCAAACAGTACCATTCGCCACTTTTTTCTTCTTCAAGTTTAAGTGAACTACGAGCCCCATTGTTAATCCTTTAAAGGAAATTATTTGTAAATTTCGACAAGTAGAACAATGAATGGAACAGGTATCCGGTTGAAATCAATGTATATATTGCTTCTATATAGTCTAAGAAACATATATGCAAAGCATCCAAACAGTACCATTCGCCAATTTTTTGTTCTTCAAGTTTAAGTGAACAACGAGCCTCAATGGTTAATCCTTTATCGGAAATTATTTGTAACTTTCGACAAGTAGAACAATGAATGGAACAGGTAGACGGTTGAAATCTTTGTATATATTGCGTTTATATAGTCTAAGAAACATATATGCAAAGCATCCAAACAGTACCATTCGCCAATTTTTTGTTCTTCAAGTTCAAGTGAACTACGAGCCCCATTGTTAATCCTTTAAAGGAAATTATTTGTAAATTTCGACAAGTAGAACAATGATTGGAACACGTAGACGGTTGAAATCAATGTATATATTGCTTCTATATAGTCTAAGAAACATATATGCAAAGCATCCAAACAGTACAATTCGACAATCATTGTTCTTCAAGTATAGTGAACAATGAGCCCCAATGCTTAATCCGTTATCGGATATTATTTGTAACTTTCGACAAGTAGAACAATGAATGGAACAGGTAGACGGTTGAAATCTTTGTATATATTGCTTCTATATAGTCTAAGAAACATATATGCAAAGCATCCAAACAGTACCATTCGCCAATTTTTTGTTCTTCAAGTTTAAGTGAACTACGAGCCCCATTGTTAATCCTTTATCGGAAATTATTTGAAAATTTCGACAAGTAGAACAATGAATGGAACAGGTAGACGGTTGAAATCTTTGTATATATTGCTTCCATATAGTCTAAGAAACATGTACGCAAAGCATCCAAACAGTACCATTCGCCAATTTTTTGTTCTTCAAGTTTAAGTGAACTACGAGCCCCATTGTTAATCCTTTATCGGAAATTATTTGAAAATTTCGACAAGTAGAACAATGAATGGAACAGGTAGACGGTTGAAATCTTTGTATATATTGCTTCCATATAGTCTACGAAACATGTACGCAAAGCATCCAAACAGTACCATTCGCCAATTTTTTGTTTTTTAAGATTAAGTGAACAATGAGCCCCATTGTTAATCCTTTATCGGAAATTATTTGTAATTTTCGACAAGTATAACAATGAATGGAACAGGTAGACGGTTGAATTCTTTGTATATGTTGCTTCTATATAGTCTAAGAAACATATATGCAAAGCATCCAAACAGTACAATTCGCCAATTTATTGTTCTTCAAATTTAAGTGAACAATGAGCCCCAATGGTTAATCCTTTATCGGAAATTATTTGTAACATTCGACAAGTAGAAACAATGAATGGAACAGGTAGACGGTTGAGATCTTTGTATATATTGCTTCTATATAGTCTAAGAAACATATATGCAAAGCATCCAAACAGTACAATTCGCCAATTTATTGTTCTTCAAGTTTAAGTGAACTACGAGCCCCATTGTTAATCCTTTAAAGGAAATTATTTGTAAATTTCGACAAGTAGAACAATGAGTGGAACAGGTAGACGGTTGAAATCTTTGTATATATTGCTTCTATATAGTCTAAGAAACATATATGCAAAGCATCCATAGAGTACAATTCGCCAATTTATTGTTCTTCAAGTTGAAGTGAACAACGAGCCCCATTGATAATCATGAAATGGAAATTATTTGTAACTTTCTACAAGTAGAACAATGAATAGTAAATGTAGACGGGTGAAATCTTTCTATATATTGCTTCTATATAGTCTAAGAAACATATATGCAAAGCATCCAAATAGTACAATTCGCCAATTTTTTGTTCTTCAAGTTTAAGTGAACTACGAGCCCAATTGTTAATCCTTTAACGGAAATTATTTGTAAATTTCGACAAGTAGAACAATGATTGGAACACGTAGACGGTTGAAATCTTTGTATATAATGCTTCCATATAGTCTAAGAAACGTGTACGCAAAGCATCCAAACATTACCATTCGCCAATTTTTTGTACTTCAAGTTTAAGTGAACAATGAGCACCAATGGTTAATCCTTTATCGGAAATTATTTGTAATTTTCGACAAGTAGAACAATGAATGGAACAGGTAGACGGGTGAAATCTTTCTATATATTGCTTCTATATACTCTAAGAAACATATACGCAAAGCATCCAAACAGTACAATTCGCCAATTTTTTGTTCTTCAAGTTTAAGTGAACTACGAGCCGCATTGTTAATCCTTTAAAGGAAATTATTTGTAACTTTCGACAAGTAGATCAATGACTGGAACAGGTAGACGGTTGAAATCAATGTATATATTGCTTCTATATAGTCTAAGCAACATATATGCAAAGCATCTAAACAGTACAATTCGCCAATTTTTTGTTCTTCAAGTTTAAGTGAACTACGAGCCCCATTGTTAATCCTTTAAAGGAAATTTTTTGTAAATTTCGACAAGTATAACAATGAATAGAACAGGTAGACGGTTGACATCATTGTATATATTGCTTCTATACAGTCTAAGAAACATATATGCAAAGCATCCAAATAGTACAATTCGCCAATTTTTTGTTCTTCAAGTTTAAGTGAACTACGAGCCCAATTGTTAATCCTCTAAAGGAAATTATTTGTAAATTTCGACAAGTAGAACAATGAATGGAACAGGTAGACGATTGAAATCATTATATATGCTGCTTCTATATAGCATAAGAAACCTATATGCAAAGCATCTAAACAGTACCATTCGCCAATTTTTTGTTCTTCAAGTTTAAGTGAACAATGAGCCCCATTGTTAATCCTTTATCGGAAATTATTTGTAACTTTCGACAAGTAGAACAATGAGTGGAACAGGTAGACGGTTGAAATCTTTGTATATATTGCTTCTATATAGTCTAAGAAGCATATATGCAAAGCATCCAAAGAGTACAATTCGCCAATTTATTGTCCTTCAAGTTGAAGTGAACAACGAGACCCATTGATAATCATGAAATGGAAATTATTTGTAACTTTCTACAAGTAGAACAATGATTGGAACACGCAGACGGTTGAAATCTTTGTATATAATGCTTCTATATAGTCTAAGAATCATATATGCAAAGCATTGAAACAGTACAAATCGCCAATTTTTTGTTCTTCAAGATTAAGTGAACTACGAGCACAATTGTTAATACTTTAACGGAAATTATTTGTAACTTTCGACAAGTAGATCAATGACTGGAACAGGTAGACGGTTGAAATCAATGTATATATTGCTTCTATATAGTCTAAGCAACATATATGCAAAGCATCTAAACAGTACAATTCGCCAATTTTTTGTTCTTCAAGTTTAAGTGAACTACGAGCCCCATTGTTAATCCTTTAAAGGAAATTATTTGTATATTTCGACAAGTAGAACAATGAATGGAACAGGTAGACGGTAGAAATCAATGTATATGCTGCTTCTATATAGTCTAAGGAACGTGTACGCAAAGCGTCCAAACATTACCATTCGCCAATTTTTTGTTCTTCAAGTTTAAGTGAACAACGAGCCGCATTGTTAATCCTTGAAAGGAAATTATTTGTAAATTTCGACAAGTAGAACAATGAATCGGACAGGTAGACGGTTGAAATCTTTGTATATATTGCTTCTATATAGTCTAAGAAACATATATGCAAAGAATCGAAACAGTACAATTCGCCAATTTTTTGTTCTTCAAGTTTAAGTGAACTACGAGCCGCATTGTTAATACTTTAACGGAAATTATTTGTAACATTCGACAAGTAGATCAATGAATGGAACAGGTAGACGATTGAAATCATTGTATATATTGCTTCCATATAGTCTAAGAAACATGTACGCAAAGCATCCAAACAGTACCATTCGCCAATTTTTTGTTCTTCAAGTTTAAGTGAACAATGAGCCCCATTGTTAATCCTTTATCGGAAATTATTTGTAACTTTCGACAAGTAGAACAATGAATGGAACAGGTAGACAGTTGAAATCTTTGTATATATTGTTTCAATGTAGTCTAAGAAACATGTACGCAAAGCATCCAAACAGTACCATTCGCCAATTTTTTGTTCTTTAAGATTAAGTGAACAATGAGCCCCATTGTTAATCCTTTATCGGAAATTATTTGTAATTTTCGACAAGTATAACAATGAATGGAACAGGTAGACGGTTGAATTCTTTGTATATGTTGCTTCTATATAGTCTAGGAAATCTATATGCAAAGCATCCAAACACTAACATATGCCAATTTTATGTTCTTCAAGTTTAAGTGAACTACGAGCCCCATTGTTAATCCTTTAACGGAAATTATTTGTAAATTTCGACAAGTAGAACAATGATTGGAACACGTAGACGGTTGAAATCTTTGTATATAATGCTTCTATATAGTCTAAGAAACATATATGCAAAGCATTGAAACAGTACAATTCGCCAATTTTTTGTTCTTCAAGATTAAGTGAACTACGAGCCCCATTGTTAATACTTTAACGGAAATTATTTGTAACTTTCGACAAGTAGATCAATGACTGGAACAGGTAGACGGTTGAAATCAATGAATATATTGCTTCTATATAGTCTAAGCAACATATATGCAAAGCATCTAAACAGTACAATTCGCCAATTTTTTGTTCTTCAAGTTTAAGTGAACTACGAGCCCCATTGTTAATCCTTTAAAGGAAATTATTTGTAAATTTCGACAAGTAGAACAATGAATGGAACAGGTAGACGGTTGAAATCATAGTATATATTGCTTCTGTATAGTCTAAGAAACATACATGCAAAGCATCCAAACAGTACAATTCGCCAATTTATTGTTCTTCAAGTTTAAGTGAACTACGAGCCCCATTGTTAATCCTTTAAAGGAAATTATTTGTAAATTTCGACAAGTAGAACAATGATTGGAACAAGTAGACGGTTGAAATCTTTGTATATATTGCTTCTATATAGTCTAAGAAACATATATGCAAAGAATCCAAACAGCACAATTCGCCAATTTTTTGTTCTTCAAGTTTAAGTGAACTACGAGCCCAATTGTTAATCCTCTAAAGGAAATTATTTGTAAATTTCGACAAGTAGAACAATGAATGGAACAGGTAGACGATTGAAATCATTATATATGCTGCTTCTATATAGCATAAGAAACCTATATGCAAAGCATCTAAACAGTACCATTCGCCAATTTTTTGTTCTTCAAGTTTAAGTGAACAATGAGCCCCATTGTTAATCCTTTATCGGAAATTATTTGTAACTTTCGACAAGTAGAACAATGAGTGGAACAGGTAGCCGGTTGAAATCAATGTATATATTGCTTCTATATAGTCTAAGAAACATATATGCAAAGCATCCAAAGAGTACAATTCGCCAATTTATTGTCCTTCAAGTTGAAGTGAACAACGAGACCCATTGATAATCATGAAATGGAAATTATTTGTAACTTTCTACAAGTAGAACAATGATTGGAACACGCAGACGGTTGAAATCTTTGTATATAATGCTTCTATATAGTCTAAGAATCATATATGCAAAGCATTGAAACAGTACAAATCGCCAATTTTTTGTTCTTCAAGATTAAGTGAACTACGAGCACAATTGTTAATACTTTAACGGAAATTATTTGTAACTTTCGACAAGTAGATCAATGACTGGAACAGGTAGACGGTTGAAATCAATGTATATATTGCTTCTATATAGTCTAAGCAACATATATGCAAAGCATCTAAACAGTACAATTCGCCAATTTTTTGTTCTTCAAGTTTAAGTGAACTACGAGCCCCATTGTTAATCCTTTAAAGGAAATTATTTGTATATTTCGACAAGTAGAACAATGAATGGAACAGGTAGACGGTAGAAATCAATGTATATGCTGCTTCTATATAGTCTAAGGAACGTGTACGCAAAGCGTCCAAACATTACCATTCGCCAATTTTTTGTTCTTCAAGTTTAAGTGAACAACGAGCCGCATTGTTAATCCTTGAAAGGAAATTATTTGTAAATTTCGACAAGTAGAACAATGAATCGGACAGGTAGACGGTTGAAATCTTTGTATATATTGCTTCTATATAGTCTAAGAAACATATATGCAAAGAATCGAAACAGTACAATTCGCCAATTTTTTGTTCTTCAAGTTTAAGTGAACTACGAGCCGCATTGTTAATACTTTAACGGAAATTATTTGTAACATTCGACAAGTAGATCAATGAATGGAACAGGTAGACGATTGAAATCATTGTATATATTGCTTCCATATAGTCTAAGAAACATGTACGCAAAGCATCCAAACAGTACCATTCGCCAATTTTTTGTTCTTCAAGTTTAAGTGAACAATGAGCCCCATTGTTAATCCTTTATCGGAAATTATTTGTAACTTTCGACAAGTAGAACAATGAATGGAACAGGTAGACAGTTGAAATCTTTGTATATATTGTTTCAATGTAGTCTAAGAAACATGTACGCAAAGCATCCAAACAGTACCATTCGCCAATTTTTTGTTCTTTAAGATTAAGTGAACAATGAGCCCCATTGTTAATCCTTTATCGGAAATTATTTGTAATTTTCGACAAGTATAACAATGAATGGAACAGGTAGACGGTTGAATTCTTTGTATATGTTGCTTCTATATAGTCTAGGAAATCTATATGCAAAGCATCCAAACACTAACATATGCCAATTTTATGTTCTTCAAGTTTAAGTGAACTACGAGCCCCATTGTTAATCCTTTAACGGAAATTATTTGTAAATTTCGACAAGTAGAACAATGATTGGAACACGTAGACGGTTGAAATCTTTGTATATAATGCTTCTATATAGTCTAAGAAACATATATGCAAAGCATTGAAACAGTACAATTCGCCAATTTTTTGTTCTTCAAGATTAAGTGAACTACGAGCCCCATTGTTAATACTTTAACGGAAATTATTTGTAACTTTCGACAAGTAGATCAATGACTGGAACAGGTAGACGGTTGAAATCAATGAATATATTGCTTCTATATAGTCTAAGCAACATATATGCAAAGCATCTAAACAGTACAATTCGCCAATTTTTTGTTCTTCAAGTTTAAGTGAACTACGAGCCCCATTGTTAATCCTTTAAAGGAAATTATTTGTAAATTTCGACAAGTAGAACAATGAATGGAACAGGTAGACGGTTGAAATCATAGTATATATTGCTTCTATATAGTCTAAGAAACATACATGCAAAGCATCCAAACAGTACAATTCGCCAATTTATTGTTCTTCAAGTTTAAGTGAACTACGAGCCCCATTGTTAATCCTTTAAAGGAAATTATTTGTAAATTTCGACAAGTAGAACAATGATTGGAACAAGTAGACGGTTGAAATCTTTGTATATATTGCTTCTATATAGTCTAAGAAACATATATGCAAAGAATCCAAACAGCACAATTCGCCAATTTTTTGTTCTTCAAGTTTAAGTGAACAATGAGCCCCATTGTTAATCCTTTATCGGAAATTAATTGTAACTTTCGACAAGTAGAACAATGAATGGAACAGGTAGACGGTTGAAATCTTTGTATATATTGCTTCTATATAGTATAAGAAACATATATGCAAAGCATCCAAACAGTACAATTCGCCAATTTATTGTTCTTCAAATTTAAGTGAACAATGAGCCCCAATGGTTAATCCTTTATCGGAAATTATTTGTAACTTTCGACAAGTAGAAACAATGAATGGAACAGGTAGACGGTTGAGATCTTTGTATATATTGCTTCTATATAGTCTAAGAAACATATATGCAAAGCATCCAAACAGTACAATTCGCCAATTTATTGTTCTTCAAGTTTAAGTGAACTACGAGCCCCATTGTTAATCCTTTAAAGGAAATTATTTGTAAATTTCGACAAGTTGAACAATGAGTGGAACAGGTAGACGGTTGAAATCTTTGTATATATTGCTTCTATATAGTCTAAGAAACATATATGCAAAGCATCCATAGAGTACAATTCGCCAATTTATTGTTCTTCAAGTTGAAGTGAACAACGAGCCCCATTGATAATCATGAAATGGAAATTATTTGTAACTTTCTACAAGTAGAAGAATGAATAGTAAATGTAGACGGGTGAAATCTTTCTATATATTGCTTCTATATAGTCTAAGAAACATATACGCAAAGCATCCAAACAGTACAATTCGCCAATTTATTGTTCTTCAAGTTGAAGTGAACAACGAGCCCCATTGATAATCATGAAATGGAAATTATTTGTAACTTTCTACAAGTAGAACAATGAATAGTAAATGTAGACGGGTGAAATCTTTCTATATATTGCTTCTATATAGTCTAAGAAACATATATGCAAAGCATCCAAATAGTACAATTCGCCAATTTTTTGTTCTTCAAGTTTAAGTGAACTACGAGCCCAATTGTTAATCCTTTAACGGAAATTATTTGTAAATTTCGACAAGTAGAACAATGATTGGAACACGTAGACGGTTGAAATCTTTGTATATAATGCTTCCATATAGTCTAAGAAACGTGTACGCAAAGCATCCAAACATTACCATTCGCCAATTTTTTGTACTTCAAGTTTAAGTGAACAATGAGCACCAATGGTTAATCCTTTATCGGAAATTATTTGTAATTTTCGACAAGTAGAACAATGAATGGAACAGGTAGACGGGTGAAATCTTTCTATATATTGCTTCTATATACTCTAAGAAACATATACGCAAAGCATCCAAACAGTACAATTCGCCAATTTTTTGTTCTTCAAGTTTAAGTGAACTACGAGCCGCATTGTTAATCCTTTAAAGGAAATTATTTGTAACTTTCGACAAGTAGATCAATGACTGGAACAGGTAGACGGTTGAAATCAATGTATATATTGCTTCTATATAGTCTAAGCAACATATATGCAAAGCATCTAAACAGTACAATTCGCCAATTTTTTGTTCTTCAAGTTTAAGTGAACTACGAGCCCCATTGTTAATCCTTTAAAGGAAATTTTTTGTAAATTTCGACAAGTATAACAATGAATAGAACAGGTAGACGGTTGACATCATTGTATATATTGCTTCTATACAGTCTAAGAAACATATATGCAAAGCATCCAAATAGTACAATTCGCCAATTTTTTGTTCTTCAAGTTTAAGTGAACTACGAGCCCAATTGTTAATCCTCTAAAGGAAATTATTTGTAAATTTCGACAAGTAGAACAATGAATGGAACAGGTAGACGATTGAAATCATTATATATGCTGCTTCTATATAGCATAAGAAACCTATATGCAAAGCATCTAAACAGTACCATTCGCCAATTTTTTGTTCTTCAAGTTTAAGTGAACAATGAGCCCCATTGTTAATCCTTTATCGGAAATTATTTGTAACTTTCGACAAGTAGAACAATGAGTGGAACAGGTAGACGGTTGAAATCTTTGTATATATTGCTTCTATATAGTCTAAGAAGCATATATGCAAAGCATCCAAAGAGTACAATTCGCCAATTTATTGTCCTTCAAGTTGAAGTGAACAACGAGACCCATTGATAATCATGAAATGGAAATTATTTGTAACTTTCTACAAGTAGAACAATGATTGGAACACGCAGACGGTTGAAATCTTTGTATATAATGCTTCTATATAGTCTAAGAATCATATATGCAAAGCATTGAAACAGTACAAATCGCCAATTTTTTGTTCTTCAAGATTAAGTGAACTACGAGCACAATTGTTAATACTTTAACGGAAATTATTTGTAACTTTCGACAAGTAGATCAATGACTGGAACAGGTAGACGGTTAAAATCAATGTATATATTGCTTCTATATAGTCTAAGCAACATATATGCAAAGCATCTAAACAGTACAATTCGCCAATTTTTTGTTCTTCAAGTTTAAGTGAACTACGAGCCCCATTGTTAATCCTTTAAAGGAAATTATTTGTATATTTCGACAAGTAGAACAATGAATGGAACAGGTAGACGGTAGAAATCAATGTATATGCTGCTTCTATATAGTCTAAGGAACGTGTACGCAAAGCGTCCAAACATTACCATTCGCCAATTTTTTGTTCTTCAAGTTTAAGTGAACAACGAGCCGCATTGTTAATCCTTGAAAGGAAATTATTTGTAAATTTCGACAAGTAGAACAATGAATCGGACAGGTAGACGGTTGAAATCTTTGTATATATTGCTTCTATATAGTCTAAGAAACATATATGCAAAGAATCGAAACAGTACAATTCGCCAATTTTTTGTTCTTCAAGTTTAAGTGAACTACGAGCCGCATTGTTAATACTTTAACGGAAATTATTTGTAACATTCGACAAGTAGATCAATGAATGGAACAGGTAGACGATTGAAATCATTGTATATATTGCTTCCATATAGTCTAAGAAACATGTACGCAAAGCATCCAAACAGTACCATTCGCCAATTTTTTGTTCTTCAAGTTTAAGTGAACAATGAGCCCCATTGTTAATCCTTTATCGGAAATTATTTGTAACTTTCGACAAGTAGAACAATGAATGGAACAGGTAGACAGTTGAAATCTTTGTATATATTGTTTCAATGTAGTCTAAGAAACATGTACGCAAAGCATCCAAACAGTACCATTCGCCAATTTTTTGTTCTTTAAGATTAAGTGAACAATGAGCCCCATTGTTAATCCTTTATCGGAAATTATTTGTAATTTTCGACAAGTATAACAATGAATGGAACAGGTAGACGGTTGAATTCTTTGTATATGTTGCTTCTATATAGTCTAGGAAATCTATATGCAAAGCATCCAAACACTAACATATGCCAATTTTATGTTCTTCAAGTTTAAGTGAACTACGAGCCCCATTGTTAATCCTTTAACGGAAATTATTTGTAAATTTCGACAAGTAGAACAATGATTGGAACACGTAGACGGTTGAAATCTTTGTATATAATGCTTCTATATAGTCTAAGAAACATATATGCAAAGCATTGAAACAGTACAATTCGCCAATTTTTTGTTCTTCAAGATTAAGTGAACTACGAGCCCCATTGTTAATACTTTAACGGAAATTATTTGTAACTTTCGACAAGTAGATCAATGACTGGAACAGGTAGACGGTTGAAATCAATGAATATATTGCTTCTATATAGTCTAAGCAACATATATGCAAAGCATCTAAACAGTACAATTCGCCAATTTTTTGTTCTTCAAGTTTAAGTGAACTACGAGCCCCATTGTTAATCCTTTAAAGGAAATTATTTGTAAATTTCGACAAGTAGAACAATGAATGGAACAGGTAGACGGTTGAAATCATAGTATATATTGCTTCTATATAGTCTAAGAAACATACATGCAAAGCATCCAAACAGTACAATTCGCCAATTTATTGTTCTTCAAGTTTAAGTGAACTACGAGCCCCATTGTTAATCCTTTAAAGGAAATTATTTGTAAATTTCGACAAGTAGAACAATGATTGGAACAAGTAGACGGTTGAAATCTTTGTATATATTGCTTCTATATAGTCTAAGAAACATATATGCAAAGAATCCAAACAGCACAATTCGCCAATTTTTTGTTCTTCAAGTTTAAGTGAACTACGAGCCCAATTGTTAATCCTCTAAAGGAAATTATTTGTAAATTTCGACAAGTAGAACAATGAATGGAACAGGTAGACGATTGAAATCATTATATATGCTGCTTCTATATAGCATAAGAAACCTATATGCAAAGCATCTAAACAGTACCATTCGCCAATTTTTTGTTCTTCAAGTTTAAGTGAACAATGAGCCCCATTGTTAATCCTTTATCGGAAATTATTTGTAACTTTCGACAAGTAGAACAATGAGTGGAACAGGTAGCCGGTTGAAATCAATGTATATATTGCTTCTATATAGTCTAAGAAACATATATGCAAAGCATCCAAAGAGTACAATTCGCCAATTTATTGTCCTTCAAGTTGAAGTGAACAACGAGACCCATTGATAATCATGAAATGGAAATTATTTGTAACTTTCTACAAGTAGAACAATGATTGGAACACGCAGACGGTTGAAATCTTTGTATATAATGCTTCTATATAGTCTAAGAATCATATATGCAAAGCATTGAAACAGTACAAATCGCCAATTTTTTGTTCTTCAAGATTAAGTGAACTACGAGCACAATTGTTAATACTTTAACGGAAATTATTTGTAACTTTCGACAAGTAGATCAATGACTGGAACAGGTAGACGGTTGAAATCAATGTATATATTGCTTCTATATAGTCTAAGCAACATATATGCAAAGCATCTAAACAGTACAATTCGCCAATTTTTTGTTCTTCAAGTTTAAGTGAACTACGAGCCCCATTGTTAATCCTTTAAAGGAAATTATTTGTATATTTCGACAAGTAGAACAATGAATGGAACAGGTAGACGGTAGAAATCAATGTATATGCTGCTTCTATATAGTCTAAGGAACGTGTACGCAAAGCGTCCAAACATTACCATTCGCCAATTTTTTGTTCTTCAAGTTTAAGTGAACAACGAGCCGCATTGTTAATCCTTGAAAGGAAATTATTTGTAAATTTCGACAAGTAGAACAATGAATCGGACAGGTAGACGGTTGAAATCTTTGTATATATTGCTTCTATATAGTCTAAGAAACATATATGCAAAGAATCGAAACAGTACAATTCGCCAATTTTTTGTTCTTCAAGTTTAAGTGAACTACGAGCCGCATTGTTAATACTTTAACGGAAATTATTTGTAACATTCGACAAGTAGATCAATGAATGGAACAGGTAGACGATTGAAATCATTGTATATATTGCTTCCATATAGTCTAAGAAACATGTACGCAAAGCATCCAAACAGTACCATTCGCCAATTTTTTGTTCTTCAAGTTTAAGTGAACAATGAGCCCCATTGTTAATCCTTTATCGGAAATTATTTGTAACTTTCGACAAGTAGAACAATGAATGGAACAGGTAGACAGTTGAAATCTTTGTATATATTGTTTCAATGTAGTCTAAGAAACATGTACGCAAAGCATCCAAACAGTACCATTCGCCAATTTTTTGTTCTTTAAGATTAAGTGAACAATGAGCCCCATTGTTAATCCTTTATCGGAAATTATTTGTAATTTTCGACAAGTATAACAATGAATGGAACAGGTAGACGGTTGAATTCTTTGTATATGTTGCTTCTATATAGTCTAGGAAATCTATATGCAAAGCATCCAAACACTAACATATGCCAATTTTATGTTCTTCAAGTTTAAGTGAACTACGAGCCCCATTGTTAATCCTTTAACGGAAATTATTTGTAAATTTCGACAAGTAGAACAATGATTGGAACACGTAGACGGTTGAAATCTTTGTATATAATGCTTCTATATAGTCTAAGAAACATATATGCAAAGCATTGAAACAGTACAATTCGCCAATTTTTTGTTCTTCAAGATTAAGTGAACTACGAGCCCCATTGTTAATACTTTAACGGAAATTATTTGTAACTTTCGACAAGTAGATCAATGACTGGAACAGGTAGACGGTTGAAATCAATGAATATATTGCTTCTATATAGTCTAAGCAACATATATGCAAAGCATCTAAACAGTACAATTCGCCAATTTTTTGTTCTTCAAGTTTAAGTGAACTACGAGCCCCATTGTTAATCCTTTAAAGGAAATTATTTGTAAATTTCGACAAGTAGAACAATGAATGGAACAGGTAGACGGTTGAAATCATAGTATATATTGCTTCTATATAGTCTAAGAAACATACATGCAAAGCATCCAAACAGTACAATTCGCCAATTTATTGTTCTTCAAGTTTAAGTGAACTACGAGCCCCATTGTTAATCCTTTAAAGGAAATTATTTGTAAATTTCGACAAGTAGAACAATGATTGGAACAAGTAGACGGTTGAAATCTTTGTATATATTGCTTCTATATAGTCTAAGAAACATATATGCAAAGAATCCAAACAGCACAATTCGCCAATTTTTTGTTCTTCAAGTTTAAGTGAACAATGAGCCCCATTGTTAATCCTTTATCGGAAATTAATTGTAACTTTCGACAAGTAGAACAATGAATGGAACAGGTAGACGGTTGAAATCTTTGTATATATTGCTTCTATATAGTATAAGAAACATATATGCAAAGCATCCAAACAGTACAATTCGCCAATTTATTGTTCTTCAAATTTAAGTGAACAATGAGCCCCAATGGTTAATCCTTTATCGGAAATTATTTGTAACTTTCGACAAGTAGAAACAATGAATGGAACAGGTAGACGGTTGAGATCTTTGTATATATTGCTTCTATATAGTCTAAGAAACATATATGCAAAGCATCCAAACAGTACAATTCGCCAATTTATTGTTCTTCAAGTTTAAGTGAACTACGAGCCCCATTGTTAATCCTTTAAAGGAAATTATTTGTAAATTTCGACAAGTTGAACAATGAGTGGAACAGGTAGACGGTTGAAATCTTTGTATATATTGCTTCTATATAGTCTAAGAAACATATATGCAAAGCATCCATAGAGTACAATTCGCCAATTTATTGTTCTTCAAGTTGAAGTGAACAACGAGCCCCATTGATAATCATGAAATGGAAATTATTTGTAACTTTCTACAAGTAGAAGAATGAATAGTAAATGTAGACGGGTGAAATCTTTCTATATATTGCTTCTATATAGTCTAAGAAACATATACGCAAAGCATCCAAACAGTACAATTCGCCAATTTTTTGTTCTTCAAGTTTAAGTGAACTACGAGCCGCATTGTTAATCCTTTAAAGGAAATTATTTGTAACTTTCGACAAGTAGAACAATGAATGGAATAGGTAGACGGTTGAAATCATAGTATATATTGCTTTTATATTGTCTAAGAAACATATATGCAAAGCATCCAAATAGTACAATTCGCCAATTTTTTGTTCTTCAATTTTAAGTGAACTACGAGCCCAATTGTTAATCCTTTAACGGAAATTATTTGTAAATTTCGACAAGTAGAACAATGATTGGAACACGTAGACGGTTGAAATCTTTGTATATAATGCTTCCATATAGTCTAAGAAACGTGTACGCAAAGCATCCAAACATTACCATTCGCCAATTTTTTGTACTTCAAGTTTAAGTGAACAATGAGCACCAATGGTTAATCCTTTATCGGAAATTATTTGTAATTTTCGACAAGTAGAACAATGAATGGAACAGGTAGACGGGTGAAATCTTTCTATATATTGCTTCTATATACTCTAAGAAACATATACGCAAAGCATCCAAACAGTACAATTCGCCAATTTTTTGTTCTTCAAGTTTAAGTGAACTACGAGCCGCATTGTTAATCCTTTAAAGGAAATTATTTGTAACTTTCGACAAGTAGATCAATGACTGGAACAGGTAGACGGTTGAAATCAATGTATATATTGCTTCTATATAGTCTAAGCAACATATATGCAAAGCATCTAAACAGTACAATTCGCCAATTTTTTGTTCTTCAAGTTTAAGTGAACTACGAGCCCCATTGTTAATCCTTTAAAGGAAATTATTTGTAAATTTCGACAAGTATAACAATGAATAGAACAGGTAG
Organism: Cerceris ruficornis; assembly: GCA_963989415.1. Lineage (NCBI taxonomy): Eukaryota > Metazoa > Arthropoda > Insecta > Hymenoptera > Crabronidae > Cerceris > Cerceris ruficornis. The sequence goes on along the minus strand of CAXDIW010000229.1, from coordinate 3,532,322 downwards.
ACGGTTGACATCATTGTATATATTGCTTCTATACAGTCTAAGAAACATATATGCAAAGCATCCAAATAGTACAATTCGCCAATTTTTTGTTCTTCAAGTTTAAGTGAACTACGAGCCCAATTGTTAATCCTCTAAAGGAAATTATTTGTAAATTTCGACAAGTAGAACAATGAATGGAACAGGTAGACGATTGAAATCATTATATATGCTGCTTCTATATAGCATAAGAAACCTATATGCAAAGCATCTAAACAGTACCATTCGCCAATTTTTTGTTCTTCAAGTTTAAGTGAACAATGAGCCCCATTGTTAATCCTTTATCGGAAATTATTTGTAACTTTCGACAAGTAGAACAATGAGTGGAACAGGTAGCCGGTTGAAATCAATGTATATATTGCTTCTATATAGTCTAAGAAACATATATGCAAAGCATCCAAACAGTACCATTCGCCAATTTTTTGTTCTTCAAGTTTAAGTGAACAACGAGCCTCAATGGTTAATCCTTTATCGGAAATTATTTGTAACTTTCGACAAGTAGAACAATGAATGGAACAGGTAGACGGTTGAAATCTTTGTATATATTGCGTTTATATAGTCTAAGAAACATATATGCAAAGCATCCAAACAGTACCATTCGCCAATTTTTTGTTCTTCAAGTTCAAGTGAACTACGAGCCCCATTGTTAATCCTTTAAAGGAAATTATTTGTAAATTTCGACAAGTAGAACAATGATTGGAACACGTAGACGGTTGAAATCAATGTATATATTGCTTCTATATAGTCTAAGAAACATATATGCAAAGCATCCAAACAGTACAATTCGACAATCTTTGTTCTTCAAGTTTAGTGAACAATGAGCCCCAATGCTTAATCCGTTATCGGATATTATTTGTAACTTTCGACAAGTAGAACAATGAATGGAACAGGTAGACGGTTGAAATCTTTGTATATATTGCTTCTATATAGTCTAAGAAACATATATGCAAAGCATCCAAACAGTACCATTCGCCAATTTTTTGTTCTTCAAGTTTAAGTGAACTACGAGCCCCATTGTTAATCCTTTATCGGAAATTATTTGAAAATTTCGACAAGTAGAACAATGAATGGAACAGGTAGACGGTTGAAATCTTTGTATATATTGCTTCCATATAGTCTAAGAAACATGTACGCAAAGCATCCAAACAGTACCATTCGCCAATTTTTTGTTCTTCATGTTTAAGTGAACTACGAGCCCCATTGTTAATCCTTTAAAGGAAATTATTTGTAAATTTCGGCAAGTTGAACAATGAATGGAATAGGTAGACGGTTGAAATCATTGTATATATTGCTTCTATATAGTCTAAGAAACATATATGCAAAGCATCCAAACAGTACCATTCGCCAATTTTTTGTTCTTCAAGTTTAAGTGAACAATGAGCACCAATGGTTAATCCTTTATCGGAAATTATTTGTAACTTTCGACATGTAGAACAATGAATGGAACAGGTAGACGGTTGAGATCTTTGTATATATTGCTTCTATATAGTCTAAGAAACATGTACGCAAAGCATCCAAACAGTACCATTCGCCAATTTTTTGTTCTTCAAGTTTAAGTGAACAATGAGCCCCATTGTTAATCCTTTATCGGAAATTATTTGTAACTTTCGACAAGTAGAACAATGAATGGAACAGGTAGACAGTTGAAATCTTTGTATATATTGTTTCAATGTAGTCTAAGAAACATATACGCAAAGCATCAAAACAGTACAATTCGCCAATTTTTTTTCTTCAAGTTTAAGTGAACTACGAGCCCCACTGTTAATCCTTTAAAGGAAATTATTTGTAACTTTCGACATGTAGAACAATGAATGGAACAGGTAGACGGTTGAGATCTTTGTATATATTGCTTCTATATAGTCTAAGAAACATGTACGCAAAGCATCCAAACAGTACCATTCGCCAATTTTTTGTTCTTTAAGATTAAGTGAACAATGAGCCCCATTGTTAATCCTTTATCGGAAATTATTTGTAATTTTCGACAAGTATAACAATGAATGGAACAGGTAGACGGTTGAATTCTTTGTATATGTTGCTTCTATATAGTCTAAGAAACATATATGCAAAGAATCCAAACAGTACAATTCGCCAATTTTTTGTTCTTCAAGTATAAGTGAACAATGAGCCCCAATGGTTAATCCTTTATCGGAAATTATTTGTATCTTTCGACAAGTAGAACAATGAATGGAACAGGTAGACGGTTGAAATCATTGTATATATTGCTTCTATATAGTCTAAGAAACATACATGCAAAGCATCCAAACAGTACAATTCGCCAATTATTTGATCTTCAAGTTTAAGTGAACTACGAGCCCCATTGTTAATACTTTAACGGAAATTATTTGTAACTTGCGACAAGTAGAACAATGAATGGAACAGGTAGACGATTGAAATCAATGTATATATTGCTTCTATATAGTCTAAGAAACATATATGCAAAGCATCCAAACAGTACCATTCATCAATTTTTTGTTCTTCAAGTTTAAGTGAACAACGAGCCCCACTGTTAATCCTTTAAAGGAAATTATTCGTAAATTTCGACAAGTAGAACAATGAATGGAACAGGTAGACGGTTGAAATCTTTGTATATATTGCTTCTATATAGTCTAAGAAACATACATGCAAAGCATCCAAACAGTACAATTCGCCAATTTTATGTTCTTCAAGTTTAAGTGAACAACGAGCCCCAATGGTTAATCCTTTATCGGAAATTATTTGTAACTTTCGACAAGTAGAACAATGAATGGAACAGGTAGACGGTTGAAATCTTTGTATATATTGCGTTTATATAGTCTAAGAAACATATATTCAAAGCATTCAAACAGTACCATTCGCCAATTTTTTGTTCTTCAAGTTTAAGTGAACTACGAGCCCCATTGTAAATCCTTTAAAGGAAATTATTTGTAAATTTCGACAAGTTGAACAATGATTGGAACACGTAGACGGTTGAGATCTTTGTATATATTGCTTCTATATAGTCTAAGAAACATATACGCAAAGCATCCAAACAGTACAATTCGCCAATTTTTTTTCTTCAAGTTTAAGTGAACTACGAGCCCAATTGTTAATCCTCTAAAGGAAATTATTTGTAAATTTCGACAAGTAGAACAAAGAATGGAATAGGTAGACGGTTGAAATCATTGTATATGCTGCTTCTATATAGCATAAGAAACCTATATGCAAAGCATCTAAACAGTACCATTCGCAAATTTTTGTTCTTCAAGTTTAAGTGAACAATGAGCCCCATTGTTAATCCTTTAAAGGAAATTATTTGTAAATTTCGGCAAGTAGAACAATGAATGGAATAGGTAGACGGTTGAAATCATTGTATATATTGCTTCTATATAGTCTAAGAAACATATATGCAAAGCATCCAAACAGTACAATTCGCCAATTTCTGGTTCTTCAAGTTTAAGTAAACTACGATCCCCATTGTTAATCCCTTAACGGAAATTATTCGTAAATTTCGACAAGTAGAACACTGATTGGAACACGTAGACGGTTGAAATCTTTGTATATATTGCTTCCATATAGTCTAAGAAACATGTACGCAAAGCATCCAAACAGTACCATTCGCCAATTTTATGTTCTTCAAGTTTAAGTGAACAACGAGCCCCAATGGTTAATCCTTTATCGGAAATTATTTGTAACTTTCGACAAGTAGAACAATGAATGGAACAGGTAGACGGTTGAAATCTTTGTATATATTGCGTTTATATAGTCTAAGAAACATATATTCAAAGCATTCAAACAGTACCATTCGCCAATTTTTTGTTCTTCAAGTTTAAGTGAACTACGAGCCCCATTGTAAATCCTTTAAAGGAAATTATTTGTAAATTTCGATAAGTAGAACAATGATTGCAACACGTAGACGGTTGAAATCATTGTATATATGGCTTCCATATAGTCTAAGAAACATATATGCAAAGCATCCAAACAGTACCATTCGCCAATTTTTTGTTCTTCAAGTTTATGTGAACTATGAGACCCATTGTTAATCCTTTATCGGAAATTATTTGTAACTTTCGACAAGTAGAACACTGAATGGAACAGGTAGACGGTTGAAATCTTTGTATATATTGCTTCTATATAGTCTAAGAAACATATATGCAAAGCATCCAAAAAGTACAATACGCCAATTTTTTGTTCTTCAAGTTTAAGTAAACAATGAGCCCCAATGGTTAAACCTTTATCGGAAATTATTTGTAACTTTCGACAAGTAGAACAATGAATGGAACAGGTAGACGGTTGAAATCTTTGTATATATTGCTTCTATATAGTCTAAGAAACATACATGCAAAGCATCCAAACAGTACAATTCGCCAATTTATTGTTCTTCAAGTTTAAGTGAACTACGAGCCCCATTGTTAATCCTTTAAAGGAAATTATTTGTAAATTTCAACAAGTAGAACAATGAATGGAACAGGTAGACTGTTGAAATCATTGTATATATTGCTTCTGTATAGTCTAAGAAACATATATGCAAAGAATCCAAACAGTACAATTCGCCAATTATTTGATCTTCAAGTTTAAGTGAACAGCGAGCCCCATTGATAATCATGAAATTGAAATTATTTGTAACTTTCAACAAGTAGAACAAGAATAGTACAGGTAGACGGGTGAAATCTTTCTATATGTTGCTTCTAAATAGTCTAAGAAACATATATGCAAAGCATCCAAACAGTACAATTCGCCAATTTTTTGATCTTCAAGTTTAAGTGAACAGCGAGCCCCATTGATAATCATGAAATTGAAATTATTTGTAACTTTCAACAAGTAGAACAAGAATAGTACAGGTAGACGGGTGAAATCTTTCTATATGTTGCTTCTAAATAGTCTAAGAAACATATATGCAAAGCATCCAAACAGTACAATTCGCCAATTTTTTGTTCTTCAAGTTTAAGTGAACTACGAGCCCCATTGTTAATCCTTTAAAGGAAATTATTTGTAAATTTCGGCAAGCAGAACAATGAATGGATCATGTAGACGGTTGAAATCATTGTATATATTGCTTCTATATATTCTACGAAACATATATGCAAAGCATCCATACAGTACCATTCGCCAATTTTTTGTTCTTCAAGTTTAAGTGAACTACGAGCCCCATTGTTAATCCTTTAAAGGAAATTATTTCTAAATTTCGACAAGTACTACAATGAATGGAACAGGTAGGCTGTTGAAACCATTGTATATATTGCTTCTATATAGTCTAAGAAACATGTATGCAAAGCATCTAAACAGTAACAATCGCCAATTTTTTGATCTTCAAGTTTAAGTGAACAGCGAGCCCCATTGATAATCATGAAATGGAAATTATTTGTAACTTTCTACAAGTAGAACAATGAATAGTACAGGTAGACGGGTGAAATCTTTGTATATATTGCTTCTATATAATCTAAGAAACATATATGCAAAGCATCCAAACAGTACCATTCGCCAATTTTTTGTTCTTCAATTTTAAGTGAACTACGAGCCCCATTGTTAATCCTTTAAAGGAAATTATTTGTAATTTTCGACAAGTAGAACAATGAATGGAACAGGTAGACGGTTGAAATCTTTGTATATATTGCTTCTATATAATCTAAGAAACATATATGCAAAGCATCCAAACAGTACCATTCGCCAATTTTTTGTTCTTCAAATTTAAGTAAACTACGATCCCCATTGTTAATCCCTTAACGGAAATTATTTGTAACTTTCGACAAGTAGAACAGTGAATGGAACAGGTAGACGGTTGAAATCTTTGTATATATTGCTTCTATATAGTAAAAGAAACATATATGCAAAGCATCCAAACAGTACAATTCGCCAATTTTTTGTTCTTCAAGTTTAAGTGAACAATGAGCCCCAATGGTCAATCCTTTATCGGAAATTATTTGTAACTTTCGACAAGTAGAACAATGAATGGAACTGGTAGACGGTTGAAATCTTTTTATATATTGCTTCTAAATAGTCTAAGAAACATATATGCAAAGCATCCAAACAGTACAATTCGCCAATTATTTTTCTTCAAGTTTAAGTAAACTACGATCCCCATTGTTAATCCCTTAACGGAAATTATTTGTAACTTTCGACAAGTAGAACAGTGAATGGAACTGGTAGACGGTTGAAATCTTTTTATATATTGCTTCTAAATAGTCTAAGAAACATATATGCAAAGCATCCAAACAGTACAATTCGACAATTTTTTGTTCTTCAAGTTTAAGTGAACAATGAGCCCCAATGGTTAATCCGTTATCAGAAATTATTTGTAACTTTCGACAAGTAGAACAATGAATGGAACAGGTAGACGGTTGAAATCTTTGTATATATTGCTTCTATATAGTCTAAGAAACATATATGCAAAGCATCCAAACAGTACCATTCGCCAATTTTTTGTTCTTCAAGTTTAAGTGAACTACGAGCCCCATTGTTAATCCTTTAAAGGAAATTATTTGTAAATTTCGACAAGTAGAACAATGAATGGAACAGGTAGACTGTTGAAATCATTGTATATATTGCTTCTATATCGTCTAAGAAACATATATGCAAAGCATCCAAACAGTACAAATCGCCAATTTTTTGTTCTTCAAGTTTAAGTGAACAATGAGCCCCATTGTTAATCCTTTAAAGGAAATTATTTGTAAATTTCGACAAGTAGAACAATGAATGGAACAGGTAGACTGTTGAAATCTTTGTATATATTGCGTCTATATAGTCTAAGAAACATATATGCAAAGCATCCGAACAGTAGCATTCGCCAATTTTTTGTTCTTCAAGTTTAAGTGAACTACGGTCCCCATTGTTAATGCCTTAACGGAAATTATTTGTAACTTTCGACAAGTAGAACAATGAATGGAGCAGGTAGACGGTTGAAATCTTTGTATATATTGCTTCTATAAAGTCTAAGAAACATATATGCAAATCATCCAAACAGTACAATTCGCCAATTATTTGATCTTCAAGTTTAAGTGAACTACGAGCCCCATTGTTAATACTTTAACGGAAATTATTTGTAACTTGCGACAAGTAGAAAAATGAATGGAACAGGTAGACGGTTGAAATCAATGTATATATTGCTTCTATATAGTCTAAGAAACCTATATGCAAAGCATCTAAACAGTAACAATCGCCAATTTTTTTATCTTCAAGTTTAAGTGAACAGCGAGCCCCATTGATAATCATGAAATGGAAATTATTTGTAACTTTCTACAAGTAGAACAATGAATAGTACAGGTAGACGGGTTAAATCTTTCTATATATTGCTTCTAAATAGTCTAAGAAACCTATATGCAAAGCATCTAAACAGTAACAATCGCCAATTTTTTGATCTTCAAGTTTAAGTGAACAGCGAGCCCCATTGATAATCATGAAATGGAAATTATTTGTAACTTTCTACAAGTAGAACAATGAATAGTACAGGTAGACGGGTTAAATCTTTCTATATATTGTTTCTAAATAGTCTAAGAAACATATGCAAAGCATCCAAATAGTACAATTCGCAATTTTTTTGTTCTTCAAGTTTAAGTGAACTACCAGCCCCATTGTTAATCCTTTAAAGGAAATTATTTGTAAATTTCGACATGTAGAACAATGAATGGATCAGGTAGACGGTTGAAATCAATGTATATATTGCTTCTATATAGTCTAAGAAACATATATGCAAAGGATCCAAACAGTACCATTCGCCAATTTTTTGTTCTTCAAGTTTAAGTGAACAACGAGCCCCAATGGTTAATCCTTTATCGGAAATTATTTGTAACTTCCGACAAGTAGAACAATGAATGGTACAGGTAGACGGTTGAAATCTTTGTATATATTGCGTCTATATAGTCTAAGAAACGTATAAGCAAAGCATCCAAACAGTACCATTCGCCAATTTTTTGTTCTTCAAGTTTAAGTGAACTACGAGCCCCATTCTTAATCCTTTAAAGGAAATTATTTGTAAATTTCGACAAGTAGAACAATGAATGGAACAGGTAGACGGTTGAAATCTTTGTATATATTGCTTCTATATAGTCTAAGAAACATAAATGCAAAGCATCCAAACAGTACCATTCGCCAATTATTTCATCTTCATGTTTAAGTGAACTACGAGCCCCATTGTTAATACTTTAACGGAAATTATTTGTTATTTTCGACAAGTAGAACATTGAATGGAACAGGTAGACGGTTGAAATCTTTGTATCTATTGCTTCTATATAGTATAAGAAACATATATGCAAAGCATCCAAACAGTACAATTCGCCAATTTTTTGTTCTTCAAGTTTAAGTGAACTACCAGCCCCATTGTTAATCCTTTAAAGGAAATTATTTGTAAATTTCGACAAGTAGAACAATGAATGGATCAGGTAGACGGTTGAAATCATTGTATATATGGCTTCCATATAGTCTAAGAAACATATATGCAAAGCATCCAAACAGTACCATTCGCCAATTTTTTGTTCTTCAAGTTTATGTGAACTATGAGACCCATTGTTAATCCTTTATCGGAAATTATTTGTAACTTTCGACAAGTAGAACACTGAATGGAACAGGTAGACGGTTGAAATCTTTGTATATATTGCTTCTATATAGTCTAAGAAACATATATGCAAAGCATCCAAACAGTACCATTCGCCAATTTTTTGTTCTTCAAGTTTAAGTGAACTACGAGCCCCATTCTTAATCCTTTAAAGGAAATTATTTGTAAATTTCGACAAGTAGAACAATGAATGGAACAGGTAGACGGTTGAAATCTTTGTATATATTGCTTCTATATAATCTAAGAAACATATATGCAAAGCATCCAAACAGTACAATTCGCCAATTTTGTGTTCTTTAAGTTTAAGTGAACTACGAGCCCCATTGTTAATCCTTTAAAGGAAATTATTTGTAAATTTCGACAAGTAGAACAATGAATAGTACAGGTAGACGGGTGAATTCTTTCTATATATTGCTTCTACATAGTCTAAGAAACATATATGCAAAGCAACCAAACAGTACAATTCGCCAATTTTTTGTTCTTCAAGTTTAAGTGAACTACGAGCACCATTGTTAATCCTTTAAAGGAGATTATTTGTAAATTTCGACAAGTAGAACAATGAATGGATCAGGTAGACGGTTGAAAACATTGTATATATTGCTTCTATATAGTCTAAGAAACATTTATGCAAAGCATCCAAACAGTACCATTCGCCAATTTTTTGTCCTTCAAGTTTAAGTGAACAATGAGCCCCATTGTTAATCCTTTATCGGAAATTATTTGTAACTTTCGACAAGTAGAACAATGAATCGAACAGGTAGACGGTTGAAATCCTCGTATATATTGCTTCCATATAGTCTAAGAAACAAGCACGCAAAGCATCCAAACAGTACCATTCGCCAATTTTTTGTCCTTCAAGTTTAAGTGAACAATGAGCCCCATTGTTAATCCTTTATCGGAAAATATTTGTAACTTTCGACAAGTAGAACAATGAATTGAACAGGTAGACGGTTGAAATCTTTGTATATATTGCTTCTATATAGTCTAAGAAACATATATGCAAAGCATCCAAACAGTACAATTCGCCAATTTTTTGTTCTTCAAGTTTAAGTGAACTACGAGCCCCATTGTTAATCCTTTAAAGGAAATTATTTGTAAATTTCGACAAGTAGAACAATGAATGGATCTTGTAGACGGTTGAAAAAATTGTATATATTGCTTCTATATAGTCTACGAAACATACATGCAAAGCATCCAAACAGTACAATTCGCCAATTTATTGTTCTTCAAGTTTAAGTGAACTACGAGCCCCATTGTTAATCCTTTAAAGGAAATTATTTGTAAATTTCGACAAGTAGAACAATGATTGGAACACGTAGACGGTTGAAATCTTTGTATATATTGCTTGTATATAGTCTAAGAAACATATATGCAAAGAATCCAAACAGCACAATTCGCCAATTTTTTGTTCTTCAAGTTTAAGTGAACTACGAGCCCCATTGTTAATCCTTTAAAGGAAATTATTTGTAAATTTCGACAAGTAGAACAATGAATGGAACAGGTAGCCGGTTGAAATCAATGTATATATTGCTTCTATATAGTCTAAGAAACATATATGCAAAGCATCCAAACAGTACAATTCGCCAATTTTTTGTCCTTCAAGTTTAAGTGAACAATGAGCCCCAATGGTTAATCCTTTATCGGTAATTATTTGTAACTTTCGACAAGTACTACAATGAATGGAACAGGTAGGCTGTTGAAACCATTGTATATATTGCTTCTATATAGTCTAAGAAACATGTATGCAAAGCATCTAAACAGTAACAATCGCCAATTTTTTGATCTTCAAGTTTAAGTGAACAGCGAGCCCCATTGATAATCATGAAATGGAAATTATTTGTAACTTTCTACAAGTAGAACAATGAATAGTACAGGTAGACGGGTGAAATCTTTGTATATATTGCTTCTATATAATCTAAGAAACATATATGCAAAGCATCCAAACAGTACCATTCGCCAATTTTTTGTTCTTCAATTTTAAGTGAACTACGAGCCCCATTGTTAATCCTTTAAAGGAAATTATTTGTAACTTTCGACAAGTAGAACAATGAATGGAACAGGTAGACGGTTGAAATCTTTGTATATATTGCTTCTATATAATCTAAGAAACATATATGCAAAGCATCCAAACAGTACCATTCGCCAATTTTGTGTTCTTTAAGTTTAAGTGAACTACGAGCCCCATTGTTAATCCTTTAAAGGAAATTATTTGTAAATTTCGACAAGTAGAACAATGAATAGTACAGGTAGACGGGTGAATTCTTTCTATATATTGCTTCTACATAGTCTAAGAAACATATATGCAAAGCAACCAAACAGTACAATTCGCCAATTTTTTGTTCTTCAAGTTTAAGTGAACTACGAGCACCATTGTTAATCCTTTAAAGGAGATTATTTGTAAATTTCGACAAGTAGAACAATGAATGGATCAGGTAGACGGTTGAAAACATTGTATATATTGCTTCTATATAGTCTAAGAAACATTTATGCAAAGCATCCAAACAGTACCATTCGCCAATTTTTTGTCCTTCAAGTTTAAGTGAACAATGAGCCCCATTGTTAATCCTTTATCGGAAATTATTTGTAACTTTCGACAAGTAGAACAATGAATCGAACAGGTAGACGGTTGAAATCCTCGTATATATTGCTTCCATATAGTCTAAGAAACAAGCACGCAAAGCATCCAAACAGTACCATTCGCCAATTTTTTGTCCTTCAAGTTTAAGTGAACAATGAGCCCCATTGTTAATCCTTTATCGGAAAATATTTGTAACTTTCGACAAGTAGAACAATGAATTGAACAGGTAGACGGTTGAAATCTTTGTATATATTGCTTCTATATAGTCTAAGAAACATATATGCAAAGCATCCAAACAGTACAATTCGCCAATTTTTTGTTCTTCAAGTTTAAGTGAACTACGAGCCCCATTGTTAATCCTTTAAAGGAAATTATTTGTAAATTTCGACAAGTAGAACAATGAATGGATCTTGTAGACGGTTGAAAAAATTGTATATATTGCTTCTATATAGTCTACGAAACATACATGCAAAGCATCCAAACAGTACAATTCGCCAATTTATTGTTCTTCAAGTTTAAGTGAACTACGAGCCCCATTGTTAATCCTTTAAAGGAAATTATTTGTAAATTTCGACAAGTAGAACAATGATTGGAACACGTAGACGGTTGAAATCTTTGTATATATTGCTTGTATATAGTCTAAGAAACATATATGCAAAGAATCCAAACAGCACAATTCGCCAATTTTTTGTTCTTCAAGTTTAAGTGAACTACGAGCCCCATTGTTAATCCTTTAAAGGAAATTATTTGTAAATTTCGACAAGTAGAACAATGAATGGAACAGGTAGCCGGTTGAAATCAATGTATATATTGCTTCTATATAGTCTAAGAAACATATATGCAAAGCATCCAAACAGTACAATTCGCCAATTTTTTGTCCTTCAAGTTTAAGTGAACAATGAGCCCCAATGGTTAATCCTTTATCGGTAATTATTTGTAACTTTCGACAAGTACTACAATGAATGGAACAGGTAGGCTGTTGAAACCATTGTATATATTGCTTCTATATAGTCTAAGAAACATGTATGCAAAGCATCTAAACAGTAACAATCGCCAATTTTTTGATCTTCAAGTTTAAGTGAACAGCGAGCCCCATTGATAATCATGAAATGGAAATTATTTGTAACTTTCTACAAGTAGAACAATGAATAGTACAGGTAGACGGGTGAAATCTTTGTATATATTGCTTCTATATAATCTAAGAAACATATATGCAAAGCATCCAAACAGTACCATTCGCCAATTTTTTGTTCTTCAATTTTAAGTGAACTACGAGCCCCATTGTTAATCCTTTAAAGGAAATTATTTGTAATTTTCGACAAGTAGAACAATGAATGGAACAGGTAGACGGTTGAAATCTTTGTATATATTGCTTCTATATAATCTAAGAAACATATATGCAAAGCATCCAAACAGTACCATTCGCCAATTTTTTGTTCTTCAAATTTAAGTAAACTACGATCCCCATTGTTAATCCCTTAACGGAAATTATTTGTAACTTTCGACAAGTAGAACAGTGAATGGAACAGGTAGACGGTTGAAATCTTTGTATATATTGCTTCTATATAGTAAAAGAAACATATATGCAAAGCATCCAAACAGTACAATTCGCCAATTTTTTGTTCTTCAAGTTTAAGTGAACAATGAGCCCCAATGGTCAATCCTTTATCGGAAATTATTTGTAACTTTCGACAAGTAGAACAATGAATGGAACTGGTAGACGGTTGAAATCTTTTTATATATTGCTTCTAAATAGTCTAAGAAACATATATGCAAAGCATCCAAACAGTACAATTCGCCAATTATTTGTTCTTCAAGTTTAAGTAAACTACGATCCCCATTGTTAATCCCTTAACGGAAATTATTTGTAACTTTCGACAAGTAGAACAGTGAATGGAACTGGTAGACGGTTGAAATCTTTTTATATATTGCTTCTAAATAGTCTAAGAAACATATATGCAAAGCATCCAAACAGTACAATTCGACAATTTTTTGTTCATCAAGTTTAAGTGAACAATGAGCCCCAATGGTTAATCCGTTATCAGAAATTATTTGTAACTTTCGACAAGTAGAACAATGAATGGAACAGGTAGACGGTTGAAATCTTTGTATATATTGCTTCTATATAGTCTAAGAAACATATATGCAAAGCATCCAAACAGTACCATTCGCCAATTTTTTGTTCTTCAAGTTTAAGTGAACTACGAGCCCCATTGTTAATCCTTTAAAGGAAATTATTTGTAAATTTCGACAAGTAGAACAATGAATGGAACAGGTAGACTGTTGAAATCATTGTATATATTGCTTCTATATCGTCTAAGAAACATATATGCAATGCATCCAAACAGTACAATTCGCCAATTTTTTGTTCTTCAAGTTTAAGTGAACAATGAGCCCCATTGTTAATCCTTTAAAGGAAATTATTTGTAAATTTCGACAAGTAGAACAATGAATGGAACAGGTAGACTGTTGAAATCTTTGTATATATTGCGTCTATATAGTCTAAGAAACATATATGCAAAGCATCCGAACAGTAGCATTCGCCAATTTTTTGTTCTTCAAGTTTAAGTGAACTACGGTCCCCATTGTTAATGCCTTAACGGAAATTATTTGTAACTTTCGACAAGTAGAACAATGAATGGAGCAGGTAGACGGTTGAAATCTTTGTATATATTGCTTCTATAAAGTCTAAGAAACATATATGCAAATCATCCAAACAGTACAATTCGCCAATTATTTGATCTTCAAGTTTAAGGGAACTACGAGCCCCATTGTTAATACTTTAACGGAAATTATTTGTAACTTGCGACAAGTAGAAAAATGAACGGAACAGGTAGACGGTTGCATTCAATGTATATATTGCTTCTATATAGTCTAAGAAACCTATATGCAAAGCATCTAAACAGTAACAATCGCCAATTTTTTGATCTTCAAGTTTAAGTGAACAGCGAGCCCCATTGATAATCATGAAATGGAAATTATTTGTAACTTTCTACAAGTAGAACAATGAATAGTACAGGTAGACGGGTTAAATCTTTCTATATATTGCTTCTAAATAGTCTAAGAAACCTATATGCAAAGCATCTAAACAGTAACAATCGCCAATTTTTTTATCTTCAAGTTTAAGTGAACAGCGAGCCCCATTGATAATCATGAAATGGAAATTATTTGTAACTTTCTACAAGTAGAACAATGAATAGTACAGGTAGACGGGTGAAATCTTTGTATATATTGCTTCTATATAATCTAAGAAACATATATGCAAAGCATCCAAACAGTACCATTCGCCAATTTTTTGTTCTTCAATTTTAAGTGAACTACGAGCCCCATTGTTAATCCTTTAAAGGAAATTATTTGTAATTTTCGACAAGTAGAACAATGAATGGAACAGGTAGACGGTTGAAATCTTTGTATATATTGCTTCTATATAATCTAAGAAACATATATGCAAAGCATCCAAACAGTACCATTCGCCAATTTTTTGTTCTTCAAATTTAAGTAAACTACGATCCCCATTGTTAATCCCTTAACGGAAATTATTTGTAACTTTCGACAAGTAGAACAGTGAATGGAACAGGTAGACGGTTGAAATCTTTGTATATATTGCTTCTATATAGTAAAAGAAACATATATGCAAAGCATCCAAACAGTACAATTCGCCAATTTTTTGTTCTTCAAGTTTAAGTGAACAATGAGCCCCAATGGTCAATCCTTTATCGGAAATTATTTGTAACTTTCGACAAGTAGAACAATGAATGGAACTGGTAGACGGTTGAAATCTTTTTATATATTGCTTCTAAATAGTCTAAGAAACATATATGCAAAGCATCCAAACAGTACAATTCGCCAATTATTTGTTCTTCAAGTTTAAGTAAACTACGATCCCCATTGTTAATCCCTTAACGGAAATTATTTGTAACTTTCGACAAGTAGAACAGTGAATGGAACTGGTAGACGGTTGAAATCTTTTTATATATTGCTTCTAAATAGTCTAAGAAACATATATGCAAAGCATCCAAACAGTACAATTCGACAATTTTTTGTTCATCAAGTTTAAGTGAACAATGAGCCCCAATGGTTAATCCGTTATCAGAAATTATTTGTAACTTTCGACAAGTAGAACAATGAATGGAACAGGTAGACGGTTGAAATCTTTGTATATATTGCTTCTATATAGTCTAAGAAACATATATGCAAAGCATCCAAACAGTACCATTCGCCAATTTTTTGTTCTTCAAGTTTAAGTGAACTACGAGCCCCATTGTTAATCCTTTAAAGGAAATTATTTGTAAATTTCGACAAGTAGAACAATGAATGGAACAGGTAGACTGTTGAAATCATTGTATATATTGCTTCTATATCGTCTAAGAAACATATATGCAATGCATCCAAACAGTACAATTCGCCAATTTTTTGTTCTTCAAGTTTAAGTGAACAATGAGCCCCATTGTTAATCCTTTAAAGGAAATTATTTGTAAATTTCGACAAGTAGAACAATGAATGGAACAGGTAGACTGTTGAAATCTTTGTATATATTGCGTCTATATAGTCTAAGAAACATATATGCAAAGCATCCGAACAGTAGCATTCGCCAATTTTTTGTTCTTCAAGTTTAAGTGAACTACGGTCCCCATTGTTAATGCCTTAACGGAAATTATTTGTAACTTTCGACAAGTAGAACAATGAATGGAGCAGGTAGACGGTTGAAATCTTTGTATATATTGCTTCTATAAAGTCTAAGAAACATATATGCAAATCATCCAAACAGTACAATTCGCCAATTATTTGATCTTCAAGTTTAAGGGAACTACGAGCCCCATTGTTAATACTTTAACGGAAATTATTTGTAACTTGCGACAAGTAGAAAAATGAACGGAACAGGTAGACGGTTGCATTCAATGTATATATTGCTTCTATATAGTCTAAGAAACCTATATGCAAAGCATCTAAACAGTAACAATCGCCAATTTTTTGATCTTCAAGTTTAAGTGAACAGCGAGCCCCATTGATAATCATGAAATGGAAATTATTTGTAACTTTCTACAAGTAGAACAATGAATAGTACAGGTAGACGGGTTAAATCTTTCTATATATTGCTTCTAAATAGTCTAAGAAACCTATATGCAAAGCATCTAAACAGTAACAATCGCCAATTTTTTTATCTTCAAGTTTAAGTGAACAGCGAGCCCCATTGATAATCATGAAATGGAAATTATTTGTAACTTTCTACAAGTAGAACAATGAATAGTACAGGTAGACGGGTTAAATCTTTCTATATATTGTTTCTAAATAGTCTAAGAAACATATGCAAAGCATCCAAATAGTACAATTCGCCATTTTTTTGTTCTTCAAGTTTAAGTGAACTACCAGCCCCATTGTTAATCCTTTAAAGGAAATTATTTATAAACTTCGACATGTAGAACAATGAATGGATCAGGTAGACGGTTGAAATCAATGTATATATTGCTTCTATATAGTCTAAGAAACATATATGCAAAGGATCCAAACAGTACCATTCGCCAATTTTTTGTTCTTCAAGTTTAAGTGAACAACGAGCCCCAATGGTTAATCCTTTATCGGAAATTATTTGTAACTTCCGACAAGTAGAACAATGAATGGTACAGGTAGACGGTTGAAATCTTTGTATATATTGCGTCTATATAGTCTAAGAAACGTATAAGCAAAGCATCCAAACAGTACCATTCGCCAATTTTTTGTTCTTCAAGTTTAAGTGAACTACGAGCCCCATTCTTAATCCTTTAAAGGAAATTATTTGTAAATTTCGACAAGTAGAACAATGAATGGAACAGGTAGACGGTTGAAATCAATGTTTATATTGCTTCTATATAGTCTAAGAAACATATATGCAAAGCATCCAAACAGTACCATTCGCCAATTTTTTGTTCTTCAAGTTTAAGTGAACAATGAGCCCCAAAGGTTAATCCTTTATCGGAAATTATTTGTAATTTTCGACAAGTAGAACAATGAATGGAACAGGTAGACGGTTGAAATCTTTGTATATATTGCTTCTATATAGTCTAAGAAACATATATGCAAAGTATCCAAACAGTACAATTCGCCAATTTTTTTATCTTCAAGTTTAAGTGAACAATGAGCCCGAATGGTTAATCCGTTATCGGAAATTATTTGTAACTTTCGACAAGTAGAACAATGAATGGAACAGGTAGACGGTTGAAATCTTTGTATATATTGCTTCTATATAGTCTAAGAAACATAAATGCAAAGCATCCAAACAGTACCATTCGCCAATTATTTCATCTTCACGTTTAAGTGAACTACGAGCCCCATTGTTAATACTTTAACGGAAATTATTTGTAACTTTCGACAAGTAGAACATTGAATGGAACAGGTAGACGGTTGAAATCTTTGTATCTATTGCTTCTATATAGTATAAGAAACATATATGCAAAGCATCCAAACAGTACAATTCGCCAATTTTTTGTTCTTCAAGTTTAAGTGAACTACCAGCCCCATTGTTAATCCTTTAAAGGAAATTATTTGTAAATTTCGACAAGTAGAACAATGAATGGATCAGGTAGACGGTTGAAATCATTGTATATATTGCTTCTATATAATCTAAGAAACATATATGCAAAGCATCCAAACAGTACAATTCGCCAATTTTGTGTTCTTTAAGTTTAAGTGAACTACGAGCCCCATTGTTAATCCTTTAAAGGAAATTATTTGTAAATTTCGACAAGTAGAACAATGAATAGTACAGGTAGACGGGTGAATTCTTTCTATATATTGCTTCTACATAGTCTAAGAAACATATATGCAAAGCAACCAAACAGTACAATTCGCCAATTTTTTGTTCTTTAAGTTTAAGTGAACTACGAGCACCATTGTTAATCCTTTAAAGGAGATTATTTGTAAATTTCGACAAGTAGAACAATGAATGGATCAGGTAGACGGTTGGAAACATTGTATATATTGCTTCTATATAGTCTAAGAAACATTTATGCAAAGCATCCAAACAGTACCATTCGCCAATTTTTTGTCCTTCAAGTTTAAGTGAACAATGAGCCCCATTGTTAATCCTTTATCGGAAATTATTTGTAACTTTCGACAAGTAGAACAATGAATCGAACAGGTAGACGGTTGAAATCCTTGTATATATTGCTTCCATATAGTCTAAGAAACAAGCACGCAAAGCATCCAAACAGTACCATTCGCCAATTTTTTGTCCTTCAAGTTTAAGTGAACAATGAGCCCCATTGTTAATCCTTTATCGGAAAATATTTGTAACTTTCGACAAGTAGAACAATGAATTGAACAGGTAGACGGTTGAAATCTTTGTATATATTGCTTCTATATAGTCTAAGAAACATATATGCAAAGCATCCAAACAGTACAATTCGCCAATTTTTTGTTCTTCAAGTTTAAGTGAACTACGAGCCCCATTGTTAATCCTTTAAAGGAAATTATTTGTAAATTTCGACAAGTAGAACAATGAATGGATCAGGTAGACGGTTGGAAACATTGTATATATTGCTTCTATATAGTCTAAGAAACATTTATGCAAAGCATCCAAACAGTACCATTCGCCAAATTTTTGTCCTTCAAGTTTAAGTGAACAATGAGCCCCATTGTTAATCCTTTATCGGAAATTATTTGTAACTTTCGACAAGTAGAACAATGAATCGAACAGGTAGACGGTTGAAATCCTTGTATATATTGCTTCCATATAGTCTAAGAAACAAGCACGCAAAGCATCCAAACAGTACCATTCGCCAATTTTTTGTCCTTCAAGTTTAAGTGAACAATGAGCCCCATTGTTAATCCTTTATCGGAAAATATTTGTAACTTTCGACAAGTAGAACAATGAATTGAACAGGTAGACGGTTGAAATCTTTGTATATATTGCTTCTATATAGTCTAAGAAACATATATGCAAAGCATCCAAACAGTACAATTCGCCAATTTTTTGTTCTTCAAGTTTAAGTGAACTACGAGCCCCATTGTTAATCCTTTAAAGGAAATTATTTGTAAATTTCGACAAGTAGAACAATGAATGGATCTTGTAGACGGTTGAAAAAATTGTATATATTGCTTCTATATAGTCTACGAAACATACATGCAAAGCATCCAAACAGTACAATTCGCCAATTTATTGTTCTTCAAGTTTAAGTGAACTACGAGCCCCATTGTTAATCCTTTAAAGGAAATTATTTGTAAATTTCGACAAGTAGAACAATGATTGGAACACGTAGACGGTTGAAATCTTTGTATATATTGCTTCTATATAGTCTAAGAAACATATATGCAAAGAATCCAAACAGCACAATTCGCCAATTTTTTGTTCTTCAAGTTTAAGTGAACTACGAGCACCATTGTTAATCCTTTAAAGGAGATTATTTGTAAATTTCGACAAGTAGAACAATGAATGGATCAGGTAGACGGTTGAAAACATTGTATATATTGCTTCTATATAGTCTAAGAAACATTTATGCAAAGCATCCAAACAGTACCATTCGCCAATTTTTTGTCCTTCAAGTTTAAGTGAACAATGAGCCCCATTGTTAATCCTTTATCGGAAATTATTTGTAACTTTCGACAAGTAGAACAATGAATCGAACAGGTAGACGGTTGAAATCCTTGTATATATTGCTTCCATATAGTCTAAGAAACAAGCACGCAAAGCATCCAAACAGTACCATTCGCCAATTTTTTGTCCTTCAAGTTTAAGTGAACAATGAGCCCCATTGTTAATCCTTTATCGGAAAATATTTGTAACTTTCGACAAGTAGAACAATGAATTGAACAGGTAGACGGTTGAAATCTTTGTATATATTGCTTCTATATAGTCTAAGAAACATATATGCAAAGCATCCAAACAGTACAATTCGCCAATTTTTTGTTCTTCAAGTTTAAGTGAACTACGAGCCCCATTGTTAATCCTTTAAAGGAAATTATTTGTAAATTTCGACAAGTAGAACAATGAATGGATCTTGTAGACGGTTGAAAAAATTGTATATATTGCTTCTATATAGTCTACGTAACATATATGCAAAGCATCCAAACAGTACAATTCGCCAATTTTTTGTTCTTCAAGTTTAAGTGAACTACGAGCCCCATTGTTAATCCTTTAAAGGAAATTATTTGTAAATTTCGACAAGTAGAACAATGAATGGATCTTGTAGACGGTTGAAAAAATTGTATATATTGCTTCTATATAGTCTACGTAACATATATGCAAAGCATCCAAACAGTACAATTCGCCAATTTTTTGTTCTTCAAGTTTAAGTGAACAATGAGCCCCAATGGTTAATCCTTTATCGGAAATTATTTGTAAATTTCGACAAGTAGAACAATGAATGGAACAGGTAGCCGGTTGAAATCAATGTATATATTGCTTCTATATAGTCTAAGAAACATATATGCAAAGCATCCAAACAGTACCATTCGCCAATTTTTTGTTCTTAAAGTTTAAGTGAACAATGAGCCCCAATGGTTAATCCTTTATCGGAAATTATTTGTAAATTTCGACAAGTAGAACAATGAATAGTACAGGTAGACGGGTGAAATCTTTCTATATATTGCTTCTAAATAGTCTAAGAAACATCTATGCAAAGCATCCAAACAGTACAATTCGCCAATTTTTTGTTCTTCAAGTTTAAGTGAACTACGAGCCCCATTGTTAATCCTTTAAAGGAAATTATTTGTAAATTTCGACAAGTAGAACAATGAATGGATCATGTAGACGGTTGAAAAAATTGTATATATTGCTTCTATATAGTCTACGAAACATATATGCAAAGCATCCAAACAGTACAATTCGCCAATTTTTTGTACTTCAAGTTTAAGTGAACTACGAGCCCCATTGTTAATCCTTTAACGGAAATTAATTGTAACTTTCGACAAGTAGAACAATGAATGGAACAGGTAGACGGTTGAAATCTTTGTATATGTTGCTTCTATATAGTCTAAGAAACATATATGCAAAGCATCCAAACAGTACAATTCGCCAATTTATTGTTCTTCAAGTTTAAGTGAACAACGAGCCCCATTGTTAATCCTTTAAAGGAAATTATTTGTAACTTTCGACAAGTAGAACAATGAATGGAACAGGTAGACGGTTGAAATCTTTGTATATATTGCTTTTATATAGTCTAAGAAACATATATGCAAAGCATCCAAACAGTACAATTCGCCAATTTTTTGTTCTTCAAGTTTAAGTGAGCAATGAGCCCCAATGGTTAATCCTTTATCGGAAATTATTTGTAAATTTCGACAAGTAGAACAATGAATGGAACTGGTAGCCGGTTGAAATCTTTGTATATATTGCTTCTATATAGTCTAAGAAACATATATGCAAAGCATCCAAACAGTACAATTCGCCAATTTTTTGTTCTTCAAGTTTAAGTGAACAATGAGCCCCAATGGTTAATCCTTTATCGGAAATTATTTGTAAATTTCGACAAGTAGAACAATGAATGGAACAGGTAGCCGGTTGAAATCAATGTATATATTGCTTCTATATAGTCTAAGAAACATATATGCAAAGCATCCAAACAGTACCATTCGCCAATTTTTTGTTCTTCAAGTTTAAGTGAACAATGAGCCCCAATGGTTAATCCTTTATCGGAAATTATTTGTAAATTTCGACAAGTAGAACAATGAATAGTACAGGTAGACGGGTGAAATCTTTCTATATATTGCTTCTAAATAGTCTAAGAAACATCTATGCAAAGCATCCAAACAGTACAATTCGCCAATTTTTTGTTCTTCAAGTTTAAGTGAACTACGAGCCCCATTGTTAATCCTTTAAAGGAAATTATTTGTAAATTTCGACAAGTAGAACAATAAATGGATCTTGTAGACGGTTGAAAAAATTGTATATATTGCTTCTATATAGTCTACGAAACATATATGCAATGCATCCAAACAGTACCATTCGCCAATTTTTTGTTCTTCAAGTTTAAGTGAACTGCGAGCCCCATTGTTAATCCTTTAACGGAAATTAATTGTAACTTTCGACAAGTAGAACAATGAATGGAACAGGTAGACGGTTGAAATCTTTGTATATATTGCTTCTATATAGTATAAGAAACATATATGCAAAGCATCCAAACAGTACAATTCGCCAATTTTTTGTTCTTCAAGTTTAAGTGAACAATGAGCCCCATTGTTAATCCTTTAAAGGAAATTATTTGTAAATTTCGACAAGTAGAACAATGAATAGTACAGGTAGACGGGTGAATTCTTTCTATATATTGCTTCTAAATAGTCTAAGAAACATATATGCAAAGCAACCAAACAGTACAATTCGCCAATTTTTTGTTCTTCAAGTTTAAGTGAACTACGAGCACCATTGTTAATCCTTTAAAGGAGATTATTTGTAAATTTCGACAAGTAGAACAATGAATGGATCAGGTAGACGGTTGAAAACATTATATATTTTGCTTCTATATAGTCTAAGAAACATATATGCAAAGCATCCAAACAGTACCATTCGCCAATTTTTTGTTCTTCAAGTTTAAGTGAACAATGAGCCCCAATGGTTAATCCTTTATCGGAAATTATTTGTAAATTTCGACAAGTAGAACAATGAATAGTACAGGTAGACGGGTGAAATCTTTCCATATATTGCTTCTAAATAGTCTAAGAAACATCTATGCAAAGCATCCAAACAGTACAATTCGCCAATTTTTTGTTCTTCAAGTTTAAGTGAACTACGAGCCCCATTGTTAATCCTTTAAAGGAAATTATTTGTAAATTTCGACAAGTAGAACAATGAATGGATCATGTAGACGGTTGAAAAAATTGTATATATTGCTTCTATATAGTCTACGAAACATATATGCAAAGCATCCAAACAGTACAATTCGCCAATTTTTTGTACTTCAAGTTTAAGTGAACTACGAGCCCCATTGTTAATCCTTTAACGGAAATTAATTGTAACTTTCGACAAGTAGAACAATGAATGGAACAGGTAGACGGTTGAAATCTTTGTATATGTTGCTTCTATATAGTCTAAGAAACATATATGCAAAGCATCCAAACAGTACAATTCGCCAATTTATTGTTCTTCAAGTTTAAGTGAACAACGAGCCCCATTGTTAATCCTTTAAAGGAAATTATTTGTAACTTTCGACAAGTAGAACAATGAATGGAACAGGTAGACGGTTGAAATCTTTGTATATATTGCTTTTATATAGTCTAAGAAACATATATGCAAAGCATCCAAACAGTACAATTCGCCAATTTTTTGTTCTTCAAGTTTAAGTGAGCAATGAGCCCCAATGGTTAATCCTTTATCGGAAATTATTTGTAAATTTCGACAAGTAGAACAATGAATGGAACTGGTAGCCGGTTGAAATCTTTGTATATATTGCTTCTATATAGTCTAAGAAACATATATGCAAAGCATCCAAACAGTACAATTCGCCAATTTTTTGTTCTTCAAGTTTAAGTGAACAATGAGCCCCAATGGTTAATCCTTTATCGGAAATTATTTGTAAATTTCGACAAGTAGAACAATGAATGGAACAGGTAGCCGGTTGAAATCAATGTATATATTGCTTCTATATAGTCTAAGAAACATATATGCAAAGCATCCAAACAGTACCATTCGCCAATTTTTTGTTCTTCAAGTTTAAGTGAACAATGAGCCCCAATGGTTAATCCTTTATCGGAAATTATTTGTAAATTTCGACAAGTAGAACAATGAATAGTACAGGTAGACGGGTGAAATCTTTCAATATATTGCTTCTAAATAGTCTAAGAAACATCTATGCAAAGCATCCAAACAGTACAATTCGCCAATTTTTTGTTCTTCAAGTTTAAGTGAACTACGAGCCCCATTGTTAATCCTTTAAAGGAAATTATTTGTAAATTTCGACAAGTAGAACAATGAATGGATCTTGTAGACGGTTGAAAAAATTGTATATATTGCTTCTATATAGTCTACGAAACATATATGCAATGCATCCAAACAGTACCATTCGCCAATTTTTTGTTCTTCAAGTTTAAGTGAACTGCGAGCCCCATTGTTAATCCTTTAACGGAAATTAATTGTAACTTTCGACAAGTTGAACAATGAATGGAACAGGTAGACGGTTGAAATCTTTGTATATATTGCTTCTATATAGTATAAGAAACATATATGCAAAGCATCCAAACAGTACAATTCGCCAATTTTTTGTTCTTCAAGTTTAAGTGAACAATGAGCCCCAATGGTTAATCCGTTATCGGAAATTATTTGTAACTTTCGACAAGTAGAACAGTGAATGGAACAGGTAGACGGTTGAAATCTTTGTATATATTGCTTCTATATAGTATAAGAAACATATATGTAAAGCATCCAAACAGTACCATTCGCCAATTTTTTGTTCTTCAAGTTTAAGTGAACTGCGAGCCCCATTGTTAATCCTTTAACGGAAATTAATTGTAACTTTCGACAAGTAGAACAATGAATGGAACAGGTAGACGGTTGAAATCTTTGTATATATTGCTTCTATATAGTATAAGAAACATATATGCAAAGCATCCAAACAGTACAATTCGCCAATTTTTTGTTCTTCAAGTTTAAGTGAACAATGAGCCCCAATGGTTAATCCGTTATCGGAAATTATTTGTAACTTTCGACAAGTAGAACAATGAATGGAAAACTTAGGCGGTTGAAATCTTTGTATATATTGCTTCTATATAGTCTAAGAAACATGTACGCAAAGCATCCAAACAGTACCATTCGCCAATTTTTTGTTCTTCAAGTTTAAGTGAACTACGAGCCCCTTTCTTAATCCTTTAAAGGAAATTATTTGTAAATTTCGACAAGTAGAACAATGAATGGAACAGGTAGACGGTTGAAATCAATGTATATATTGCTTCTATATAGTCTAAGAAACATATATGCAAAGCATCCAAACAGTACCATTCGCCAATTTTTTGTTCTTCAAGTTTAAGTGAACAATGAGCCCCAAAGGTTAATCCTTTATCGGAAATTATTTGTAATTTTCAACAAGTAGAACAATGAATGGAACAGGTAGACGGTTGAAATCTTTGTATATATTGCTTCTATATAGTCTAAGAAACATAAATGCAAAGCATCCAAACAGTACCATTCGCCAATTATTTCATCTTCATGTTTAAGTGAACTACGAGCCCCATTGTTAATACTTTAACGGAAATTATTTGTAACTTTCGACAAGTAGAACATTGAATGGAACAGGTAGACGGTTGAAATCTTTGTATCTATTGCTTCTATATAGTATAAGAAACATATATGCAAAGCATCCAAACAGTACAATTCGCCAATTTTTTGATCTTCAAGTTTAAGTGAACTACCAGCCCCATTGTTAATCCTTTAAAGGAAATTATTTGTAAATTTCGACAAGTAGAACAATGAATAGTACAGGTAGACGGGTGAATTCTTTCTATATATTGCTTCTAAATAGTCTAAGAAACATATATGCAAAGCAACCAAACAGTACAATTCGCCAATTTTTTGTTCTTCAAGTTTAAGTGAACTACGAGCACCATTGTTAATCCTTTAAAGGAGATTATTTGTAAATTTCGACAAGTAGAACAATGAATGGATCAGGTAGACGGTTGAAAACATTGTATATATTGCTTCTATATAGTCTAAGAAACATTTATGCAAAGCATCCAAACAGTACCATTCGCCAATTTTTTGTCCTTCAAGTTTAAGTGAACAATGAGCCCCATTGTTAATCCTTTATCGGAAATTATTTGTAACTTTCGACAAGTAGAACAATGAATGGAACAGGTAGACGGTTGAAATCAATGTATATATTGCTTCTATATAGTCTAAGAAACATATATGCAAAGCATCCAAACAGTACCATTCGCCAATTTTTTGTTCTTCAAGTTTAAGTGAACAATGAGCCCCAAAGGTTAATCCTTTATCGGAAATTATTTGTAATTTTCAACAAGTAGAACAATGAATGGAACAGGTAGACGGTTGAAATCTTTGTATATATTGCTTCTATATAGTCTAAGAAACATATATGCAAAGCATCCAAACAGTACAATTCGCCAATTTTTTGTTCTTCAAGTTTAAGTGAGCAATGAGCCACAATGGTTAATCCTTTATCAGAAATTATTTGTAAATTTCGACAAGTAGAACAATGAATGGAACTGGTAACCGGTTGAAATCTTTGTATATATTGCTTCTATATAGTCTAAGAAACATATATGCAAAGCATCCAAACAGTACAATTCGCCAATTTTTTGTTCTTCAAGTTTAAGTGAACAATGAGCCCCAATGGTTAATCCTTTATCGGAAATTATTTGTAAATTTCGACAAGTAGAACAATGAATGGAACAGGTAGCCGGTTGAAATCAATGTATATATTGCTTCTATATAGTCTAAGAAACATATATGCAAAGCATCCAAACAGTACCATTCGCCAATTTTTTGTTCTTCAAGTTTAAGTGAACTACGAGCCCCATTGTTAATCCCTTAACGGAAATTAATTGTAAATTTCGACAAGTAGAACAATGAATGGAACAGGTAGACGGTTGAAATCAATGTATATATTGCTTCTATATAATCTAAGAAACATATATGCAAAGCATCCAAACAGTACCATTCGCCACTTTTTTGTTCTTCAAGTTTAAGTGAACAACGAGCCCCATTGTTAATCCTTTAAAGGAAATTATTTGTAAATTTCGACAAGTAGAACAATGATAGGAACACATAGACGGTTGAAATCTTTGTATATATTGCTTCCATATAGTCTAAGAAACATGTACGCAAAGCATCCAAACAGTACCATTCGCCAATTTTTTGTCCTTCAAGTTTAAGTGAACAATGAGCCCCATTGTTAATCCTTTATCGGAAAATATTTGTAACTTTCGACAAGTAGAACAATGAATTGAACAGGTAGACGGTTGAAATCTTTGTATATATTGCTTCTATATAGTCTAAGAAACATATATGCAAAGCATCCAAACAGTACAATTCGCCAATTTTTTGTTCTTCAAGTTTAAGTGAACTACGAGCCCCATTGTTAATCCTTTAAAGGAAATTATTTGTAAATTTCGACAAGTAGAACAATGAATGGATCTTGTAGACGGTTGAAAAAATTGTATATATTGCTTCTATATAGTCTACGAAACATATATGCAAAGCATCCAAACAGTACAATTCGCCAATTTTTTGTTCTTCAAGTTTAAGTGAACAATGAGCCCCATTGTTAATCCTTTATCGGAAATTATTTGTAACTTTCGACAAGTAGAACAATGAATCGAACAGGTAGACGGTTGAAATCCTTGTATATATTGCTTCCATATAGTCTAAGAAACAAGCACGCAAAGCATCCAAACAGTACCATTCGCCAATTTTTTGTCCTTCAAGTTTAAGTGAACAATGAGCCCCATTGTTAATCCTTTATCGGAAAATATTTGTAACTTTCGACAAGTTGAACAATGAATTGAACAGGTAGACGGTTGAAATCTTTGTATATATTGCTTCTATATAGTCTAAGAAACATATATGCAAAGCATCCAAACAGTACAATTCGCCAATTTTTTGTTCTTCAAGTTTAAGTGAACAATGAGCCCCAATGGTTAATCCTTTATCGGTAATTATTTGTAACTTTCGACAAGTAGAACAATGAATGGAACTGGTAGACGGTTGAAATCTTTGTATATATTGCTTCTATATAATCTAAGAAACATATATGCAAAGCATCTAAACAGTAACAATCGCCAATTTTTTGATCTTCAAGTTTAAGTGAACAGCGAGCCCCATTGATAATCATGAAATGGAAACTATTTGTAACTTTCTACAAGTAGAACAATGAATAGTACAGGTATACGGGTGAAATCTTTCTATATATTGCTTCTAAATAGTCTAAGAAACATCTATGCAAAGCATCCAAACAGTACAATTCGCCAATTTTTTGTTCTTCAAGTTTAAGTAAACTACGATCCCCATTGTTAATCCCTTAACGGAAATTATTTGTAACTTTCGACAAGTAGAACAATGAATGGAACTGGTAGCCGGTTGAAATCTTTGTATATATTGCTTCTATATAGTCTAAGAAACATATATGCAAAGCATCCAAACAGTACAATTCGCCAATTTTTTGTTCTTCAAGTTTATGTGAACAATGAGCCCCAATGGTTAATCCTTTATCGGAAATTATTTGTAAATTTCGACAAGTAGAACAATGAATGGATCTTGTAGACGGTTGAAAAAATTGTATATATTGCTTCTATATAGTCTACGAAACATATATGCAAAGCATCCAAACAGTACAATTCGCCAATTTTTTGTACTTCAAGTTTAAGTGAGCAATGAGCCCCAATGGTTAATCCTTTATCGGAAATTAATTGTAACTTTCGACAAGTAGAACAATGAATGGAACAGGTAGACGGTTGAAATCTTTGTATATGTTGCTTCTATATAGTCTAAGAAACATATATGCAAAGCATCCAAACAGTACAATTCGCCAATTTATTGTTCTTCAAGTTTAAGTGAACAACGAGCCCCATTGTTAATCCTTTAAAGGAAATTATTTGTAACTTTCGACAACTAGAACAATGAATGGAACAGGTAGCCGGTTGAAATCTTTGTATATATTGCTTCTATATAGTCTAAGAAACATATATGCAAAGCATCCAAATAGTACAATTCGCCAATTTTTTGTTCTTCAAGTTTAAGTGAACAATGAGCCCCAATGGTTAATCCTTTATCGGAAATTATTTGTAAATTTCGACAAGTAGAACAATGAATGGAACAGGTAGCCGGTTGAAATCAATGTATATATTGCTTCTATATAGTCTAAGAAACATATATGCAAAGCATCCAAACAGTACCATTCGCCAATTTTTTGTTCTTCAAGTTTAAGTGAACAATGAGCCCCAATGGTTAATCCTTTATCGGAAATTTTTTGTAAATTTCGACAAGTAGAACAATGAATAGTACAGGTAGACGGGTGAAATCTTTCTATATATTGCTTCTAAATAGTCTAAGAAACATCTATGCAAAGCATCCAAACAGTACAATTCGCCAATTTTTTGTTCTTCAAGTTTAAGTGAACTACGAGCCCCATTGTTAATCCTTTAAAGGAAATTATTTGTAAATTTCGACAAGTAGAACAATGAATGGATCTTGTAGACGGTTGAAAAAATTGTATATATTGCTTCTATATAGTCTACGAAACATATATGCAAAGCATCCAAACAGTACAATTCGCCAATTTTTTGTACTTCAAGTTTAAGTGAACTACGAGCCCCATTGTTAATCCTTTAACGGAAATTAATTGTAACTTTCGACAAGTAGAACAATGAATGGAACAGGTAGACGGTTGAAATCTTTGTATATATTGCTTCTATATAGTCTAAGAAACATATATGCAAAGCATCCAAACAGTACAATTCGCCAATTTATTGTTCTTCAAGTTTAAGTGAACAACGAGCCCCATTGTTAATCCTTTAAAGGAAATTATTTGTAACTTTCGACAAGTAGAACAATGAATGGAACAGGTAGACGGTTGAAATCTTTGTATATATTGCTTCTATATAGTCTAAGAAACATATATGCAAAGCATCCAAACAGTACAATTCGCCAATTTTTTGTTCTTCAAGTTTAAGTGAGCAATGAGCCCCAATGGTTAATCCTTTATCGGAAATTATTTGTAAATTTCGACAAGTAGAACAATGAATGGAACTGGTAGCCGGTTGAAATCTTTGTATATATTGCTTCTATATAGTCTAAGAAACATATATGCAAAGCATCCAAACAGTACAATTCGCCAATTTTTTGTTCTTCAAGTTTAAGTGAACAATGAGCCCCAATGGTTAATCCTTTATCGGAAATTATTTGTAAATTTCGACAAGTAGAACAATGAATGGAACTGGTAGCCGGTTGAAATCTTTGTATATATTGCTTCTATATAGTCTAAGAAACATATATGCAAAGCATCCAAACAGTACAATTCGCCAATTTTTTGTTCTTCAAGTTTATGTGAACAATGAGCCCCAATGGTTAATCCTTTATCGGAAATTATTTGTAAATTTCGACAAGTAGAACAATGAATGGATCTTGTAGACGGTCGAAAAAATTGTATATATTGCTTCTATATAGTCTACGAAACATATATGCAAAGCATCCAAACAGTACAATTCGCCAATTTTTTGTACTTCAAGTTTAAGTGAACAATGAGCCCCAATGGTTAATCCGTTATCGGAAATTATTTGTAACTTTCGACAAGTAGAACAGTGAATGGAACAGGTAGACGGTTGAAATCTTTGTATATATTGCTTCTATATAGTATAAGAAACATATATGTAAAGCATCCAAACAGTACCATTCGCCAATTTTTTGTTCTTCAAGTTTAAGTGAACTGCGAGCCCCATTGTTAATCCTTTAACGGAAATTAATTGTAACTTTCGACAAGTAGAACAATGAATGGAACAGGTAGACGGTTGAAATCTTTGTATATATTGCTTCTATATAGTATAAGAAACATATATGCAAAGCATCCAAACAGTACAATTCGCCAATTTTTTGTTCTTCAAGTTTAAGTGAACAATGAGCCCCAATGGTTAATCCGTTATCGGAAATTATTTGTAACTTTCGACAAGTAGAACAATGAATGGAAAACTTAGGCGGTTGAAATCTTTGTATATATTGCTTCTATATAGTCTAAGAAACATGTACGCAAAGCATCCAAACAGTACCATTCGCCAATTTTTTGTTCTTCAAGTTTAAGTGAACTACGAGCCCCTTTCTTAATCCTTTAAAGGAAATTATTTGTAAATTTCGACAAGTAGAACAATGAATGGAACAGGTAGACGGTTGAAATCAATGTATATATTACTTCTATATAGTCTAAGAAACATATATGCAAAGCATCCAAACAGTACCATTCGCCAATTTTTTGTTCTTCAAGTTTAAGTGAACAATGAGCCCCAAAGGTTAATCCTTTATCGGAAATTATTTGTAATTTTCAACAAGTAGAACAATGAATGGAACAGGTAGACGGTTGAAATCTTTGTATATATTGCTTCTATATAGTCTAAGAAACATATATGCAAAGCATCCAAACAGTACAATTCGCCAATTTTTTGTTCTTCAAGTTTAAGTGAGCAATGAGCCACAATGGTTAATCCTTTATCGGAAATTATTTGTAAATTTCGACAAGTAGAACAATGAATGGAACTGGTAACCGGTTGAAATCTTTGTATATATTGCTTCTATATAGTCTAAGAAACATATATGCAAAGCATCCAAACAGTACAATTCGCCAATTTTTTGTTCTTCAAGTTTAAGTGAACAATGAGCCCCAATGGTTAATCCTTTATCGGAAATTATTTGTAAATTTCGACAAGTAGAACAATGAATGGAACAGGTAGCCGGTTGAAATCAATGTATATATTGCTTCTATATAGTCTAAGAAACATATATGCAAAGCATCCAAACAGTACCATTCGCCAATTTTTTGTTCTTCAAGTTTAAGTGAACTACGAGCCCCATTGTTAATCCCTTAACGGAAATTAATTGTAAATTTCGACAAGTAGAACAATGAATGGAACAGGTAGACGGTTGAAATCAATGTATATATTGCTTCTATATAATCTAAGAAACATATATGCAAAGCATCCAAACAGTACCATTCGCCACTTTTTTGTTCTTCAAGTTTAAGTGAACAACGAGCCCCATTGTTAATCCTTTAAAGGAAATTATTTGTAAATTTCGACAAGTAGAACAATGATAGGAACACATAGACGGTTGAAATCTTTGTATATATTGCTTCCATATAGTCTAAGAAACATGTACGCAAAGCATCCAAACAGTACCATTCGCCAATTTTTTGTCCTTCAAGTTTAAGTGAACAATGAGCCCCATTGTTAATCCTTTATCGGAAAATATTTGTAACTTTCGACAAGTAGAACAATGAATTGAACAGGTAGACGGTTGAAATCTTTGTATATATTGCTTCTATATAGTCTAAGAAACATATATGCAAAGCATCCAAACAGTACAATTCGCCAATTTTTTGTTCTTCAAGTTTAAGTGAACTACGAGCCCCATTGTTAATCCTTTAAAGGAAATTATTTGTAAATTTCGACAAGTAGAACAATGAATGGATCTTGTAGACGGTTGAAAAAATTGTATATATTGCTACTATATAGTCTACGAAACATATATGCAAAGCATCCAAACAGTACAATTCGCCAATTTTTTGTTCTTCAAGTTTAAGTGAACAATGAGCCCCATTGTTAATCCTTTATCGGAAATTATTTGTAACTTTCG
The DNA here is from genome assembly GCA_963989415.1 of Cerceris ruficornis. Taxonomy (NCBI): domain Eukaryota; kingdom Metazoa; phylum Arthropoda; class Insecta; order Hymenoptera; family Crabronidae; genus Cerceris; species Cerceris ruficornis. Next base: position 3,499,952 of record CAXDIW010000229.1, on the reverse strand, counting down.
ACAAGTAGAACAATGAATCGAACAGGTAGACGGTTGAAATCCTTGTATATATTGCTTCCATATAGTCTAAGAAACAAGCACGCGAAGCATCCAAACAGTACCATTCGCCAATTTTTTGTCCTTCAAGTTTAAGTGAACAATGAGCCCCATTGTTAATCCTTTATCGGAAAATATTTGTAACTTTCGACAAGTTGAACAATGAATTGAACAGGTAGACGGTTGAAATCTTTGTATATATTGCTTCTATATAGTCTAAGAAACATATATGCAAAGCATCCAAACAGTACAATTCGCCAATTTTTTGTTCTTCAAGTTTAAGTGAACAATGAGCCCCAATGGTTAATCCTTTATCGGTAATTATTTGTAACTTTCGACAAGTAGAACAATGAATGGAACTGGTAGACGGTTGAAATCTTTGTATATATTGCTTCTATATAATCTAAGAAACATATATGCAAAGCATCTAAACAGTAACAATCGCCAATTTTTTGATCTTCAAGTTTAAGTGAACAGCGAGCCCCATTGATAATCATGAAATGGAAACTATTTGTAACTTTCTACAAGTAGAACAATGAATAGTACAGGTATACGGGTGAAATCTTTCTATATATTGCTTCTAAATAGTCTAAGAAACATCTATGCAAAGCATCCAAACAGTACAATTCGCCAATTTTTTGTTCTTCAAGTTTAAGTAAACTACGATCCCCATTGTTAATCCCTTAACGGAAATTATTTGTAACTTTCGACAAGTAGAACAATGAATGGAACAGGTAGACGGTTGAAATCTTTGTATATATTGCTTCTATATAGTCTAAGAAACATATATGCAAAGCATCCAAACAGTACAATTCGCCAATTTTTTGTTCTTCAAGTTTAAGTGAGCAATGAGCCCCAATGGTTAATCCTTTATCGGAAATTATTTGTAAATTTCGACAAGTAGAACAATGAATGGAACTGGTAGCCGGTTGAAATCTTTGTATATATTGCTTCTATATAGTCTAAGAAACATATATGCAAAGCATCCAAACAGTACAATTCGCCAATTTTTTGTTCTTCAAGTTTAAGTGAACAATGAGCCCCAATGGTTAATCCTTTATCGGAAATTATTTGTAAATTTCGACAAGTAGAACAATGAATGGAACTGGTAGCCGGTTGAAATCTTTGTATATATTGCTTCTATATAGTCTAAGAAACATATATGCAAAGCATCCAAACAGTACAATTCGCCAATTTTTTGTTCTTCAAGTTTATGTGAACAATGAGCCCCAATGGTTAATCCTTTATCGGAAATTATTTGTAAATTTCGACAAGTAGAACAATGAATGGATCTTGTAGACGGTCGAAAAAATTGTATATATTGCTTCTATATAGTCTACGAAACATATATGCAAAGCATCCAAACAGTACAATTCGCCAATTTTTTGTACTTCAAGTTTAAGTGAGCAATGAGCCCCAATGGTTAATCCTTTATCGGAAATTAATTGTAACTTTCGACAAGTAGAACAATGAATGGAACAGGTAGACGGTTGAAATCTTTGTATATGTTGCTTCTATATAGTCTAAGAAACATATATGCAAAGCATCCAAACAGTACAATTCGCCAATTTATTGTTCTTCAAGTTTAAGTGAACAACGAGCCCCATTGTTAATCCTTTAAAGGAAATTATTTGTAACTTTCGACAAGTAGAACAATGAATGGAACAGGTAGACGGTTGAAATCTTTGTATATATTGCTTTTATATAGTCTAAGAAACATATATGCAAAGCATCCAAACAGTACAATTCGCCAATTTTTTGTTCTTCAAGTTTAAGTGAGCAATGAGCCCCAATGGTTAATCCTTTATCGGAAATTATTTGTAAATTTCGACAAGTAGAACAATGAATGGAACTGGTAGCCGGTTGAAATCTTTGTATATATTGCTTCTATATAGTCTAAGAAACATATATGCAAAGCATCCAAACAGTACAATTCGCCAATTTTTTGTTCTTCAAGTTTAAGTGAACAATGAGCCCCAATGGTTAATCCTTTATCGGAAATTATTTGTAAATTTCGACAAGTAGAACAATGAATGGAACAGGTAGCCGGTTGAAATCAATGTATATATTGCTTCTATATAGTCTAAGAAACATATATGCAAAGCATCCAAACAGTACCATTCGCCAATTTTTTGTTCTTCAAGTTTAAGTGAACAATGAGCCCCAATGGTTAATCCTTTATCGGAAATTATTTGTAAATTTCGACAAGTAGAACAATGAATAGTACAGGTAGACGGGTGAAATCTTTCTATATATTGCTTCTAAATAGTCTAAGAAACATCTATGCAAAGCATCCAAACAGTACAATTCGCCAATTTTTTGTTCTTCAAGTTTAAGTGAACTACGAGCCCCATTGTTAATCCTTTAAAGGAAATTATTTGTAAATTTCGACAAGTAGAACAATGAATGGAACACGTAGACGGTTGAAATCTTTGTATATATTGCTTCTATATAGTCTAAGAAACATATATGCAAAGCATCCAAACAGTACCATTCGCCAATTTTTTGTTCTTCAAGTTTAAGTGAACTACGAGCCCAATTGTTAATACTTTAACGGAATTTATTTGTAACTTGCGACAAGTAGAACAATGAATGGAACAGGTAGACGGTTGAAATCTTTGTATATATTGCTTCCATATAGTCTAAGAAACATGTACGCAAAGCATCCAAACAGTACCATTCGCCAATTTTTTGTTCTTCAAGTTTAAGTGAACTCGAGCCCCATTGTTAATCCTTTAAAGGAAATTATTTGTAAATTTCGACAAGTAGAACAATGAATGGAACAGGTAGACGGTTGAAATATTTGTATATAATGATTCTATATAATCTAAGAAACATATATGCAAAGCATCCAAACAGTACCAATCGCCAATTTTTTGATCTTCAGGTTTAAGCGAACAGCGAGCCCCATTGATAATCATGAAATGGAAATTATTTGTAACATTCTACAAGTAGAACAATGAATAGTACAGGTAGACGGGTGAAATCTTTCTATATATTGCTTCTAAATAGTCTAAGAAACATATATGCAAAGCATACAATCAGTACAATTCGCCAATTTTTTGATCTTCAAGTTTAAGTGAACAGTGAGCCCCATTGATAATCATGAAACGGAAATTATTTGTAACTTTCTACAGGTAGAACAATGAATAGTACAGGTAGACGGGTGAAATCTTTCTATATATTGCTTCTAAATAGTCTAAGAAACATATATGCAAAGCATCCAAACAGTACAATTCGCCAATTTTTTGTTCTACAAGTTTAAGTGAACAATGAGCCCCAATGGTTAATCCTTTATCGGAAATTACTTGTAATTTTCTACAAGTAGGACAATGATTGGAACACGTAGACGGTTGAAATCTTTATATATATTGCTTCTATATAGTCTAAGAAACATATACGCAAAGCATCCAAACAGTACCATTCGCCAATTTTTTGTTCTCCAAGTTTAAGTGAACAATGAGCCCCAATGGTTAATCCTTTATCGGAAATTACTTGTAATTTTCGACAAGTAGAACAATGAATGGAACAGGTAGACGGTTGAAATCTTTGTATATATTGCTTCTATATAGTCTACGAAACATATATGCAAAGCATCCAAACAGTACCATTCGCCAATTTTTTGTTCTTCAAGGTTAAGTGAACAGCAAGCCCCATTGATAATCATGAAATGGAAATTATTTGTAACTTTCTACAAGTAGAACAATGAATAGTACAGGTAGACGGGTGAAATCTTTCTATATATTGCTTCTAAATAGTCTAAGAAACATATATGCAAAGCATCCAAACAGTACAATTCGCCAATTTTTTGTTCTTCAACTTTAAGTGAACAACGAGCCCCATTGTTAATCCTTTAAAGGAAGTTATTTGTAAATTTCGACTAGGTGAACAATGAATGGAACAGGTAGACGGTTGAAATCTTTGTATATATTGCTTCTATATAATCTAAGAAACATATATGCAAAGCATCCAAACAGTACCATTCGCCAATTTTTTGTTCTTCAAGTTTAAGTGAACACGAGCCCCATTGTTAATCCTTTAAAGGAAATTAATTGTAACTTTCTACAAGTAGAACAATGAATGGAACAGGTAGACGGTTGAAATCTTTGTATATATTGCGTCTATATAGTCTAAGAAACATATATGCAAAGCATCCAAACAGTACCATTCGCCAATTTTTTGTTCTTCAAGTTTAAGTGAACAATGAGCCCCAATGGTTAATCCTTTATCGGAAATTATTTGTAAATTTCGACAAGTAGAACAATGAATGGAACAGGTAGCCGGTTGAAATCAATGTATATATTGCTTCTATATAGTCTAAGAAACATATATGCAAAGCATCCAAACAGTACCATTCGCCAATTTTTTGTTCTTCAAGTTTAAGTGAACAATGAGCCCCAATGGTTAATCCTTTATCGGAAATTTTTTGTAAATTTCGACAAGTAGAACAATGAATAGTACAGGTAGACGGGTGAAATCTTTCTATATATTGCTTCTAAATAGTCTAAGAAACATCTATGCAAAGCATCCAAACAGTACAATTCGCCAATTTTTTGTTCTTCAAGTTTAAGTGAACTACGAGCCCCATTGTTAATCCTTTAAAGGAAATTATTTGTAAATTTCGACAAGTAGAACAATGAATGGATCTTGTAGACGGTTGAAAAAATTGTATATATTGCTTCTATATAGTCTACGAAACATATATGCAAAGCATCCAAACAGTACAATTCGCCAATTTTTTGTACTTCAAGTTTAAGTGAACTACGAGCCCCATTGTTAATCCTTTAACGGAAATTAATTGTAACTTTCGACAAGTAGAACAATGAATGGAACAGGTAGACGGTTGAAATCTTTGTATATATTGCTTCTATATAGTCTAAGAAACATATATGCAAAGCATCCAAACAGTACAATTCGCCAATTTTTTGTTCTTCAACTTTAAGTGAACAACGAGCCCCATTGTTAATCCTTTAAAGGAAGTTATTTGTAAATTTCGACAAGGTGAACAATGAATGGAACAGGTAGACGGTTGAAATGTTTGTATATATTGCTTCTATATAATCTAAGAAACATATATGCAAAGCATCCAAACAGTACCATTCGCCAATTTTTTGTTCTTCAAGTTTAAGTGAACACGAGCCCCATTGTTAATCCTTTAAAGGAAATTAATTGTAACTTTCTACAAGTAGAACAATGAATGGAACAGGTAGACGGTTGAAATCTTTGTATATATTGCGTCTATATAGTCTAAGAAACATATATGCAAAGCATCCAAACAGTACCATTCGCCAATTTTTTGTTCTTCAAGTTTAAGTGAACAATGAGCCCCAATGGTTAATCCTTTATCGGAAATTATTTGTAATTTTCGACAAGTAGAACAATGAATGGAACAGGTAGACGGTTGAAATCTTTGTATATATTGCTTCTATATAGTCTAAGAAACATATATGCAAAGCGTCCAAACAGTACAATTCGCCAATTATTTGATCTTCAAGTTTAAGTGAACTACGAGCCCCATTATTAGTACTTTAACGGAAATTATTTGTAACTTGCGACAAGTAGAACAATGAATGGAACAGGTAGCCGGTTGAAATCTTTGTATATATTGCTTCTACATAGTCTAAGAAACATATATGCAAAGCATCCAAAGAGTACAATTCGCCAATTTTTTGTTCTTCAAGTTTAAGTGAACAATGAGCCCCAATGGTTAATCCTTTATCGGTAATTATTTGTAACTTTCGACAAGTAGAACAATGAATGGAAAACTTAGACGGTTGAAATATTTGTATATATTGCTTCTATATAATCTAAGAAACATATATGCAAAGCATCCAAACAGTACAGTTCGACAATTTTTTGCTCTTCAAGTTTAAGTGAACTACGAGCCCCATTATTAGTACTTTAACGGAAATTATTTGTAACTTGCGACAAGTAGAACAATGAATGGAACAGGTAAACGGTTGAAATCCTTGTATATATTGCGTCAATATAATCTAAGAAACATATATGCAAAGCATCCAAACAGTACAATTCGCCAATTTTTTGTTCTTCAAGTTTAAGTGAACAATGAGCCCCAATGGTTAATCTTTTATCGGTAATTATTTGTAACTTTCGACAAGTAGAACAATGAATGGAACAGGTAGACGGTTGAAATCCTTGTATATATTGCTTCTATATAGTCTAAGAAACATATATGCAAAGCGTCCAAAGAGTACAATTCGCCAATTATTTGATCTTCAAGTTTAAGTGAACTACGAGCCCCATTGTTAGTACTTTAACGGAAATTATTTGTAACTTGCGACAAGTAGAACAATGAATGGAACAGGTAGCCGGTTGAAATCTTTGTATATATTGCTTCTATATAGTCTAAGAAACATATATGCAATGCATCCAAACAGTACAATTCGCCAATTTTTTGTTCTTCAAGTTTAAGTGAACAATGAGCCCCAATGGTTAATCCGTTATCGGAAATTATTTGTAACTTTCGACAAGTATAACAATGAATGGAAAACTTAGACGGTTGAAATCTTTGTATATATTGCTTCTATATAGTCTAAGAAACATGTACGCAAAGCATCCAAACAGTACCATTCGCCAATTTTTTGTTCTTCAAGTTTAAGTGAACAATGAGCCCCAAAGGTTAATCCTTTATCGGAAATTATTTGTAATTTTCGACAAGTAGAACAATGAATGGAAAACTTAGACGGTTGAAATATTTGTATATATTGCTTCTATATAATCTAAGAAACATATATGCAAAGCATCCAAACAGTACAGTTCGACAATTTTTTGCTCTCCAAGTTTAAGTGAACTACGAGCCCCATTGTTAATGCCTTAACGGAAATTATTTGTAACTTTCGACAAGTAGAACAATGAATGGAACAGGTAGACGGTTGAAATCTTTGTATATATTGCTTCTATAAAGTCTAAGAAACATATATGCAAATCATCCAAACAGTACAATTCGCCAATTATTTGATCTTCAAGTTTAAGTGAACTACGAGCCCAATTGTTAATACTTTAACGGAATTTATTTGTAACTTGCGACAAGTAGAACAATGAATGGAACAGGTAGACGGTTGAAATCTTTGTATATATTGCTTCCATATAGTCTAAGAAACATGTACGCAAAGCATCCAAACAGTACCATTCGCCAATTTTTTGTTCTTCAAGTTTAAGTGAACTCGAGCCCCATTGTTAATCCTTTAAAGGAAATTATTTGTAAATTTCGACAAGTAGAACAATGAATGGAACAGGTAGACGGTTGAAATATTTGTATATAATGATTCTATATAATCTAAGAAACATATATGCAAAGCATCCAAACAGTACCAATCGCCAATTTTTTGATCTTCAGGTTTAAGCTAACAGCGAGCCCCATTGATAATCATGAAATGGAAATTATTTGTAACATTCTACAAGTAGAACAATGAATAGTACAGGTAGACGGGTGAAATCTTTCTATATATTGCTTCTAAATAGTCTAAGAAACATATATGCAAAGCATACAATCAGTACAATTCGCCAATTTTTTGATCTTCAAGTTTAAGTGAACAGTGAGCCCCATTGATAATCATGAAACGGAAATTATTTGTAACTTTCTACAGGTAGAACAATGAATAGTACAGGTAGACGGGTGAAATCTTTCTATATATTGCTTCTAAATAGTCTAAGAAACATATATGCAAAGCATCCAAACAGTACAATTCGCCAATTTTTTGTTCTACAAGTTTAAGTGAACAATGAGCCCCAATGGTTAATCCTTTATCGGAAATTACTTGTAATTTTCGACAAGTAGAACAATGAATGGAACAGGTAGACGGTTGAAATCTTTGTATATATTGGTTCTATATAGTCTACGAAACATATATGCAAAGCATCCAAACAGTACCATTCGCCAATTTTTTGTTCTTCAAGTTTAATTGAACAGCAAGCCCCATTGATAATCATGAAATGGAAATTATTTGTAACTTTCTACAAGTAGAACAATGAATAGTACAGGTAGACGGGTGAAATCTTTCTATATATTGCTTCTAAATAGTCTAAGAAACATATATGCAAAGCATCCAAACAGTACAATTCGCCAATTTTTTGTCCTTCAAGTTTAAGTGAACAACGAGCCCCATTGTTAATCCTTTAAAGGAAGTTATTTGTAAATTTCGACAAGGGGAACAAAGAATGGAACAGGTAGACGGTTGAAATCTTTGTATATATTGCTTCTATATAATCTAAGAAACATTAATGCAATGCATCCAAATAGTACAATTCGCAAATTTCTTGTTCCTCAAGTTTAAGTGAACTACGAGCCCCATTGTTAATCCTTTAACGGAAATTAATTGTAACTTTCTACAAGTAGGACAATGATTGGAACACGTAGACGGTTGAAATCTTTATATATATTGCTTCTATATAGTCTAAGAAACATATACGCAAAGCATCCAAACAGTACCATTCGCCAATTTTTTGTTCTCCAAGTTTAAGTGAACAATGAGCCCCAATGGTTAATCCTTTATCGGAAATTACTTGTAATTTTCGACAAGTAGAACAATGAATGGAACAGGTAGACGGTTGAAATCTTTGTATATATTGCTTCTATATAGTCTACGAAACATATATGCAAAGCATCCAAACAGTACCATTCGCCAATTTTTTGTTCTTCAAGGTTAAGTGAACAGCAAGCCCCATTGATAATCATGAAATGGAAATTATTTGTAACTTTCTACAAGTAGAACAATGAATAGTACAGGTAGACGGGTGAAATCTTTCTATATATTGCTTCTAAATAGTCTAAGAAACATATATGCAAAGCATCCAAACAGTACAATTCGCCAATTTTTTGTTCTTCAACTTTAAGTGAACAACGAGCCCCATTGTTAATCCTTTAAAGGAAGTTATTTGTAAATTTCGACAAGGTGAACAATGAATGGAACAGGTAGACGGTTGAAATCTTTGTATATATTGCTTCTATATAATCTAAGAAACATATATGCAAAGCATCCAAACAGTACCATTCGCCAATTTTTTGTTCTTCAAGTTTAAGTGAACACGAGCCCCATTGTTAATCCTTTAAAGGAAATTAATTGTAACTTTCTACAAGTAGAACAATGAATGGAACAGGTAGACGGTTGAAATCTTTGTATATATTGCGTCTATATAGTCTAAGAAACATATATGCAAAGCATCCAAACAGTACCATTCGCCAATTTTTTGTTCTTCAACTTTAAGTGAACAATGAGCCCCAATGGTTAATCCTTTATCGGAAATTATTTGTAAATTTCGACAAGTAGAACAATGAATGGAACAGGTAGCCGGTTGAAATCAATGTATATATTGCTTCTATATAGTCTAAGAAACATATATGCAAAGCATCCAAACAGTACCATTCGCCAATTTTTTGTTCTTCAAGTTTAAGTGAACAATGAGCCCCAATGGTTAATCCTTTATCGGAAATTTTTTGTAAATTTCGACAAGTAGAACAATGAATAGTACAGGTAGACGGGTGAAATCTTTCTATATATTGCTTCTAAATAGTCTAAGAAACATCTATGCAAAGCATCCAAACAGTACAATTCGCCAATTTTTTGTTCTTCAAGTTTAAGTGAACTACGAGCCCCATTGTTAATCCTTTAAAGGAAATTATTTGTAAATTTCGACAAGTAGAACAATGAATGGATCTTGTAGACGGTTGAAAAAATTGTATATATTGCTTCTATATAGTCTACGAAACATATATGCAAAGCATCCAAACAGTACAATTCGCCAATTTTTTGTACTTCAAGTTTAAGTGAACTACGAGCCCCATTGTTAATCCTTTAACGGAAATTAATTGTAACTTTCGACAAGTAGAACAATGAATGGAACAGGTAGACGGTTGAAATCTTTGTATATATTGCTTCTATATAGTCTAAGAAACATATATGCAAAGCATCCAAACAGTACAATTCGCCAATTTTTTGTTCTTCAAGTTTAAGTGAACAATGAGCCCCAATGGTTAATCCTTTATCGGAAATTAATTGTAACTTTCGACAAGTAGAACAATGAATGGAACAGGTAGACGGTTGAAATCTTTGTATATGTTGCTTCTATATAGTCTAAGAAACATATATGCAAAGCATCCAAACAGTACAATTCGCCAATTTATTGTTCTTCAAGTTTAAGTGAGCAATGAGCCCCAATGGTTAATCCTTTATCGGAAATTAATTGTAACTTTCGACAAGTAGAACAATGAATGGAACAGGTAGACGGTTGAAATCTTTGTATATGTTGCTTCTATATAGTCTAAGAAACATATATGCAAAGCATCCAAACAGTACAATTCGCCAATTTATTGTTCTTCAAGTTTAAGTGAGCAATGAGCCCCAATGGTTAATCCTTTATCGGAAATTATTTGTAAATTTCGACAAGTAGAACAATGAATGGAACTGGTAGCCGGTTGAAATCTTTGTATATATTGCTTCTATATAGTCTAAGAAACATATATGCAAAGCATCCAAACAGTACAATTCGCCAATTTATTGTTCTTCAAGTTTAAGTGAACAACGAGCCCCATTGTTAATCCTTTAAAGGAAATTATTTGTAACTTTCGACAAGTAGAACAATGAATGGAACAGGTAGACGGTTGAAATCTTTGTATATATTGCTTCTATATAGTCTAAGAAACATATATGCAAAGCATCCAAACAGTACAATTCGCCAATTTTTTGTTCTTCAAGTTTAAGTGAACAATGAGCCCCAATGGTTAATCCTTTATCGGAAATTATTTGTAAATTTCGACAAGTAGAACAATGAATGGAACAGGTAGCCGGTTGAAATCAATGTATATATTGCTTCTATATAGTCTAAGAAACATATATGCAAAGCATCCAAACAGTACCATTCGCCAATTCTTTGTTCTTCAAGTTTAAGTGAACTACGAGCCCCATTGTTAATCCCTTAACGGAAATTAATTGTAACTTTCGACAAGTAGAACAGTGAATGGAACAGGTAGACGGTTGAAATCTTTGTATATATTGCTTCTATATAGTATAAGAAACATATATGTAAAGCATCCAAACAGTACCATTCGCCAATTTTTTGTTCTTCAAGTTTAAGTGAACTGCGAGCCCCATTGTTAATCCGTTAACGGAAATTAATTGTAACTTTCGACAAGTAGAACAATGAATGGAACAGGTAGACGGTTGAAATCTTTGTATATATTGCTTCTATATAGTATAAGAAACATATATGCAAAGCATCCAAACAGTACAATTCGCCAATTTTTTGTTCTTCAAGTTTAAGTGAACAATGAGCCCCAATGGTTAATCCTTTATCGGAAATTATTTGTAATTTTCGACAAGTAGAACAATGAATGGAACAGTTAGACGGTTGAAATATTTGTATATATTGCTTCTATATAATCTAAGAAACATATATGCAAAGCATCCAAACAGTACAATTCGACAATTTTTTGCTCTTCAAGTTTAAGTGAACTACGAGCCCCATTGTTAATGCCTTAACGGAAATTATTTGTAACTTTCGACAAGTAGAACAATGAATGGAACAGGTAGACGGTTGAAATCTTTGTATATATTGCTTCTATAAAGTCTAAGAAACATATATGCAAATCATCCAAACAGTACAATTCGCCAATTTATTGTTCTTCAAGTTTAAGTGAACAACGAGCCCCATTGTTAATCCTTTAAAGGAAATTATTTGTAACTTTCGACAAGTAGAACAATGAATGGAACAGGTAGACGGTTGAAATCTTTGTATATATTGCTTCTATATAGTATAAGAAACATATATGCAAAGCATCCAAACAGTAAAATTCGCCAATTTTTTGTTCTTCAAGTTTAAGTGAACAACGAGCCCCATTGTTAATCCTTTAAAGGAAGTTATTTGTAAATTTCGACAAGGGGAACAAAGAATGGAACAGGTAGACGGTTGAAATCAATGTATATATTGCTTCTATATAGTCTAAGAAACATATATGCAAAGCATCCAAACAGTACCAATCGCCAATTTTTTGATCTTCAGGTTTAAGCGAACAGCGAGCCCCATTGATAATCATGAAATGGAAATTATTTGTAACATTCTACAAGTAGAACAATGAATAGTACAGGTAGACGGGTGAAATCTTTCTATATATTGCTTCTAAATAGTCTAAGAAACATATATGCAAAGCATACAATCAGTACAATTCGCCAATTTTTTGATCTTCAAGTTTAAGTGAACAGTGAGCCCCATTGATAATCATGAAACGGAAATTATTTGTAACTTTCTACAGGTAGAACAATGAATAGTACAGGTAGACGGGTGAAATCTTTCTATATATTGCTTCTAAATAGTCTAAGAAACATATATGCAAAGCATCCAAACAGTACAATTCGCCAATTTTTTGTTCTACAAGTTTAAGTGAACAATGAGCCCCAATGGTTAATCCTTTATCGGAAATTACTTGTAATTTTCGACAAGTAGAACAATGAATGGAACAGGTAGACGGTTGAAATCTTTGTATATATTGGTTCTATATAGTCTACGAAACATATATGCAAAGCATCCAAACAGTACCATTCGCCAATTTTTTGTTCTTCAAGTTTAATTGAACAGCAAGCCCCATTGATAATCATGAAATGGAAATTATTTGTAACTTTCTACAAGTAGAACAATGAATAGTACAGGTAGACGGGTGAAATCTTTCTATATATTGCTTCTAAATAGTCTAAGAAACATATATGCAAAGCATCCAAACAGTACAATTCGCCAATTTTTTGTTCTTCAAGTTTAAGTGAACAACGAGCCCCATTGTTAATCCTTTAAAGGAAGTTATTTGTAAATTTCGACAAGGGGAACAAAGAATGGAACAGGTAGACGGTTGAAATCTTTGTATATATTGCTTCTATATAATCTAAGAAACATTAATGCAATGCATCCAAACAGTACAATTCGCCAATTTCTTGTTCCTCAAGTTTAAGTGAACTACGAGCCCCATTGTTAATCCTTTAACGGAAATTAATTGTAACTTTCTACAAGTAGGACAATGATTGGAACACGTAGACGGTTGAAATCTTTATATATATTGCTTCTATATAGACTAAGAAACATATACGCAAAGCATCCAAACAGTACCATTCGCCAATTTTTTGTTCTCCAAGTTTAAGTGAACAATGAGCCCCAATGGTTAATCCTTTATCGGAAATTACTTGTAATTTTCGACAAGTAGAACAATGAATGGAACAGGTAGACGGTTGAAATCTTTGTATATATTGCTTCTATATAGTCTACGAAACATATATGCAAAGCATCCAAACAGTACCATTCGCCAATTTTTTGTTCTTCAAGGTTAAGTGAACAGCAAGCCCCATTGATAATCATGAAATGGAAATTATTTGTAACTTTCTACAAGTAGAACAATGAATAGTACAGGTAGACGGGTGAAATCTTTCTATATATTGCTTCTAAATAGTCTAAGAAACATATATGCAAAGCATCCAAACAGTACAATTCGCCAATTTTTTGTTCTTCAACTTTAAGTGAACAACGAGCCCCATTGTTAATCCTTTAAAGGAAGTTATTTGTAAATTTCGACAAGGTGAACAATGAATGGAACAGGTAGACGGTTGAAATCTTTGTATATATTGCTTCTATATAATCTAAGAAACATATATGCAAAGCATCCAAACAGTACCATTCGCCAATTTTTTGTTCTTCAAGTTTAAGTGAACACGAGCCCCATTGTTAATCCTTTAAAGGAAATTAATTGTAACTTTCTACAAGTAGAACACTGAATGGAACAGGTAGACGGTTGAAATCTTTGTATATATTGCGTCTATATAGTCTAAGAAACATATATGCAAAGCATCCAAACAGTACCATTCGCCAATTTTTTGTTCTTCAAGTTTAAGTGAACAATGAGCCCCAATGGTTAATCCTTTATCGGAAATTATTTGTAATTTTCGACAAGTAGAACAATGAATGGAACAGGTAGACGGTTGAAATCTTTGTATATATTGCTTCTATATAGTCTAAGAAACATATATGCAAAGCGTCCAAACAGTACAATTCGCCAATTATTTGATCTTCAAGTTTAAGTGAACTACGAGCCCCATTATTAGTACTTTAACGGAAATTATTTGTAACTTGCGACAAGTAGAACAATGAATGGAACAGGTAGCCGGTTGAAATCTTTGTATATATTGCTTCTACATAGTCTAAGAAACATATATGCAAAGCATCCAAAGAGTACAATTCGCCAATTTTTTGTTCTTCAAGTTTAAGTGAACAATGAGCCCCAATGGTTAATCCTTTATCGGTAATTATTTGTAACTTTCGACAAGTAGAACAATGAATGGAACAGGTAAACGGTTGAAATCCTTGTATATATTGCGTCAATATAATCTAAGAAACATATATGCAAAGCATCCAAACAGTACAATTCGCCAATTTTTTGTTCTTCAAGTTTAAGTGAACAATGAGCCCCAATGGTTAATCTTTTATCGGTAATTATTTGTAACTTTCGACAAGTAGAACAATGAATGGAACAGGTAGACGGTTGAAATCCTTGTATATATTGCTTCTATATAGTCTAAGAAACATATATGCAAAGCATCCAAACAGTACAATTCGCCAATTTTTTGTTCTTCAAGTTTAAGTGAACAATGAGCCCCAATGGTTAATCTTTTATCGGTAATTATTTGTAACTTTCGACAAGTAGAACAATGAATGGAACAGGTAGACGGTTGAAATCCTTGTATATATTGCTTCTATATAGTCTAAGAAACATATATGCAAAGCGTCCAAAGAGTACAATTCGCCAATTATTTGATCTTCAAGTTTAAGTGAACTACGAGCCCCATTGTTAGTACTTTAACGGAAATTATTTGTAACTTGCGACAAGTAGAACAATGAATGGAACAGGTAGCCGGTTGAAATCTTTGTATATATTGCTTCTATATAGTCTAAGAAACATGTACGCAAAGCATCCAAACAGTACCATTCGCCAATTTTTTGTTCTTCAAGTTTAAGTGAACAATGAGCCCCAAAGGTTAATCCTTTATCGGAAATTATTTGTAATTTTCGACAAGTAGAACAATGAATGGAAAACTTAGACGGTTGAAATATTTGTATATATTGCTTCTATATAATCTAAGAAACATATATGCAAAGCATCCAAACAGTACCATTCGCCAATTTTTTGTTCTTCAAGTTTAAGTGAACTCGAGCCCCATTGTTAATCCTTTAAAGGAAATTATTTGTAAATTTCGACAAGTAGAACAATGAATGGAACAGGTAGACGGTTGAAATATTTGTATATAATGATTCTATATAATCTAAGAAACATATATGCAAAGCATCCAAACAGTACCAATCGCCAATTTTTTGATCTTCAGGTTTAAGCGAACAGCGAGCCCCATTGATAATCATGAAATGGAAATTATTTGTAACATTCTACAAGTAGAACAATGAATAGTACAGGTAGACGGGTGAAATCTTTCTATATATTGCTTCTAAATAGTCTAAGAAACATATATGCAAAGCATACAATCAGTACAATTCGCCAATTTTTTGATCTTCAAGTTTAAGTGAACAGTGAGCCCCATTGATAATCATGAAACGGAAATTATTTGTAACTTTCTACAGGTAGAACAATGAATAGTACAGGTAGACGGGTGAAATCTTTCTATATATTGCTTCTAAATAGTCTAAGAAACATATATGCAAAGCATCCAAACAGTACAATTCGCCAATTTTTTGTTCTACAAGTTTAAGTGAACAATGAGCCCCAATGGTTAATCCTTTATCGGAAATTACTTGTAATTTTCGACAAGTAGAACAATGAATGGAACAGGTACACGGTTGAAATCTTTGTATATATTGGTTCTATATAGTCTACGAAACATATATGCAAAGCATCCAAACAGTACCATTCGCCAATTTTTTGTTCTTCAAGTTTAATTGAACAGCAAGCCCCATTGATAATCATGAAATGGAAATTATTTGTAACTTTCTACAAGTAGAACAATGAATAGTACAGGTAGACGGGTGAAATCTTTCTATATATTGCTTCTAAATAGTCTAAGAAACATATATGCAAAGCATCCAAACAGTACAATTCGCCAATTTTTTGTTCTTCAAGTTTAAGTGAACAACGAGCCCCATTGTTAATCCTTTAAAGGAAGTTATTTGTAAATTTCGACAAGGGGAACAAAGAATGGAACAGGTAGACGGTTGAAATCTTTGTATATATTGCTTCTATATAATCTAAGAAACATTAATGCAATGCATCCAAACAGTACAATTCGCAAATTTCTTGTTCCTCAAGTTTAAGTGAACTACGAGCCCCATTGTTAATCCTTTAACGGAAATTAATTGTAACTTTCTACAAGTAGGACAATGATTGGAACACGTAGACGGTTGAAATCTTTATATATATTGCTTCTATATAGTCTAAGAAACATATACGCAAAGCATCCAAACAGTACCATTCGCCAATTTTTTGTTCTCCAAGTTTAAGTGAACAATGAGCCCCAATGGTTAATCCTTTATCGGAAATTACTTGTAATTTTCGACAAGTAGAACAATGAATGGAACAGGTAGACGGTTGAAATCTTTGTATATATTGCTTCTATATAGTCTACGAAACATATATGCAAAGCATCCAAACAGTACCATTCGCCAATTTTTTGTTCTTCAAGTTTAATTGAACAGCAAGCCCCATTGATAATCATGAAATGGAAATTATTTGTAACTTTCTACAAGTAGAACAATGAATAGTACAGGTAGACGGGTGAAATCTTTCTATATATTGCTTCTAAATAGTCTAAGAAACATATATGCAAAGCATCCAAACAGTACAATTCGCCAATTTTTTGTTCTTCAAGTTTAAGTGAACAACGAGCCCCATTGTTAATCCTTTAAAGGAAGTTATTTGTAAATTTCGACAAGGGGAACAAAGAATGGAACAGGTAGACGGTTGAAATCTTTGTATATATTGCTTCTATATAATCTAAGAAACATTAATGCAATGCATCCAAACAGTACAATTCGCAAATTTCTTGTTCCTCAAGTTTAAGTGAACTACGAGCCCCATTGTTAATCCTTTAACGGAAATTAATTGTAACTTTCTACAAGTAGGACAATGATTGGAACACGTAGACGGTTGAAATCTTTATATATATTGCTTCTATATAGTCTAAGAAACATATACGCAAAGCATCCAAACAGTACCATTCGCCAATTTTTTGTTCTCCAAGTTTAAGTGAACAATGAGCCCCAATGGTTAATCCTTTATCGGAAATTACTTGTAATTTTCGACAAGTAGAACAATGAATGGAACAGGTAGACGGTTGAAATCTTTGTATATATTGCTTCTATATAGTCTACGAAACATATATGCAAAGCATCCAAACAGTACCATTCGCCAATTTTTTGTTCTTCAAGGTTAAGTGAACAGCAAGCCCCATTGATAATCATGAAATGGAAATTATTTGTAACTTTCTACAAGTAGAACAATGAATAGTACAGGTAGACGGGTGAAATCTTTCTATATATTGCTTCTAAATAGTCTAAGAAACATATATGCAAAGCATCCAAACAGTACAATTCGCCAATTTTTTGTTCTTCAACTTTAAGTGAACAACGAGCCCCATTGTTAATCCTTTAAAGGAAGTTATTTGTAAATTTCGACAAGGTGAACAATGAATGGAACAGGTAGACGGTTGAAATCTTTGTATATATTGCTTCTATATAATCTAAGAAACATATATGCAAAGCATCCAAACAGTACCATTCGCCAATTTTTTGTTCTTCAAGTTTAAGTGAACACGAGCCCCATTGTTAATCCTTTAAAGGAAATTAATTGTAACTTTCTACAAGTAGAACACTGAATGGAACAGGTAGACGGTTGAAATCTTTGTATATATTGCGTCTATATAGTCTAAGAAACATATATGCAAAGCATCCAAACAGTACCATTCGCCAATTTTTTGTTCTTCAAGTTTAAGTGAACAATGAGCCCCAATGGTTAATCCTTTATCGGAAATTATTTGTAATTTTCGACAAGTAGAACAATGAATGGAACAGGTAGACGGTTGAAATCTTTGTATATATTGCTTCTATATAGTCTAAGAAACATATATGCAAAGCGTCCAAACAGTACAATTCGCCAATTATTTGATCTTCAAGTTTAAGTGAACTACGAGCCCCATTATTAGTACTTTAACGGAAATTATTTGTAACTTGCGACAAGTAGAACAATGAATGGAACAGGTAGCCGGTTGAAATCTTTGTATATATTGCTTCTACATAGTCTAAGAAACATATATGCAAAGCATCCAAAGAGTACAATTCGCCAATTTTTTGTTCTTCAAGTTTAAGTGAACAATGAGCCCCAATGGTTAATCCTTTATCGGTAATTATTTGTAACTTTCGACAAGTAGAACAATGAATGGAACAGGTAAACGGTTGAAATCCTTGTATATATTGCGTCAATATAATCTAAGAAACATATATGCAAAGCATCCAAACAGTACAATTCGCCAATTTTTTGTTCTTCAAGTTTAAGTGAACAATGAGCCCCAATGGTTAATCTTTTATCGGTAATTATTTGTAACTTTCGACAAGTAGAACAATGAATGGAACAGGTAGACGGTTGAAATCCTTGTATATATTGCTTCTATATAGTCTAAGAAACATATATGCAAAGCATCCAAACAGTACAATTCGCCAATTTTTTGTTCTTCAAGTTTAAGTGAACAATGAGCCCCAATGGTTAATCTTTTATCGGTAATTATTTGTAACTTTCGACAAGTAGAACAATGAATGGAACAGGTAGACGGTTGAAATCCTTGTATATATTGCTTCTATATAGTCTAAGAAACATATATGCAAAGCGTCCAAAGAGTACAATTCGCCAATTATTTGATCTTCAAGTTTAAGTGAACTACGAGCCCCATTGTTAGTACTTTAACGGAAATTATTTGTAACTTGCGACAAGTAGAACAATGAATGGAACAGGTAGCCGGTTGAAATCTTTGTATATATTGCTTCTATATAGTCTAAGAAACATGTACGCAAAGCATCCAAACAGTACCATTCGCCAATTTTTTGTTCTTCAAGTTTAAGTGAACAATGAGCCCCAAAGGTTAATCCTTTATCGGAAATTATTTGTAATTTTCGACAAGTAGAACAATGAATGGAAAACTTAGACGGTTGAAATATTTGTATATATTGCTTCTATATAATCTAAGAAACATATATGCAAAGCATCCAAACAGTACCATTCGCCAATTTTTTGTTCTTCAAGTTTAAGTGAACTCGAGCCCCATTGTTAATCCTTTAAAGGAAATTATTTGTAAATTTCGACAAGTAGAACAATGAATGGAACAGGTAGACGGTTGAAATATTTGTATATAATGATTCTATATAATCTAAGAAACATATATGCAAAGCATCCAAACAGTACCAATCGCCAATTTTTTGATCTTCAGGTTTAAGCGAACAGCGAGCCCCATTGATAATCATGAAATGGAAATTATTTGTAACATTCTACAAGTAGAACAATGAATAGTACAGGTAGACGGGTGAAATCTTTCTATATATTGCTTCTAAATAGTCTAAGAAACATATATGCAAAGCATACAATCAGTACAATTCGCCAATTTTTTGATCTTCAAGTTTAAGTGAACAGTGAGCCCCATTGATAATCATGAAACGGAAATTATTTGTAACTTTCTACAGGTAGAACAATGAATAGTACAGGTAGACGGGTGAAATCTTTCTATATATTGCTTCTAAATAGTCTAAGAAACATATATGCAAAGCATCCAAACAGTACAATTCGCCAATTTTTTGTTCTACAAGTTTAAGTGAACAATGAGCCCCAATGGTTAATCCTTTATCGGAAATTACTTGTAATTTTCGACAAGTAGAACAATGAATGGAACAGGTACACGGTTGAAATCTTTGTATATATTGGTTCTATATAGTCTACGAAACATATATGCAAAGCATCCAAACAGTACCATTCGCCAATTTTTTGTTCTTCAAGTTTAATTGAACAGCAAGCCCCATTGATAATCATGAAATGGAAATTATTTGTAACTTTCTACAAGTAGAACAATGAATAGTACAGGTAGACGGGTGAAATCTTTCTATATATTGCTTCTAAATAGTCTAAGAAACATATATGCAAAGCATCCAAACAGTACAATTCGCCAATTTTTTGTTCTTCAAGTTTAAGTGAACAACGAGCCCCATTGTTAATCCTTTAAAGGAAGTTATTTGTAAATTTCGACAAGGGGAACAAAGAATGGAACAGGTAGACGGTTGAAATCTTTGTATATATTGCTTCTATATAATCTAAGAAACATTAATGCAATGCATCCAAACAGTACAATTCGCAAATTTCTTGTTCCTCAAGTTTAAGTGAACTACGAGCCCCATTGTTAATCCTTTAACGGAAATTAATTGTAACTTTCTACAAGTAGGACAATGATTGGAACACGTAGACGGTTGAAATCTTTATATATATTGCTTCTATATAGTCTAAGAAACATATACGCAAAGCATCCAAACAGTACCATTCGCCAATTTTTTGTTCTCCAAGTTTAAGTGAACAATGAGCCCCAATGGTTAATCCTTTATCGGAAATTACTTGTAATTTTCGACAAGTAGAACAATGAATGGAACAGGTAGACGGTTGAAATCTTTGTATATATTGCTTCTATATAGTCTACGAAACATATATGCAAAGCATCCAAACAGTACCATTCGCCAATTTTTTGTTCTTCAAGGTTAAGTGAACAGCAAGCCCCATTGATAATCATGAAATGGAAATTATTTGTAACTTTCTACAAGTAGAACAATGAATAGTACAGGTAGACGGGTGAAATCTTTCTATATATTGCTTCTAAATAGTCTAAGAAACATATATGCAAAGCATCCAAACAGTACAATTCGCCAATTTTTTGTTCTTCAACTTTAAGTGAACAACGAGCCCCATTGTTAATCCTTTAAAGGAAGTTATTTGTAAATTTCGACAAGGTGAACAATGAATGGAACAGGTAGACGGTTGAAATCTTTGTATATATTGCTTCTATATAATCTAAGAAACATATATGCAAAGCATCCAAACAGTACCATTCGCCAATTTTTTGTTCTTCAAGTTTAAGTGAACACGAGCCCCATTGTTAATCCTTTAAAGGAAATTAATTGTAACTTTCTACAAGTAGAACAATGAATGGAACAGGTAGACGGTTGAAATCTTTGTATATATTGCGTCTATATAGTCTAAGAAACATATATGCAAAGCATCCAAACAGTACCATTCGCCAATTTTTTGTTCTTCAAGTTTAAGTGAACAATGAGCCCCAATGGTTAATCCTTTATCGGAAATTATTTGTAATTTTCGACAAGTAGAACAATGAATGGAACAGGTACGCGGTTGAAATCTTTGTATATATTGCTTCTATATAGTCTAAGAAACATATATGCAAAGCGTCCAAACAGTACAATTCGCCAATTATTTGATCTTCAAGTTTAAGTGAACTACGAGCCCCATTATTAGTACTTTAACGGAAATTATTTGTAACTTGCGACAAGTAGAACAATGAATGGAACAGGTAGCCGGTTGAAATCTTTGTATATATTGCTTCTACATAGTCTAAGAAACATATATGCAAAGCATCCAAAGAGTACAATTCGCCAATTTTTTGTTCTTCAAGTTTAAGTGAACAATGAGCCCCAATGGTTAATCCTTTATCGGTAATTATTTGTAACTTTCGACAAGTAGAACAATGAATGGAACAGGTAAACGGTTGAAATCCTTGTATATATTGCGTCAATATAATCTAAGAAACATATATGCAAAGCATCCAAACAGTACAATTCGCCAATTTTTTGTTCTTCAAGTTTAAGTGAACAATGAGCCCCAATGGTTAATCTTTTATCGGTAATTATTTGTAACTTTCGACAAGTAGAACAATGAATGGAACAGGTAGACGGTTGAAATCCTTGTATATATTGCTTCTATATAGTCTAAGAAACATATATGCAAAGCGTCCAAAGAGTACAATTCGCCAATTATTTGATCTTCAAGTTTAAGTGAACTACGAGCCCCATTGTTAGTACTTTAACGGAAATTATTTGTAACTTGCGACAAGTAGAACAATGAATGGAGCAGGTAGCCGGTTGAAATCTTTGTATATATTGCTTCTATATAGTCTAAGAAACATATATGCAATGCATCCAAACAGTACAATTCGCCAATTTTTTGTTCTTCAAGTTTAAGTGAACAATGAGCCCCAATGGTTAATCCTTTATCGGAAATTATTTGTAAATTTCGACAAGTAGAACAATGAATGGAACAGGTAGCCGGTTGAAATCAATGTATATATTGCTTCTATATAGTCTAAGAAACATATATGCAAAGCATCCAAACAGTACCATTCGCCAATTTTTTGTTCTTCAAGTTTAAGTGAACAATGAGCCCCAATGGTTAATCCTTTATCGGAAATTATTTGTAAATTTCGACAAGTAGAACAATGAATAGTACAGGTAGACGGGTGAAATCTTTCTATATATTGCTTCTAAATAGTCTAAGAAACATCTATGCAAAGCATCCAAACAGTACAATTCGCCAATTTTTTGTTCTTCAAGTTTAAGTGAACTACGAGCCCCATTGTTAATCCTTTAAAGGAAATTATTTGTAAATTTCGACAAGTAGAACAATGAATGGATCTTGTAGACGGTTGAAAAAATTGTATATATTGCTTCTATATAGTCTACGAAACATATATGCAAAGCATCCAAACAGTACAATTCGCCAATTTTTTGTACTTCAAGTTTAAGTGAACTACGAGCCCCATTGTTAATCCTTTAACGGAAATTAATTGTAACTTTCGACAAGTAGAACAATGAATGGAACAGGTAGACGGTTGAAATCTTTGTATATATTGCTTCTATATAGTCTAAGAAACATATATGCAAAGCATCCAAACAGTACAATTCGCCAATTTTTTGTTCTTCAAGTTTAAGTGAACAATGAGCCCCAATGGTTAATCCTTTATCGGAAATTATTTGTAAATTTCGACAAGTAGAACAATGAATGGAACTGGTAGCCGGTTGAAATCTTTGTATATATTGCTTCTATATAGTCTAAGAAACATATATGCAAAGCATCCAAACAGTACAATTCGCCAATTTTTTGTTCTTCAAGTTTATGTGAACAATGAGCCCCAATGGTTAATCCTTTATCGGAAATTATTTGTAAATTTCGACAAGTAGAACAATGAATGGATCTTGTAGACGGTCGAAAAAATTGTATATATTGCTTCTATATAGTCTACGAAACATATATGCAAAGCATCCAAACAGTACAATTCGCCAATTTTTTGTACTTCAAGTTTAAGTGAGCAATGAGCCCCAATGGTTAATCCTTTATCGGAAATTAATTGTAACTTTCGACAAGTAGAACAATGAATGGAACAGGTAGACGGTTGAAATCTTTGTATATGTTGCTTCTATATAGTCTAAGAAACATATATGCAAAGCATCCAAACAGTACAATTCGCCAATTTATTGTTCTTCAAGTTTAAGTGAACAACGAGCCCCATTGTTAATCCTTTAAAGGAAATTATTTGTAACTTTCGACAAGTAGAACAATGAATGGAACAGGTAGACGGTTGAAATCTTTGTATATATTGCTTTTATATAGTCTAAGAAACATATATGCAAAGCATCCAAACAGTACAATTCGCCAATTTTTTGTTCTTCAAGTTTAAGTGAGCAATGAGGCCCAATGGTTAATCCTTTATCGGAAATTATTTGTAAATTTCGACAAGTAGAACAATGAATGGAACTGGTAGCCGGTTGAAATCTTTGTATATATTGCTTCTATATAGTCTAAGAAACATATATGCAAAGCATCCAAACAGTACAATTCGCCAATTTTTTGTTCTTCAAGTTTAAGTGAACAATGAGCCCCAATGGTTAATCCTTTATCGGAAATTATTTGTAAATTTCGACAAGTAGAACAATGAATGGAACAGGTAGCCGGTTGAAATCAATGTATATATTGCTTCTATATAGACTAAGAAACATATATGCAAAGCATCCAAACAGTACCATTCGCCAATTTTTTGTTCTTCAAGTTTAAGTGAACAATGAGCCCCAATGGTTAATCCTTTATCGGAAATTATTTGTAAATTTCGACAAGTAGAACAATGAATAGTACAGGTAGACGGGTGAAATCTTTCTATATATTGCTTCTAAATAGTCTAAGAAACATCTATGCAAAGCATCCAAACAGTACAATTCGCCAATTTTTTGTTCTTCAAGTTTAAGTGAACTACGAGCCCCATTGTTAATCCTTTAAAGGAAATTATTTGTAAATTTCGACAAGTAGAACAATGAATGGATCTTGTAGACGGTTGAAAAAATTGTATATATTGCTTCTATATAGTCTACGAAACATATATGCAAAGCATCCAAACAGTACAATTCGCCAATTTTTTGTACTTCAAGTTTAAGTGAACTACGAGCCCCATTGTTAATCCTTTAACGGAAATTAATTGTAACTTTCGACAAGTAGAACAATGAATGGAACAGGTAGACGGTTGAAATCTTTGTATATATTGCTTCTATATAGTCTAAGAAACATATATGCAAAGCATCCAAACAGTACAATTCGCCAATTTTTTGTTCTTCAAGTTTAAGTGAGCAATGAGCCCCAATGGTTAATCCTTTATCGGAAATTATTTGTAAATTTCGACAAGTAGAACAATGAATGGAACTGGTAGCCGGTTGAAATCTTTGTATATATTGCTTCTATATAGTCTAAGAAACATATATGCAAAGCATCCAAACAGTACAATTCGCCAATTTTTTGTTCTTCAAGTTTAAGTGAACAATGAGCCCCAATGGTTAATCCTTTATCGGAAATTATTTGTAAATTTCGACAAGTAGAACAATGAATGGAACAGGTAGCCGGTTGAAATCAATGTATATATTGCTTCTATATAGTCTAAGAAACATATATGCAAAGCATCCAAACAGTACCATTCGCCAATTCTTTGTTCTTCAAGTTTAAGTGAACTACGAGCCCCATTGTTAATCCCTTAACGGAAATTAATTGTAACTTTCGACAAGTAGAACAGTGAATGGAACAGGTAGACGGTTGAAATCTTTGTATATATTGCGTCTATATAGTCTAAGAAACATATATGCAAAGCATCCAAACAGTACCATTCGCCAATTTTTTGTTCTTCAAGTTTAAGTGAACAATGAGCCCCAATGGTTAATCCTTTATCGGAAATTATTTGTAATTTTCGACAAGTAGAACAATGAATGGAACAGGTAGACGGTTGAAATCTTTGTATATATTGCTTCTATATAGTCTAAGAAACATATATGCAAAGCGTCCAAACAGTACAATTCGCCAATTATTTGATCTTCAAGTTTAAGTGAACTACGAGCCCCATTATTAGTACTTTAACGGAAATTATTTGTAACTTGCGACAAGTAGAACAATGAATGGAACAGGTAGCCGGTTGAAATCTTTGTATATATTGCTTCTACATAGTCTAAGAAACATATATGCAAAGCATCCAAAGAGTACAATTCGCCAATTTTTTGTTCTTCAAGTTTAAGTGAACAATGAGCCCCAATGGTTAATCCTTTATCGGTAATTATTTGTAACTTTCGACAAGTAGAACAATGAATGGAACAGGTAAACGGTTGAAATCCTTGTATATATTGCGTCAATATAATCTAAGAAACATATATGCAAAGCATCCAAACAGTACAATTCGCCAATTTTTTGTTCTTCAAGTTTAAGTGAACAATGAGCCCCAATGGTTAATCTTTTATCGGTAATTATTTGTAACTTTCGACAAGTAGAACAATGAATGGAACAGGTAGACGGTTGAAATCCTTGTATATATTGCTTCTATATAGTCTAAGAAACATATATGCAAAGCGTCCAAAGAGTACAATTCGCCAATTATTTGATCTTCAAGTTTAAGTGAACTACGAGCCCCATTGTTAGTACTTTAACGGAAATTATTTGTAACTTGCGACAAGTAGAACAATGAATGGAACAGGTAGCCGGTTGAAATCTTTGTATATATTGCTTCTATATAGTCTAAGAAACATATATGCAATGCATCCAAACAGTACAATTCGCCAATTTTTTGTTCTTCAAGTTTAAGTGAACTACGAGCCCCATTGTTAATCCTTTAAAGGAAATTATTTGTAAATTTCGACAAGTAGAACAATGAATGGATCATGTAGACGGTTGAAATCATTGTATATACTGCTTCTATATAGCCTACGAAACATATATGCAAAGCATCCAAACAGTGCAATTCGCCAATTTTTTGTTCTTCAAGTTTAAGTGAACTACGAGCCCCATTGTTAATCTTTAACGGAAATTAATTGTAACTTTCTACAAGTAGAACAATGATTGGAACACACAGACGGTTGAAATATTTGTATATATTGCTTCTATATAATCTAAGAAACATATATGCAAAGCATCCAAACAGTACAATTCGACAATTTTTTGCTCTTCAAGTTTAAGTGAACTACGAGCCCCATTGTTAATGCCTTAACGGAAATTATTTGTAACTTTCGACAAGTAGAACAATGAATGGAACAGGTAGCCGGTTGAAATCTTTGTATATATTGCTTCTACATAGTCTAAGAAACATATATGCAAAGCATCCAAAGAGTACAATTCGCCAATTTTTTGTTCTTCAAGTTTATGTGAACAATGAGCCCCAATGGTTAATCCTTTATCGGAAATTATTTGTAAATTTCGACAAGTAGAACAATGAATGGATCTTGTAGACGGTCGAAAAAATTGTATATATTGCTTCTATATAGTCTACGAAACATATATGCAAAGCATCCAAACAGTACAATTCGCCAATTTTTTGTACTTCAAGTTTAAGTGAGCAATGAGCCCCAATGGTTAATCCTTTATCGGAAATTAATTGTAACTTTCGACAAGTAGAACAATGAATGGAACAGGTAGACGGTTGAAATCTTTGTATATGTTGCTTCTATATAGTCTAAGAAACATATATGCAAAGCATCCAAACAGTACAATTCGCCAATTTATTGTTCTTCAAGTTTAAGTGAACAACGAGCCCCATTGTTAATCCTTTAAAGGAAATTATTTGTAACTTTCGACAAGTAGAACAATGAATGGAACAGGTAGACGGTTGAAATCTTTGTATATATTGCTTTTATATAGTCTAAGAAACATATATGCAAAGCATCCAAACAGTACAATTCGCCAATTTTTTGTTCTTCAAGTTTAAGTGAGCAATGAGGCCCAATGTTTAATCCTTTATCGGAAATTATTTGTAAATTTCGACAAGTAGAACAATGAATGGAACTGGTAGCCGGTTGAAATCTTTGTATATATTGCTTCTATATAGTCTAAGAAACATATATGCAAAGCATCCAAACAGTACAATTCGCCAATTTTTTGTTCTTCAAGTTTAAGTGAACAATGAGCCCCAATGGTTAATCCTTTATCGGAAATTATTTGTAAATTTCGACAAGTAGAACAATGAATGGAACAGGTAGCCGGTTGAAATCAATGTATATATTGCTTCTATATAGACTAAGAAACATATATGCAAAGCATCCAAACAGTACCATTCGCCAATTTTTTGTTCTTCAAGTTTAAGTGAACAATGAGCCCCAATGGTTAATCCTTTATCGGAAATTATTTGTAAATTTCGACAAGTAGAACAATGAATAGTACAGGTAGACGGGTGAAATCTTTCTATATATTGCTTCTAAATAGTCTAAGAAACATCTATGCAAAGCATCCAAACAGTACAATTCGCCAATTTTTTGTTCTTCAAGTTTAAGTGAACTACGAGCCCCATTGTTAATCCTTTAAAGGAAATTATTTGTAAATTTCGACAAGTAGAACAATGAATGGATCTTGTAGACGGTTGAAAAAATTGTATATATTGCTTCTATATAGTCTACGAAACATATATGCAAAGCATCCAAACAGTACAATTCGCCAATTTTTTGTACTTCAAGTTTAAGTGAACTACGAGCCCCATTGTTAATCCTTTAACGGAAATTAATTGTAACTTTCGACAAGTAGAACAATGAATGGAACAGGTAGACGGTCGAAATCTTTGTATATATTGCTTCTATATAGTCTAAGAAACATATATGCAAAGCATCCAAACAGTACAATTCGCCAATTTTTTGTTCTTCAAGTTTAAGTGAGCAATGAGCCCCAATGGTTAATCCTTTAACGGAAATTAATTGTAACTTTCGACAAGTAGAACAATGAATGGAACTGGTAGCCGGTTGCAATCTTTGTATATATTGCTTCTATATAATCTAAGAAACATATATGAAAAGCATCCAAACAGTACCATTCGCCAATTTTTTGTTCTTCAAGTTTAAGTGAACAATGAGCCCCAATGGTTAATTCTTTATCGGAAATTATTTGTAATTTTCGACAAGTAGAACAATGAATGGAACAGGTAGACGGTTGAAATCTTTGTATATATTGCTTCTATATAATCTAAGAAACATATATGCAAAGCATCCAAATAGTACCATTCACCAATTTTTTGTTCTTCAAGTTTAAGTGAACAATGAGCCCCAATGGTTAATCCTTTATCGGAAATTATTTGTAATTTTCGACAAGTAGAACAATGAATGGAACAGGTAGACAGTTGAAATCTTTGTATATATTGCTTCTATATAATCTAAGAAACATATATGCAAAGCATCCAAACAGTACCATTCGCCAATTTTTTGTTCTTCAAGTTTAAGTGAACAACGAGCCCCATTGATAATCATGAAACGGAAATTATTTGTAACTTTCTACAAGTAGAACAATGAATAGAGCAGGTAGACGGTTGAAATCTTTGTATATGTTGCTTCTATATAGTCTAAGAAACCTATATGCAAAGCATCTAAACAGTAACAATCGCCAATTTTTTGATCTTCAAGTTTAAGTGAACAATGAGCCCCAATGGTTAATCCGTTATCGGAAATTATTTGTAACTTTCGACAAGTAGAACAATGAACGGAACAGGTACACGGTTGAATCTTTGTATATATTGCTTCTATATAGTCTAAGAAACATATATGCAAAGCATCCAAACAGTACCATTCGCCAATTTTTTGTTCTTCAAGTTTAAGTGAACAATGAGCCCCAATGGTTAATCCTTTATCGGAAATTATTTGTAATTTTCGACAAGTAGAACAATGAATGGAACAGGTAGACGGTTGAAATCTTTGTATATATTGCTTCTATATAGTCTAAGAAACATATATGCAAAGCGTCCAAACAGTACAATTCGCCAATTATTTGATCTTCAAGTTTAAGTGTACTACGAGCCCCATTATTAGTACTTTAACGGAAATTATTTGTAACTTGCGACAAGTAGAACAATGAATGGAACAGGTATCCGGTTGAAATCTTTGTATATATTGCTTCTACATAGTCTAAGTAACATATATGCAAAGCATCCAAAGAGTACAATTCGCCAATTTTTTGTTCTTCAAGTTTAAGTGAACAATGAGCCCCAATGGTTAATCCTTTATCGGTAATTATTTGTAACTTTCGACAAGTAGAACAATGAATGGAACAGGTAGACGGTTGAAATCCTTGTATATATTGCGTCTATATAATCTAAGAAACATATATGCAAAGCATCCAAACAGTACCATTCGCCAATTTTTTGTTCTTCAAGTTTAAGTGAACTACGAGCCCCATTGTTAATCCTTTAAAGGAAATTATTTGTAAATTTCGACAAGTAGAACAATGAATGGAACAGGTAGACTGTTGAAATCATTGTATATATTGCTTCTACATAGTCTAAGAAACATATATGCACAGCGTCCAAACAGTAAAATTCGCCAATTATTTGATCTTCAAGTTTAAGTGAACTACGAGCCCCATTGTTAATACTTTAACGGAAATTATTTGTAACTTTCTACAAGTAGAACAATGAATAGTACAGGTAGACGGTTGAAATCTTTGTATATGTTGCTTCTATATAGTCTACGAAACCTATATGCAAAGCATCTAAACAGTAACAATCGCCAATTTTTTGATCTTCAAGTTTAAGTGAACAATGAGCCCCAATGGTTAATCCGTTATCGGAAATTATTTGTAACTTGCGACAAGTAGAACAATGAATGGAACAGGTACACGGTTGAATCTTTGTATATATTGCTTCTATATAGTCTAAGAAACATATATGCAAAGCATCCAAACAGTACCATTCGCCAATTTTTTGTTCTTCGAGTTTAAGTGAACAACGAGCCCCATTGATAATCATTAAAGGAAATTAATTGTA
The DNA here is from genome assembly GCA_963989415.1 of Cerceris ruficornis. Classification (NCBI taxonomy): domain Eukaryota; kingdom Metazoa; phylum Arthropoda; class Insecta; order Hymenoptera; family Crabronidae; genus Cerceris; species Cerceris ruficornis. Next base: position 3,469,584 of record CAXDIW010000229.1, on the reverse strand, counting down.
AATTTCTACAAGTAGAACAATGAATGGAACAGGTAGACGGTTGAAATCCTTGTATATATTGCGTCTATATAATCTAAGAAACATATATGCAAAGCATCCAAACAGTACCATTCGCCAATTTTTTGCTCTTCAAGTTTAAGTGAACTACGAGCCCCATTGTTAATCCCTTAACGGAAATTATTTGTAAATTTATGACAAGTAGAACAATGAATGGAACAGGTAGACGGTTGAAATCAATGTATATATTGCTTCTATATAGTCTAAGAAACATATATGCAAAGCATCCAAACAGTACCATTCGCCAATTTTTTGTTCGTCAAGTTTAAGTGAACAACGAGCCCCATTGTTAATCCTTTAAAGGAAATTATTTGTAAATTTCGACAAGTAGAACAATGAATAGTACAGGTAGACGGTTGAAATCTTTGTATATGTTGCTTCTATATAGTCTACGAAACCTATATGCAAAGCATCTAAACAGTAACAATCGCCAATTTCTTGTTCTTCAAGTTTAAGTAAATTACGATCCCCATTGTTAAACCTTTAAAGGAAATTATTTGTAACTTTCGACAAGTAGAACATGGAATGGAACAGGTAGACGGTTGAAATCATTGTATATATTGCTTCTATATAGTCTAAGAAACATATATGCAAAGCATCTAAACGGTAACAATCGCCTATTTTTTGATATTCAAGTTTAAGTGAACAGCGAGCCCCATTGTTAATCCTTTAAAGGAAATTATTTGTAAATTTCGACAAGTAGAACAATGAATGGAACAGGTAGACGGTTGAAATCTTTGTATATATTGCTTCTATATAGTCTAAGAAACATATATGCAAAGCATCCAAACAGTACAATTCGCCAATTTTTTGTTCTTCAAGTTTAAGTGAACAATGAGCCCCAATGGTTAATCCTTTATCGGAAATTATTTGTAACTTTCGACAAGTAGAACAATGAATGGAACAGGTAGACTGTTGAAATCATTGCATATATTGCTTCTATATAGTCTAAGAAACATATATGCAAAGCAGCCAAACAGTACAATTCGCCAATTTTTTGTTCTTCAAGTTTAAGTAAACTACGATCCCCATTGTTAATCCCTTAACGGAAATTATTTGTAACTTTCGACAAGTAGAACAATGAATGGAACTGGTAGACGGTTGAAATCATTGTATATATTGCTTTTATATAGTCTAAGAAACATATATGCAAAGCATCCAAACAGTACCATTCGCCAATTTTTTGTTCTTCGAGTTTAAGTGAACAACGAGCCCCATTGATAATCATTAAAGGAAATTAATTGTAAATTTCGGCAAGTAGAACAATGAATGGAACAGGTAGACTGTTGAAATCATTGCATATATTGCTTCTATATAGTCTAAGAAACATATATGCAAAGCAGCCAAACAGTACAATTCGCCAATTTTTAGTTCTTCAAGTTTAAGTAAACTACGATCCCCATTGTTAACCCCTTAACGGAAATTATTTGTAACTTTCGACAAGTAGAACAATGAATGGAACTGGTAGACGGTTGAAATCATTGTATATATTGCTTTTATATAGTCTAAGAAACATATATGCAAAGCATCCAAACAGTACAATTCGCCAATTTTTTGTTCTTCAAGTATAAGTGAACAATGAGCCCCAATGGTTAATCCTTTATCGGAAATTATTTGTAACTTTCGACAAGTAGAACAATGAATGGAACAGGTAGACTGTTGAAATCATTGCATATATTGCTTCTATATAGTCTAAGAAACATATATGCAAAGCATCCAAACAGTACAATCCGCCAATTTTTTGTTCTTCAAGTTTAAGTGAACAATGAGCCCCAATGGTTAATCCTTTATCGGAAATTATTTGTAACTTTCGACAAGTAGAACAATGAATGGAACAGGTAGACGCTTGAAATCTTTGTATATATTGCTTCTATATAGTCTAAGAAACATATATGCAAAGCATCCAAACAGTACAATTCGCCAATTTATTGTTCTTCAAGTTTAAGTGAACAATGAGCCCCATTGTTAATCCATTAAAGGAAATTAATTGTAAATTTCGGCAAGTAGAACTATGAATGGAACAGGTAGACTGTTGAAATCATTGCATATATTGCTTCTATATAGTCTAAGAAACATATATGCAAAGCATCCAAACAGTAGAATACGCCAATTTCTTGTTCTTCAAGTTTAAGTAAACTACGATCCCCATTGTTAAACCTTTAAAGGAAATTATTTGTAACTTTCGACAAGTAGAACATGGAATGGAACAGGTAGACGGTTGAAATCATTGTATATATTGCTTCTATATAGTCTAAGAAACATATATGCAAAGCATCTAAACGGTAACAATCGCCAATTTTTTGATATTCAAGTTTAAGTGAACAGCGAGCCCCATTGATAATCATGAAATGGAAATTATTTGTAACTTTCTACAAGTAGAACAATGAATAGTACAGGTAGACGGGTGAAATCTTTCTATATATTGCTTCTAAATAGTCTAAGAAACATATATGAAAAGCATCCAAACAGTACAATTCGCCAATTTTTTGTTCTTCAAGTTTAAGTAAACTACGATCCCCATTGTTAATCCCTTAACGGAAATTATTTGAAACTGTCGACAAGTAGAACAATGAATGGAACAGGTAGACTGTTGAAATCATTGTATATATTGCTTCCATATAGTCTAAGAAACATATATGCAAATCGTCCAAACAGTACAATTCGCCAATTATTTGATCTTCAAGTTTAAGTGAACTACGAGCCCCATTGTTAATACTTTAACGGAAATTATTTGTAATTTGCGACAAGTAGAACAATGAATGGAACAGGTAGCCGGTTGAAATCAATGTATATATTGCGTCTATATAGTCTAAGAAACATATATGCAAAGCATCCAAACGATACCATTCGCAATTTTTTTGTTCTTCAAGTTTAAGTGAACAACGAGCCCCATTGTTAATCCTTTAAAGGAAATTATTTGTAAATTTCGACAAGTAGAACAATGATTGGAACACGTAGACGGTTGAAATCTTTGTATATATTGCTTACATATAGTCTAAGAAACATGTACGCAAAGCATCCAAACAGTACCAATCGCCAATTTTTTGTTCTTCAAGTTTAAGTGAACAATGAGCCCCAATGGTTAATTCTTTATCGGAAATTATTTGTAATTTTCGACAAGTTGAACAATGAATGGAACAGGTAGACGCTTGAAATCTTTGTATATATTGCTTCTATATAATCTAAGAAACATATATGAAAAGCATCCAAACAGTACCATTCGCCAATTTTTTGTTCTTCAAGTTTAAGTGAACAATGAGGCCCAATGGTTAATTCTTTATCGGAAATTATTTGTAATTTTCGACAAGTAGAACAATGAATGGAACAGGTAGACGGTTGAAATCTTTGTATATATTGCTTCTATATAATCTAAGAAACATATATGCAAAGCATCCAAATAGTACCATTCACCAATTTTTTGTTCTTCAAGTTTAAGTGAACAATGAGCCCCAATGGTTAATCCTTTATCGGAAATTATTTGTAATTTTCGACAAGTAGAACAATGAATGGAACAGGTAGACAGTTGAAATCTTTGTATATATTGCTTCTATATAATCTAAGAAACATATATGCAAAGCATCCAAACAGTACCATTCGCCAATTTTTTGTTCTTCAAGTTTAAGTGAACAACGAGCCCCATTGATAATCATGAAACGGAAATTATTTGTAACTTTCTACAAGTAGAACAATGAATAGAGCAGGTAGACGGTTGAAATCTTTGTATATGTTGCTTCTATATAGTCTAAGAAACCTATATGCAAAGCATCTAAACAGTAACAATCGCCAATTTTTTGATCTTCAAGTTTAAGTGAACAATGAGCCCCAATGGTTAATCCGTTATCGGAAATTATTTGTAACTTTCGACAAGTAGAACATGGAATGGAACAGGTAGACGGTTGAAATCATTGTATATATTGCTTCTATATAGTCTAAGAAACATATATGCAAAGCATCTAAACGGTAACAATCGCCAATTTTTTGATATTCAAGTTTAAGTGAACAGCGAGCCCCATTGATAATCATGAAATGGAAATTATTTGTAACTTTCTACAAGTAGAACAATGAATAGTACAGGTAGACGGGTGAAATCTTTCTATATATTGCTTCTAAATAGTCTAAGAAACATATATGAAAAGCATCCAAACAGTACAATTCGCCAATTTTTTGTTCTTCAAGTTTAAGTAAACTACGATCCCCATTGTTAATCCCTTAACGGAAATTATTTGAAACTGTCGACAAGTAGAACAATGAATGGAACAGGTAGACGGTTGAAATCATTGTATATATTGCTTCTATATAGTCTAAGAAACATGTATGCAAAGCATCCAAATAGTACAATTCGACAATTTTTTGTACTTCAAGTTTAAGTGAACTACGAGCCCCATTGTTAATCCCTTAAAGGAAATTATTTCTAAATTTCGACAAGTAGAACAATGAATGGATCATGTAGACGGTTGAAATCATTGTATATATTGCTTCTATATAGTCTACGAAACATATATGCAAAGCATCCAAACAGTACCATTCGCCAATTTATTGTTCTTCAAGTTTAAGTGAACAACGAGCCCCATTGATAATCATGAAAGGGAAATTATTTCTAACTTTCTACAAGTAGAACAATGAATAGACCAATTAGACTGTTGAAATCTTTGTATATATTGCTTCTATATAGTCTAAGAAACATATATGCAAGGCATCCAAACAGTAACATTCGCCAATTTTTTGTTCTTCAAGTTTAAGTGAACTACGAGCCCAATTGTTAATCTTTTAAATTAAATTATTTGTAAATTTCGACAAGGAGAACAATGAATGGAAAAGGTAGACGGTTCAAATCATTGTATATATTGCTTTTATATAGTCTAAGAAACATATATGCAAAGCTTCCAAACAGTACCATTCGCCAATTTTTTGTTCTTCAAGTTTAAGTGAACTACGAGCCCCATTGCTAATCCTTTAAAGGAAATTATTTGTAAATTTCGACAAGTAGAACAATGATTGGAACACGTAGACGGTTGAAATCTTTGTATATATTGCTTCCATATAGTCTAAGAAACATGTACGCAAAGCATCCAAACAGTACCATTCGCCAATTTGTTGTTCTTCAAGTTTAAGTGAACAATGAGCCCCATTGTTAATCCTTTATCGGAAATTATTTGTAATTTTCGACAAGTAGAACAATGAATGGAACAGGTAGACGGTTGAAATCTTTGTATATATTGCTTCTATATAATCTAAGAAACATATATGCAAAGCATCTAAACGGTAACAATCGCCAATTTTTTGATCTTCAAGTTTAAGTGAACTACGAGCCCCATTGTTAATCCTTTAAAGGAAATTATTTCTATATTTCGACAAGTAGAACAAGGAATGGATCATGTAGACGGTTGAAATCATTGTATATATTGCTTCTATATAGTCTACGAAACATATATGCAAAGCATCCAAACAGTACCACTCGCCAATTTTTTGTTCTTCAAGTTTAAGTGAACTACGAGCCCCATTGTTAATCCTTTAAAGGAAATTAATTGTAACTTTCGACATGTAGATCAATGAATGGAACATGTAGACGGTTGAAATCTTTGTATATATTGCTTCTATATAGTCTAAGAAACATATATGCAAAGCATCCAAACAGTACCATTCGCCAATTTTTTGTTCTTCAAGTTTAAGTGAACTACGAGCCCCATTGTTAATCCTTTAACGGAAATTAATTGTAACTTTCTACAAGTAGAAAAATGATTGGAACACGTAGACGGTTGAAATCTTTGTATATATTGCTTCCGTATAGTCTAAGAAACATGTACGCAAAGCATCCAAACAGTACCATTCGCCAATTTTTTGTTGTTCAAGTTTAAGTAAACAATGAGCCCCAATGGTTAATCCTTTATCGGAAATTACTTGTAATTTTCGACAAGTAGAACAATGAATGGAACAGGTAGACGGTTGAAATCATTGTATATATTGCTTCTATATAATATAAGAAACAAATATTCAAAGCATCAAAACAGTACCATTCGCCAATTTTTTGTTCTTCAAGTTTAAGTGAACTACGAGCCCCATTGTTAATCCTTTAAAGGAAATTATTTGTAAATTTCGACAAGTAGAACAATGAATGGAACAGGTAGACTGTTGAAATCATTGTATATATTGCTTCTATATAGTCTAAGAAACATATATGCAAAGCATCCAAACAGTACAATTCGCCAATTTTTTGTTCTTCAAGTTTAAGTGAACTACGAGCCCCATTGTTAATCCTTTAAAGGAAATTATTTGTAAATTTCGACAAGTAGAACAATGAATGGTTCATGTAGACGGTTGAAATCATTGTATATATTGCTTCTATATAGTCTACGAAACATATATGCAAAGCATCTAAACAGTAACAATCGCCAATTTTTTGATCTTCAAGTTTAAGTGAACAGCGAGCCCCATTGATAATCATGAAATGGAAATTATTTGTAACTTTCTACAAGTAGAACAATGAATAGTACAGGTAGACGGGTGAAATCTTTCTATATATTGCTTCTACATAGTCTAAGAAACATCTATGCAAAGCATCCAAACAGTACAATTCGCCAATTTTTTGTTCTTCAAGTTTAAGTGAACTACGAGCCCCATTGTTAATCCTTTAACGGAAATTAATTGTAACTTTCTACAAGTAGAACAATGATTGGAACACGTAGACGGTTGAAATCTTTGTATATATTGCTTCCATATAGTCTAAGAAACATATATGCAAAGCATCCAAACAGTACCATTCGCCAATTTTTTGTTCTTCAAGTTTAAGTGAACAATGAGACCCATTGTCAATCCTTTATCGGAAATTATTTGTAACTTTCGACAAGTAGATCAATGAATGGATCATGTAGACGGTTGAAAAAATTGTATATATTGCTTCTATATAGTCTGAGAAACATATATGCAAAGCATCCAAACAGTACAATTCGCCAATTTTTTGTTCTGCAATTTTAAGTGAATTACGAGCCCCATTGTTAATCCTTTAAAGGAAATTATTTGTAAATTTCGACAAGTAGAACAATGATTGGATCAGGTAGACGGTTGAAATCATTGTATATATTGCTTCTATATAATCTACGAAACATATATGCAAAGCATCCAAACAGTACCATTCGCCAATTTTTTGTTCTTCAAGTTTAAGTGAACTACGGTCCCCATTGTTAATCCCTTAACGGAAATTATTTGTAACTTTCGACAAGTAGAACAGTGAATGCAACAGGTAGACGGTTGAAATCTTTGTATATATTGCTTCTATATAGTAAAAGAAACATATATGCAAAGCATCCAAACAGTACAATTCGCCAATTTTTTGTTCTTCAAGTTTAAGTGAACAATGAGCCCCAATGGTCAATCCTTTATCGGAAATTATTTGTAACTTTCGACAAGTAGAACAATGAATGGAACTGGTAGACGGTTGAAATCTTTTTATATATTGCTTCTAAATAGTCTAAGAAACATATATGCAAAGCATCCAAACAGTACAATTCGCCAATTATTTGTTCTTCAAGTTTAAGTAAACTACGATCCCCAATGGTTAATCCCTTAACGGAAATTATTTGTAACTTTCGACAAGTAGAACAGTGAATGGAACTGGTAGACGGTTGAAATCTTTTTATATATTGCTTCTAAATAGTCTAAGAAACATATATGCAAAGCATCCAAACAGTACAATTCGCCAATTTTTTGTTCTTCAAGTTTAAGTGAACAATGAGCCCCAATGGTTAATCCGTTATCAGAAATTATTTGTAACTTTCGACAAGTAGAACAATGAATGGAACAGGTAGACGGTTGAAATCATTGTATATATTGCATCTATATAGTCTAAGAAACATATATGCAAAGCATCCAAACAGTACCATTCGCCAATTTTTTGTTCTTCAAGTTTAAGTGAACAATGAGCCCTATTGTTAATCCTTTATCGGAAATTATTTGTAACTTTCGACAAGTAGAACAATCAATGGAACTGGTAGACGGTTGAAATCTTTGTATATATTGCTTCTATATAGTCTAAGAAACATATATGCAAATCATCCAAACAGTACAATTCGCCAATTATTTGATCTTCAAGTTTAAGTGAACTACGAGCCCCATTGTTAATACTTTAACGGAAATTATTTGTAACTTGCGACAAGTAGAACAATGAATGGAACAGGTAGACGGTTGAAATCATTGTATATATTGCATCTATATAGTCTAAGAAACATATATGCAAAGCATCCAAACAGTACCATTCGCCAATTTTTTGTTCTTCAAGTTTAAGTGAACAACTAGCCCCATTGATAATCATGAAACGGAAATTATTTGTAACTTTCTACAAGTAGAACAATGAATAGAACAGGTAGACGGTTGAAATCTTTGTATATGTTGCTTCTATATAGTCTACGAAACCTATATGCAAAGCATCTAAACAGTAACATTCGCCAATTTTTTGATCTTCAAGTTTAAGTGAACAATGAGCCCCAATGGTTAATCCGTTATCGGAAATTATTTGTAACTTTCGACAAGTAGAACAATGAATGGAACAGGTAGACGGTTGAAATCTTTGTATATATTGCTTCTATATAGTCTAAGAAACATATATGCAAAGCATCCAAACCGTACCATTCGCCAATTTTTTGTTCTTCAAGTTTAAGTGAACAATGAGCCCCATTGTTAATCCTTTATCGGAAATTATTTGTAACTTTCGGCAAGTAGAACAATCAATGGAACTGGTAGACGGTTGAAATCTTTGTATATGTTGCTTCTATATAGTCTAAGAAACCTATATGCAAAGCATCTAAACAGTAACATTCGCCAATTTTTTGATCTTCAAGTTTAAGTGAACATTGAGCCCCATTGTTAATCCTTTATCGGAAATTATTTGTAACTTTCGACAAGTAGAACAATGAATGGAACAGGTAGACGGTTGAAATCTTTGTATATATTGCTTCCATATAGTCTAAGAAACATGTACGCAAAGCATCCAAACAGTACCATTCGCCAATTTGTTGTTCTTCAAGTTTAAGTGAACAATGAGCCCCATTGTTAATCCTTTATCGGAAATTATTTGTAATTTTCGACAAGTAGAACAATGAATGGAACAGGTAGACGGTTGAAATCTTTGTATATATTGCTTCTATATAATCTAAGAAACATATATGCAAAGCATCTAAACGGTAACAATCGCCAATTTTTTGATCTTCAAGTTTAAGTGAACTACGAGCCCCATTGTTAATCCTTTAAAGGAAATTATTTCTATATTTCGACAAGTAGAACAAGGAATGGATCATGTAGACGGTTGAAATCATTGTATATATTGCTTCTATATAGTCTACGAAACATATATGCAAAGCATCCAAACAGTACCACTCGCCAATTTTTTGTTCTTCAAGTTTAAGTGAACTACGAGCCCCATTGTTAATCCTTTAAAGGAAATTAATTGTAACTTTCGACATGTAGATCAATGAATGGAACATGTAGACGGTTGAAATCTTTGTATATATTGCTTCTATATAGTCTAAGAAACATATATGCAAAGCATCCAAACAGTACCATTCGCCAATTTTTTGTTCTTCAAGTTTAAGTGAACTACGAGCCCCATTGTTAATCCTTTAACGGAAATTAATTGTAACTTTCTACAAGTAGAAAAATGATTGGAACACGTAGACGGTTGAAATCTTTGTATATATTGCTTCCGTATAGTCTAAGAAACATGTACGCAAAGCATCCAAACAGTACCATTCGCCAATTTTTTGTTGTTCAAGTTTAAGTAAACAATGAGCCCCAATGGTTAATCCTTTATCGGAAATTACTTGTAATTTTCGACAAGTAGAACAATGAATGGAACAGGTAGACGGTTGAAATCATTGTATATATTGCTTCTATATAATATAAGAAACAAATATTCAAAGCATCAAAACAGTACCATTCGCCAATTTTTTGTTCTTCAAGTTTAAGTGAACTACGAGCCCCATTGTTAATCCTTTAAAGGAAATTATTTGTAAATTTCGACAAGTAGAACAATGAATGGAACAGGTAGACTGTTGAAATCATTGTATATATTGCTTCTATATAGTCTAAGAAACATATATGCAAAGCATCCAAACAGTACAATTCGCCAATTTTTTGTTCTTCAAGTTTAAGTGAACTACGAGCCCCATTGTTAATCCTTTAAAGGAAATTATTTGTAAATTTCGACAAGTAGAACAATGAATGGTTCATGTAGACGGTTGAAATCATTGTATATATTGCTTCTATATAGTCTACGAAACATATATGCAAAGCATCTAAACAGTAACAATCGCCAATTTTTTGATCTTCAAGTTTAAGTGAACAGCGAGCCCCATTGATAATCATGAAATGGAAATTATTTGTAACTTTCTACAAGTAGAACAATGAATAGTACAGGTAGACGGGTGAAATCTTTCTATATATTGCTTCTACATAGTCTAAGAAACATCTATGCAAAGCATCCAAACAGTACAATTCGCCAATTTTTTGTTCTTCAAGTTTAAGTGAACTACGAGCCCCATTGTTAATCCTTTAACGGAAATTAATTGTAACTTTCTACAAGTAGAACAATGATTGGAACACGTAGACGGTTGAAATCTTTGTATATATTGCTTCCATATAGTCTAAGAAACATATATGCAAAGCATCCAAACAGTACCATTCGCCAATTTTTTGTTCTTCAAGTTTAAGTGAACAATGAGACCCATTGTCAATCCTTTATCGGAAATTATTTGTAACTTTCGACAAGTAGATCAATGAATGGATCATGTAGACGGTTGAAAAAATTGTATATATTGCTTCTATATAGTCTGAGAAACATATATGCAAAGCATCCAAACAGTACAATTCGCCAATTTTTTGTTCTGCAATTTTAAGTGAATTACGAGCCCCATTGTTAATCCTTTAAAGGAAATTATTTGTAAATTTCGACAAGTAGAACAATGATTGGATCAGGTAGACGGTTGAAATCATTGTATATATTGCTTCTATATAATCTACGAAACATATATGCAAAGCATCCAAACAGTACCATTCGCCAATTTTTTGTTCTTCAAGTTTAAGTGAACTACGGTCCCCATTGTTAATCCCTTAACGGAAATTATTTGTAACTTTCGACAAGTAGAACAGTGAATGCAACAGGTAGACGGTTGAAATCTTTGTATATATTGCTTCTATATAGTAAAAGAAACATATATGCAAAGCATCCAAACAGTACAATTCGCCAATTTTTTGTTCTTCAAGTTTAAGTGAACAATGAGCCCCAATGGTCAATCCTTTATCGGAAATTATTTGTAACTTTCGACAAGTAGAACAATGAATGGAACTGGTAGACGGTTGAAATCTTTTTATATATTGCTTCTAAATAGTCTAAGAAACATATATGCAAAGCATCCAAACAGTACAATTCGCCAATTATTTGTTCTTCAAGTTTAAGTAAACTACGATCCCCAATGGTTAATCCCTTAACGGAAATTATTTGTAACTTTCGACAAGTAGAACAGTGAATGGAACTGGTAGACGGTTGAAATCTTTTTATATATTGCTTCTAAATAGTCTAAGAAACATATATGCAAAGCATCCAAACAGTACAATTCGCCAATTTTTTGTTCTTCAAGTTTAAGTGAACAATGAGCCCCAATGGTTAATCCGTTATCAGAAATTATTTGTAACTTTCGACAAGTAGAACAATGAATGGAACAGGTAGACGGTTGAAATCATTGTATATATTGCATCTATATAGTCTAAGAAACATATATGCAAAGCATCCAAACAGTACCATTCGCCAATTTTTTGTTCTTCAAGTTTAAGTGAACAATGAGCCCTATTGTTAATCCTTTATCGGAAATTATTTGTAACTTTCGACAAGTAGAACAATCAATGGAACTGGTAGACGGTTGAAATCTTTGTATATATTGCTTCTATATAGTCTAAGAAACATATATGCAAATCATCCAAACAGTACAATTCGCCAATTATTTGATCTTCAAGTTTAAGTGAACTACGAGCCCCATTGTTAATACTTTAACGGAAATTATTTGTAACTTGCGACAAGTAGAACAATGAATGGAACAGGTAGACGGTTGAAATCATTGTATATATTGCATCTATATAGTCTAAGAAACATATATGCAAAGCATCCAAACAGTACCATTCGCCAATTTTTTGTTCTTCAAGTTTAAGTGAACAACTAGCCCCATTGATAATCATGAAACGGAAATTATTTGTAACTTTCTACAAGTAGAACAATGAATAGAACAGGTAGACGGTTGAAATCTTTGTATATGTTGCTTCTATATAGTCTACGAAACCTATATGCAAAGCATCTAAACAGTAACATTCGCCAATTTTTTGATCTTCAAGTTTAAGTGAACAATGAGCCCCAATGGTTAATCCGTTATCGGAAATTATTTGTAACTTTCGACAAGTAGAACAATGAATGGAACAGGTAGACGGTTGAAATCTTTGTATATATTGCTTCTATATAGTCTAAGAAACATATATGCAAAGCATCCAAACCGTACCATTCGCCAATTTTTTGTTCTTCAAGTTTAAGTGAACAATGAGCCCCATTGTTAATCCTTTATCGGAAATTATTTGTAACTTTCGGCAAGTAGAACAATCAATGGAACTGGTAGACGGTTGAAATCTTTGTATATGTTGCTTCTATATAGTCTAAGAAACCTATATGCAAAGCATCTAAACAGTAACATTCGCCAATTTTTTGATCTTCAAGTTTAAGTGAACATTGAGCCCCATTGTTAATCCTTTATCGGAAATTATTTGTAACTTTCGACAAGTAGAACAATGAATGGAACAGGTAGACGGTTGAAATCTTTGTATATATTGCTTCTATATAGTCTAAGAAACATATATGCAAAGCATCCAAACAGTACCATTCGCCAATTATTTCATCTTCATGTTTAAGTGAACTACGAGCCCCATTGTTAATACTTTAAAGGAAATTATTTGTAAATTTCGACAAGTAGAACAATGAATGGATCAGGTAGACGGTTGAAATCTTTGTATATATTGCTTCCATATAGTCTAAGAAACATATATGCAAAGCATCCAAACAGTACCATTCGCCAATTTTTTGTTCTTCAAGTTTAAGTGAACAACGAGCCCCATTGTTAATCCTTTAAAGGAAATTATTTGTAAATTTCTACAAGTAGAACAATGAATGGAACAGGTAGACGGTTGAAATCTTTGTATATATTGCTTCTATATATTCTAAGAAACATATATGCAAAGCATCCAAACAGTACCATTCGCCAATTTTTTGTTCTTCAAGTTTAAGTGAACTACGAGCCCCATTGTTAATCCTTTAACGGAAATTAATTGTAACTTTCTACAAGTAGAACAATGATTGGAACACGTAGACGGTTGAAATCTTTGTATATATTGCTTCCACTTAGTCTAAGAAACATATATGCAAAGAATCCAAAACAGTACCATTCTCCAATTTTTTGTCCTTCAAGTTTAAGTGAACAATGAGACCCATTGTTAATCCTTTATCGGAAATTATTTGTAACTTTCGGCAAGTAGAACAATGAATGGAACAGGTGGACGGTTGAAATCTTTGTATATATTGCTTCTATATAGTCTAAGAAACATATATGCAAAGCATCCAAACAGTACAATTCGCCAATTTTTTGTTCTTCAAGTTTAAGTGAACTACGAGCCCCATTGTTAATCCTTTAAAGGAAATTATTTGTAAATTTCGACAAGTAGAACAATGAATAGTACAGGTAGACGGGTGAAATCTTTCTATATATTGTTTCTAAATAGTCTAAGAAACATATATGCAAAGCATCCAAACAGTACAATTCGCCAATTTTTTGTACTTCAAGTTTAAGTGAAATACGAGCCCAATTGTTAATCCTTTAAAGGAAATTATTTGTAAATTTCGACAAGTAGAACAATGAATGGATCATGTAGACGGTTGAAATCATTGTATATATTGCTTCTATATAGTCTACGAAACATATATGCAAAGCATCCAAACTGTACAATTCGCCAATTCTTTGTTCTTCAAGTTTAAGTGAACTACGAGCCCCATTGTCAATCCTTTAACGGAAATTAATTGTAACTTTCTACAAGTAGAACAATGATTGGATCACGTAGACGGTTGAAATCTTTGTATATATTGCTTCCATACAGTCTAAGAAACATATATGCAAAGCATCCAAGCAGTACCATTCTCCAATTTTTTGTCCTTCATGTTTAAGTGAACTACGAGCCCCATTGTTAATACTTTAAAGGAAATTATTTGTAAATTTCGGCAAGTAGAACAATGAATGGAATAGGTAGACTGTTGAAATCATTGTATATATTGCTTCTATATAGTCTAAGAAACATATATGCAAAGCATCCAAACAGTACAATTCGCCAATTTTTTGTTCTTCAAGTTTAAGTAAACTACGATCCCCATTGTTAATCCCTTAACGGAAATTATTTGTAACTTTCGACAACTAGAACAATGAATGGAACTGGTAGACGGTTGAAATCTTTGTATATATTGCTTCTATATAGTCTAAGAAACATATATGCAAAGCATCCAAACAGTACCATTCGCCACTTTTTTGTTCTTCAAGTTTAAGTGAACAACGAGCCCCATTGTTAATCCTTTAAAGGAAATTATTTGTAAATTTCGGCAAGTAGAACAATGAATGGAACAGGTAGACGGTTGAAATCTTTGTATATATTGCTTCTATATAGTCTAAGAAACATATATGCAAATCATCCAAACAGTACCATTCGCCACTTTTTTGTTCTTCAAGTTTAAGTGAACAACGAGCCCCATTGTTAATCCTTTAAAGGAAATTATTTGTAAATTTCGACAAGTAGAACAATGATTGGAACACGTAGACGGTTGAAATCTTTGTATATATTGCTTCCATATAGTCTAAGAAACATGTACGCAAAGCATCCAAACAGTACAATTCGCCAATTTTTTGTTCTTCAAGTTTAAGTGAACTACGAGCCCCATTGTTAATACTTTAAAGGAAATTATTTGTAAATTTCGGCAAGTAGAACAATGAATGGAATAGGTAGACTGTTGAAATCATTGTATATATTGCTTCTATATAGTCTAAGAAACATATATGCAAAGCATCCAAACAGTACAATTCGCCAATTTTTTGTTCTTCAAGTTTAAGTAAACTACGATCCCCATTGTTAATCCCTTAACGGAAATTATTTGTAACTTTCGACAACTAGAACAATGAATGGAACTGGTAGACGGTTGAAATCTTTGTATATATTGCTTCTATATAGTCTAAGAAACATATATGCAAAGCATCCAAACAGTACCATTCGCCACTTTTTTGTTCTTCAAGTTTAAGTGAACAACGAGCCCCATTGTTAATCCTTTAAAGGAAATTATTTGTAAATTTCGGCAAGTAGAACAATGAATGGAACAGGTAGACGGTTGAAATCTTTGTATATATTGCTTCTATATAGTCTAAGAAACATATATGCAAATCATCCAAACAGTACCATTCGCCACTTTTTTGTTCTTCAAGTTTAAGTGAACAACGAGCCCCATTGTTAATCCTTTAAAGGAAATTATTTGTAAATTTCGACAAGTAGAACAATGATTGGAACACGTAGACGGTTGAAATCTTTGTATATATTGCTTCCATATAGTCTAAGAAACATGTACGCAAAGCATCCAAACAGTACAATTCGCCAATTTTTTGTTCTTCAAGTTTAAGTGAACTACGATCCCCATTGTTAATCCCTTAACGGAAATTATTTGTAACTTTCGACAAGTAGAACAGTGAATGGAACAGGTAGACGGTTGAAATCTTTGTATATATTGCTTCTATATAGTATAAGAAACATATATGCAAAGCATCCAAACAGTACAATTCGCCAATTTTTTGTTCTTCAAGTTTAAGTGAACAATGAGCCCCAATGGTTAATCCGTTATCGGAAATTATTTGTAACTTTCGACAAGTAGAACAATGAATGGAACAGGTAGATGGTTGAAATCTTTGTATATATTGCTTCTATATAGTCTAAGAAACATATATGCAAAGCATCCAAACAGTACCATTCGCCAATTTTTTGTTCTTCAAGTTTAAGTGAACTACGAGCCCCATTGTTAATCCTTTAAAGGAAATTATTTGTAAATTTCGACAAGTAGAACAATGAATGGAACAGGTAGACTGTTGAAATTATTGTATATATTGCTTCTATATAGTCTAAGAAACATATATGCAAAGCATCCAAACAGTACAATTCGCCAATTTTTTGTTCTTCAAGTTTAAGTGAACAATGAGCCCCAATGGTTAATCCGTTATCGGAAATTATTTGTAACTTTCGACAAGTAGAACAATGAATGGAACAGGTAGATGGTTGAAATCTTTGTATATATTGCTTCTATATAGTCTAAGAAACATATATGCAAAGCATCTAAACAGTAACATTCGCCAATTTTTTGATCTTCAAGTTTAAGTGAACATTGAGCCCCATTGTTAATCCTTTATCGGAAATTATTTGTAACTTTCGACAAGTAGAACAATGAATGGAACAGGTAGACGGTTGAAATCTTTGTATATATTGCTTCTATATAGTCTAAGAAACATATATGCAAAGCATCCAAACAGTACCATTCGCCAATTATTTCATCTTCATGTTTAAGTGAACTACGAGCCCCATTGTTAATACTTTAAAGGAAATTATTTGTAAATTTCGACAAGTAGAACAATGAATGGATCAGGTAGACGGTTGAAATCTTTGTATATATTGCTTCCATATAGTCTAAGAAACATATATGCAAAGCATCCAAACAGTACCATTCGCCAATTTCTTGTTCTTCAAGTTTAAGTGAACTACGAGCCCCATTGTTAATACTTTAACGGAAATTATTTGTAACTTGCGACAAGTAGAACAATGAATGGAACAGGTAGACGGTTGAAATCAATGTATATATTGCTTCTATATAGTCTAAGAAACATATCTGCAAATCATCCACACAGTACCATTCGCCAATTTTTTCGTTTTCAAGTTTAAGTGAACAATGAGCCCCATT
This sequence comes from Cerceris ruficornis, assembly GCA_963989415.1. Taxonomy (NCBI): domain Eukaryota; kingdom Metazoa; phylum Arthropoda; class Insecta; order Hymenoptera; family Crabronidae; genus Cerceris; species Cerceris ruficornis. The sequence goes on along the minus strand of CAXDIW010000229.1, from coordinate 3,452,480 downwards.
GTTAATCCTTTAAAGGAAATTATTTGTAAATTTCGACAAGTAGAACAATGATTGGAACACGTAGACGGTTGAAATCTTTGTATATATTGCTTCCATATAGCCTAAGAAACATGTACGCAAAGCATCCAAACAGTACCATTCGCCAATTTTTTGTTCTTCAAGTTTAAGTGAACAATGAGCCCCAATGGTTAATCCTTTATCGGAAATTATTTGTAATTTTCGACAAGTAGAACAATGAATGGAACAGGTAGACGGTTGACATCTTTGTATATATTGCTTCTATATAATCTAAGAAACATATATGCAAAGCATCTAAACAGTAACAATCGCCAATTTTTTGATCTTCAAGTTTAAGTGAACTACGAGCCCCATTGTTAATCCTTTAACGGAAATTAATTGTAACTTTCTACAAGTAGAACAATGATTGGAACACGTAGACGGTTGAAATCTTTGTATATATTGCTTCCACTTAGTCTAAGAAACATATATGCAAAGAATCCAAAACAGTACCATTCTCCAATTTTTTGTCCTTCAAGTTTAAGTGAACAATGAGATCCATTGTTAATCCTTTATCGGAAATTATTTGTAACTTTCGGCAAGTAGAACAATGAATGGAACAGGTGGACGGTTGAAATCTTTGTATATATTGCTTCTATATAGTCTAAGAAACATATATGCAAAGCATCCAAACAGTACCATTCGCCACTTTTTTGTTCTTCAAGTTTAAGTGAACAACGAGCCCCATTGTTAATCCTTTAAAGGAAATTATTTGTAAATTTAGGCAAGTAGAACAATGAATGGAACAGGTAGACGGTTGAAATCTTTGTATATATTGCTTCTATATAATCTAAGAAACATATATGCAAAGCATCTAAACAGTAACAATCGCCAATTTTTTGATCTTCAAGTTTAAGTGAACTACGAGCCCCATTGTTAATCCTTTAACGGAAATTAATTGTAACTTTCTACAAGTAGAACAATGATTGGAACACGTAGACGGTTGAAATCTTTGTATATATTGCTTCCACTTAGTCTAAGAAACATATATGCAAAGAATCCAAACAGTACAATTCGCCAATTTATTGTTCTTCAAGTTTAAGTGAACAACGAGCCCCATTGTTAATCCTTTATCGGAAATTATTTGTAACTTTCGGCAAGTAGAACAATGAATGGAACAGGTGGACGGTTGAAATCTTTGTATATATTGCTTCTATATAGTCTAAGAAACATATATGCAAAGCATCCAAACAGTACAATTCGCCAATTTATTGTTCTTCAAGTTTAAGTGAACAACGAGCCCCATTGTTAATCCTTTAAAGGAAATTATTTGTAAATTTCTACAAGTAGAACAATGAATGGAACAGGTAGACGGTTGAAATCTTTGTATATATTGCTTCTATATATTCTAAGAAACATATATGCAAAGCATCCAAACAGTACCATTCGCCAATTTTTTGTTCTTCAAGTTTAAGTGAACTACGAGCCCCATTGTTAATCCTTTAACGGAAATTAATTGTAACTTTCTACAAGTAGAACAATGATTGGAACACGTAGACGGTTGAAATCTTTGTATATATTGCTTCCACTTAGTCTAAGAAACATATATGCAAAGAATCCAAAACAGTACCATTCTCCAATTTTTTGTCCTTCAAGTTTAAGTGAACAATGAGACCCATTGTTAATCCTTTATCGGAAATTATTTGTAACTTTCGGCAAGTAGAACAATGAATGGAACAGGTGGACGGTTGAAATCTTTGTATATATTGCTTCTATATAGTCTAAGAAACATATATGCAAAGCATCCAAACAGTACAATTCGCCAATTTTTTGTTCTTCAAGTTTAAGTGAACTACGAGCCCCATTGTTAATCCTTTAAAGGAAATTATTTGTAAATTTCGACAAGTAGAACAATGAATAGTACAGGTAGACGGGTGAAATCTTTCTATATATTGTTTCTAAATAGTCTAAGAAACATATATGCAAAGCATCCAAACAGTACAATTCGCCAATTTTTTGTACTTCAAGTTTAAGTGAAATACGAGCCCAATTGTTAATCCTTTAAAGGAAATTATTTGTAAATTTCGACAAGTAGAACAATGAATGGATCATGTAGACGGTTGAAATCATTGTATATATTGCTTCTATATAGTCTACGAAACATATATGCAAAGCATCCAAACTGTACAATTCGCCAATTCTTTGTTCTTCAAGTTTAAGTGAACAATGAGCCCCAATGGTTAATCCGTTATCGGAAATTATTTGTAACTTTCGACAAGTAGAACAATGAATGGAACAGGTAGATGGTTGAAATCTTTGTATATATTGCTTCTATATAGTCTAAGAAACATATATGCAAAGCATCCAAACAGTACCATTCGCCAATTTTTTGTTCTTCAAGTTTAAGTGAACTACGAGCCCCATTGTTAATCCTTTAAAGGAAATTATTTGTAAATTTCGACAAGTAGAACAATGAATGGAACAGGTAGACTGTTGAAATTATTGTATATATTGCTTCTATATAGTCTAAGAAACATATATGCAAAGCATCCAAACAGTACAATTCGCCAATTTTTTGTTCTTCAAGTTTAAGTGAACAATGAGCCGCATTGTTAATCCTTTAAAGGAAATTATTTGTAATTTTCGACAAGTAGAACAATGAATGGAACAGGTAGACGGTTGAAATCTTTGTATATATTGCTTCTATATAGTCTAAGAAACATATATGCAAAGCATCCAAACAGTAAAATTCGCCAAATTCTTGTTCTTCAAGTTTATGTAAACTACGATCCCCATTGTTAATGCCTTAACGGAAATTATTTTTAACTTTCGACAAGTAGAACAATGAATGGAACACGTAGACGGTTGAAATCTTTGTATATATTGCTTCCATATAGTCTAAGAAACATGTACGCAAAGCATCCAAACAGTACAATTCGCCAATTTTTTGTTCTTCAAGTTTAAGTGAACTACGATCCCCATTGTTAATCCCTTAACGGAAATTATTTGTAACTTCCGACAAGTAGAACAGTGAATGGAACAGGTAGACGGTTGAAATCTTTGTATATATTGCTTCTATATAGTATAAGAAACATATATGCAAAGCATCCAAACAGTACAATTCGCCAATTTTTTGTTCTTCAAGTTTAAGTGAACAATGAGCCCCAATGGTTAATCCGTTATCGGAAATTATTTGTAACTTTCGACAAGTAGAACAATGAATGGAACAGGTAGATGGTTGAAATCTTTGTATATATTGCTTCTATATAGTCTAAGAAACATATATGCAAAGCATCCAAACAGTACCATTCGCCAATTTTTTGTTCTTCAAGTTTAAGTGAACTACGAGCCCCATTGTTAATCCTTTAAAGGAAATTATTTGTAAATTTCGACAAGTAGAACAATGAATGGAACAGGTAGACTGTTGAAATTATTGTATATATTGCTTCTATATAGTCTAAGAAACATATATGCAAAGCATCCAAACAGTACAATTCGCCAATTTTTTGTTCTTCAAGTTTAAGTGAACAATGAGCCGCATTGTTAATCCTTTAAAGGAAATTATTTGTAACTTTCGACAAGTAGAACAATGAATGGAACAGGTAGACGGTTGAAATCTTTGTATATATTGCTTCTATATAGTCTAAGAAACATATATGCAAAGCATCCAAACAGTAAAATTCGCCAAATTCTTGTTCTTCAAGTTTATGTAAACTACGATCCCCATTGTTAATGCCTTAACGGAAATTATTTTTAACTTTCGACAAGTAGAACAATGAATAGTACAGGTAGACGGGTGAAATCTTTCTATATATTGTTTCTAAATAGTCTAAGAAACATATATGCAAAGCATCCAAACAGTACAATTCGCCAATTTTTTGTACTTCAAGTTTAAGTGAAATACGAGCCCAATTGTTAATCCTTTAAAGGAAATTATTTGTAAATTTCGACAAGTAGAACAATGAATGGATCATGTAGACGGTTGAAATCATTGTATATATTGCTTCTATATAGTCTACGAAACATATATGCAAAGCATCCAAACTGTACAATTCGCCAATTTTTTGTTCTTCAAGTTTAAGTGAACTACGAGCCCCATTGTCAATCCTTTAACGGAAATTAATTGTAACTTTCTACAAGTAGAACAATGATTGGATCACGTAGACGGTTGAAATCTTTGTATATATTGCTTCCATACAGTCTAAGAAACATATATGCAAAGCATCCAAACAGTACCATTCTCCAATTTTTTGTCCTTCATGTTTAAGTGAACTACGAGCCCCATTGTTAATACTTTAAAGGAAATTATTTGTAAATTTCGGCAAGTAGAACAATGAATGGAATAGGTAGACTGTTGAAATCATTGTATATATTGCTTCTATATAGTCTAAGAAACATATATGCAAAGCATCCAAACAGTACAATTCGCCAATTTTTTGTTCTTCAAGTTTAAGTAAACTACGATCCCCATTGTTAATCCCTTAACGGAAATTATTTGTAACTTTCGACAACTAGAACAATGAATGGAACTGGTAGACGGTTGAAATCTTTGTATATATTGCTTCTATATAGTCTAAGAAACATATATGCAAAGCATCCAAACAGTACCATTCGCCACTTTTTTGTTCTTCAAGTTTAAGTGAACAACGAGCCCCATTGTTAATCCTTTAAAGGAAATTATTTGTAAATTTCGGCAAGTAGAACAATGAATGGAACAGGTAGACGGTTGAAATCTTTGTATATATTGCTTCTATATAGTCTAAGAAACATATATGCAAATCATCCAAACAGTACCATTCGCCACTTTTTTGTTCTTCAAGTTTAAGTGAACTACGAGCCCCATTGTTAATCCTTTAAAGGAAATTATTTGTAAATTTCGACAAGTAGAACAATGAATCGAACAGGTAGACGGTTGAAATCCTTGTATATATTGCGTCTATATAGTCTAAGAAACATATATGCAAAACATCCAAACAGTACAATTCGCCAATTTATTGTTCTTCAAGTTTAAGTGAACAACGAGCCCCATTGTTAATCCATAAAAGGAAATTATTTGATAATTTCGACAAGTAGAACAATGAATCGAACAGGTAGACGGTTGAAATTTTTGTATATATTGCTTCTTTATAATCTAAGAAACATATATGCAAAGCATCCAAACAGTACAATTCGACAATTTTTTGTTCTTCAAGTTTAAGTGAACAATGAGCCCCAATGGTTAATCCGTTATCGGAAATTATTTGTAACTTTCGACAAGTAGAACAATGAATGGAACAGGTAGATGGTTGAAATCTTTGTATATATTGCTTCTATATAGTCTAAGAAACATATATGCAAAGCATCCAAACAGTACCATTCGCCAATTTTTTGTTCTTCAAGTTTAAGTGAACTACGAGCCCCATTGTTAATCCTTTAAAGGAAATTATTTGTAAATTTCGACAAGTAGAACAATGAATGGAACAGGTAGACTGTTGAAATTATTGTATATATTGCTTCTATATAGTCTAAGAAACATATATGCAAAGCATCCAAACAGTACAATTCGCCAATTTTTTGTTCTTCAAGTTTAAGTGAACAATGAGCCGCATTGTTAATCCTTTAAAGGAAATTATTTGTAATTTTCGACAAGTAGAACAATGAATGGAACAGGTAGACGGTTGAAATCTTTGTATATATTGCTTCTATATAGTCTAAGAAACATATATGCAAAGCATCCAAACAGTAAAATTCGCCAAATTCTTGTTCTTCAAGTTTATGTAAACTACGATCCCCATTGTTAATGCCTTAACGGAAATTATTTTTAACTTTCGACAAGTAGAACAATGAATGGAACAGGTAGACGGTTGAAATCTTTGTATATATTGCTTCTGTATAGTCTAAGAAACATATATGCAAATCATCCAAACAGTACAATTCGCCAATTATTTGATCTTCAAGTTTAAGTGAACTACGAGCCCCATTGTTAATACTTTAACGGAAATTATTTGTAACTTGCGACAAGTAGAACAATGAATGGAACAGGTAGACGGTTGAAATCAATGTATATATTGCTTCCTTATAGTCTAAGAAACATATATGCAAAGCATCCAAACAGTACCATTCGCCACTTTTTTGTTCTTCAAGTTTAAGTGAACAACGAGCCCCATTGTTAATCCTTTAAAGGAAATTATTTGTAAATTTCGACAAGTAGAACAATGATTGGAACACGTAGACGGTTGAAATCTTTGTATATATTGCTTCCATATAGTCTAAGAAACATGTACGCAAAGCATCCAAACAGTACAATTCGCCAATTTTTTGTTCTTCAAGTTTAAGTGAACTACGATCCCCATTGTTAATCCCTTAACGGAAATTATTTGTAACTTCCGACAAGTAGAACAGTGAATGGAACAGGTAGACGGTTGAAATCTTTGTATATATTGCTTCTATATAGTATAAGAAACATATATGCAAAGCATCCAAACAGTACAATTCGCCAATTTTTTGTTCTTCAAGTTTAAGTGAACAATGAGCCCCAATGGTTAATCCGTTATCGGAAATTATTTGTAACTTTCGACAAGTAGAACAATGAATGGAACAGGTAGATGGTTGAAATCTTTGTATATATTGCTTCTATATAGTCTAAGAAACATATATGCAAAGCATCCAAACAGTACCATTCGCCAATTTTTTGTTCTTCAAGTTTAAGTGAACTACGAGCCCCATTGTTAATCCTTTAAAGGAAATTATTTGTAAATTTCGACAAGTAGAACAATGAATGGAACAGGTAGACTGTTGAAATTATTGTATATATTGCTTCTATATAGTCTAAGAAACATATATGCAAAGCATCCAAACAGTACAATTCGCCAATTTTTTGTTCTTCAAGTTTAAGTGAACAATGAGCCGCATTGTTAATCCTTTAAAGGAAATTATTTGTAATTTTCGACAAGTAGAACAATGAATGGAACAGGTAGACGGTTGAAATCTTTGTATATATTGCTTCTATATAGTCTAAGAAACATATATGCAAAGCATCCAAACAGTAAAATTCGCCAAATTCTTGTTCTTCAAGTTTATGTAAACTACGATCCCCATTGTTAATGCCTTAACGGAAATTATTTTTAACTTTCGACAAGTAGAACAATGAATGGAACAGGTAGACGGTTGAAATCTTTGTATATATTGCTTCTATATAGTCTAAGAAACATATATGCAAAGCATCCAAACAGTACCATTCGCCACTTTTTTGTTCTTCAAGTTTAAGTGAACAACGAGCCCCATTGTTAATCCTTTAAAGGAAATTATTTGTAAATTTCGGCAAGTAGAACAATGAATGGAACAGGTAGACGGTTGAAATCTTTGTATATATTGCTTCTATATAGTCTAAGAAACATATATGCAAATCATCCAAACAGTACCATTCGCCACTTTTTTGTTCTTCAAGTTTAAGTGAACAACGAGCCCCATTGTTAATCCTTTAAAGGAAATTATTTGTAAATTTCGACAAGTAGAACAATGATTGGAACACGTAGACGGTTGAAATCTTTGTATATATTGCTTCCATATAGTCTAAGAAACATGTACGCAAAGCATCCAAACAGTACAATTCGCCAATTTTCTGTTCTTCAAGTTTAAGTGAACTACGATCCCCATTGTTAATCCCTTAACGGAAATTATTTGTAACTTTCGACAAGTAGAACAGTGAATGGAACAGGTAGACGGTTGAAATCTTTGTATATATTGCTTCTATATAGTATAAGAAACATATATGCAAAGCATCCAAACAGTACCATTCGCCAATTTTTTGTTCTTCAAGTTTAAGTGAACTACGAGCCCCATTGTTAATCCTTTAAAGGAAATTATTTGTAAATTTCGACAAGTAGAACAATGAATGGAACAGGTAGACTGTTGAAATTATTGTATATATTGCTTCTATATAGTCTAAGAAACATATATGCAAAGCATCCAAACAGTACAATTCGCCAATTTTTTGTTCTTCAAGTTTAAGTGAACAATGAGCCGCATTGTTAATCCTTTAAAGGAAATTATTTGTAATTTTCGACAAGTAGAACAATGAATGGAACAGGTAGACGGTTGAAATCTTTGTATATATTGCTTCTATATAGTCTAAGAAACATATATGCAAAGCATCCAAACAGTAAAATTCGCCAAATTCTTGTTCTTCAAGTTTATGTAAACTACGATCCCCATTGTTAATGCCTTAACGGAAATTATTTTTAACTTTCGACAAGTAGAACAATGAATGGAACAGGTAGACGGTTGAAATCTTTGTATATATTGCTTCTATATAGTCTAAGAAACATATATGCAAATCATCCAAACAGTACAATTCGCCAATTATTTGATCTTCAAGTTTAAGTGAACTACGAGCCCCATTGTTAATACTTTAACGGAAATTATTTGTAACTTGCGACAAGTAGAACAATGAATGGAACAGGTAGACGGTTGAAATCAATGTATATATTGCTTCCTTATAGTCTAAGAAACATATATGCAAAGCATCCAAACAGTACCATTCGCCAATTTTTTGTTCTTCAAGTTTAAGTGAACTACGAGCCCCATTGTTAATCCTTTAAAGGAAATTATTTGTAAATTTCGACAAGTAGAACAATGAATGGAACAGGTAGACTGTTGAAATTATTGTATATATTGCTTCTATATAGTCTAAGAAACATATATGCAAAGCATCCAAACAGTACAATTCGCCAATTTTTTGTTCTTCAAGTTTAAGTGAACAATGAGCCGCATTGTTAATCCTTTAAAGGAAATTATTTGTAATTTTCGACAAGTAGAACAATGAATGGAACAGGTAGACGGTTGAAATCTTTGTATATATTGCTTCTATATAGTCTAAGAAACATATATGCAAAGCATCCAAACAGTAAAATTCGCCAAATTCTTGTTCTTCAAGTTTATGTAAACTACGATCCCCATTGTTAATGCCTTAACGGAAATTATTTTTAACTTTCGACAAGTAGAACAATGAATGGAACAGGTAGACGGTTGAAATCTTTGTATATATTGCTTCTATATAGTCTAAGAAACATATATGCAAATCATCCAAACAGTACAATTCGCCAATTATTTGATCTTCAAGTTTAAGTGAACTACGAGCCCCATTGTTAATACTTTAACGGAAATTATTTGTAACTTGCGACAAGTAGAACAATGAATGGAACAGGTAGACGGTTGAAATCAATGTATATATTGCTTCCTTATAGTCTAAGAAACATATATGCAAAGCATCCAAACAGTACCATTCGCCACTTTTTTGTTCTTCAAGTTTAAGTGAACAACGAGCCCCATTGTTAATCCTTTAAAGGAAATTATTTGTAAATTTCGACAAGTAGAACAATGATTGGAACACGTAGACGGTTGAAATCTTTGTATATATTGCTTCCATATAGTCTAAGAAACATGTACGCAAAGCATCCAAACAGTACAATTCGCCAATTTTTTGTTCTTCAAGTTTAAGTGAACTACGATCCCCATTGTTAATCCCTTAACGGAAATTATTTGTAACTTCCGACAAGTAGAACAGTGAATGGAACAGGTAGACGGTTGAAATCTTTGTATATATTGCTTCTATATAGTATAAGAAACATATATGCAAAGCATCCAAACAGTACAATTCGCCAATTTTTTGTTCTTCAAGTTTAAGTGAACAATGAGCCCCAATGGTTAATCCGTTATCGGAAATTATTTGTAACTTTCGACAAGTAGAACAATGAATAGAACAGGTAGATGGTTGAAATCTTTGTATATATTGCTTCTATATAGTCTAAGAAACATATATGCAAAGCATCCAAACAGTACCATTCGCCAATTTTTTGTTCTTCAAGTTTAAGTGAACTACGAGCCCCATTGTTAATCCTTTAAAGGAAATTATTTGTAAATTTCGACAAGTAGAACAATGAATGGAACAGGTAGACTGTTGAAATTATTGTATATATTGCTTCTATATAGTCTAAGAAACATATATGCAAAGCATCCAAACAGTACAATTCGCCAATTTTTTGTTCTTCAAGTTTAAGTGAACAATGAGCCGCATTGTTAATCCTTTAAAGGAAATTATTTGTAATTTTCGACAAGTAGAACAATGAATGGAACAGGTAGACGGTTGAAATCTTTGTATATATTGCTTCTATATAGTCTAAGAAACATATATGCAAAGCATCCAAACAGTAAAATTCGCCAAATTCTTGTTCTTCAAGTTTATGTAAACTACGATCCCCATTGTTAATGCCTTAACGGAAATTATTTTTAACTTTCGACAAGTAGAACAATGAATGGAACAGGTAGACGGTTGAAATCTTTGTATATATTGCTTCTATATAGTCTAAGAAACATATATGCAAATCATCCAAACAGTACAATTCGCCAATTATTTGATCTTCAAGTTTAAGTGAACTACGAGCCCCATTGTTAATACTTTAACGGAAATTATTTGTAACTTGCGACAAGTAGAACAATGAATGGAACAGGTAGACGGTTGAAATCAATGTATATATTGCTTCCTTATAGTCTAAGAAACATATATGCAAAGCATCCAAACAGTACCATTCACCACTTTTTTGTTCTTCAAGTTTAAGTGAACAACGAGCCCCATTGTTAATCCTTTAAAGGAAATTATTTGTAAATTTCGACAAGTAGAACAATGATTGGAACACGTAGACGGTTGAAATCTTTGTATATATTGCTTCCATATAGTCTAAGAAACATGTACGCAAAGCATCCAAACAGTACAATTCGCCAATTTTTTGTTCTTCAAGTTTAAGTGAACTACGATCCCCATTGTTAATCCCTTAACGGAAATTATTTGTAACTTCCGACAAGTAGAACAGTGAATGGAACAGGTAGACGGTTGAAATCTTTGTATATATTGCTTCTATATAGTATAAGAAACATATATGCAAAGCATCCAAACAGTACAATTCGCCAATTTTTTGTTCTTCAAGTTTAAGTGAACAATGAGCCCCAATGGTTAATCCGTTATCGGAAATTATTTGTAACTTTCGACAAGTAGAACAATGAATGGAACAGGTAGATGGTTGAAATCTTTGTATATATTGCTTCTATATAGTCTAAGAAACATATATGCAAAGCATCCAAACAGTACCATTCGCCAATTTTTTGTTCTTCAAGTTTAAGTGAACTACGAGCCCCATTGTTAATCCTTTAAAGGAAATTATTTGTAAATTTCGACAAGTAGAACAATGAATGGAACAGGTAGACTGTTGAAATTTTTGTATATATTGCTTCTATATAGTCTAAGAAACATATATGCAAAGCATCCAAACAGTACAATTCGCCAATTTTTTGTTCTTCAAGTTTAAGTGAACAATGAGCCGCATTGTTAATCCTTTAAAGGAAATTATTTGTAAATTTCGACAAGTAGAACAATGAATGGATCATGTAGACGGTTGAAATCATTGTATATATTGCTTCTATATAGTCTACGAAACATATATGCAAAGCATCCAAACTGTACAATTCGCCAATTTTTTGTGCTTCAAGTTTAAGTGAACTACGAGCCCCATTGTCAATCCTTTAACGGAAATTAATTGTAACTTTCTACAAGTAGAACAATGATTGGATCACGTAGACGGTTGAAATCTTTGTATATATTGCTTCCATACAGTCTAAGAAACATATATGCAAATCATCCAAACAGTACCATTCGCCAATTTTTTGTTCTTCAAGTTTAAGTGAACTACGAGCCCCATTGTTAATCCTTTAAAGGAAATTATTTGTAAATTTCGACAAGTAGAACAATGAATGGAACAGGTAGCCGGTTGCAATCTTTGTATATATTGCTTCTATGTAGTCTAAGAAACATATATGCAAAGCATCCAAACAGTACAATTCGCCAATTTTTTGTTCTTCAAGTTTAAGTGAACAATGAGCCCAAATGGTTAATCCGTTATCGGAAATTATTTGTAACTTTCGACAAGTAGAACAATGAATGGAAAAGGTAGACGGTTGAAGTCTTTGTATATATTGCGTCTATATAGTCTAAGAAACATATATGCAAAGCATCCAAACAGTACAATTCGCCAATTTTTTGTTCTTCAAGTTTAAGTAAACTACGATCCCCATTGTTAATCCCTTAACGGAAATTATTTGTAACTTTCGACAAGTAGAACAATGAATGGAACTGGTAGACGGTTGAAATCTTTGTATATATTGCTTCTATATAATCTAAGAAACATATATGCAAAGCAGCCAAACAGTACCATTCGCCAATTTTTTGTTCTTCAAGTTTAAGTGAACAACGAGCCCCATTGTTAATCCTTTAAAGGAAATTATTTGTAAATTTCGACAAGTAGAACAATGAATGGAACACGTAGACGGTTGAAATATTTGTATATATTGCTTCTGTATAGTCTAAGAAACATATATGCAAAGCATCCAAACTGTACCATTCGCCAATTTTTTGTTCTTCAAGTTTAAGTGAACAACGAGCCCCAATGATAATCATGAAACGGAAATTATTTGTAACTTTCGACAAGTAGAACAATGAATGGAACAGGTAGACGGTTGAAATCTTTGTACATATTGCTTCTATATAGTCTAAGAAACGTATATGCAAAGCATCCAGACAGTATAATTCGCCAATTTTTTGTTCTTCAAGTTTAAGTAAACTACGATCCCCATTGTTAATCCCTTAACGGAAATTATTTGTAACTTTCGACAAGAAGAACAATGAATGGAACTGGTACACGGTTGAAATCCTTTTATATATTGCTTCTATATAGTCTAAGAAACATATATGCAAAGCATCCAAACAGTACCAGTCGCCAATTTTTTGTTCTTCAAGTTTAAGTGAACAACGAGGCCCATTGATAATCATGAAACGGAAATTATTTGTAACTTGCGACAAGATGAACAATGAATAGAACAGGTAGACGGTTGAAATCTTTGTATATATTGCTTCTATATAGTCTAAGAAACATATATGCAAAGCATCCAAACAGTACAATTCGCCAATTTTTTGTTCTTCAAGTTTAAGTAAACTACGATCCCCATTGTTAATCCCTTAACGGAAATTATTTGTAACGTTCGACAAGTAGAACAGTGAATGGAACAGGTAGACGGTTGAAATCTTTGTATATATTGATTCTATATAGTATCGGAAACATATATGCAAAGCATCCAAACAGTACAATTCGCCAATTTTTTGTTCTTCAAGTTAAAGTGAACAATGAGCCCCAATGGTTAATCCTTTATCGGTAATTATTTGTAACTTTCGACAAGTAGAACAATGATTGGAACACGCAGACGGTTGAAATCTTTGTATATATTGCTTCCATATAGTCTAAGAAACATATATGCAAAGCATTCAAATAGTACCATTCGCCAATTTTTTGTTCATCAAGTTTAAGTGAACAATGAGCCCCATTGTTAATCCTTTATCGGAAATTATTTGTAACTTTCGACAAGTAGAACATTGAATGGAACAGGTAGACGGTTGAAATCTTTGTATCTATTGCTTCTATATAGTATAAGAAACATATATGCAAAGCATCCAAACAGTACAATTCGCCAATTTTTTGTTCTTCAAGTTTAAGTGAACTATGAGCCCCAATGGTTAATCCTTTATCGGAAATTATTTGTAACTTTCGACAAGTAGAACAATGAATGGAACAGGTAGACGGTTGAAATCATTGTATATATTGCTTCTATATAGTCTAAGAAACATATCTGCTTATCATCCAAACAGTACAATTTGTCAATTATTTGATCTTCAAGTTTAAGTGAACAACGAGCCCCATTGTTAATACTTTAACGGAAATTATTTGTAACTTGCGACAAGTAGAACAATGAATGGAACAGGTAGACGGTTGAAATCAATGTATATATTGCTTCTATATAGTCTAAGAAACATATATGCAAAGCATCCAAACAGTACCATTCGCCAATTTTTTGTTCTTCAAGTTTAAGTGAACTACGAGCCCCATTGTTAATCCTTTAAAGGAAATTATTTGTAAATTTCGACAAGTAGAACAATGAATGGAACAGGTAGACTGTTGAAATCATTGTATATATTGCTTCTATATAGTCTAACAAGGGAACATCCCGAGGTGCCACACGCCGATTTTGATGAAATTTTAGTATGATGTAGTACTCGTTAGAATATTCGACACGTATTTTTTTATATCGGCAATCGTCCACGTTAAAGGGGTGAAAACCGCCCCCAAAGTTGGGGGCCAAAAGTGTATTTCGTTGAATATCTCGGAAACTATGAGAGATAAAGCATTTGCGTAAATTTACGAAATTAGCGTCCTTGCATTACGAATTTAACGGCATAATTTCTTTTGCAAAATCTCCATTTGTTTAAACAATATGTTGAAAAATAACATATTTTCGGCAGTTTTACCACTTTAATGTTATTCAATTTTCTTGAATATTTTTTTGTAAAAACTACATTTCCTACACAAAATTACGGATAAATAGGAATTTCGATTTTTTCATCAACAAAAAAGTTATTACATATGAGATTTTATCGTTCGACGCGCGAAATAGAGTCCCTACACGAGTCGTTCCTTGTTCATAACTCCCCGGTTATTTGTAAATAAATTGATTTTACCGATAACCATTCGCTGCTAACAAAAAGAAAAGAATTTTCCGTTACTGTAATGCGATATAATTTTCGGCTACAGCACTGCGCGCGGTTTATGGAGGGACATTCCCAGGTCCAATTAAAATATTGATAATATTCATAGGATTTACTGCCATGACTGCAAATCTAAACTGCTTAAATTTTGCAATGAACAATGTAAAATAATAAAGAATAGCAGAAAAATTGCAATTTTGGTTTTTAACAAAGATACTTACTGAAAATTATTACCGCAAGAAGCTATTAGCGCTTTCCAAAATCTTCGCAATAGCAAAAACTATTTCGTCAGCATTCGAATGTTGATGCGAATAGAATTCGACAAATATTAAACACTCACTATCATATATACCTTAAAGACGATGATGTATCGACTTTACCATGTCTGTCATTGGTTATTAGTATAATAGTTAAACCCCACCCTCTTTTTCCTTGCGAAGAGGAAATTTCCGAAGTATGTTGTAAAAATGGGAAAGATCCCTGAAATTTGTCATCAGGCGAAAGCCTGTGATTTTCGTAACGCATAGACAAAGAGTTATAATCTTTGACATTTCTAACAATAAGCAGGCCGAAGCTGTAGATTCGTGAAGTGCGATAGACATACACCTCGGCTACTTCTCATTGTTGGTGAGCGGTCACTACTTTTTCTATAAGCATTTTACACTCCATTCTTGTTGTTTCATTTATTTGTTCACACCGTGCCGACCTGGGAATGTCCCTCCATAAACCGCGCGCATTGCTGTAGCCGAAAATTATATCGCATTACAGTAACGGAAAATTCTTTTCTTTTTGTTAGCAGCGAATGGTTATCGGTAAAATCAATTTATTTAAAAATTACCGGGGAGTTATGAACAAGGAACGACTCGTGTAGGGACTCTATTTCGCGCGTCGAACGATAAAATCTCATATGTAATAACTTTTTTGTTGATGAAAAAATCGAAATTCCTATTTATCCGTAATTTTGTATAGGAAATGTAGTTTTTACAAAAAAATATTCAAGAAAATTGAATAACATTAAAGTGGTAAAACTGCCGAAAATATGTTATTTTTCAACATATTGTTTAAACAAATGGAGATTTTGCAAAAGAAATTGTGCCGTTAAATTCGTAATGCAAAGGCGCTAATTTCGTCAATTTACGCAAATGCTCTATCTCTCCTAGTTTCCAAGATATTCAACGAAATACACTTTTGGCCCCCAACTTTGGGGGCGGTTTTCACCCCTTTATCGCAGACGATTGCCGATATAAAAAAATACGTGTCGAATATTCTAACGAGTACTACATCATACTAAAATTTTATCACAATCGGCGTGTGGCACCTCGGGATGTTCCCTTGTAAGAAACATATATGCAAAGCATCCAAACAGTACCATTCGCCAATTTTTTGTTCTTCAAGTTTATGTGAACTACGAGCCCCATTGTTAATCCTTTAAAGGAAATTATTTGTAAATTTCGACAAGTAGAACAATGAATGGAACAGGTAGACTGTTGAAATCATTGTATATATTGCTTCCATATAGTCTAAGAAACATATATGCAAATCGTCCAAACAGTACAATTCGCCAATTATTTGATCTTCAAGTTTAAGTGAACTACGAGCCCCATTGTTAATACTTTAACGGAAATTATTTGTAATTTGCGACAAGTAGAACAATGAATGGAACAGGTAGCCGGTTGAAATCAATGTATATATTGCGTCTATATAGTCTAAGAAACATATATGCAAAGCATCCAAACGATACCATTCGCAATTTTTTTGTTCTTCAAGTTTAAGTGAACAACGAGCCCCATTGTTAATCCTTTAAAGGAAATTATTTGTAAATTTCGACAAGTAGAACAATGATTGGAACACGTAGACGGTTGAAATCTTTGTATATATTGCTTACATATAGTCTAAGAAACATGTACGCAAAGCATCCAAACAGTACCAATCGCCAATTTTTTGTTCTTCAAGTTTAAGTGAACAATGAGCCCCAATGGTTAATTCTTTATCGGAAATTATTTGTAATTTTCGACAAGTTGAACAATGAATGGAACAGGTAGACGGTTGAAATCTTTGTATATATTGCTTCTATATAATCTAAGAAACATATATGAAAAGCATCCAAACAGTACCATTCGCCAATTTTTTGTTCTTCAAGTTTAAGTGAACAATGAGCCCCAATGGTTAATTCTTTATCGGAAATTATTTGTAATTTTCGACAAGTAGAACAATGAATGGAACAGGTAGACGGTTGAAATCTTTGTATATATTGCTTCTATATAATCTAAGAAACATATATGCAAAGCATCCAAATAGTACCATTCACCAATTTTTTGTTCTTCAAGTTTAAGTGAACAATGAGCCCCAATGGTTAATCCTTTATCGGAAATTATTTGTAATTTTCGACAAGTAGAACAATGAATGGAACAGGTAGACAGTTGAAATCTTTGTATATATTGCTTCTATATAATCTAAGAAACATATATGCAAAGCATCCAAACAGTACCATTCGCCAATTTTTTGTTCTTCAAGTTTAAGTGAACAACGAGTCCCATTGATAATCATGAAACGGAAATTATTTGTAACTTTCTACAAGTAGAACAATGAATAGAGCAGGTAGACGGTTGAAATCTTTGTATATGTTGCTTCTATATAGTCTAAGAAACCTATATGCAAAGCATCTAAACAGTAACAATCGCCAATTTTTTGATCTTCAAGTTTAAGTGAACAATGAGCCCCAATGGTTAATCCGTTATCGGAAATTATTTGTAACTTTCGACAAGTAGAACAATGAACGGAACAGGTACACGGTTGAATCTTTGTATATATTGCTTCTATATAGTCTAAGAAACATATATGCAAAGCATCCAAACAGTACCATTCGCCAATTTTTTGTTCTTCAAGTTTAAGTGAACAATGAGCCCCAATGGTTAATCCTTTATCGGAAATTATTTGTAATTTTCGACAAGTAGAACAATGAATGGAACAGGTAGACGGTTGAAATCTTTGTATATATTGCTTCTATATAGTCTAAGAAACATACATGCAAAGCGTCCAAACAGTACAATTCGCCAATTATTTGATCTTCAAGTTTAAGTGAACTACGAGCCCCATTATTAGTACTTTAACGGAAATTATTTGTAACTTGCGACAAGTAGAACAATGAATGGAACAGGTAGCCGGTTGAAATCTTTGTATATATTGCTTCTATATAGTCTAAGAAACATATATGCAAAGCATCCAAAGAGTACAATTCGCCAATTTTTTGTTCTTCAAGTTTAAGTGAACAATGAGCCCCAATGGTTAATCCTTTATCGGTAATTATTTGTAACTTTCGACAAGTAGAACAATGAATGGAACAGGTAGACGGTTGAAATCCTTGTATATATTGCGTCTATATAATCTAAGAAACATATATGCAAAGCATCCAAACAGTACCATTCGCCAATTTTTTGTTCTTCAAGTTTAAGTGAACTACGAGCCCCATTGTTAATCCTTTAAAGGAAATTATTTGTAAATTTCGACAAGTAGAACAATGAATGGAACAGGTAGACTGTTGAAATCATTGTATATATTGCTTCTATATAGTCTAAGAAACATATATGCACAGCGTCCAAACAGTAAAATTCGCCAATTATTTGATCTTCAAGTTTAAGTGAACTACGAGCCCCATTGTTAATACTTTAACGGAAATTATTTGTAACTTTCTACAAGTAGAACAATGAATAGTACAGGTAGACGGTTGAAATCTTTGTATATGTTGCTTCTATATAGTCTACGAAACCTATATGCAAAGCATCTAAACAGTAACAATCGCCAATTTTTTGATCTTCAAGTTTAAGTGAACAATGAGCCCCAATGGTTAATCCGTTATCGGAAATTATTTGTAACTTGCGACAAGTAGAACAATGAATGGAACAGGTACACGGTTGAATCTTTGTATATATTGCTTCTATATAGTCTAAGAAACATATATGCAAAGCATCCAAACAGTCCCATTCGCCAATTTTTTGTTCTTCAAGTTTAAGTGAACTACGAGCCCCATTGTTAGTACTTTAACGGAAATTATTTGTAACTTGCGACAAGTAGAACAATGAATGGAACAGGTAGCCGGTTGAAATCTTTGTATATATTGCTTCTATATAGTCTAAGAAACATATATGCAAAGCATCCAAACAGTACAATTCGCCAATTTTTTGTTCTTCAAGTTTAAGTGAACAATGAGCCCCAATGGTTAATCCTTTATCGGTAATTATTTGTAACTTTCGACAAGTAGAACAATGAATGGAACAGGTAGACGGTTGAAATCCTTGTATATATTGCGTCTATATAATCTAAGAAACATATATGCAAAGCATCCAAACAGTACCATTCGCCAATTTTTTGTTCTTCAAGTTTAAGTGAACTACGAGCCCCATTGTTAATCCTTTAAAGGAAATTATTTGTAAATTTCGACAAGTAGAACAATGAATGGAACAGGTAGACTGTTGAAATCATTGTATATATTGCTTCTATATAGTCTAAGAAACAAATATGCACAGCGTCCAAACAGTAAAATTCGCCAATTTATTGTTCTTCAAGTTTAAGTGAACTACGAGCCCCATTGTTAATCCTTTAAAGGAAATTATTTGTAACTTTCGACAAGTAGAACAATGAATGGAACAGGTAGACGGTTGAAATCATTGTATATATTGCTTCTATATTATCTAGGAAACCTATATGCAAAGCATCCAAACAGTAACATTCGCCAATTTTTTGTTCTTCAAGTTTAAGTGAACTACGAGCCCCATTGTTAATCCTTTAACGGAAATTATTTGTAACTTTCGATAAGTAGAACAATGAATGGAACAGGTAGACGTTTGAAATCTTTGTATATGTTGCTTCTATATAGTCTAGGAAACCTATATGCAAATCATCCAAACAGTAACATTCGCCAATTTTTTGTTCTTCAAGTTTAAGTGAACCACGAGCCCAATTGTTAATCCTTTAACGGAAATTATTTGTAACTTTCGACAAGGAGAACAATGAATGGAAAAGGTAGACGGTTGAAATCATTGTATATATTGCTTTTATATAGTCTAAGAAACATATATGCAAAGCATCCCAACAGTACCATTCGCCAATTTTTTGTTCTTCAAGTTTAAGTGAACTACGAGCCCCATTGTTAATCCTTTAAAGGAAATTATTTGTAACTTTCGACAAGTAGAACAATGAATGGAACAGGTAGACGGTTGAAATCATTGTATATATTGCTTCTATATAGTCTAAGAAACATATCTGCTTATCATCCAAACAGTACAATTCGCCAATTATTTGATCTTCAAGTTTAAGTGAACTACGAGCCCCATTGTTAATACTTTAACGGAAATTATTTGTAACTTGCGATAAGTAGAACAATGAATGGAACATGTAGACGGTTGAAATCAATGTATATATTGCTTCTATATAGTCTAAGAAACATATATGCAAAGCATCCAAACAGTACCATTCGCCAATTTTTTGTTCTTCAAGTTTAAGTGAACAACGAGCCCCATTGTTAGTCCTTCAAAGGAAATTATTTGTAAATTTCGACAAGTAGAACAATGATTGGAACACGTAGACGGTTGAAATCTTTGTATATATTGCTTCCATATAGTCTAAGAAACATGTACGCAAAGCATCCAAACAGTACCATTCGCCAATTTTTTGTTCTTCAAGATTAAGTGACCAATGAGCCCCAATGGTTAATCCTTTATCGGAAATTATTTGTTACATTCGACAAGTAGTACAATGAATGGAACAGGTAGACGGTTGAAATCTTTGTATATATTGCTTCTATATAGTCTAAGAAACATATATGCAAAGCATCCAAACAGTACAATTCGCCGATTAATTGTTCTTCAAGTTTAAGTGAACAACGAGCCCCATTGTTAATCCTTTAAAGGAAATTATTTGTAAATTTCGACAAGTAGAACAATGATTGGAACACGTAGACGGTTGAAATCTTTGTATATATTGCTTCCATATAGTCTAAGAAACATGTACGCAAAGCATCCAAACAGTATCATTCGCCAATTTTTTGTTGTTCAAGTTTAAGTGAAGAATGAGCCCCAATGGGTAATCCTTTATCGGAAATTATTTGTAATTTTCGACAAGTAGAACAATGAATGGAACAGGTAGACGGTTGAAATCTTTGTATATATTGCTTCTATATAATCTAAGAAACATATATGCAAAGCATCCAAACAGTACCATTCGCCAATTTTTTGTTCTTCAAGTTTAAGTGAACAGCGAGCCCCATTGATAATCATGAAATGGAAATTATTTATAACTTTCTACAAGTAGAACAATGAATAGTACCGGTAGACGGGTGAAATCTTTGTATATATTGCTTCCATATAGTCTAAGAAACATATATGCAAAGCATCCAAACAGTACCATTCGTCAATTTTTTGTTCTTCAATTTTAAGTGAACAATGAGCCCCATTGTTAATCCTTTATCGGAAATTATTTGTAACTTTCGACAAGTAGAACAGTGAATGGAACAGGTAGACGGTTGAAATCTTTGTATATATTGCTTCTATATAGTATAAGAAACATATATGCAAAGCATCCAAACAGTACAATTAGCCAATTTTTTGTTCTTCAAGTTTAAGTGAACAATGAGCCCCAATGGTTAATCCGTTATCGGAAATTATTTGTAACTTTCGACAAGTAGAACAATGAATGGAACAGGTAGACGGTTGAAATCTTTGTATATATTGCTTCTATATAGTCTAAGAAACATATATACAAAGCATCCAAACAGTACCATTCGCCAATTTTTTGTTCTTCAAGTTTAAGTGAACTACGAGCCCCATTGTTAATCCTGCAAAGGAAATTATTTGTATATTTCGACAAGTAGAACAATGAATGCAACAGGTAGACGGTTGAAATCATTGTATATATTGCTTCTATATAGTCTACGAAACATATATGCAAAGCATCCAAACAGTACCATTCGCCAATTTTTTGTTCTTCAAGTTTAAGTGAACAACGAGCCCCATTGATAATCATGAAACGGAAATTATTTGTAACTTTCTACAAGTAGAACAATGAATAGAACAGGTAGACGGTTGAAATCTTTGTATATGTTGCTTCTATATAGTCTAAGAAACCTATATGAAAAGCATCTAAACAGTAACAATCGCCAATTTTTTGATCTTCAAGTTTAAGTGAACAGCGAGCCCCATTGATAATCATGAAATGGAAATTATTTGTAACTTTCTACAAGTAGAACAATGAATAGAACAGGTAGACGGTTGAAATCTTTGTATATGTTGCTTCTATATAGTCTAAGAAACCTATATGCAAAGCATCTAAACAGTAACAATCGCCAATTTTTTGATCTTCAAGTTTAAGTGAACAGCGAGCCCCATTGATAATCATGAAATGGAAATTATTTGTGACGTTCTACAAGTCGAACAATGAATAGTACAGGTAGACGGGTGAAATCTTTCTATATGTTGCTTCTAAATAGTCTAAGAAACATATATGCAAATCATCCAAACAGTACCATTCGCCAATTTTTTGTTCTTCAAGTTTAAGTGAACAATGAGCCCCATTGTTAATCCTTTAACGGAAATTAATTGTAAATTTCTACAAGTAGAACAATGATTGAAACACGTAGACGGTTGAAACCTTTGTATATATTGCTTCTATATAGTCTAAGAAACATATGTGCAAAGCATCCAAACAGTACCATTCGCCAATTTTTTGTTCTTCAAGTTTAAGTGAACAACGAGCCCCATTGATAATCATGAAATCGAAATTATTTGTGACTTTCTACAAGTAGAACAATGAATAGTACAGGTAGACGGGTGAAATCTTTCTATATATTGCTTCTAAATAGTCTAAGAAACATATATGCAAAGTATCCAAACAGTACAATTCGCCAAATTTTTGTTCTTCAAGTTTAAGTGAACAATGAGCCCCAATGGTTAATCCTTTATCGGGTATTATTTGTAACTTTCGACAAGTAGAACAATGAATGGAACAGGTAGACGGTTGAAATATTTGTATATATTTCTTCCGTATAGTCTAAGAAACATATATGCAAATCATCCAAACAGTACCATTCGCCAATTTTTGTTCTTCAAGTTTAAGTGAACAATGAGCCCCATTTTTAATCCTTTAAAGGAAATTATTTGTAAATTTCGACAAGTAGAACAATGATTGGAACACGTAGACGTTTGAAATCTATGTATATATTGCTTCCATATAGTCTAAGAAACCTATATGCAAAGCATCTAAACAGTAACAATCGCCAATTTTTTGATCTTCAAGTTTAAGTGAACAGCGAGCCCCATTGATAATCATGAAATGGAAATTATTTGTGACTTTCTACAAGTCGAACAATGAATAGTACAGGTAGACGGGTGAAATCTTTCTATATGTTGCTTCTAAATAGTCTAAGAAACATATATGCAAATCATCCAAACAGTACCATTCGCCAATTTTTTGTTCTTCAAGTTTAAGTGAACAATGAGCCCCATTGTTAATCCTTTAACGGAAATTAATTGTAAATTTCTACAAGTAGAACAATGATTGAAACACGTAGACGGTTGAAATCTTTGTATATATTGCTTCTATATAGTCTAAGAAACATATGTGCAAAGCATCCAAACAGTACCATTCGCCAATTTTTTGTTCTTCAAGTTTAAGTGAACAACGAGCCCCATTGATAATCATGAAACGGAAATTATTTGTAACTTTCGACATGTAGAACAATGAATGGAACAGGTAGACGGTTGAAATATTTGTATATATTGCTTCCGTATAGTCTAAGAAACATATATGCAAAGCATCCAAACAGTACCATTCGCCAATTTTTTGTTCTTCAAGGTTAAGTGAACAATGAGCCCCATTGTTAATTCTTTATCGGAAATTATTTGTAACTTTCGGCAAGTAGAACAATGAATGGAACAGGTAGACGGTTGAAATCTTTGAATATATTGCTTCTATATAGTCTAAGAAGCATATATGCAAAGCATCCAAACAGTACCATTCGCCAATTTTTTGTTCTTCAAGGTTAAGTGAACAATGAGCCCCATTGTTAATTCTTTATCGGAAATTATTTGTAACTTTCGACAAGTAGAACAATGAATGGAACAGGTAGACGGTTGAAATCTTTGAATATATTGCTTCTATATAGTCTAAGAAACATACATGCAAAGCATCCAAACAGTACCATTCGCCAATTTTTTGTTCTTCAAGTTTAAGTGAACAATCAGCCCCATTGTTAATCCTTTAACGGAAATTAATTGTAACTTTCTACAAGTAGAACAATGATTGAAACACGTAGACGGTTGAAATCTTTGTATATATTGCTTCTATATAGTCTAAGAAACATATGTGCAAAGCATCCAAACAGTACAATTCGCCAATTTTTTGTTCATCAAGTTTAAGTGAATAATGAGCCCCAATGGTTAATCCTTTATCGGTAATTATTTGTAACTTTCGACAAGTAGAACAATGAATGGAACAGGTAGACGGTTGAAATCCTTGTATATATTGCGTCTATATAATCTACGAAACATACATGCAAAGCATCCAAACTGTACCATTCGCCAATTTTTTGTTCTTCAAGTTTAAGTGAACTACGAGCCCCATTGTTTATCCTTTAAAGGAAATTATTTGTAAATTTCGGCAAGTAGAACAATGAATGGAACAGGTAGACTGTTGAAATCATTGTATATATTGCTTCTATATAGTCTAAGAAACATGTACGCAAAGCATCCAAACAGTACCATTCGCCAATTTTTTGTTCTTCAAGTTTAAGTGAACTACGAGCCCCATTGTTAATCCTTTAAAGGAAATTATTTGTAAATTTCGGCAAGTAGAAAAATGAATGGAACACGTAGACGGTTGAAATCTTTGTATATATTGCTTCTATATAGTCTAAGAAACATATATGCAAAGCATCCAAACAGTACCAGTCGCCAATTTTTTGTTCTTCATGTTTAAGTGAACAACGAGCCCCATTGATAATCATGAAACGGAGATTATTTGTAACTTTCTACAAGTAGAACAATGAATAGAACAGGTAGACTGTTGAAATCTTTGTATATGTTGCTTCTATATAGTCTAAGAAACCTATATGAAAAGTGTTGGAGTACAACGATGAAATGCTCAACGGCCGCTGAGCAAACCATAACGGCGACTTTCAAAACATTGTTTGACACCAAAGCAGAGCCGTCTTCGTGCTGTAAAACCGTTTCAAGTTCAGTTCCAAAGTCAAAGCCGCAGAGAGCAGATTAAACGTTATTTTTCACTATTTCTTATTCTTTTCTTTATATTTCTAAGCAGCTTAATATAATTGTATCTAAATTAATAAAACAATTTTAAACAAAATTCCATCAGATTATGGGCCCAGATCACAATAAAACAATAAAGTGAATATAAAACAAAGGACTTTAAATAAATTTTTTTAAATATACAAGTAAATCGAAATGGCAAACGGTGGAAGTACGCATTTTGTTATTCAAAAATTGAACAATGAAAATTATTCAGTGTGGAGTTACAAATTGGAAATGCTCCTAATTAAAGAAAAATTGTGGAGTGTAATAAACGACAGAAAACCTGATCCAATGAATTCATCACGGACGCAGATGGATAGCGAGGCACGTGCTACCATTGGATTATTGGTAGAAGATAATCAATTACAGCACATAAGAAACGCTAAATCTGCACGTGAAGCATGGGATTGTTTGAAAGGATATCACCAAAAGGCAACTTTAACCAGTAAGGTACTTTTATTAAAACGGCTATGTAGAACAGTGCTAAAAGAAGATGGTGATATGGAAGAACACATCACAAAAATTGCAAATTATTTCGAAGAACTCACAGCTCTTGGACAAGAATTGCCAGATAATCTCAAAGCAGCAATGTTGCTCGGAAGTCTTCCAGAATCGTACGAAACGCTTGTAACGGCTTTGGAAAGTAGACCCGAAAGCGATTTGACGTTAAATCTCGTCAAAGGGAAATTAATAGACGAATACAAAAGGCGTAAAGGGGCAAAAGATACGAGGCAACATATTTCAGAATGCGAAGCGGCTATGAAAACGGAACTCAAACATACAGCTGGCGCACTGCCTGGAAAAACATGTTTCTTCTGCAAAGAAGCCGGTCATTTCAAGAGTGACTGTTCAAAGTACAAATCATGGAAGTTGAAAATAGAAAAGGCTAATGCAGTTATAGAAGACAAATCGTCGTCTTCTAACGATTTCTGTTTTCATGCGATAGCCACAAAAGGAACTTCGAAAGAAGCATGTTTTGTTATTAAAGAAAAGAAACATAATTTATGGATTGTCGACTCGGGTGCAACAAGCCACATGGCAACGTCGAGGATTTTTTTCGACAATTTTAATCCCGAAAGAAACGGCCAAGTAGGTCTCGCAGACGAAGGGAAGACGGCTGAGGTGCAAGGGATTGGCTCAGGAGTGCTAAACTGTGGGATAGGCCCGCGAGAGGTCGCCCAAATTAAATTGAACAATGTACTTTACGTTCTTACGTTCGGATCGAATTTACTGTCGGTAAAGAGGTTAGTGAGTGATGGCTATAAACTAATTTTCGAAAAAGACAACTGCACAATTTCAAAGAACGGAGAATTAAAGGCAATAGCGAAATTATCCTCGGAACTGTTCGAACTGACCACAATTGAAAAGGCCTGCACAGTAAGTAATTCTATATATTTAAATCATACTGAAAATTGTCAGCATGCATGGCATAGACGTTTTGGACATCGAGACCCTACCGCAGTCAAAGATTTAGTTGAAAAGAATTTAGCGACAGGAATTAAAATAAAAGATTTTGGACAACGAGTAACTTGCGAATGCTGCGTAATAGGTAAGATGGCACGTGTACCTTTCCCAAAAGAATCAGAAAACAGAAGCAATGCAATTCTCGATCTAATTCATACGGATGTTTGTGGGCCAATGTAAACAATCACGCCAGGTAATAAAAGATATATTTTAACAATCATTGATGATTTTTCACGATACACAAGGATTTATCTTATGAGTCACAAAAGCGAAGCAGCGTCACATATTAAAGAATTCGTAGAGATGATGAAAACACAATATTCCAAGAAACCAAAGAAGATAAGATCCGATCGAGGAAGGGAATATATAAATGAAAATTTGCAAAATTATCTGAAACAGGAAGGGATTCAGGTCCAGTATACAGCGCCTTACTCTCCACAGCAGAACGGAATTGCGGAGCGGAAGAACAGATCCCTACTCGAGATGGCAATATGTAGGTTACTTGATGCACATATGGAAAAAAGGTATTGGGGGGAAGCAGTTAATACTGCAAACTATTTACAAAACAGGTTACCTTCAAGAGCAATTCGAAAAACCCCTTACGAATTATGGCACTCAAGAAAGCCAGACGTCAGAAATCTACATACTTTTGGATGCGACGCGTATGTCTACGTTCATAAAGAACAAAGAAAAAAATTAGACGATAAAGCCGAAAAATTCAGTTTTGTTGGGTATTCAGAGGAGTCAAAGGCTTTTCAGTTGTTGGATACTAAAACAAATAAAATAAAGATTAGCCGCGATGTAGTTTTCTGCGAAAAATTTAATGAAAACAAGCCAATTAATGAAATCGTAATTCCAGTTACTAGAAACCAAAATGCAGAAAATCAAGACACCGCCGAAGACGATGGGTCTGAGGGAGAATCAACCATAACTGAAGACAGTTCCATCTATGAAACGGACCATGCGGATAGCGACTTTGCTCAAGATTCTAGACATGAAGAAATGAGGCCAGAACAATACAGGCGATCAGAGAGATCGAATAGAGGGGTTCCACCCGATAGATACGCTGCATCTCTGCATATGGCTGTGGATGAAAATAATGAACCCGTGAAGTGCAAAGGAAGCATTATCAGGACCCAATAAGGATGAGTGGAAAAAGGCTATGGACGAAGAGATGAAATCTTTAAGGGAAAATGGTACATGGGATCTTGTACCCAAACCGAAAGATAGAGATGTTGTTACCTGTAAGTGGGTTTTTAAATTAAAGAAAAATGAAGGAAACGTTAATAAGTTTAAGGCCAGGCTTGTCGCTCGAGGTTTTTCACAGAAATTTGGAACAGACTACGATGAAGTTTTTGCACCTGTAGTGCGACAAACCACATTCAGGACTTTCTTGACGCTAGCCGGACAGAAACGCATGCAGGTAAAACATTTTGATGTGAAAACGGCTTTTCTAAATGGAATACTCACAGAAACCATTTTTATGGGACAGCTAGAAATATATATCGTGCCCGGTAAAGAAGACTATGTGTGTAGTTTGAAAAGAGGTATCTATGGCTTAAAACAAGCTGCAAAAGTATGGAATGACCAATTAACCGATTTATTAAAGCAGTATGGTTTCAGACAGAGTCAAGTGGACCAATGTTTATATATAAAGGGCGAAGAGAATGAGGAACAAGTTTATCTCATTGTATATGTCGGTGACATTTTAATCGCTGCTAAAGAAATGGACAAGATCGATGAAGCGGCTGTTTTTCTAAAAAGGCATTTCCAACTCAGCGATCTCGGACTCTTGAAACAGTATTTAGGTATGGAGATTAGAAGAAACGAAGAGGGATTTTTCTGCATTAAGCAAGAAAAATATATAGAAAAAATTTTACATAGATTTTGTCTCCAGGACGCAAAGGCTTCTAGTATACCGTTAAATGAAGGTTATGTAAAGCACAGAAACGGCGAACCAGAAATGCCAGAAAACTCAAAATATCAGCAATTGATCGGTGCACTGTTATATTTGGCAGTAAATACAAGGCCCGACATAGCAGCGAGCGTTGGAATTTTGAGCCAGCACAATAAACGACCCACAACAGGTGACTGGACTGAAGTAAAAAGGATTGCTCGCTATTTAAAAGGAACAATAGGATATGAATTAAGACTTCGCAAACGGAACAGCGAAAAGGGGCTAATTGGTTTCGCGGATGCTGACTGGGCACAGGACAAGACCGACAGAAAGTCGCACAGTGGGTACCTATTTCAAGTAATGGGAGCACCTATAAGTTGGAACTGCCGGAAACAAACGTGTGTCGCACTCTCTTCAACGGAAGCAGAATATATAGCTCTTGCTGAAGCAACACAAGAAGGATTATGGATTCGTCGCTTGCTGGAAGATTTCGGTGAAACGGTCCAAAATGAAACAGTCATTTTTGAGGACAATCAGAGTTGCCTCAAGATTGCCTCGAATAATAGATTCGGCAACAGGACAAAGCACATCGACACCAAGTTCCATTTCATAAAGGATATAAAAAATCAGGGAATTATAAATTATAAATACTGTCCTACAGACGAAATGCTCGCAGACATGCTGACAAAACCACTTGGAAGGATAAAGTTAAAACGCATGGCTGAAAAGTGTGGCCTATTCAATCGCTAAATTTTTCTGTTTTTTTTGTTTTTTTCAGTATCTTCATCGTTGAGAAAGGGTGTTGGAGTACAACGATGAAATGCTCAACGGTCGCTGAGCAAACGATAACGGCGACTTTCAAAACATTGTTTGACACCAAAGCAGAGCCAACTTCGTGCTGTAAAACCGTTTCAAGTTCAGTTCCAAAGTCAAAGCCGCAGAGAGCGGATTAAACGTTATTTTTCACAATTTCTTATTCTTTTCTTTATATTTCTAAGCAGCTTAATATAATTGTATCTAAATTAATAAAACCATTTTAAACAAAATTCCATCAAAAAGCATCTAAACAGTAACAATCGCCAATTTTTTGATCTTCAAGTTTAAGTGAACAGCGAGCCCCATTGATAATCATGAAATGGAAATTATTTGTAACTTTCTACAAGTAGAAAAATGAATTGTACAGGTAGACGGGTGAAGTCTTTCTATATATTGCTTCTATATATTCTAAGAAACATATATGCAAAGCATCCAAACAGTACAATTCGCCAATTTTTTGATCTTCAAGTTTAAGTGAACAACGAGCCCCATTGATAATCATGAAACGGAAATTATTTGTAACTTTCTACAAGTAGAACAATGAATTGTACAGGTAGACGGGTGAAGTCTTTCTATATATTGCTTCTATATATTCTAAGAAACATATATGCAAAGCATCCAAACAATACATTTCGCCAATTTTTTGTTCTTCAAGTTTAAGTGAACAACGAGCCCCATTGATAATCATGAAAGGGAAATTATTTGTAACTTCCTTCAAATAGAACAATGAATAGAACAGTTAGACTGTTGAAATCTTTGTATATATTGCTACTATATACTCTAAGAAACATATATGCCAAGCATCCAAACAGTACGATTCGCCAATTTTTTGTTCTTCAAGTTTAAGTGAACAACGAGCCCCATTGATAATCATGAAACGGAAATTATTTGTAACTTTCTACAAGTAGAACAATGAATTGTACAGGTAGACGGGTGAAGTCTTTCTATATATTGCTTCTATATATTCTAAGAAACATATATGCAAAGCATCCAAACAGTACAATTCGCCAATTTTTTGTTCTTCAAGTTTAAGTGAACTACGATCCCAATGTTAATCCTTTAACGGAAATTATTTGTAACTTTCGACAAGTAGAACAATGAATGGAACAGTTAGACGGTTGAAATCTTTGTATATGTTGCTTCTATATAGTCTAAGAAACATATGTGCAAATCATCCAAACAGTACATTTCGCCAATTTTTTGTTCTTCAAGTTTAAGTGAACTACGAGCCCCATTGTTAATCCTTTAAAGGAAATTATTTGTAAATTTCGGCAAGTAGAACAATGAATGGAATAGGTAGACTGTTGAAATCATTGTATATATTGCTTCTGTATAGTCTAAGAAACATATATGCAAAGCATCCAAACAGTACAATTCGCCAATTTTTTGATCTTCAAGTTTAAGTGAACAGCGAGCTCCATTGATAATCATGAAATGGAAATTATTTGTAACTTTCTACAAGTAGAACAATGAATAGTACAGGAAGACGGGTGAAGTCTTTATATATATTGCTTCTATATAGTCTAAGAAACATATATGCAAAGCATCCAAACAGTACAATTCGCCAATTTTTTGTTCTTCAAGTTTAAGTGAACAACGAGCCCCATTGATAATCATGAAACGGAAATTATTTGTAACTTTCTACAAGTAGAACAATGAATTGTACAGGTAGACGGGTGAAGTCTTTCTATATATTGCTTCTATATATTCTAAGAAACATATATGCAAAGCATCCAAACAGTACATTTCGCCAATTTTTTGTTCTTCAAGTTTAAGTGAACTACGAGCCCCATTGTTAATCCTTTAACGGAAATTAATTGTAATTTTCGACAAGTAGAACAATGAATGGAACATGTAAACGGTTGAAATCTTTGTATATATTGCTTCTATATAACCTAAGAAACATATATGCAAAGCATCCACACAGTACAATTCGCCAATTTATTGTTCTTCAAGTTTAAGTGAACAACGAGCCCCATTGTTAATCCTTTAAAGGAAATTATTTGTAAATTTCGACAAGTAGAACAATGAATAGAACAGGTAGACGGTTGAAATCTTTGTATATATTGCTTCTATATAGTCTAAGAAACATATATACAAAGCATCCAAACAGTACCATTCGGCAATTTTTTGTTCTTCAAGTTTAAGTGAACTACGAGCCCCATTGTTAATCCTTCAAAGGAAATTATTTGTAAATTTCGACAAGTAGAACAATGAATGCAACAGGTAGACGGTTGAAATAATTGTATATATTGCTTCTATATAGTCTAAGAAACATATATGCAAAGCATCCAAACAGTACAATTCGACAATTTTTTGTTCTTCAAGTTTAGTGAACAATGAGCCCCAATGGTTAATCCTTTATCGGAAATTATTTGTAATTTTCGACAATTAGAACAATGAATGGAACAGGTAGACGGTTGAAATCTTTGTATATATTGCTTCTATATAGTCTAAGAAACATATATACAAAGCATCCAAACAGTACCATTCGCCAATTTTTTGTTCTTCAAGTTTAAGTGAACTACGAGCCCCATTGTTAATCCTTCAAAGGAAATTATTTGTAAATTTCGACAAGTAGAACAATGAATGCAACAGCTAGACGGTTGAAATAATTGTATATATTGCTTCTATATAGTCTAAGAAACATATATGCAAAGCCTCCAAACAGTACAATTCGACAATTTTTTGTTCTTCAAGTTTAGTGAACAATGAGCCCCAATGGTTAATCCTTTATCGGAAATTATTTGTAACTTTCGACAAGTAGAACAATGAATGGAACAGGTAGACGGTTGAAATCTTTGTATATATTGCTTCTATATAGTCTAAGAAACATATGTGCAAATCATCCAAACAGTACATTTCGCCAATTTTTTGTTCTTCAAGTTTAAGTGAACTACGAGCCCCATTGTTAATCCTTTAAAGGAAATTATTTGTAAATTTCGGCAAGTAGAACAATGAATGGAATAGGTAGACTGTTGAAATCATTGTATATATTGCTTCTGTATAGTCTAAGAAACATATATGCAAAGCATCCAAACAGTACAATTCGCCAATTTTTTGATCTTCAAGTTTAAGTGAACAGCGAGCTCCATTGATAATCATGAAATGGAAATTATTTGTAACTTTCTACAAGTAGAACAATGAATAGTACAGGAAGACGGGTGAAGTCTTTATATATATTGCTTCTATATAGTCTAAGAAACATATATGCAAAGCATCCAAACAGTACAATTCGCCAATTTTTTGTTCTTCAAGTTTAAGTGAACAACGAGCCCCATTGATAATCATGAAACGGAAATTATTTGTAACTTTCTACAAGTAGAACAATGAATTGTACAGGTAGACGGGTGAAGTCTTTCTATATATTGCTTCTATATATTCTAAGAAACATATATGCAAAGCATCCAAACAGTACATTTCGCCAATTTTTTGTTCTTCAAGTTTAAGTGAACTACGAGCCCCATTGTTAATCCTTTAACGGAAATTAATTGTAATTTTCGACAAGTAGAACAATGAATGGAACATGTAAACGGTTGAAATCTTTGTATATATTGCTTCTATATAACCTAAGAAACATATATGCAAAGCATCCACACAGTACAATTCGCCAATTTATTGTTCTTCAAGTTTAAGTGAACAACGAGCCCCATTGTTAATCCTTTAAAGGAAATTATTTGTAAATTTCGGCAAGTAGAACAATGAATGGAATAGATAGACTGTTGAAATCATTGTATATATTGCTTCTATATAGTCTAAGAAACATATATGCAAAGCATCCAAACAGTACAATTCACCAATTTTTTGATCTTCAAGTTTAAGTGAACAGCGAGCTCCATTGATAATCATGAAATGGAAATGATTTGTAACTTTCTACAAGTAGAACAATGAATAGTACAGGTAGACGGGTGAAGTCTTTATATATATTGCTTCTATATAGTCTAAGAAACATATATGCAAAGCATCCAAACAGTACAATTCGCCAATTTTATGTTCTTCAAGTTTAAGTGAACAACGAGCCCCATTGTTAATCCTTTACAGGAAATTATTTGTAAATTTCGACAAGTAGAACAATGATTGGAACACGTAGACGGTTGAAATCTTTGTATATATTGCTTCCATATAGTCTAAGAAACAAATATGCAAAGCATCCAAACAGTACCATTCGCCAATTTTTTGTTCTTCAAGTTTAAGTGAACAATGAGCCCCAATGGTTAATCCTTTATCGGAAATTATTTGTAACTTTCGACAAGTAGAACAATGAATGGAACAGGTAGACGGTTGAAATATTTGTATATATTGCTTCCGTATAGTCTAAGAAACATATATGCAAAGCATCCAAACAGTACCATTCGCCAATTTTTTGTTCTTCAAGGTTAAGTGAACAATGAGCCCGATTGTTAATCCTTTATCGGAAATTATTTCTAACTTTCGACAAGTAGAACAATGAATGGAACACGTAGACGGTTGAAATCTTTGTATATATTGCTTCCATATAGTCTAAGAAACATGTACGCAAAGCATCCAAACAGTACCATTCGCCAATTTTTTGTTCTTCAAGTTTAAGTGAACAATGAGCCCCAATGGTTAATCCTTTATCGGAAATTATTTGTAATTTTCGACAAGTAGAACAATGAATGGAACACGTAGACGGTTGAAATCTTTGTATATATTGCTTCTATATAGACTAAGAAACATATATGCAAAGCATCCAAACAGTACAATTCGCCAGTTTATTGTTCTTCAAGTTTAAGTGAACAACGAGCCCCATTGTTAATCCTTTAAAGGAAATTATTTGTAACTTTCGACAAGTAGAACAATGAATGGGACTGGTAGACGGTTGAAATCTTTGTATATGTTGCTTCTATATAGTCTAAGAAACATATGTGCAAATCATCCAAACAGTACAATTCGCCAATTTTTTGTTCTTCAAGTTTAAGTGAACTACGAGCCCCATTGTTAATCCTTTAAAGGAAATTATTTGTAAATTTCGGCAAGTAGAACAATGAATGGAATAGATAGACTGTTGAAATCATTGCATATATTGCTTCCATATAGTCTAAGAAACATGTACGCAAAGCATCCAAACAGTACCATTCGCCAATTTTTTGTTCTTCAAGTTTAAGTGAACAACGAGCCACATTGATAATCATGAAAGGGAAATTATTTGTAACTTTCTTCAAATAGAACAATGAATAGAACAGTTAGACTGTTGAAATCTTTGTATATATTGCTTCTATATATTCTAAGAAACATATATGCAAAGCATCCAAACAGTACGATTCGCCAATTTATTGTTCTTCAAGTTTAAGTGAACAACGAGCCCCATTGTTAATCCTTTAAAGGAAATTATTTGTAAATTTCGACAAGCAGAACAATGATTGGAACACGTAGACGGTTGAAATATTATTATATATTGCTTCCATATAGTCTAAGAAACATATATACAAAGCATCCAAACAGTACCATTCGCCAATTTTTTGTTCTTCAAGTTTAAGTGAACTACGAGCCCCATTGTTAATCCTTCAAAGGAAATTATTTGTAAATTTCGACAAGTAGAACAATGAATGCAACAGGTAGACGGTTGATATAATTGTATATATTGCTTCTATATAGTCTAAGAAACATATATGCAAAGCCTCCAAACAGTACAATTCGACAATTTTTTGTTCTTCAAGTTTAGTGAACAATGAGCCCCAATGGTTAATCCTTTATCGGAAATTATTTGTAACTTTCGACAAGTAGAACAATGAATAGAACAGGTAGACGGTTGAAATCTTTGTATATATTGCTTCTATATAGTCTAAGAAATATATATACAAAGCATCCAAACAGTACCATTCGCCAATTTTTTGTTCTTCAAGTTTAAGTGAACAATGAGCCCGATTGTTAATCCTTTATCGGAAATTGTTTGTAAATTTCGACAAGTAGAACAGTGAATGGAACAGGTAGACGGTTGAAATCATTGTATATATTGCTTCTATATAGTATAAGAAACATATATGCAAAGCATCCAAACAATACAATTCGCCAATTTTTTGTTCTTCAAGTCTAAGTGAACAATGAGCCCCAATGGTTAATCCGTTATCGGAAATTACTTGTAACTTTCGACAAGTAGAACAATGAATGGAACAGGTAGACGGTTGAAATCTTTGTATATATTGCTTCTATATAGTCTAAGAAACATATATGCAAAGCATCCAAACAGTACAATTCGCCAATTTATTGTTCTTCAAGGTTAAGTGAACAATGAGCCCGATTGTTAATCCTTTATCGGAAATTATTTGTAAATTTCGACAAGTAGAACAATGATTGGAACACGTGGACGGTTGAAATCTTTGTATATATTGCTTCCATATAGTCTAAGAAACATATATGCAAAGCATCCAAACAGTACCATTCGTCAATTTTTTGTTCTTCAATTTTAAGTGAACAATGAGCCCCATTGTTAATCCTTTATCGGAAATTATTTGTAACTTTCGACAAGTAGAACAGTGAATGGAACAGGTAGACGGTTGAAATCTTTGTATATATTGCTTCTATATAGTATAAGAAACATATATGCAAAGCATCCAAACAGTACAATTAGCCGATTTTTTGTTCTTCAAGTTTAAGTGAACAATGAGCCCCAATGGTTAATCCGTTATCGAAAATTATTTGTAACTTTCGACAAGTAGGACAATGAATGGAACAGGTAGACGGTTGAAATCTTTGTATATATTGCTTCTATATAGTCTAAGAAACATATATACAAAGCATCCAAACAGTACCATTCGCCAATTTTTTGTTCTTCAAGTTTAAGTGAACTACGAGCCCCATTGTTAATCCTGCAAAGGAAATTATTTGTAAATTTCGACAAGTAGAACAATGAATGCAACAGGTAGACGGTTGAAATCATTGTATATATTGCTTCTATATAGTCTACGAAACATATATGCAAAGCATCCAAACAGTACCATTCGCCAATTTTTTGTTCTTCAAGTTTAAGTGAACAACGAGCCCCATTGATAATCATGAAAGGGAAATTATTTGTAACTTTCTTCAAATAGAACAATGAATAGAACAGTTAGACTGTTGAAATCTTTGTATATATTGCTTCTATATATTCTAAGAAACATATATGCAAAGCATCCAAACAGTACGATTCGCCAATTTTTTGTTCTTCAAGTTTAAGTGAACAGCGAGCCCCATTGATAATCATGAAATGGAAATTATTTGTAACTTTCTACAAGTAGAACAATGAATAGTACCGGTAGACGGGTGAAATCTTTCTATATATTGCTTCTAAATAGTCTAAGAAACATATATGCAAAGCATCCAAACAGTACAATTCGCCAATTTTTTGTTCTTCAAGTTTAAGTGAACTACGTGCCCCATTGTTAATCCTTTAAAGGAAATTATTTGTAAATTTCGACAAGTAGAACAATGAATGTATCATGTAGACGGTTGAAATCATTGTATATATTGCTTCTATATAGTCTAAGAAACATATATGCAAAGCATCCAAACAGTACAATTCGACAATTTTTTGTTCTTCAAGTTTAGTGAACAATGAGCCCCATTGATAATCATGAAATGGAAATTAATTGTAACTTTCGACAAGTAGAACAATGAATGGAACAGGTAGACGGTTGAAATCTTTGTATATATTGCTTCTACATAGTCTAAGAAACATATATTCAAAGCATCCAAAGAGTACACTTCGCCAATTTATTGTTCTTCAAGTTTAAGTGAACAACGAGCCCCATTGTTAATCCTTTAAAGGAAATTATTTGTAAATTTCGACAAGTAGAACATTGAATGGAACAGGTAGACGGTTGAAATCAATGTATATATTGCTTCTATATAGTCTAAGAAACATATATGCAAAGCATCCAAACAGTACCATTCGCCAATTTTTTGTTCTTCAAGTTTATGTGAACAACGAGCCCCATTGTTAATCCTTTAACCCTAGATTCATAAACATGCCTGGGAGATACACTATTCATAAACCTTCGTCTCACAGACGAACATATTATATTGACGATTTTTGTTTTATAGAATATAAGGATCAATAAAAAACATTTTAAATCTGAAAAATTGTTTATTAATCATTAATTTTTTAATAAAAAAATGAACATAATATTTATTCTGAGCAATCTATACATAATAATCCGCGGTGATCCATGCACATGAACTTTTTGCACTGGGTGCAACAGAACCTTGTCATTCTACGTTTTTTGTAATCGTAGAAGGCACAAATTTTTTTCTGAGATCCACTGGGTTGTACTTGATCCGCGGAAGAAGTTTCACTAAGTACTTCCGCAATTTTCCTCTTTAGGCATCGGGTCAAACTTGGCGTTTCACGGCGCTGGCGTAACCATGCGTCAGACAGCTTCCCCGATATGTTTTTTATGAATAATCGTCGCAACATGGGTTTTTTGTTGTTATTAACTGCATTGTGTACATAAATAACGTAGGCATTAATTATAGCCATGTTCAGCAAACCAAAAAAGTAAGAAAGAGGCCATCTTTGCGTTTTTCTATTGCAGGACATATTTCCACACATTTGATCAAACGTGTCCACTGCACCTTTTGTTGAATTGTAAAATTCAATTATATCGGGCATATCAATTATAATAATAATTCATACTTACCTTGAATAACACTCAACTTTACAAAGAAATTACGATTTCAAATAATCACTCCCGTTCTACAACTGTAACGCTATTCATAAACGTTCGTCTGTGGGACGAACTACTCACTGTAACTCCATTAGCATAGATGCACTTTGACATGCGACAGGTGCAATACTAATTACTGAAAGATCTAGGAAGGTACCTAGAAGTTCATATTTCTATCTCTATCACTTTGAAAGTTACAAGCGATTACGTATTTTGCGCGGTCTGTGAGACGAAGGTTTATGAATTTAGGGTTAAAGGAAATTATTTGTAAATTTCGACAAGTAGAACAATGATTGGAACACGTAGACGGTTGAAATCTTTGTATATATTGCTTCCATATAGTCTAAGAAACATGTACGCAAAGCATCCAAACAGTACCATTCGCCAATTTTTTGTTCTTCAAGTTTAATTGAATAATGAGCCCCATTGTTAATCCTTTATCGGAAATTATTTGTAAATTTCGACAAGTAGAACAATGAGTGGAACAGGTAGACGGTTGAAATCAATGTATATATTGCTTCAATATAGTCTAAGAAACATATATGCAAAGCATCCAAACAGTACCATTCGCCAATTTTTTGTTCTTCAAGTTTAAGTGAACAACGAGCTCCATTGTTAATCCTTTAAAGGAAATTATTTGTAAATTTCGACAAGTAGAACAATGATTGGAACACGTAGACGGTTGAAATCTTTGTATATATTGCTTCCATATAGTCTAAGAAACATGTACGCAAAGCATCCAAACAGTACCATTCGCTAATTTTTTGTTCTTCAAGTTTAATTGAATAATGAGCCCCATTGTTAATCCTTTATCGGAAATTATTTGTAAATTTCGACAAGTAGAACAATGAGTGGAACAGGTAGACGGTTGAAATCAATGTATATATTGCTTCAATATAGTCTAAGAAACATATATGCAAAGCATCCAAACAGTACAATTTGCCAATTTTTTGCTCTTCAAGTTTAAGTGAACTACGAGCCCCATTGTTAATCCTTTAAAGGAAATTATTTGTAAATTTCGACAAGTAGAACAATGAATGGATCAGGTAGACGGTTGAAATCATTGTATATATTGCTTCCATACAGTCTAAGAAACATGTACGCAAAGCATCCAAACAGTACAATTCGCCAATTTTTTGTTCTTCAAGTTTAAGTGAACAACGAGCCCCATTGATAATCATGAAACGGAAATTATTTGTAACTTTCTACAAGTAGAACAATGAATAGAACAGGTAGACGGTTGAAATCTTTGCATATGATGCTTCTATATAGTCTAAGAAACATATATGCAAAGCATCCAAACAGTACAATTCGCCAATTTTTTGTTCTTCAAGTTTAAGTGAACAATGAGACCCATTGTTAATCCTTAATCGGAAATTATTTGTAACTTTCGACAAGTAGAACAATGAATGGAACAGGTAGACGGCTGAAATCTTTGTATATATTGCTTCTATATAGTCTAAGAAACATATATGCAAAGCAT
The DNA here is from genome assembly GCA_963989415.1 of Cerceris ruficornis. Taxonomy (NCBI): domain Eukaryota; kingdom Metazoa; phylum Arthropoda; class Insecta; order Hymenoptera; family Crabronidae; genus Cerceris; species Cerceris ruficornis. Next base: position 3,413,242 of record CAXDIW010000229.1, on the reverse strand, counting down.
CCAAACAGTACAATTCGCCAATTTTTGTTCTTCAAGTTTAAGTGAACTATGAGCCCCATTGTTAATCCTTTAACGGAAATTAATTGTAACTTTCTACAAGTAGAACAATGATTGGAACACGTAGACGGTTGAAATCTTTGTATATATTGCTTCCATATAGTCTAAGAAACATGTACGCAAAGCATCCAAACAGTACCATTCGCCAATTTTTTGTTCTTCAAGTTTAAGTGAACAACGAGCCCCATTGATAATCATGAAAGGGAAATTATTTGTAACTTTCTTCAAATAGAACAATGAATAGAACAGTTAGACTGTTGAAATCTTTGTATATATTGCTTCTATATATTCTAAGAAACATATATGCAAAGCATCCAAACAGTACGATTCGCCAATTTTTTGTTCTTCAAGTTTAAGTGAACAGCGAGCCCCATTGATAATCATGAAATGGAAATTATTTGTAACTTTCTACAAGTAGAACAATGAATAGTACCGGTAGACGGGTGAAATCTTTCTATATATTGCTTCTAAATAGTCTAAGAAACATATATGCAAAGCATCCAAACAGTACAATTCGCCAATTTTTTGTTCTTCAAGTTTAAGTGAACTACGTGCCCCATTGTTAATCCTTTAAAGGAAATTATTTGTAAATTTCGACAAGTAGAACAATGAATGTATCATGTAGACGGTTGAAATCATTGTATATATTGCTTCTATATAGTCTAAGAAACATATATGCAAAGCATCCAAACAGTACAATTCGACAATTTTTTGTTCTTCAAGTTTAGTGAACAATGAGCCCCATTGATAATCATGAAATGGAAATTAATTGTAACTTTCGACAAGTAGAACAATGAATGGAACAGGTAGACGGTTGAAATCTTTGTATATATTGCTTCTACATAGTCTAAGAAACATATATTCAAAGCATCCAAAGAGTACACTTCGCCAATTTATTGTTCTTCAAGTTTAAGTGAACAACGAGCCCCATTGTTAATCCTTTAAAGGAAATTATTTGTAAATTTCGACAAGTAGAACATTGAATGGAACAGGTAGACGGTTGAAATCAATGTATATATTGCTTCTATATAGTCTAAGAAACATATATGCAAAGCATCCAAACAGTACCATTCGCCAATTTTTTGTTCTTCAAGTTTATGTGAACAACGAGCCCCATTGTTAATCCTTTAACCCTAGATTCATAAACATGCCTGGGAGATACACTATTCATAAACCTTCGTCTCACAGACGAACATATTATATTGACGATTTTTGTTTTATAGAATATAAGGATCAATAAAAAACATTTTAAATCTGAAAAATTGTTTATTAATCATTAATTTTTTAATAAAAAAATGAACATAATATTTATTCTGAGCAATCTATACATAATAATCCGCGGTGATCCATGCACATGAACTTTTTGCACTGGGTGCAACAGAACCTTGTCATTCTACGTTTTTTGTAATCGTAGAAGGCACAAATTTTTTTCTGAGATCCACTGGGTTGTACTTGATCCGCGGAAGAAGTTTCACTAAGTACTTCCGCAATTTTCCTCTTTAGGCATCGGGTCAAACTTGGCGTTTCACGGCGCTGGCGTAACCATGCGTCAGACAGCTTCCCCGATATGTTTTTTATGAATAATCGTCGCAACATGGGTTTTTTGTTGTTATTAACTGCATTGTGTACATAAATAACGTAGGCATTAATTATAGCCATGTTCAGCAAACCAAAAAAGTAAGAAAGAGGCCATCTTTGCGTTTTTCTATTGCAGGACATATTTCCACACATTTGATCAAACGTGTCCACTGCACCTTTTGTTGAATTGTAAAATTCAATTATATCGGGCATATCAATTATAATAATAATTCATACTTACCTTGAATAACACTCAACTTTACAAAGAAATTACGATTTCAAATAATCACTCCCGTTCTACAACTGTAACGCTATTCATAAACGTTCGTCTGTGGGACGAACTACTCACTGTAACTCCATTAGCATAGATGCACTTTGACATGCGACAGGTGCAATACTAATTACTGAAAGATCTAGGAAGGTACCTAGAAGTTCATATTTCTATCTCTATCACTTTGAAAGTTACAAGCGATTACGTATTTTGCGCGGTCTGTGAGACGAAGGTTTATGAATTTAGGGTTAAAGGAAATTATTTGTAAATTTCGACAAGTAGAACAATGATTGGAACACGTAGACGGTTGAAATCTTTGTATATATTGCTTCCATATAGTCTAAGAAACATGTACGCAAAGCATCCAAACAGTACCATTCGCCAATTTTTTGTTCTTCAAGTTTAATTGAATAATGAGCCCCATTGTTAATCCTTTATCGGAAATTATTTGTAAATTTCGACAAGTAGAACAATGAGTGGAACAGGTAGACGGTTGAAATCAATGTATATATTGCTTCAATATAGTCTAAGAAACATATATGCAAAGCATCCAAACAGTACCATTCGCCAATTTTTTGTTCTTCAAGTTTAAGTGAACAACGAGCTCCATTGTTAATCCTTTAAAGGAAATTATTTGTAAATTTCGACAAGTAGAACAATGATTGGAACACGTAGACGGTTGAAATCTTTGTATATATTGCTTCCATATAGTCTAAGAAACATGTACGCAAAGCATCCAAACAGTACCATTCGCTAATTTTTTGTTCTTCAAGTTTAATTGAATAATGAGCCCCATTGTTAATCCTTTATCGGAAATTATTTGTAAATTTCGACAAGTAGAACAATGAGTGGAACAGGTAGACGGTTGAAATCAATGTATATATTGCTTCAATATAGTCTAAGAAACATATATGCAAAGCATCCAAACAGTACAATTTGCCAATTTTTTGCTCTTCAAGTTTAAGTGAACTACGAGCCCCATTGTTAATCCTTTAAAGGAAATTATTTGTAAATTTCGACAAGTAGAACAATGAATGGATCAGGTAGACGGTTGAAATCATTGTATATATTGCTTCCATACAGTCTAAGAAACATGTACGCAAAGCATCCAAACAGTACAATTCGCCAATTTTTTGTTCTTCAAGTTTAAGTGAACAACGAGCCCCATTGATAATCATGAAACGGAAATTATTTGTAACTTTCTACAAGTAGAACAATGAATAGAACAGGTAGACGGTTGAAATCTTTGCATATGATGCTTCTATATAGTCTAAGAAACATATATGCAAAGCATCCAAACAGTACAATTCGCCAATTTTTTGTTCTTCAAGTTTAAGTGAACAATGAGACCCATTGTTAATCCTTAATCGGAAATTATTTGTAACTTTCGACAAGTAGAACAATGAATGGAACAGGTAGACGGCTGAAATCTTTGTATATATTGCTTCTATATAGTCTAAGAAACATATATGCAAAGCATCCAAACAGTACAATTCGCCAATTTTTGTTCTTCAAGTTTAAGTGAACTATGAGCCCCATTGTTAATCCTTTAACGGAAATTAATTGTAACTTTCTACAAGTAGAACAATGATTGGAACACGTAGACGGTTGAAATCTTTGTATATATTGCTTCCATATAGTCTAAGAAACATGTACGCAAAGCATCCAAACAGTACCATTCGCCAATTTTTTGTTCTTCAAGTTTAAGTGAACAATGAGACCCATTGTTAATCCTTTATCGGAAATTATTTGTAACTTTCGACAAGTAGAACAATGAATGGAACAGGTAGACGGTTGAAATCTTTGTATATATTGCTTCTATATAGCCTACGAAACATATATGCAAAGCATCCAAACAGTACCATTCGCCAATTTTTTGTTCTTCAACTTTAAGTGAACAACGAGCCCCATTGTTAATCCTTTAACGGAAATTAATTGTAACTTTCTACAAGTAGAACAATGATTGAAACACGTAGACGGTTGAAATCTTTGTATATATTGCTTCCATATAGTCTAAGAAACATGTACGCAAAGCATCCAAACAGTACCATTCGCCAATTTTTTGTTCTTCAAGTTTAAGTGAACAATGAGACCCATTGTTAATCCTTTATCGGAAATTATTTGTAACTTTCGACAAGTAGAACAATGAATGGAACAGGTAGACGGTTGAAATCTTTGTATATATTGCTTCTATATAGTCTAAGAAACATATATGCAAAGCATCCAAACAGTACAATTCGCCAATTTTTTGTTCTTCAAGTTTAAGTGAACTACGAGCCCCATTGTTAATCCTTTAACGGAAATTAATTGTAACTTTCGACAAGTAGAACAATGAATGGAACAGGTAGACGGTTGAAATCTTTGTATATATTGCTTCTATATAGTCTAAGAAACATATATGCAAAGCATCCAAACAGTACCATTCGCCAATTTTTTGTTCTTCAAGTTTAAGTGAACAATGAGACCCATTGTTAATCCTTTATCGGAAATTATTTGTAACTTTCGACAAGTAGAACAATGAATGGAACAGGTAGACGGTTGAAATCTTTGTATATATTGCTTCTATATAGCCTACGAAACATATATGCAAAGCATCCAAACAGTACCATTCGCCAATTTTTTGTTCTTCAACTTTAAGTGAACAACGAGCCCCATTGTTAATCCTTTAACGGAAATTAATTGTAACTTTCTACAAGTAGAACAATGATTGGAACACGTAGACGGTTGAAATCTTTGTATATATTGCTTCCATATAGTCTAAGAAACATGTACGCAAAGCATCCAAACAGTACCATTCGCCAATTTTTTGTTCTTCAAGTTTAAGTGAACAATGAGACCCATTGTTAATCCTTTATCGGAAATTATTTGTAACTTTCGACAAGTAGAACAATGAATGGAACAGGTAGACGGTTGAAATCTTTGTATATATTGCTTCTATATAGTCTAAGAAACATGTATGCAAAGCATCCAAACAGTACAATTCGCCAATTTTTTGTTCTTCAAGTTTAAGTGAACTACGAGCCCCATTGTTAATCCTTTAACGGAAATTAATTGTAACTTTCTACAAGTAGAACAATGATTGGAACACGTAGACGGTTGAAATCTTTGTATATATTGCTTCCATATAGTCTAAGAAACATGTACGCAAAGCATCCAAACAGTACCATTCGCCAATTTTTTGTTCTTCAAGTTTAAGTGAACAATGAGACCCATTGTTAATCCTTTATCGGAAATTATTTGTAACTTTCGACAAGTAGAACAATGAATGGAACAGGTAGACGGTTGAAATCTTTGTATATATTGCTTCTATATAGCCTACGAAACATATATGCAAAGCATCCAAACAGTACCATTCGCCAATTTTTTGTTCTTCAACTTTAAGTGGACAACGAGCCCCATTGTTAATCCTTTAAAGGAAATTATTTGTAAATTTCGACAAGTAGAACAATGATTGGAACACGTAGACGGTTGAAATCTTTGTATATATTGCTTCCATATAGTCTAAGAAACATATATGCAAAGCGTCCAAACAGTACAATTCGCCAATTTTTTGTTCTTCAAGTTTAAGTGAACAATGAGCCCCATTGTTAATCCTTTATCGGAAATTATTTGTAAATTTCGACAAGTAGAACAATGAATGGAACAGGTAGACGGTTGAAATCTTTGTATATATTGCTTCTATATAGTCTAAGAGACATATATGCAAAGCATCCAAACAGTACAATTCGCCAATTTTTTGTTCTTCAAGTTTAAGTGAACAATGAGCCCCAATGGTTAATACTTTTCGGTAATTATTTGTAACTTTCGACAAGTAGAACAATGATTGGAACACGTAGACGGTTGAAATCTTTGTATATATTGCTTCCATATAGTCTAAGAAACATGTACGCAAAGCCTCCAAACAGTACAATTCGCCAATTTTTTGTTCTTCAAGTTTAAGTGAACTACGAGCCCCATTGCTAATCCTTTAAAGGAAATTATTTGTAAATTTCGACAAGTAGAACAATGAATGGATCAGGTAGACGGTTGAAATCATTGTATATATTGCTTCTATATAGTCTACGAAACATATATGCAAAGCATCCAAACAGTACCATTCGCCAATTTTTTGTTCTTCAAGTTTAATTGAATAATGAGCCCCATTGTTAATCCTTTATCGGAAATTATTTGTAAATTTCGACAAGTAGAACAATGAGTGGAACAGGTAGACGGTTGAAATCAATGTATATATTGCTTCAATATAGTCTAAGAAACATATATGCAAAGCATCCAAACAGTACCATTCGCCAATTTTTTGTTCTTAAAGTTTAAGTGAACAATGAGCCCCAATGTTAATCCTTTAACGGAAATTATTTGTAACTTTCGACAAGTAGAACAATGAATGGAACAGGTAGACGGTTGAAATCTTTGTATATATTGCTTCCATATAGTCCAAGAAACATATATGCAAAGCGTCCAAACAGTACAATTCGCCAATTTTTTGCTCTTCAAGTTTAAGTGAACTACGAGCCCCATTGTTAATCCTTTAAAGGAAATTATTTGTAAATTTCGACAAGTAGAACAATGAATGGATCAGGTAGACGGTTGAAATCATTGTATATATTGCTTCCATACAGTCTAAGAAACATGTACGCAAAGCATCCAAACAGTACAATTCGCCAATTTTTTGTTCTTCAAGTTTAAGTGAACAACGAGCCCCATTGATAATCATGAAACGGAAATTATTTGTAACTTTCTACAAGTAGAACAATGAATAGAACAGGTAGACGGTTGAAATCTTTGCATATGATGCTTCTATATAGTCTAAGAAACCTATATGCAAAGCATCTAAACAGTAACAATCGCCAATTTTTTGATCTTCAAGTTTAAGTGAACAGCGAGCCCCATTGTTAATCCTTTAAAGGAAATTATTTGTAAATTTCGACAAGTAGAACAATGAATGGATCATGTAGACGGTTGAAATCATTGTATATATTGCTTCTATACCGTCTACGAAACATATATGCAAAGCATCCAAACAGTACAATTCGCCAATTTTTTGTTCTTCAAGTTTAAGTGAACTACGAGCCCCATTGTTAATCCTTTAACGGAAATTAATTGTAACTTCCTACAAGTAGAACAATGATTGGAACACGTAGACGGTTGAAATCTTTGTATATATTGCTTCCATATAGTCTAAGAAACATATATGCAAAGCATCCAAACAGTACCATTCGCCAATTTTTTGTTCTTCAAGTTTAAGTAAACTACGATCCCCATTGTTAATCCCTTAACGGAAATTGTTTGTAACTTTCGACAAGTAGAACAATGAATGGAACAAGTAGACGGTTGAAATCATTGTATATGTTGCTTCTATATAGTCTAAGAAACATATATGCAAAGCATCCAAACAGTACCATTCGCCAATTTTTTGTTCTTCAAGTTTAAGTGAACTACGAGCCCCATTGTTAATCCTTTAAAGGAAATTATTTGTACATTTCGGCAAGTAGAACAATGAATGGAACACGTAGACGGTTGAATTCTTTGTATATATTGCTTCCATATAGTCTAAGAAACATGTACGCAAAGCATCCAAAGAGTACAATTCGACAATTTTTTGTTCTTCAAGTTTAAGTGAACTACGAGCCCCATTGTTAATCCTTTAAAGGAAATTATTTGTAACTTGCGACAAGTAGAACAATGAATGGAACAGGTAGACGGTTGAAATCAATGTATATATTGCTTCTATATAGCCTACGAAACATATATGCAAAGCATCCAAACAGTACCATTCGCCAATTTTTTGTTCTTCAACTTTAAGTGAACAACGAGCCCCATTGTTAATCCTTTAACGGAAATTAATTGTAACTTTCTACAAGTAGAACAATGATTGGAACACGTAGACGGTTGAAATCTTTGTATATATTGCTTCCATATAGTCTAAGAAACATGTACGCAAAGCATCCAAACAGTACCATTCGCCAATTTTTTGTTCTTGAAGTTTAAGTGAACAATGAGACCCATTGTTAATCCTTTATCGGAAATTATTTGTAACTTTCGACAAGTAGAACAATGAATGGAACAGGTAGACGGTTGAAATCTTTGTATATATTGCTTCTATATAGTCTAAGAAACATGTATGCAAAGCATCCAAACAGTACAATTCGCCAATTTTTTGTTCTTCAAGTTTAAGTGAACTACGAGCCCCATTGCTAATCCTTTAAAGGAAATTATTTGTAAATTTCGACAAGTAGAACAATGAATGGATCAGGTAGACGTTTGAAATCATTGTATATATTGCTTCTATATAGTCTACGAAACATATATGCAAAGCATCCAAACAGTACCATTCGCCAATTTTTTGTTCTTAAAGTTTAAGTGAACAATGAGCCCCAATGTTAATCCTTTAACGGAAATTATTTGTAACTTTCGACAAGTAGAACAATGAATGGAACAGGTAGACGGTTGAAATCTTTGTATATATTGCTTCCATATAGTCCAAGAAACATATATGCAAAGCGTCCAAACAGTACAATTCGCCAATTTTTTGCTCTTCAAGTTTAAGTGTACTACGAGCCCCATTGTTAATCCTTTAAAGGAAATTATTTGTAACTTTCGACAAGTAGAACAATGAATGGATCAGGTAGACGGTTGAAATCATTGTATATATTGCTTCCATACAGTCTAAGAAACATGTACGCAAAGCATCCAAACAGTACAATTCGCCAATTTTTTGTTCTTCAAGTTTAAGTGAACAACGAGCCCCATTGATAATCATGAAACGGAAATTATTTGTAACTTTCTACAAGTAGAACAATGAATAGAACAGGTAGACGGTTGAAATCTTTGCATATGATGCTTCTATATAGTCTAAGGAACCTATTTGCAAAGCATCTAAACAGTAACAATCGCCAATTTTTTGATCTTCAAGTTTAAGTGAACAACGAGCCCCATTGTTAATCCTTTAAAGGAAATTATTTGTAAATTTCGACAAGTAGAACAATGAATGGATCAGGTAGACGGTTGAAATCATTGTTTATATTGCTTCTATATAGTCTACGAAACATATATGCAAAGCATCCAAACAGTACCATTCGCCAATTTTGTGTTCTTCAAGTTTAATTGAATAATGAGCCCCAATGTCAATCCTTTATCGGAAATTATTTGTAAATTTCGACAAGTAGAACAATGAATGGAACAGGTAGACGGTTGAAATCATTGTATATATTGCTTCTATATAGTCTAAGAAACATATATGCAAAGCATCCAAACAGTACAATTCGACAATTTTTTGTTTTTCAAGTTTAAGTGAACAATGAGCCTCAATTGTTAATCCTTTATCGGTAATTATTTGTAACTTTCGACAAGTAGAACAATGAATGGAACAGGTAGACGGTTGAAATCCTTGTATATATTGCGTCTATATAGTCTAAGAAACATATATGCAAATCATCCAAACAGTACAATTCGACAATTTTTTGTTTTTCAAGTTTAAGTGAACAATGAGCCTCAATGGTTAATCCTTTATCGGTAATTATTTGTAACTTTCGACAAGTAGAACAATGAATGGAACAGGTAGACGGTTGAAATCCTTGTATATATTGCGTCTATATAGTCTAAGAAACCTATATGCAAAGCATCTAAACAGTAACAATCGCCAATTTTTTGATCTTCAAGTTTAAGTGAACTACGAGCCCCATTGTTAATCCTTTATCGGAAATTATTTGTAAATTTCGACAAGTAGAACAATGAATGGAACAGGTAGACGGTTGAAATCATTGTATATATTGCTTCTATATAGTCTAAGAAACATATATACAAAGCATCCAAACAGTACCATTCGCCAATTTTTTGTTCTTCAAGTTTAAGTGAACAATGAGCCCGATTGTTAATCCTTTATCGGAAATTGTTTGTAAATTTCGACAAGTAGAACAGTGAATGGAACAGGTAGACGGTTGAAATCATTGTATATATTGCTTCTATATAGTATAAGAAACATATATGCAAAGCATCCAAACAATACAATTCGCCAATTTTTTGTTCTTCAAGTCTAAGTGAACAATGAGCCCCAATGGTTAATCCGTTATCGGAAATTACTTGTAACTTTCGACAAGTAGAACAATGAATGGAACAGGTAGACGGTTGAAATCTTTGTATATATTGCTTCTATATAGTCTAAGAAACATATATGCAAAGCATCCAAACAGTACAATTCGCCAATTTATTGTTCTTCAAGGTTAAGTGAACAATGAGCCCGATTGTTAATCCTTTATCGGAAATTATTTGTAAATTTCGACAAGTAGAACAATGATTGGAACACGTGGACGGTTGAAATCTTTGTATATATTGCTTCCATATAGTCTAAGAAACATATATGCAAAGCATCCAAACAGTACCATTCGTCAATTTTTTGTTCTTCAATTTTAAGTGAACAATGAGCCCCATTGTTAATCCTTTATCGGAAATTATTTGTAACTTTCGACAAGTAGAACAGTGAATGGAACAGGTAGACGGTTGAAATCTTTGTATATATTGCTTCTATATAGTATAAGAAACATATATGCAAAGCATCCAAACAGTACAATTAGCCGATTTTTTGTTCTTCAAGTTTAAGTGAACAATGAGCCCCAATGGTTAATCCGTTATCGAAAATTATTTGTAACTTTCGACAAGTAGGACAATGAATGGAACAGGTAGACGGTTGAAATCTTTGTATATATTGCTTCTATATAGTCTAAGAAACATATATACAAAGCATCCAAACAGTACCATTCGCCAATTTTTTGTTCTTCAAGTTTAAGTGAACTACGAGCCCCATTGTTAATCCTGCAAAGGAAATTATTTGTAAATTTCGACAAGTAGAACAATGAATGCAACAGGTAGACGGTTGAAATCATTGTATATATTGCTTCTATATAGTCTACGAAACATATATGCAAAGCATCCAAACAGTACCATTCGCCAATTTTTTGTTCTTCAAGTTTAAGTGAACAACGAGCCCCATTGATAATCATGAAAGGGAAATTATTTGTAACTTTCTTCAAATAGAACAATGAATAGAACAGTTAGACTGTTGAAATCTTTGTATATATTGCTTCTATATATTCTAAGAAACATATATGCAAAGCATCCAAACAGTACGATTCGCCAATTTTTTGTTCTTCAAGTTTAAGTGAACAGCGAGCCCCATTGATAATCATGAAATGGAAATTATTTGTAACTTTCTACAAGTAGAACAATGAATAGTACCGGTAGACGGGTGAAATCTTTCTATATATTGCTTCTAAATAGTCTAAGAAACATATATGCAAAGCATCCAAACAGTACAATTCGCCAATTTTTTGTTCTTCAAGTTTAAGTGAACTACGTGCCCCATTGTTAATCCTTTAAAGGAAATTATTTGTAAATTTCGACAAGTAGAACAATGAATGTATCATGTAGACGGTTGAAATCATTGTATATATTGTTTCTATATAGTCTAAGAAACATATATGCAAAGCATCCAAACAGTACAATTCGACAATTTTTTGTTCTTCAAGTTTAGTGAACAATGAGCCCCATTGATAATCATGAAATGGAAATTAATTGTAACTTTCGACAAGTAGAACAATGAATGGAACAGGTAGACGGTTGAAATCTTTGTATATATTGCTTCTACATAGTCTAAGAAACATATATTCAAAGCATCCAAAGAGTACACTTCGCCAATTTATTGTTCTTCAAGTTTAAGTGAACAACGAGCCCCATTGTTATTCCTTTAAAGGAAATTATTTGTAAATTTCGACAAGTAGAACATTGAATGGAACAGGTAGACGGTTGAAATCAATGTATATATTGCTTCTATATAGTCTAAGAAACATATATGCAAAGCATCCAAACAGTACCATTCGCCAATTTTTTGTTCTTCAAGTTTATGTGAACAACGAGCCCCATTGTTAATCCTTTAACCCTAGATTCATAAACATGCCTGGGAGATACACTATTCATAAACCTTCGTCTCACAGACGAACATATTATATTGACGATTTTTGTTTTATAGAATATAAGGATCAATAAAAAACATTTTAAATCTGAAAAATTGTTTATTAATCATTAATTTTTTAATAAAAAAATGAACATAATATTTATTCTGAGCAATCTATACATAATAATCCGCGGTGATCCATGCACATGAACTTTTTGCACTGGGTGCAACAGAACCTTGTCATTCTACGTTTTTTGTAATCGTAGAAGGCACAAATTTTTTTCTGAGATCCACTGGGTTGTACTTGATCCGCGGAAGAAGTTTCACTAAGTACTTCCGCAATTTTCCTCTTTAGGCATCGGGTCAAACTTGGCGTTTCACGGCGCTGGCGTAACCATGCGTCAGACAGCTTCCCCGATATGTTTTTTATGAATAATCGTCGCAACATGGGTTTTTTGTTGTTATTAACTGCATTGTGTACATAAATAACGTAGGCATTAATTATAGCCATGTTCAGCAAACCAAAAAAGTAAGAAAGAGGCCATCTTTGCGTTTTTCTATTGCAGGACATATTTCCACACATTTGATCAAACGTGTCCACTGCACCTTTTGTTGAATTGTAAAATTCAATTATATCGGGCATATCAATTATAATAATAATTCATACTTACCTTGAATAACACTCAACTTTACAAAGAAATTACGATTTCAAATAATCACTCCCGTTCTACAACTGTAACGCTATTCATAAACGTTCGTCTGTGGGACGAACTACTCACTGTAACTCCATTAGCATAGATGCACTTTGACATGCGACAGGTGCAATACTAATTACTGAAAGATCTAGGAAGGTACCTAGAAGTTCATATTTCTATCTCTATCACTTTGAAAGTTACAAGCGATTACGTATTTTGCGCGGTCTGTGAGACGAAGGTTTATGAATTTAGGGTTAAAGGAAATTATTTGTAAATTTCGACAAGTAGAACAATGATTGGAACACGTAGACGGTTGAAATCTTTGTATATATTGCTTCCATATAGTCTAAGAAACATGTACGCAAAGCATCCAAACAGTACCATTCGCCAATTTTTTGTTCTTCAAGTTTAATTGAATAATGAGCCCCATTGTTAATCCTTTATCGGAAATTATTTGTAAATTTCGACAAGTAGAACAATGAGTGGAACAGGTAGACGGTTGAAATCAATGTATATATTGCTTCAATATAGTCTAAGAAACATATATGCAAAGCATCCAAACAGTACCATTCGCCAATTTTTTGTTCTTCAAGTTTAAGTGAACAACGAGCTCCATTGTTAATCCTTTAAAGGAAATTATTTGTAAATTTCGACAAGTAGAACAATGATTGGAACACGTAGACGGTTGAAATCTTTGTATATATTGCTTCCATATAGTCTAAGAAACATGTACGCAAAGCATCCAAACAGTACCATTCGCTAATTTTTTGTTCTTCAAGTTTAATTGAATAATGAGCCCCATTGTTAATCCTTTATCGGAAATTATTTGTAAATTTCGACAAGTAGAACAATGAGTGGAACAGGTAGACGGTTGAAATCAATGTATATATTGCTTCAATATAGTCTAAGAAACATATATGCAAAGCATCCAAACAGTACCATTCGCCAATTTTTTGTTCTTAAAGTTTAAGTGAACAATGAGCCCCAATGTTAATCCTTTAACGGAAATTATTTGTAACTTTCGACAAGTAGAACAATGAATGGAACAGGTAGACGGTTGAAATCTTTGTATATATTGCTTCCATATAGTCCAAGAAACATATATGCAAAGCGTCCAAACAGTACAATTCGCCAATTTTTTGCTCTTCAAGTTTAAGTGAACTACGAGCCCCATTGTTAATCCTTTAAAGGAAATTATTTGTAAATTTCGACAAGTAGAACAATGAATGGATCAGGTAGACGGTTGAAATCATTGTATATATTGCTTCCATACAGTCTAAGAAACATGTACGCAAAGCATCCAAACAGTACAATTCGCCAATTTTTTGTTCTTCAAGTTTAAGTGAACAACGAGCCCCATTGATAATCATGAAACGGAAATTATTTGTAACTTTCTACAAGTAGAACAATGAATAGAACAGGTAGACGGTTGAAATCTTTGCATATGATGCTTCTATATAGTCTAAGAAACCTATATGCAAAGCATCTAAACAGTAACAATCGCCAATTTTTTGATCTTCAAGTTTAAGTGAACAGCGAGCCCCATTGTTAATCCTTTAAAGGAAATTATTTGTAAATTTCGACAAGTAGAACAATGAATGGATCATGTAGACGGTTGAAATCATTGTATATATTGCTTCTATATCGTCTACGAAACATATATGCAAAGCATCCAAACAGTACAATTCGCCAATTTTTTGTTCTTCAAGTTTAAGTGAACTACGAGCCCCATTGTTAATCCTTTAACGGAAATTAATTGTAACTTCCTACAAGTAGAACAATGATTGGAACACGTAGACGGTTGAAATCTTTGTATATATTGCTTCCATATAGTCTAAGAAACATATATGCAAAGCATCCAAACAGTACCATTCGCCAATTTTTTGTTCTTCAAGTTTAATTGAATAATGAGCCCCATTGTTAATCCTTTATCGGAAATTGTTTGTAACTTTCGACAAGTAGAACAATGAATGGAACAAGTAGACGGTTGAAATCATTGTATATGTTGCTTCTATATAGTCTAAGAAACATATATGCAAAGCATCCAAACAGTACCATTCGCCAATTTTTTGTTCTTCAAGTTTAAGTGAACTACGAGCCCCATTGTTAATCCTTTAAAGGAAATTATTTGTACATTTCGGCAAGTAGAACAATGAATGGAACACGTAGACGGTTGAATTCTTTGTATATATTGCTTCCATATAGTCTAAGAAACATGTACGCAAAGCATCCAAAGAGTACAATTCGACAATTTTTTGTTCTTCAAGTTTAAGTGAACTACGAGCCCCATTGTTAATCCTTTAAAGGAAATTATTTGTAACTTGCGACAAGTAGAACAATGAATGGAACAGGTAGACGGTTGAAATCAATGTATATATTGCTTCTATATAGCCTACGAGACATATATGCAAAGCATCCAAACAGTACCATTCGCCAATTTTTTGTTCTTCAACTTTAAGTGAACAACGAGCCCCATTGTTAATCCTTTAACGGAAATTAATTGTAACTTTCTACAAGTAGAACAATGATTGGAACACGTAGACGGTTGAAATCTTTGTATATATTGCTTCCATATAGTCTAAGAAACATGTACGCAAAGCATCCAAACAGTACCATTCGCCAATTTTTTGTTCTTGAAGTTTAAGTGAACAATGAGACCCATTGTTAATCCTTTATCGGAAATTATTTGTAACTTTCGACAAGTAGAACAATGAATGGAACAGGTAGACGGTTGAAATCTTTGTATATATTGCTTCTATATAGTCTAAGAAACATGTATGCAAAGCATCCAAACAGTACAATTCGCCAATTTTTTGTTCTTCAAGTTTAAGTGAACTACGAGCCCCATTGCTAATCCTTTAAAGGAAATTATTTGTAAATTTCGACAAGTAGAACAATGAATGGATCAGGTAGACGGTTGAAATCATTGTATATATTGCTTCTATATAGTCTACGAAACATATATGCAAAGCATCCAAACAGTACCATTCGCCAATTTCTTGTTCTTCAAGTTTAATTGAATAATGAGCCCCATTGTTAATCCTTTATCGGAAATTATTTGTAAATTTCGACAAGTAGAACAATGAGTGGAACAGGTAGACGGTTGAAATCAATGTATATATTGCTTCAATATAGTCTAAGAAACATATATGCAAAGCATCCAAACAGTACCATTCGCCAATTTTTTGTTCTTAAAGTTTAAGTGAACAATGAGCCCCAATGTTAATCCTTTAACGGAAATTATTTGTAACTTTCGACAAGTAGAACCATGAATGGAACAGGTAGACGGTTGAAATCTTTGTATATATTGCTTCCATATAGTCCAAGAAACATATATGCAAAGCGTCCAAACAGTACAATTCGCCAATTTTTTGCTCTTCAAGTTTAAGTGTACTACGAGCCCCATTGTTAATCCTTTAAAGGAAATTATTTGTAACTTTCGACAAGTAGAACAATGAATGGATCAGGTAGACGGTTGAAATCATTGTATATATTGCTTCCATACAGTCTAAGAAACATGTACGCAAAGCATCCAAACAGTACAATTCGCCAATTTTTTGTTCTTCAAGTTTAAGTGAACAACGAGCCCCATTGATAATCATGAAACGGAAATTATTTGTAACTTTCTACAAGTAGAACAATGAATAGAACAGGTAGACGGTTGAAATCTTTGCATATGATGCTTCTATATAGTCTAAGAAACCTATTTGCAAAGCATCTAAACAGTAACAATCGCCAATTTTTTGATCTTCAAGTTTAAGTGAACAACGAGCCCCATTGTTAATCCTTTAAAGGAAATTATTTGTAAATTTCGACAAGTAGAACAATGAATGGATCAGGTAGACGGTTGAAATCATTGTTTATATTGCTTCTATATAGTCTACGAAACATATATGCAAAGCATCCAAACAGTACCATTCGCCAATTTTGTGTTCTTCAAGTTTAATTGAATAATGAGCCCCAATGTTAATCCTTTATCGGAAATTATTTGTAAATTTCGACAAGTAGAACAATGAATGGAACAGGTAGACGGTTGAAATCATTGTATATATTGCTTCTATATAGTCTAAGAAACATATATGCAAAGCATCCAAACAGTACAATTCGACAATTTTTTGTTTTTCAAGTTTAAGTGAACAATGAGCCTCAATTGTTAATCCTTTATCGGTAATTATTTGTAACTTTCGACAAGTAGAACAATGAATGGAACAGGTAGACGGTTGAAATCTTTGTATATATTGCTTCCATATAGTCTAAGAAACATATATGCAAAGCATCCAAACAGTACCATTCGTCAATTTTTTGTTCTTCAATTTTAAGTGAACAATGAGCCCCATTGTTAATCCTTTATCGGAAATTATTTGTAACTTTCGACAAGTAGAACAGTGAATGGAACAGGTAGACGGTTGAAATCTTTGTATATATTGCTTCTATATAGTATAAGAAACATATATGCAAAGCATCCAAACAGTACAATTAGCCGATTTTTTGTTCTTCAAGTTTAAGTGAACAATGAGCCCCAATGGTTAATCCGTTATCGAAAATTATTTGTAACTTTCGACAAGTAGGACAATGAATGGAACAGGTAGACGTTTGAAATCTTTGTATATATTGCTTCTATATAGTCTAAGAAACATATATACAAAGCATCCAAACAGTACCATTCGCCAATTTTTTGTTCTTCAAGTTTAAGTGAACTACGAGCCCCATTGTTAATCCTGCAAAGGAAATTATTTGTAAATTTCGACAAGTAGAACAATGAATGCAACAGGTAGACGGTTGAAATCATTGTATATATTGCTTCTATATAGTCTACGAAACATATATGCAAAGCATCCAAACAGTACCATTCGCCAATTTTTTGTTCTTCAAGTTTAAGTGAACAACGAGCCCCATTGATAATCATGAAAGGGAAATTATTTGTAACTTTCTTCAAATAGAACAATGAATAGAACAGTTAGACTGTTGAAATCTTTGTATATATTGCTTCTATATATTCTAAGAAACATATATGCAAAGCATCCAAACAGTACGATTCGCCAATTTTTTGTTCTTCAAGTTTAAGTGAACAGCGAGCCCCATTGATAATCATGAAATGGAAATTATTTGTAACTTTCTACAAGTAGAACAATGAATAGTACCGGTAGACGGGTGAAATCTTTCTATATATTGCTTCTAAATAGTCTAAGAAACATATATGCAAAGCATCCAAACAGTACAATTCGCCAATTTTTTGTTCTTCAAGTTTAAGTGAACTACGTGCCCCATTGTTAATCCTTTAAAGGAAATTATTTGTAAATTTCGACAAGTAGAACAATGAATGTATCATGTAGACGGTTGAAATCATTGTATATATTGCTTCTATATAGTCTAAGAAACATATATGCAAAGCATCCAAACAGTACAATTCGACAATTTTTTGTTCTTCAAGTTTAGTGAACAATGAGCCCCATTGATAATCATGAAATGGAAATTAATTGTAACTTTCGACAAGTAGAACAATGAATGGAACAGGTAGACGGTTGAAATCTTTGTATATATTGCTTCTACATAGTCTAAGAAACATATATTCAAAGCATCCAAAGAGTACACTTCGCCAATTTATTGTTCTTCAAGTTTAAGTGAACAACGAGCCCCATTGTTAATCCTTTAAAGGAAATTATTTGTAAATTTCGACAAGTAGAACATTGAATGGAACAGGTAGACGGTTGAAATCAATGTATATATTGCTTCTATATAGTCTAAGAAACATATATGCAAAGCATCCAAACAGTACCATTCGCCAATTTTTTGTTCTTCAAGTTTATGTGAACAACGAGCCCCATTGTTAATCCTTTAACCCTAGATTCATAAACATGCCTGGGAGATACACTATTCATAAACCTTCGTCTCACAGACGAACATATTATATTGACGATTTTTGTTTTATAGAATATAAGGATCAATAAAAAACATTTTAAATCTGAAAAATTGTTTATTAATCATTAATTTTTTAATAAAAAAATGAACATAATATTTATTCTGAGCAATCTATACATAATAATCCGCGGTGATCCATGCACATGAACTTTTTGCACTGGGTGCAACAGAACCTTGTCATTCTACGTTTTTTGTAATCGTAGAAGGCACAAATTTTTTTCTGAGATCCACTGGGTTGTACTTGATCCGCGGAAGAAGTTTCACTAAGTACTTCCGCAATTTTCCTCTTTAGGCATCGGGTCAAACTTGGCGTTTCACGGCGCTGGCGTAACCATGCGTCAGACAGCTTCCCCGATATGTTTTTTATGAATAATCGTCGCAACATGGGTTTTTTGTTGTTATTAACTGCATTGTGTACATAAATAACGTAGGCATTAATTATAGCCATGTTCAGCAAACCAAAAAAGTAAGAAAGAGGCCATCTTTGCGTTTTTCTATTGCAGGACATATTTCCACACATTTGATCAAACGTGTCCACTGCACCTTTTGTTGAATTGTAAAATTCAATTATATCGGGCATATCAATTATAATAATAATTCATACTTACCTTGAATAACACTCAACTTTACAAAGAAATTACGATTTCAAATAATCACTCCCGTTCTACAACTGTAACGCTATTCATAAACGTTCGTCTGTGGGACGAACTACTCACTGTAACTCCATTAGCATAGATGCACTTTGACATGCGACAGGTGCAATACTAATTACTGAAAGATCTAGGAAGGTACCTAGAAGTTCATATTTCTATCTCTATCACTTTGAAAGTTACAAGCGATTACGTATTTTGCGCGGTCTGTGAGACGAAGGTTTATGAATTTAGGGTTAAAGGAAATTATTTGTAAATTTCGACAAGTAGAACAATGATTGGAACACGTAGACGGTTGAAATCTTTGTATATATTGCTTCCATATAGTCTAAGAAACATGTACGCAAAGCATCCAAACAGTACCATTCGCCAATTTTTTGTTCTTCAAGTTTAATTGAATAATGAGCCCCATTGTTAATCCTTTATCGGAAATTATTTGTAAATTTCGACAAGTAGAACAATGAGTGGAACAGGTAGACGGTTGAAATCAATGTATATATTGCTTCAATATAGTCTAAGAAACATATATGCAAAGCATCCAAACAGTACCATTCGCCAATTTTTTGTTCTTCAAGTTTAAGTGAACAACGAGCTCCATTGTTAATCCTTTAAAGGAAATTATTTGTAAATTTCGACAAGTAGAACAATGATTGGAACACGTAGACGGTTGAAATCTTTGTATATATTGCTTCCATATAGTCTAAGAAACATGTACGCAAAGCATCCAAACAGTACCATTCGCTAATTTTTTGTTCTTCAAGTTTAATTGAATAATGAGCCCCATTGTTAATCCTTTATCGGAAATTATTTGTAAATTTCGACAAGTAGAACAATGAGTGGAACAGGTAGACGGTTGAAATCAATGTATATATTGCTTCAATATAGTCTAAGAAACATATATGCAAAGCATCCAAACAGTACCATTCGCCAATTTTTTGTTCTTAAAGTTTAAGTGAACAATGAGCCCCAATGTTAATCCTTTAACGGAAATTATTTGTAACTTTCGACAAGTAGAACAATGAATGGAACAGGTAGACGGTTGAAATCTTTTTATATATTGCTTCCATATAGTCCAAGAAACATATATGCAAAGCGTCCAAACAGTACAATTCGCCAATTTTTTGCTCTTCAAGTTTAAGTGAACTACGAGCCCCATTGTTAATCCTTTAAAGGAAATTATTTGTAAATTTCGACAAGTAGAACAATGAATGGATCAGGTAGACGGTTGAAATCATTGTATATATTGCTTCCATACAGTCTAAGAAACATGTACGCAAAGCATCCAAACAGTACAATTCGCCAATTTTTTGTTCTTCAAGTTTAAGTGAACAACGAGCCCCATTGATAATCATGAAACGGAAATTATTTGTAACTTTCTACAAGTAGAACAATGAATAGAACAGGTAGACGGTTGAAATCTTTGCATATGATGCTTCTATATAGTCTAAGAAACATATATGCAAAGCATCCAAACAGTACAATTCGCCAATTTTTTGTTCTTCAAGTTTAAGTGAACAATGAGACCCATTGTTAATCCTTAATCGGAAATTATTTGTAACTTTCGACAAGTAGAACAATGAATGGAACAGGTAGACGGCTGAAATCTTTGTATATATTGCTTCTATATAGTCTAAAAAACATATATGCAAAGCATCCAAACAGTACAATTCGCCAATTTTTTGTTCTTCAAGTTTAAGTGAACTATGAGCCCCATTGTTAATCCTTTAACGGAAATTAATTGTAACTTTCTACAAGTAGAACAATGATTGGAACACGTAGACGGTTGAAATCTTTGTATATATTGCTTCCATATAGTCTAAGAAACATGTACGCAAAGCATCCAAACAGTACCATTCGCCAATTTTTTGTTCTTCAAGTTTAAGTGAACAATGAGACCCATTGTTAATCCTTTATCGGAAATTATTTGTAACTTTCGACAAGTAACAATGAATGGAACAGGTAGACGGTTGAAATCTTTGTATATATTGCTTCTATATAGCCTACGAAACATATATGCAAAGCATCCAAACAGTACCATTCGCCAATTTTTTGTTCTTCAACTTTAAGTGAACAACGAGCCCCATTGTTAATCCTTTAACGGAAATTAATTGTAACTTTCTACAAGTAGAACAATGATTGAAACACGTAGACGGTTGAAATCTTTGTATATATTGCTTCCATATAGTCTAAGAAACATGTACGCAAAGCATCCAAACAGTACCATTCGCCAATTTTTTGTTCTTCAAGTTTAAGTGAACAATGAGACCCATTGTTAATCCTTTATCGGAAATTATTTGTAACTTTCGACAAGTAGAACAATGAATGGAACAGGTAGACGGTTGAAATCTTTGTATATATTGCTTCTATATAGTCTAAGAAACATATATACAAAGCATCCAAACAGTACCATTCGCCAATTTTTTGTTCTTCAAGTTTAAGTGAACTACGAGCCCCATTGTTAATCCTGCAAAGGAAATTATTTGTAAATTTCGACAAGTAGAATAATGAATGCAACAGGTAGACGGTTGAAATCATTGTATATATTGCTTCTATATAGTCTACGAAACATATATGCAAAGCATCCAAACAGTACCATTCGCCAATTTTTTGTTCTTCAAGTTTAAGTGAACAACGAGCCCCATTGATAATCATGAAAGGGAAATTATTTGTAACTTTCTTCAAATAGAACAATGAATAGAACAGTTAGACTGTTGAAATCTTTGTATATATTGCTTCTATATATTCTAAGAAACATATATGCAAAGCATCCAAACAGTACGATTCGCCAATTTTTTGTTCTTCAAGTTTAAGTGAACAGCGAGCCCCATTGATAATCATGAAATGGAAATTATTTGTAACTTTCTACAAGTAGAACAATGAATAGTACCGGTAGACGGGTGAAATCTTTCTATATATTGCTTCTAAATAGTCTAAGAAACATATATGCAAAGCATCCAAACAGTACAATTCGCCAATTTTTTGTTCTTCAAGTTTAAGTGAACTACGTGCCCCATTGTTAATCCTTTAAAGGAAATTATTTGTAAATTTCGACAAGTAGAACAATGAATGTATCATGTAGACGGTTGAAATCATTGTATATATTGCTTCTATATAGTCTAAGAAACATATATGCAAAGCATCCAAACAGTACAATTCGACAATTTTTTGTTCTTCAAGTTTAGTGAACAATGAGCCCCATTGATAATCATGAAATGGAAATTAATTGTAACTTTCGACAAGTAGAACAATGAATGGAACAGGTAGACGGTTGAAATCTTTGTATATATTGCTTCTACATAGTCTAAGAAACATATATTCAAAGCATCCAAAGAGTACACTTCGCCAATTTATTGTTCTTCAAGTTTAAGTGAACAACGAGCCCCATTGTTAATCCTTTAAAGGAAATTATTTGTAAATTTCGACAAGTAGAACATTGAATGGAACAGGTAGACGGTTGAAATCAATGTATATATTGCTTCTATATAGTCTAAGAAACATATATGCAAAGCATCCAAACAGTACCATTCGCCAATTTTTTGTTCTTCAAGTTTATGTGAACAACGAGCCCCATTGTTAATCCTTTAACCCTAGATTCATAAACATGCCTGGGAGATACACTATTCATAAACCTTCGTCTCACAGACGAACATATTATATTGACGATTTTTGTTTTATAGAATATAAGGATCAATAAAAAACATTTTAAATCTGAAAAATTGTTTATTAATCATTAATTTTTTAATAAAAAAATGAACATAATATTTATTCTGAGC
The DNA here is from genome assembly GCA_963989415.1 of Cerceris ruficornis. Taxonomy (NCBI): domain Eukaryota; kingdom Metazoa; phylum Arthropoda; class Insecta; order Hymenoptera; family Crabronidae; genus Cerceris; species Cerceris ruficornis. The sequence continues at coordinate 3,390,356 of CAXDIW010000229.1, read as the reverse complement.
AATCTATACATAATAATCCGCGGTGATCCATGCACATGAACTTTTTGCACTGGGTGCAACAGAACCTTGTCATTCTACGTTTTTTGTAATCGTAGAAGGCACAAATTTTTTTCTGAGATCCACTGGGTTGTACTTGATCCGCGGAAGAAGTTTCACTAAGTACTTCCGCAATTTTCCTCTTTAGGCATCGGGTCAAACTTGGCGTTTCACGGCGCTGGCGTAACCATGCGTCAGACAGCTTCCCCGATATGTTTTTTATGAATAATCGTCGCAACATGGGTTTTTTGTTGTTATTAACTGCATTGTGTACATAAATAACGTAGGCATTAATTATAGCCATGTTCAGCAAACCAAAAAAGTAAGAAAGAGGCCATCTTTGCGTTTTTCTATTGCAGGACATATTTCCACACATTTGATCAAACGTGTCCACTGCACCTTTTGTTGAATTGTAAAATTCAATTATATCGGGCATATCAATTATAATAATAATTCATACTTACCTTGAATAACACTCAACTTTACAAAGAAATTACGATTTCAAATAATCACTCCCGTTCTACAACTGTAACGCTATTCATAAACGTTCGTCTGTGGGACGAACTACTCACTGTAACTCCATTAGCATAGATGCACTTTGACATGCGACAGGTGCAATACTAATTACTGAAAGATCTAGGAAGGTACCTAGAAGTTCATATTTCTATCTCTATCACTTTGAAAGTTACAAGCGATTACGTATTTTGCGCGGTCTGTGAGACGAAGGTTTATGAATTTAGGGTTAAAGGAAATTATTTGTAAATTTCGACAAGTAGAACAATGATTGGAACACGTAGACGGTTGAAATCTTTGTATATATTGCTTCCATATAGTCTAAGAAACATGTACGCAAAGCATCCAAACAGTACCATTCGCCAATTTTTTGTTCTTCAAGTTTAATTGAATAATGAGCCCCATTGTTAATCCTTTATCGGAAATTATTTGTAAATTTCGACAAGTAGAACAATGAGTGGAACAGGTAGACGGTTGAAATCAATGTATATATTGCTTCAATATAGTCTAAGAAACATATATGCAAAGCATCCAAACAGTACCATTCGCCAATTTTTTGTTCTTCAAGTTTAAGTGAACAACGAGCTCCATTGTTAATCCTTTAAAGGAAATTATTTGTAAATTTCGACAAGTAGAACAATGATTGGAACACGTAGACGGTTGAAATCTTTGTATATATTGCTTCCATATAGTCTAAGAAACATGTACGCAAAGCATCCAAACAGTACCATTCGCTAATTTTTTGTTCTTCAAGTTTAATTGAATAATGAGCCCCATTGTTAATCCTTTATCGGAAATTATTTGTAAATTTCGACAAGTAGAACAATGAGTGGAACAGGTAGACGGTTGAAATCAATGTATATATTGCTTCAATATAGTCTAAGAAACATATATGCAAAGCATCCAAACAGTACCATTCGCCAATTTTTTGTTCTTAAAGTTTAAGTGAACAATGAGCCCCAATGTTAATCCTTTAACGGAAATTATTTGTAACTTTCGACAAGTAGAACAATGAATGGAACAGGTAGACGGTTGAAATCTTTTTATATATTGCTTCCATATAGTCCAAGAAACATATATGCAAAGCGTCCAAACAGTACAATTCGCCAATTTTTTGCTCTTCAAGTTTAAGTGAACTACGAGCCCCATTGTTAATCCTTTAAAGGAAATTATTTGTAAATTTCGACAAGTAGAACAATGAATGGATCAGGTAGACGGTTGAAATCATTGTATATATTGCTTCCATACAGTCTAAGAAACATGTACGCAAAGCATCCAAACAGTACAATTCGCCAATTTTTTGTTCTTCAAGTTTAAGTGAACAACGAGCCCCATTGATAATCATGAAACGGAAATTATTTGTAACTTTCTACAAGTAGAACAATGAATAGAACAGGTAGACGGTTGAAATCTTTGCATATGATGCTTCTATATAGTCTAAGAAACATATATGCAAAGCATCCAAACAGTACAATTCGCCAATTTTTTGTTCTTCAAGTTTAAGTGAACAATGAGACCCATTGTTAATCCTTAATCGGAAATTATTTGTAACTTTCGACAAGTAGAACAATGAATGGAACAGGTAGACGGCTGAAATCTTTGTATATATTGCTTCTATATAGTCTAAGAAACATATATGCAAAGCATCCAAACAGTACAATTCGCCAATTTTTGTTCTTCAAGTTTAAGTGAACTATGAGCCCCATTGTTAATCCTTTAACGGAAATTAATTGTAACTTTCTACAAGTAGAACAATGATTGGAACACGTAGACGGTTGAAATCTTTGTATATATTGCTTCCATATAGTCTAAGAAACATATATACAAAGCATCCAAACAGTACCATTCGCCAATTTTTTGTTCTTCAAGTTTAAGTGAACTACGAGCCCCATTGTTAATCCTGCAAAGGAAATTATTTGTAAATTTCGACAAGTAGAACAATGAATGCAACAGGTAGACGGTTGAAATCATTGTATATATTGCTTCTATATAGTCTACGAAACATATATGCAAAGCATCCAAACAGTACCATTCGCCAATTTTTTGTTCTTCAAGTTTAAGTGAACAACGAGCCCCATTGATAATCATGAAAGGGAAATTATTTGTAACTTTCTTCAAATAGAACAATGAATAGAACAGTTAGACTGTTGAAATCTTTGTATATATTGCTTCTATATATTCTAAGAAACATATATGCAAAGCATCCAAACAGTACGATTCGCCAATTTTTTGTTCTTCAAGTTTAAGTGAACAGCGAGCTCCATTGATAATCATGAAATGGAAATTATTTGTAACTTTCTACAAGTAGAACAATGAATAGTACCGGTAGACGGGTGAAATCTTTCTATATATTGCTTCTAAATAGTCTAAGAAACATATATGCAAAGCATCCAAACAGTACAATTCGCCAATTTTTTGTTCTTCAAGTTTAAGTGAACTACGTGCCCCATTGTTAATCCTTTAAAGGAAATTATTTGTAAATTTCGACAAGTAGAACAATGAATGTATCATGTAGACGGTTGAAATCATTGTATATATTGCTTCTATATAGTCTAAGAAACATATATGCAAAGCATCCAAACAGTACAATTCGACAATTTTTTGTTCTTCAAGTTTAGTGAACAATGAGCCCCATTGATAATCATGAAATGGAAATTAATTGTAACTTTCGACAAGTAGAACAATGAATGGAACAGGTAGACGGTTGAAATCTTTGTATATATTGCTTCTACATAGTCTAAGAAACATATATTCAAAGCATCCAAAGAGTACACTTCGCCAATTTATTGTTCTTCAAGTTTAAGTGAACAACGAGCCCCATTGTTAATCCTTTAAAGGAAATTATTTGTAAATTTCGACAAGTAGAACATTGAATGGAACAGGTAGACGGTTGAAATCAATGTATATATTGCTTCTATATAGTCTAAGAAACATATATGCAAAGCATCCAAACAGTACCATTCGCCAATTTTTTGTTCTTCAAGTTTATGTGAACAACGAGCCCCATTGTTAATCCTTTAACCCTAGATTCATAAACATGCCTGGGAGATACACTATTCATAAACCTTCGTCTCACAGACGAACATATTATATTGACGATTTTTGTTTTATAGAATATAAGGATCAATAAAAAACATTTTAAATCTGAAAAATTGTTTATTAATCATTAATTTTTTAATAAAAAAATGAACATAATATTTATTCTGAGCAATCTATACATAATAATCCGCGGTGATCCATGCACATGAACTTTTTGCACTGGGTGCAACAGAACCTTGTCATTCTACGTTTTTTGTAATCGTAGAAGGCACAAATTTTTTTCTGAGATCCACTGGGTTGTACTTGATCCGCGGAAGAAGTTTCACTAAGTACTTCCGCAATTTTCCTCTTTAGGCATCGGGTCAAACTTGGCGTTTCACGGCGCTGGCGTAACCATGCGTCAGACAGCTTCCCCGATATGTTTTTTATGAATAATCGTCGCAACATGGGTTTTTTGTTGTTATTAACTGCATTGTGTACATAAATAACGTAGGCATTAATTATAGCCATGTTCAGCAAACCAAAAAAGTAAGAAAGAGGCCATCTTTGCGTTTTTCTATTGCAGGACATATTTCCACACATTTGATCAAACGTGTCCACTGCACCTTTTGTTGAATTGTAAAATTCAATTATATCGGGCATATCAATTATAATAATAATTCATACTTACCTTGAATAACACTCAACTTTACAAAGAAATTACGATTTCAAATAATCACTCCCGTTCTACAACTGTAACGCTATTCATAAACGTTCGTCTGTGGGACGAACTACTCACTGTAACTCCATTAGCATAGATGCACTTTGACATGCGACAGGTGCAATACTAATTACTGAAAGATCTAGGAAGGTACCTAGAAGTTCATATTTCTATCTCTATCACTTTGAAAGTTACAAGCGATTACGTATTTTGCGCGGTCTGTGAGACGAAGGTTTATGAATTTAGGGTTAAAGGAAATTATTTGTAAATTTCGACAAGTAGAACAATGATTGGAACACGTAGACGGTTGAAATCTTTGTATATATTGCTTCCATATAGTCTAAGAAACATGTACGCAAAGCATCCAAACAGTACCATTCGCCAATTTTTTGTTCTTCAAGTTTAATTGAATAATGAGCCCCATTGTTAATCCTTTATCGGAAATTATTTGTAAATTTCGACAAGTAGAACAATGAGTGGAACAGGTAGACGGTTGAAATCAATGTATATATTGCTTCAATATAGTCTAAGAAACATATATGCAAAGCATCCAAACAGTACCATTCGCCAATTTTTTGTTCTTCAAGTTTAAGTGAACAACGAGCTCCATTGTTAATCCTTTAAAGGAAATTATTTGTAAATTTCGACAAGTAGAACAATGATTGGAACACGTAGACGGTTGAAATCTTTGTATATATTGCTTCCATATAGTCTAAGAAACATGTACGCAAAGCATCCAAACAGTACCATTCGCTAATTTTTTGTTCTTCAAGTTTAATTGAATAATGAGCCCCATTGTTAATCCTTTATCGGAAATTATTTGTAAATTTCGACAAGTAGAACAATGAGTGGAACAGGTAGACGGTTGAAATCAATGTATATATTGCTTCAATATAGTCTAAGAAACATATATGCAAAGCATCCAAACAGTACCATTCGCCAATTTTTTGTTCTTAAAGTTTAAGTGAACAATGAGCCCCAATGTTAATCCTTTAACGGAAATTATTTGTAACTTTCGACAAGTAGAACAATGAATGGAACAGGTAGACGGTTGAAATCTTTTTATATATTGCTTCCATATAGTCCAAGAAACATATATGCAAAGCGTCCAAACAGTACAATTCGCCAATTTTTTGCTCTTCAAGTTTAAGTGAACTACGAGCCCCATTGTTAATCCTTTAAAGGAAATTATTTGTAAATTTCGACAAGTAGAACAATGAATGGATCAGGTAGACGGTTGAAATCATTGTATATATTGCTTCCATACAGTCTAAGAAACATGTACGCAAAGCATCCAAACAGTACAATTCGCCAATTTTTTGTTCTTCAAGTTTAAGTGAACAACGAGCCCCATTGATAATCATGAAACGGAAATTATTTGTAACTTTCTACAAGTAGAACAATGAATAGAACAGGTAGACGGTTGAAATCTTTGCATATGATGCTTCTATATAGTCTAAGAAACATATATGCAAAGCATCCAAACAGTACAATTCGCCAATTTTTTGTTCTTCAAGTTTAAGTGAACAATGAGACCCATTGTTAATCCTTAATCGGAAATTATTTGTAACTTTCGACAAGTAGAACAATGAATGGAACAGGTAGACGGCTGAAATCTTTGTATATATTGCTTCTATATAGTCTAAGAAACATATATGCAAAGCATCCAAACAGTACAATTCGCCAATTTTTTGTTCTTCAAGTTTAAGTGAACTATGAGCCCCATTGTTAATCCTTTAACGGAAATTAATTGTAACTTTCTACAAGTAGAACAATGATTGGAACACGTAGACGGTTGAAATCTTTGTATATATTGCTTCCATATAGTCTAAGAAACATGTACGCAAAGCATCCAAACAGTACCATTCGCCAATTTTTTGTTCTTCAACTTTAAGTGAACAACGAGCCCCATTGTTAATCCTTTAACGGAAATTAATTGTAACTTTCTACAAGTAGAACAATGATTGAAACACGTAGACGGTTGAAATCTTTGTATATATTGCTTCCATATAGTCTAAGAAACATGTACGCAAAGCATCCAAACAGTACCATTCGCCAATTTTTTGTTCTTCAAGTTTAAGTGAACAATGAGACCCATTGTTAATCCTTTATCGGAAATTATTTGTAACTTTCGACAAGTAGAACAATGAATGGAACAGGTAGACGGTTGAAATCTTTGTATATATTGCTTCTATATAGTCTAAGAAACATATATGCAAAGCATCCAAACAGTACAATTCGCCAATTTTTTGTTCTTCAAGTTTAAGTGAACTACGAGCCCCATTGTTAATCCTTTAACGGAAATTAATTGTAACTTTCGACAAGTAGAACAATGAATGGAACAGGTAGACGGTTGAAATCTTTGTATATATTGCTTCTATATAGTCTAAGAAACATATATGCAAAGCATCCAAACAGTACCATTCGCCAATTTTTTGTTCTTCAAGTTTAAGTGAACTACGAGCCCCATTGTTAATCCTTTATCGGAAATTATTTGTAACTTTCGACAAGTAGAACAATGAATGGAACAGGTAGACGGTTGAAATCTTTGTATATATTGCTTCTATATAGCCTACGAAACATATATGCAAAGCATCCAAACAGTACCATTCGCCAATTTTTTGTTCTTCAACTTTAAGTGAACAACGAGCCCCATTGTTAATCCTTTAACGGAAATTAATTGTAACTTTCTACAAGTAGAACAATGATTGGAACACGTAGACGGTTGAAATCTTTGTATATATTGCTTCCATATAGTCTAAGAAACATGTACGCAAAGCATCCAAACAGTACCATTCGCCAATTTTTTGTTCTTCAAGTTTAAGTGAACAATGATACCCATTGTTAATCCTTTATCGGAAATTATTTGTAACTTTCGACAAGTAGAACAATGAATGGAACAGGTAGACGGTTGAAATCTTTGTATATATTGCTTCTATATAGTCTAAGAAACATGTATGCAAAGCATCCAAACAGTACAATTCGCCAATTTTTTGTTCTTCAAGTTTAAGTGAACTACGAGCCCCATTGTTAATCCTTTAACGGAAATTAATTGTAACTTTCTACAAGTAGAACAATGATTGGAACACGTAGACGGTTGAAATCTTTGTATATATTGCTTCCATATAGTCTAAGAAACATGTACGCAAAGCATCCAAACAGAACCATTCGCCAATTTTTTGTTCTTCAAGTTTAAGTGAACAATGAGACCCATTGTTAATCCTTTATCGGAAATTATTTGTAACTTTCGACAAGTAGAACAATGAATGGAACAGGTAGACGGTTGTAATCTTTGTATATATTGCTTCTATATAGCCTACGAAACATATATGCAAAGCATCCAAACAGTACCATTCGCCAATTTTTTGTTCTTCAACTTTAAGTGGACAACGAGCCCCATTGTTAATCCTTTAAAGGAAATTATTTGTAAATTTCGACAAGTAGAACAATGATTGGAACACGTAGACGGTTGAAATCTTTGTATATATTGCTTCCATATAGTCTAAGAAACATATATGCAAAGCGTCCAAACAGTACAATTCGCCAATTTTTTGTTCTTCAAGTTTAAGTGAACAATGAGCCCCATTGTTAATCCTTTATCGGAAATTATTTGTAAATTTCGACAAGTAGAACAATGAATGGAACAGGTAGACGGTTGAAATCTTTGTATATATTGCTTCTATATAGTCTAAGAGACATATATGCAAAGCATCCAAACAGTACAATTCGCCAATTTTTTGTTCTTCAAGTTTAAGTGAACAATGAGCCCCAATGGTTAATACTTTTCGGTAATTATTTGTAACTTTCGACAAGTAGAACAATGATTGGAACACGTAGACGGTTGAAATCTTTGTATATATTGCTTCCATATAGTCTAAGAAACATGTACGCAACGCCTCCAAACAGTACAATTCGCCAATTTTTTGTTCTTCACGTTTAAGTGAACTACGAGCCCCATTGCTAATCCTTTAAAGGAAATTATTTATAAATTTCGACAAGTAGAACAATGAATGGATCAGGTAGACGGTTGAAATCATTGTATATATTGCTTCTATATAGTCTACGAAACATATATGCAAAGCATCCAAACAGTACCATTCGCCAATTTTTTGTTCTTCAAGTTTAATTGAATAATGAGCCCCATTGTTAATCCTTTATCGGAAATTATTTGTAAATTTCGACAAGTAGAACAATGAGTGGAACAGGTAGACGGTTGAAATCAATGTATATATTGCTTCAATATAGTCTAAGAAACATATATGCAAAGCATCCAAACAGTACCATTCGCCAATTTTTTGTTCTTAAAGTTTAAGTGAACAATGAGCCCCAATGTTAATCCTTTAACGGAAATTATTTGTAACTTTCGACAAGTAGAACAATGAATGGAACAGGTAGACGGTTGAAATCTTTGTATATATTGCTTCCATATAGTCCAAGAAACATATATGCAAAGCGTCCAAACAGTACAATTCGCCAATTTTTTGCTCTTCAAGTTTAAGTGAACTACGAGCCCCATTGTTAATCCTTTAAAGGAAATTATTTGTAAATTTCGACAAGTAGAACAATGAATGGATCAGGTAGACGGTTGAAATCATTGTATATATTGCTTCCATACAGTCTAAGAAACATGTACGCAAAGCATCCAAACAGTACAATTCGCCAATTTTTTGTTCTTCAAGTTTAAGTGAACAACGAGCCCCATTGATAATCATGAAACGGAAATTATTTGTAACTTTCTACAAGTAGAACAATGAATAGAACAGGTAGACGGTTGAAATCTTTGCATATGATGCTTCTATATAGTCTAAGAAACCTATATGCAAAGCATCTAAACAGTAACAATCGCCAATTTTTTGATCTTCAAGTTTAAGTGAACAGCGAGCCCCATTGTTAATCCTTTAAAGGAAATTATTTGTAAATTTCGACAAGTAGAACAATGAATGGATCATGTAGACGGTTGAAATCATTGTATATATTGCTTCTATATCGTCTACGAAACATATATGCAAAGCATCCAAACAGTACAATTCGCCAATTTTTTGTTCTTCAAGTTTAAGTGAACTACGAGCCCCATTGTTAATCCTTTAACGGAAATTAATTGTAACTTCCTACAAGTAGAACAATGATTGGAACACGTAGACGGTTGAAATCTTTGTATATATTGCTTCCATATAGTCTAAGAAACATATATGCAAAGCATCCAAACAGTACCATTCGCCAATTTTTTGTTCTTCAAGTTTAATTGAATAATGAGCCCCATTGTTAATCCTTTATCGGAAATTATTTGTAAATTTCGACAAGTAGAACAATGAGTGGAACAGGTAGACGGTTGAAATCAATGTATATATTGCTTCAATATAGTCTAAGAAACATATATGCAAAGCATCCAAACAGTACCATTCGCCAATTTTTTGTTCTTAAAGTTTAAGTGAACAATGAGCCCCAATGTTAATCCTTTAACGGAAATTATTTGTAACTTTCGACAAGTAGAACAATGAATGGAACAGGTAGACGGTTGAAATCTTTGTATATATTGCTTCCATATAGTCCAAGAAACATATATGCAAAGCGTCCAAACAGTACAATTCGCCAATTTTTTGCTCTTCAAGTTTAAGTGAACTACGAGCCCCATTGTTAATCCTTTAAAGGAAATTATTTGTAAATTTCGACAAGTAGAACAATGAATGGATCAGGTAGACGGTTGAAATCATTATATATATTGCTTCCATACAGTCTAAGAAACATGTACGCAAAGCATCCAAACAGTACAATTCGCCAATTTTTTGTTCTTCAAGTTTAAGTGAACAACGAGCCCCATTGATAATCATGAAACGGAAATTATTTGTAACTTTCTACAAGTAGAACAATGAATAGAACAGGTAGACGGTTGAAATATTTGCATATGATGCTTCTATATAGTCTAAGAAACCTATATGCAAAGCATCTAAACAGTAACAATCGCCAATTTTTTGATCTTCAAGTTTAAGTGAACAGCGAGCCCCATTGTTAATCCTTTAAAGGAAATTATTTGTAAATTTCGACAAGTAGAACAATGAATGGATCATGTAGACGGTTGAAATCATTGTATATATTGCTTCTATATCGTCTACGAAACATATATGCAAAGCATCCAAACAGTACAATTCGCCAATTTTTTGTTCTTCAAGTTTAAGTGAACTACGAGCCCCATTGTTAATCCTTTAACGGAAATTAATTGTAACTTCCTACAAGTAGAACAATGATTGGAACACGTAGACGGTTGAAATCTTTGTATATATTGCTTCCATATAGTCTAAGAAACATATATGCAAAGCATCCAAACAGTACCATTCGCCAATTTTTTGTTCTTCAAGTTTAAGTAAACTACGATCCCCATTGTTAATCCCTTAACGGAAATTGTTTGTAACTTTCGACAAGTAGAACAATGAATGGAACAAGTAGACGGTTGAAATCATTGTATATGTTGCTTCTATATAGTCTAAGAAACATATATGCAAAGCATCCAAACAGTACCATTCGCCAATTTTTTGTTCTTCAAGTTTAAGTGAACTACGAGCCCCATTGTTAATCCTTTAAAGGAAATTATTTGTACATTTCGGCAAGTAGAACAATGAATGGAACACGTAGACTGTTGAATTCTTTGTATATATTGCTTCCATATAGTCTAAGAAACATGTACGCAAAGCATCCAAAGAGTACAATTCGACAATTTTTTGTTCTTCAAGTTTAAGTGAACTACGAGCCCCATTGTTAATCCTTTAAAGGAAATTATTTGTAACTTGCGACAAGTAGAACAATGAATGGAACAGGTAGACGGTTGAAATCAATGTATATATTGCTTCTATATAGCCTACGAGACATATATGCAAAGCATCCAAACAGTACCATTCGCCAATTTTTTGTTCTTCAACTTTAAGTGAACAACGAGCCCCATTGTTAATCCTTTAACGGAAATTAATTGTAACTTTCTACAAGTAGAACAATGATTGGAACACGTAGACGGTTGAAATCTTTGTATATATTGCTTCCATATAGTCTAAGAAACATGTACGCAAAGCATCCAAACAGTACCATTCGCCAATTTTTTGTTCTTGAAGTTTAAGTGAACAACGAGCCCCATTGTTAATCCTTTAAAGGAAATTATTTGTAAATTTCGACAAGTAGAACAATGAATGGATCAGGTAGACGGTTGAAATCATTGTTTATATTGCTTCTATATAGTCTACGAAACATATATGCAAAGCATCCAAACAGTACCATTCGCCAATTTTTTGTTCTTCAAGTTTAATTGAATAATGAGCCCCATTGTTAATCCTTTATCGGAAATTATTTGTAAATTTCGACAAGTAGAACAATGAATGGAACAGGTAGACGGTTGAAATCATTGTATATATTGCTTCTATATAGTCTAAGAAACATATATGCAAAGCATCCAAACAGTACAATTCGACAATTTTTTGTTTTTCAAGTTTAAGTGAACAATGAGCCTCAATTGTTAATCCTTTATCGGTAATTATTTGTAACTTTCGACAAGTAGAACAATGAATGGAACAGGTAGACGGTTGAAATCCTTGTATATATTGCGTCTATATAGTCTAAGAAACATATATGCAAATCATCCAAACAGTACAATTCGACAATTTTTTGTTTTTCAAGTTTAAGTGAACAATGAGCCTCAATGGTTAATCCTTTATCGGTAATTATTTGTAACTTTCGACAAGTAGAACAATGAATGGAACAGGTAGACGGTTGAAATCCTTGTATATATTGCGTCTATATAGTCTGTTCAGGATTGGCAATGGGTTGTGCGCCACAGGGAGGGGCCCTCGGCTCACAGGAGTCGGTCCTGATATTTCCGTTAAAGACCAGGAGGACTGGTCATCTCCATGTCCTCGTATGTCGACTTCGTCACATCGCGTGATGCCCGGGAGCCAATTATATCCTGTGACGCACGGCCCACGTGGCCCTTTTCGCTACTCCTATTCGCGATTATGATAACTTCAGCGCCCTCTTTTCTGAATTGTAACGCGAACAAGCGAACGCACCTGTTCCGCGCTTGATTCTTCGTTCTACTGTGCCGCGATAAACTACGCATCGCGCGTTGAGAGTCATCTCCTTCTGTTCAATTGCTTTCGCAATTATTGTTCACGCGGTCCGCCTTCGCGACCCGTATTTTTGTTCGTATATTCGCGACATTGTCCTTCGTTAAAATCAAAGTGTTTGTGTTTGTGGACTTGAGACGTAATAAATCGAGTTTTGGTGTAAGGGAGTTTTCTTTCCTCCACGTGCTTCCAAACGTGCATCGGATCGAGTCGTCTCAGTTTCGTGACCTCGCGCGCCGCTTCCATTCGGAAGCGAACCAACGTTCCGTTCCGCGGCTGCTGTTCGATTTTGTCGCGGACATAGTCTAAGAAACCTATATGCAAAGCATCTAAACAGTAACAATCGCCAATTTTTTGATCTTCAAGTTTAAGTGAACTACGAGCCCCATTGTTAATCCTTTAAAGGAAATTATTTGTAAATTTCGACAAGTAGAACAATGAATGGATCAGGTAGACGGTTGAAATCATTGTATATATTGCTTCTATATAATCTACGAAACATATATGCAAAGTATCCAAACAGTACAATTCGCCAATTTTTTGTTCTTCAAGTTTAAGTGAACTACGAGCCCCATTGTTAATCCTTTAACGGAAATTAATTGTAACTTTCTACAAGTAGAACAATGATTGGAACACGTAGACGGTTGAAATCTTTGTATATATTGCTTCCATATAGTCTAAGAAACATGTACGCAAAGCATCCAAACAGTACCATTCGCCAATTTTTTGTTCTTCAAGTTTAAGTGAACAATGAGACCCATTGTTAATCCTTTATCGGAAATTATTTGTAACTTTCGACAAGTAGAACAATGAATGGAACAGGTAGACGGTTGAAATCTTTGTATATATTGCTTCTATATAGTCTAAGAAACATATATGCAAAGCATCCAAACAGTACAATTCGCCAATTTTTTGTTCTTCAAGTTTAAGTGAACTACGAGCCCCATTGTTAATCCTTTAACGGAAATTAATTGTAACTTTCTACAAGTAGAACAATGATTGGAACACGTAGACGGTTGAAATCTTTGTATATATTGCTTCCATATAGTCTAAGAAACATGTACGCAAAGCATCCAAACAGTACCATTCGCCAATTTTTTGTTCTTCAAGTTTAAGTGAACAATGAGACCCATTGTTAATCCTTTATCGGAAATTATTTGTATCTTTCGACAAGTAGAACAATGAATGGAACAGGTAGACGGTTGAAATCTTTGTATATATTGCTTCTATATAGCCTACGAAACATATATGCAAAGCATCCAAACAGTACCATTCGCCAATTTTTTGTTCTTCAACTTTAAGTGAACAACGAGCCCCATTGTTAATCCTTTAAAGGAAATTATTTGTAAATTTCGACAAGTAGAACAATGATTGGAACACGTAGACGGTTGAAATCTTTGTATATATTGCTTCCATATAGTCTAAGAAACATATATGCAAAGCGTCCAAACAGTACAATTCGCCAATTTTTTGTTCTTCAAGTTTAAGTGAACAATGAGCCCCATTGTTAATCCTTTATCGGAAATTATTTGTAAATTTCGACAAGTAGAACAATGAATGGAATAGGTAGACGGTTGAAAACATTCTATATATTGCTTCTATATAGTCTAAGAAACACATATGCAAAGCATCGAAGCAGTACAATTCGCCAATTTTTTGTTCTTCAAGTTTAAGTGAACTACGAGCCCCATTGTTAATCCTTTAAAGGAAATTATTTGTAAATTTCGACAAGTAGAACAATGAATGTAACTGGTAGACGGTTGAAATCTTTTGATATATTGCTTCTATATAGTCTACGAAACATATATGCAAAGCCTCCAAACAGTACAATTCGCCAATTTTTTGTTCTTCAAGTTTAAGTGAACAATGAGCCCCATTGTTAATCCTTTAAAGGAAATTTTTTGTAAATTTCGGCAAGTAGAACAATGAATGGAATAGGTAGACGGTTGAAATCATTGTATATATTGCTTCTATATAGTCTAAGAAACATATATGCAAAGCATCCAAACAGTACAATACGCCAATTTTTTGTTCTTCAAGTTTAAGTAAACTACGATCCCCATTGTTAATCTCTTAACGGAAATTATTTGTAACTTTCGACAAGTAGAACAATGAATGGAACAGGTAGACGGTTGAAATCATTGTATATATTGCTTCTATATAGTCCAAGAAACATATATGCAAAGCATCCAAACAGTACAATTCGACAATTTTTTGTTCTTCAAGTTTAAGTGAACAATGAGCCCCAATGGTTAATCCTTTATCGGAAATTATTTGTAATTTTCGACAAGTAGAGCAATGAATGGAACAGGTAGACGGTTGAAATCTTTGTATACATTGCTTCTATATAATCTAAGAAACATATATGCAAAGCATCCATTCAGTACAATTCGCCAATTATTTTATCTTCAAGTTTAAGTGAACAATGAGCCCCATTGTTAATCCTTTATCGGAAATTATTTGTAATTTTCGACAAGTAGAACAATGAATGGAACAGGTAGACGGGTGAAATCCTTCGATATATTGCTTCTATATAGTCTAAGAAACATATATGCAAAGCATCCAAACAGTAAAATTCGCCAATTTTTTGTTCTTCAAGTTTAAGTGAACAATGAGCCCCAATGGTTAATCCTTGATCGGAAATTATTTGTAACTTTCGACAAGTAGAACAATGAATGGAACAGGTAGACGATTGAAATCAATGTATATATTGCTTCTATATAGTCTACGAAACATATATGCAAAGCCTGCAAACAGTACAATTCGCCAATTTTTTGTTCTTCAAGTTTAAGTGAACAATGAGCCCCATTCTTAATCCTTTAAAGGAAATTATTTGTAAATTTCGGCAAGTAGAACAATGAATGGAATAGGTAGACGGTTGAAATCATTGTATATATTGCTTCTATATAGTCTAAGAAACATATATGCAAAGCATCCAAACAGTACAATACGCCAATTTTTTGTTCTTCAAGTTTAAGTAAACTACGATCACCATTGTTAATCCCTTAACGGAAATTATTTGTAACTTTCGACAAGTAGAACAATGAATGGAACAGGTAGACGGTTGAAATCATTGTATATATTGCTTCTATATAGTCCAAGAAACATATATGCAAAGCATCCAAACAGTACAATTCGACAATTTTTTGTTCTTCAAGTTTAAGTGAACAATGAGCCCCAATGGTTAATCCTTTATCGGAAATTATTTGTAATTTTCGACAAGTAGAGCAATGAATGGAACAGGTAGACGGTTGAAATCTTTGTATATATTGCTTCTATATAATCTAAGAAACATATATGCAAAACATCCATTCAGTACAATTCGCCAATTATTTCATCTTCAAGTTTAAGTGAACAATGAGCCCCATTGTTAATCCTTTATCGGAAATTATTTGTAATTTTCGACAAGTAGAACAATGAATGGAACAGGTAGACGGGTGAAATCCTTCGATATATTGCTTCTATATAGTCTAAGAAACATATATGCAAAGCATCCAAACAGTAAAATTCGCCAATTTTTTGTTCTTCAAGTTTAAGTGAACAATGAGCCCCAATGGTTAATCCTTTATCGGAAATTATTTGTAACTTTCGACAAGTAGAACAATGAATGGAACAGGTAGACGATTGAAATCAATGTATATATTGCTTCTATATAGTCTGAGAAACATATATGCAAAGCATCCAAACAGTACCATTCATCAATTTTTTGTTCTTCAAGTTTAAGTGAACAACGAGCCCCATTGATAATCATGAAACGGAAATTATTTGTAACTTTCTACAAGTAGAACAATGAATAGAACAGGTAGACGGTTGAAATCTTTGTATATGTTGCTTCTATATAGTCTAAGAAACCTATATGCAAAGCATCTAAAGAGTAACAATCGCCAATTTTTTGATCTTCAAGTTTAAGTGAACTACGAGCCCCATTGTTAATCCTTTAAAGGAAATTATTTGTAAATTTCGACAAGTAGAA
This sequence comes from Cerceris ruficornis, assembly GCA_963989415.1. Classification (NCBI taxonomy): domain Eukaryota; kingdom Metazoa; phylum Arthropoda; class Insecta; order Hymenoptera; family Crabronidae; genus Cerceris; species Cerceris ruficornis. The sequence continues at coordinate 3,373,993 of CAXDIW010000229.1, read as the reverse complement.
CAATGAATGGATCAGGTAGACGGTTGAAATCGTTGCATATATTGCTTCTATATAATCTACGAAACATATATGCAAAGCATCCAAACAGTACAATTCGCCAATTTTTTGTTCTTCAAGTTTAAGTGAACTACGAGCCCCATTGTTAATCCTTTAACGGAAATTAATTGTAACTTTCTACAAGTAGAACAATGATTGGAACACACAGACGGTTAAAATCTTTGTATATATTGCTTCCATATAGTCTAAGAAACATATGTGCAAAGCATCCAAACAGTACCATTCGCCAATTTTTTGTTCTTCAAGTGTAAGTGAACAATGAGCCCCATTGTTAATCCTTTATCGGAAATTATTTGTAACTTTCGACAAGTAGAACATTGAATGGAACAGGTAGACGGTTGAAATCTTTGTATATATTGCTTTTACATAGTATCAGAAACATATATGCAAATCATCGAAGCAGTACAATTCGCCAATTTTTTGTCCTTCAAGTTTAAGTGAACTACGAGCCCCATTGTTAATACTTTAACGGAAATTATTTGTAACTTGCGACAAGTAGAACAATGAATGGAACAGGTAGACGGTTGAAATCAATGTATATATTGCTTCTATATAATCTACGAAACATATATGCAAAGCATCCAAACAGTACAATTCGCCAATTTTTTGTTCTTCAAGTTTAAGTGAACAATGAGCCCCAATGGTTAATCCTTTATCGGAAATTATTTGTAACTTTCGACAAGTAGAACAATGAATGGAACAGGTAGACGATTGAAATCAATGTATATATTGCTTCTATATAGTCTGAGAAACATATATGCAAAGCATCCAAACAGTACCATTCGCCAATTTTTTGTTCTTCAACTTTAAGTGAACAACGAGCCCCATTGTTAATCCTTTAACGGAAATTAATTGTAACTTTCTACAAGTAGAACAATGATTGGAACACACAGACGGTTAAAATCTTTGTATATATTGCTTCCATATAGTCTAAGAAACATATATGCAAAGCATCCAAACAGTACCATTCGCCAATTTTTTGTTCTTCAAGTGTAAGTGAACAATGAGCCCCATTGTTAATCCTTTATCGGAAATTATTTGTAATTTTCGACAAGTAGAACATTGAATGGAACAGGTAGACGGTTGAAATCTTTGTATATATTGCTTTTACATAGTATCAGAAACATATATGCAAATCATCGAAGCAGTACAATTCGCCAATTTTTTGTCCTTCAAGTTTAAGTGAACTACGAGCCCCATTGTTAATACTTTAACGGAAATTATTTGTAACTTGCGACAAGTAGAACAATGAATGGAACAGGTAGACGGTTGATATCAATGTATATATTGCTTCTATATAATCTACGAAACATATATGCAAAGCATCCAAACAGTACAATTCGCCAATTTTTTGCTCTTCAAGTTTAAGTGAACTACGAGCCCCATTGTTAATCCTTTAACGGAAATTAATTGTAACTTTCTACAAGTAGAACAATGATTGGAACACACAGACGGTTGAAATCTTTGTATATATTGCTTCCATATAGTCTAAGAAACATGTACGCAAAGCATCCAAACAGTACCATTCGCCAATTTTTTGTTCTTCAAGTTTAAGTGAACAATGAGACCCATTGTTAATCCTTTATCGGAAATTATTTGTAACTTTCGACAAGTAGAACAATGAATGGAACAGGTAGACGGTTGAAATCTTTGTATATATTGCTTCTATATAGCCTACGAAACATATATGCAAAGCATCCAAACAGTACAATTCGCCAATTTTTTGTTCTTCAAGTTTAAGTGAACAATGAGCCCCATTGTTAATCCTTTAAAGGGAATTATTTGTAAATTTCGGCAAGTAGAACAATGAATGGAATAGGTAGACGGTTGAAATCATTGTATATATTGCTTCTATATAGTCTAAGAAACACATATGCAAAGCATCGAAGCAGTACAATTCGCCAATTTTTTGTTCTTCAAGTTTAAGTGAACTACCAGCCCCATTGTTAATCCTTTAAAGGAAATTATTTGTAAATTTCGGCAAGTAGAACAATGAATGGAATAGGTAGACGGTTGAAATCATTGCATATATTGCTTCTATATAGTCTACGAAACATATATGCAAAGCCTCCAAACAGTACAATTCGCCAATTTTTTGTTCTTCAAGTTTAAGTTAACAGCTAGCCCCATTGTTAATCCTTTAAAGGAAATTATTTGTAAATTTCGACAAGTAGAACAATGAATGGATCATGTAGACGGTTGAAATAATTGTATATATTGCTCCTATATAATCTACGAAACATATATGCAAAGCATCCAAACAGTACAATTCGCCAATTTTTTGTTCTTCAAGTTTAAGTGAACTACGAGCCCCATTGTTAATCCTTTAACGGAAATTAATTGTAACTTTCTACAAGTAGAACAATGATTGGAACACACAGACGGTTAAAATCTTTGTATATATTGCTTCCATATAGTCTAAGAAACATATATGCAAAGCATCCAAACAGTACCATTCGCCAATTTTTTGTTGTTCAAGTGTAAGTGAACAATGAGCCCCATTGTTAATCCTTTATCGGAAATTATTTGTAACTTTCGACAAGTAGAACATTGAATGGAACAGGTAGACGGTTGAAATCTTTGTATATATTGCTTTTACATAGTATCAGAAACATATATGCAAATCATCGAAGCAGTACAATTCGCCAATTTTTTGTTCTTCAAGTTTAAGTGAACAATGAGACCCATTGTTAATCCTTTATCGGAAATTATTTGTAACTTTCGACAAGTAGAACAATGAATGGAACAGGTAGACGGTTGAAATCTTTGTATATATTGCTTCTATATAGCCTACGAAACATATATGCAAAGCATCCAAACAGTACAATTCGCCAATTTTTTGTTCTTCAAGTTTAAGTGAACAATGAGCCCCATTGTTAATCCTTTAAAGGAAATTATTTGTAAATTTCGGCAAGTAGAACAATGAATGGAATAGGTAGACGGTTGAAATCATTGTATATATTGCTTCTATATAGTCTAAGAAACACATATGCAAAGCATCGAAGCAGTACAATTCGCCAATTTTTTGTTCTTCAAGTTTAAGTGAACTACCAGCCCCATTGTTAATCCTTTAAAGGAAATTATTTGTAAATTTCGGCAAGTAGAACAATGAATGGAATAGGTAGACGGTTGAAATCATTGCATATATTGCTTCTATATAGTCTACGAAACATATATGCAAAGCCTCCAAACAGTACAATTCGCCAATTTTTTGTTCTTCAAGTTTAAGTTAACAGCGAGCCCCATTGTTAATCCTTTAAAGGAAATTATTTGTAAATTTCGACAAGTAGAACAATGAATGGATCATGTAGACGGTTGAAATAATTGTATATATTGCTCCTATATAATCTACGAAACATATATGCAAAGCATCCAAACAGTACAATTCGCCAATTTTTTGTTCTTCAAGTTTAAGTGAACTACGAGCCCCATTGTTAATCCTTTAACGGAAATTAATTGTAACTTTCTACAAGTAGAACAGTGATTGGAACACACAGACGGTTGAAATCTTTGTATATATTGCTTCCATATAGTCTAAGAAACATATATGCAAAGCATCCAAACAGTACCATTCGCCAATTTTTTGTTCTTCAAGTGTAAGTGAACAATGAGCCCCATTGTTAATCCTTTATCGGAAATTATTTGTAACTTTCGACAAGTAGAACATTGAATGGAACAGGTAGACGGTTGAAATCTTTGTATATATTGCTTTTACATAGTATCAGAAACATATATGCAAATCATCGAAGCAGTACAATTCGCCAATTTTTTGTTCTTCAAGTTTAAGTGAACTACGAGCCCCATTGTTAATACTTTAACGGAAATTATTTGTAACTTGCGACAAGTAGAACAATGAATGGAACAGGTAGACGGTTGAAATCAATGTATATATTGCTTCTATATAGTCTATGAAACATATATGCAAAGCATCCAAACAGTACCATTCGCCAATTTTTTGTTCTTCAAGTTTATGTGAACAACGAGCCCCATTGTTAATCCTTTAAAGGAAATTATTTGTAAATTTCGACAAGTAGAACAATGATTGGAACACGTAGACGGTTGAAATCTTTGTATATATTGCTTCCATATAGTCTAAGAAACATGTACGCAAAGCATCCGAACAGTACCATTCGCCAATTTTTTGTTCTTCAAGTTTAAGTGAACAATGAGCCCCAATGGTTAATCCTTTATCGGAAATTATTTGTAATTTTCGACAAGTAGAACAATGAATGGAACAGGTAGACGGGTGAAATCCTTCGATATATTGCTTCTATATAGTCTAAGAAACATATATGCAAAGCATCCAAACAGTAAAATTCGCCAATTTTTTGTTCTTCAAGTTTAAGTGAACAATGAGCCCCAATGGTTAATCCTTTATCGGAAATTATTTGTAACTTTCGACAAGTAGAACAATGAATGGAACAGGTAGACGATTGAAATCAATGTATATATTGCTTCTATATAGTCTGAGAAACATATATGCAAAGCATCCAAACAGTACCATTCATCAATTTTTTGTTCTTCAAGTTTAAGTGAACAACGAGCCCCATTGATAATCATGAAACGGAAATTATTTGTAACTTTCTACAAGTAGAACAATGAATAGAACAGGTAGACGGTTGAAATCTTTGTATATGTTGCTTCTATATAGTCTAAGAAACCTATATGCAAAGCATCTAAAGAGTAACAATCGCCAATTTTTTGATCTTCAAGTTTAAGTGAACTACGAGCCCCATTGTTAATCCTTTAAAGGAAATTATTTGTAAATTTCGACAAGTAGAACAATGAATGGATCAGGTAGACGGTTGAAATCGTTGCATATATTGCTTCTATATAATCTACGAAACATATATGCAAAGCATCCAAACAGTACAATTCGCCAATTTTTTGTTCTTCAAGTTTAAGTGAACTACGAGCCCCATTGTTAATCCTTTAAAGGAAATTATTTGTAAATTTCGACAAGTAGAACAATGAATGGATCATGTAGACGGTTGAAATAATTGTATATATTGCTCCTATATAATCTACGAAACATATATGCAAAGCATCCAAACAGTACAATTCGCCAATTTTTTGTTCTTCAAGTTTAAGTGAACTACGAGCCCCATTGTTAATCCTTTAACGGAAATTAATTGTAACTTTCTACAAGTAGAACAATGATTGGAACACACAGACGGTTAAAATCTTTGTATATATTGCTTCCATATAGTCTAAGAAACATATATGCAAAGCATCCAAACAGTACCATTCGCCAATTTTTTGTTGTTCAAGTGTAAGTGAACAATGAGCCCCATTGTTAATCCTTTATCGGAAATTATTTGTAACTTTCGACAAGTAGAACATTGAATGGAACAGGTAGACGGTTGAAATCTTTGTATATATTGCTTTTACATAGTATCAGAAACATATATGCAAATCATCGAAGCAGTACAATTCGCCAATTTTTTGTTCTTCAAGTTTAAGTGAACAATGAGACCCATTGTTAATCCTTTATCGGAAATTATTTGTAACTTTCGACAAGTAGAACAATGAATGGAACAGGTAGACGGTTGAAATCTTTGTATATATTGCTTCTATATAGCCTACGAAACATATATGCAAAGCATCCAAACAGTACAATTCGCCAATTTTTTGTTCTTCAAGTTTAAGTGAACAATGAGCCCCATTGTTAATCCTTTAAAGGAAATTATTTGTAAATTTCGGCAAGTAGAACAATGAATGGAATAGGTAGACGGTTGAAATCATTGTATATATTGCTTCTATATAGTCTAAGAAACACATATGCAAAGCATCGAAGCAGTACAATTCGCCAATTTTTTGTTCTTCAAGTTTAAGTGAACTACCAGCCCCATTGTTAATCCTTTAAAGGAAATTATTTGTAAATTTCGGCAAGTAGAACAATGAATGGAATAGGTAGACGGTTGAAATCATTGCATATATTGCTTCTATATAGTCTACGAAACATATATGCAAAGCCTCCAAACAGTACAATTCGCCAATTTTTTGTTCTTCAAGTTTAAGTTAACAGCGAGCCCCATTGTTAATCCTTTAAAGGAAATTATTTGTAAATTTCGACAAGTAGAACAATGAATGGATCATGTAGACGGTTGAAATAATTGTATATATTGCTCCTATATAATCTACGAAACATATATGCAAAGCATCCAAACAGTACAATTCGCCAATTTTTTGTTCTTCAAGTTTAAGTGAACTACGAGCCCCATTGTTAATCCTTTAACGGAAATTAATTGTAACTTTCTACAAGTAGAACAGTGATTGGAACACACAGACGGTTGAAATCTTTGTATATATTGCTTCCATATAGTCTAAGAAACATATATGCAAAGCATCCAAACAGTACCATTCGCCAATTTTTTGTTCTTCAAGTGTAAGTGAACAATGAGCCCCATTGTTAATCCTTTATCGGAAATTATTTGTAACTTTCGACAAGTAGAACATTGAATGGAACAGGTAGACGGTTGAAATCTTTGTATATATTGCTTTTACATAGTATCAGAAACATATATGCAAATCATCGAAGCAGTACAATTCGCCAATTTTTTGTTCTTCAAGTTTAAGTGAACTACGAGCCCCATTGTTAATACTTTAACGGAAATTATTTGTAACTTGCGACAAGTAGAACAATGAATGGAACAGGTAGACGGTTGAAATCAATGTATATATTGCTTCTATATAGTCTATGAAACATATATGCAAAGCATCCAAACAGTACCATTCGCCAATTTTTTGTTCTTCAAGTTTATGTGAACAACGAGCCCCATTGTTAATCCTTTAAAGGAAATTATTTGTAAATTTCGACAAGTAGAACAATGATTGGAACACGTAGACGGTTGAAATCTTTGTATATATTGCTTCCATATAGTCTAAGAAACATGTACGCAAAGCATCCGAACAGTACCATTCGCCAATTTTTTGTTCTTCAAGTTTAAGTGAACAATGAGCCCCAATGGTTAATCCTTTATCGGAAATTATTTGTAACTTTCGACAAGTAGAACAATGAATGGAACAGGTAGACGGTTGAAATCTTTGTATATATTGCTTCTATATAATCTAAGAAACATATATGCAAAACATCCATTCAGTACAATTCGCCAATTATTTCATCTTCAAGTTTAAGTGAACAATGAGCCCCATTGTTAATCCTTTATCGGAAATTATTTGTAATTTTCGACAAGTAGAACAATGAATGGAACAGGTAGACGGGTGAAATCCTTCGATATATTGCTTCTATATAGTCTAAGAAACATATATGCAAAGCATCCAAACAGTAAAATTCGCCAATTTTTTGTTCTTCAAGTTTAAGTGAACAATGAGCCCCAATGGTTAATCCTTTATCGGAAATTATTTGTAACTTTCGACAAGTAGAACAATGAATGGAACAGGTAGACGATTGAAATCAATGTATATATTGCTTCTATATAGTCTGAGAAACATATATGCAAAGCATCCAAACAGTACCATTCATCAATTTTTTGTTCTTCAAGTTTAAGTGAACAACGAGCCCCATTGATAATCATGAAACGGAAATTATTTGTAACTTTCTACAAGTAGAACAATGAATAGAACAGGTAGACGGTTGAAATCTTTGTATATGTTGCTTCTATATAGTCTAAGAAACCTATATGCAAAGCATCTAAAGAGTAACAATCGCCAATTTTTTGATCTTCAAGTTTAAGTGAACTACGAGCCCCATTGTTAATCCTTTAAAGGAAATTATTTGTAAATTTCGACAAGTAGAACAATGAATGGATCAGGTAGACGGTTGAAATCGTTGCATATATTGCTTCTATATAATCTACGAAACATATATGCAAAGCATCCAAACAGTACAATTCGCCAATTTTTTGTTCTTCAAGTTTAAGTGAACTACGAGCCCCATTGTTAATCCTTTAACGGAAATTAATTGTAACTTTCTACAAGTAGAACAATGATTGGAACACACAGACGGTTAAAATCTTTGTATATATTGCTTCCATATAGTCTAAGAAACATATGTGCAAAGCATCCAAACAGTACCATTCGCCAATTTTTTGTTCTTCAAGTGTAAGTGAACAATGAGCCCCATTGTTAATCCTTTATCGGAAATTATTTGTAACTTTCGACAAGTAGAACATTGAATGGAACAGGTAGACGGTTGAAATCTTTGTATATATTGCTTTTACATAGTATCAGAAACATATATGCAAATCATCGAAGCAGTACAATTCGCCAATTTTTTGTCCTTCAAGTTTAAGTGAACTACGAGCCCCATTGTTAATACTTTAACGGAAATTATTTGTAACTTGCGACAAGTAGAACAATGAATGGAACAGGTAGACGGTTGAAATCAATGTATATATTGCTTCTATATAATCTACGAAACATATATGCAAAGCATCCAAACAGTACAATTCGCCAATTTTTTGTTCTTCAAGTTTAAGTGAACAATGAGCCCCAATGGTTAATCCTTTATCGGAAATTATTTGTAACTTTCGACAAGTAGAACAATGAATGGAACAGGTAGACGATTGAAATCAATGTATATATTGCTTCTATATAGTCTGAGAAACATATATGCAAAGCATCCAAACAGTACCATTCGCCAATTTTTTGTTCTTCAACTTTAAGTGAACAACGAGCCCCATTGTTAATCCTTTAACGGAAATTAATTGTAACTTTCTACAAGTAGAACAATGATTGGAACACACAGACGGTTAAAATCTTTGTATATATTGCTTCCATATAGTCTAAGAAACATATATGCAAAGCATCCAAACAGTACCATTCGCCAATTTTTTGTTCTTCAAGTGTAAATGAACAATGAGCCCCATTGTTAATCCTTTATCGGAAATTATTTGTAATTTTCGACAAGTAGAACATTGAATGGAACAGGTAGACGGTTGAAATCTTTGTATATATTGCTTTTACATAGTATCAGAAACATATATGCAAATCATCGAAGCAGTACAATTCGCCAATTTTTTGTCCTTCAAGTTTAAGTGAACTACGAGCCCCATTGTTAATACTTTAACGGAAATTATTTGTAACTTGCGACAAGTAGAACAATGAATGGAACAGGTAGACGGTTGATATCAATGTATATATTGCTTCTATATAATCTACGAAACATATATGCAAAGCATCCAAACAGTACAATTCGCCAATTTTTTGTTCTTCAAGTTTAAGTGAACTACGAGCCCCATTGTTAATCCTTTAACGGAAATTAATTGTAACTTTCTACAAGTAGAACAATGATTGGAACACACAGACGGTTGAAATCTTTGTATATATTGCTTCCATATAGTCTAAGAAACATGTACGCAAAGCATCCAAACAGTACCATTCGCCAATTTTTTGTTCTTCAAGTTTAAGTGAACAATGAGACCCATTGTTAATCCTTTATCGGAAATTATTTGTAACTTTCGACAAGTAGAACAATGAATGGAACAGGTAGACGGTTGAAATCTTTGTATATATTGCTTCTATATAGCCTACGAAACATATATGCAAAGCATCCAAACAGTAGAATTCGCCAATTTTTTGTTCTTCAAGTTTAAGTGAACAATGAGCCCCATTGTTAATCCTGTAAAGGAAATTATTTGTAAATTTCGGCAAGTAGAACAATGAATGGAATAGGTAGACGGTTGAAATCATTGTATATATTGCTTCTATATAGTCTAAGAAACACATATGCAAAGCCTCCAAACAGTACAATTCGCCAATTTTTTGTTCTTCAAGTTTAAGTTAACAGCGAGCCCCATTGTTAATCCTTTAAAGGAAATTATTTGTAAATTTCGACAAGTAGAACAATGAATGGATCATGTAGACGGTTGAAATAATTGTATATATTGCTCCTATATAATCTACGAAACATATATGCAAAGCATCCAAACAGTACAATTCGCCAATTTTTTGTTCTTCAAGTTTAAGTGAACTACGAGCCCCATTGTTAATCCTTTAACGGAAATTAATTGTAACTTTCTACAAGTAGAACAGTGATTGGAACACACAGACGGTTGAAATCTTTGTATATATTGCTTCCATATAGTCTAAGAAACATATATGCAAAGCATCCAAACAGTACCATTCGCCAATTTTTTGTTCTTCAAGTGTAAGTGAACAATGAGCCCCATTGTTAATCCTTTATCGGAAATTATTTGTAACTTTCGACAAGTAGAACATTGAATGGAACAGGTAGACGGTTGAAATCTTTGTATATATTGCTTTTACATAGTATCAGAAACATATATGCAAATCATCGAAGCAGTACAATTCGCCAATTTTTTGTTCTTCAAGTTTAAGTGAACTACGAGCCCCATTGTTAATACTTTAACGGAAATTATTTGTAACTTGCGACAAGTAGAACAATGAATGGAACAGGTAGACGGTTGAAATCAATGTATATATTGCTTCTATATAGTCTATGAAACATATATGCAAAGCATCCAAACAGTACCATTCGCCAATTTTTTGTTCTTCAAGTTTATGTGAACAACGAGCCCCATTGTTAATCCTTTAAAGGAAATTATTTGTAAATTTCGACAAGTAGAACAATGATTGGAACACGTAGACGGTTGAAATCTTTGTATATATTGCTTCCATATAGTCTAAGAAACATGTACGCAAAGCATCCGAACAGTACCATTCGCCAATTTTTTGTTCTTCAAGTTTAAGTGAACAATGAGCCCCAATGGTTAATCCTTTATCGGAAATTATTTGTAACTTTCGACAAGTAGAACAATGAATGGAACAGGTAGACGGTTGAAATCTTTGTATATATTGCTTCTATATAATCTAAGAAACATATATGCAAAGCATCCAAACAGTACCATTCGCCAATTTTTTGCTCTTCAAGTTTAAGTGAACTACGAGCCCCATTGTTAATCCTTTAAAGGAAATTATTTGTAAATTTCGACAAGTAGAACAATGAATGGAACAGGTAGACGGTTGAAATCATTGTATATATTGCTTCTATATAGTCTAAGAAAGATATATGCAAAGCATCCAAACAGTACAATTCGACAATTTTTAGTTCTTCAAGTTTAGTGAACAATGAGCCCCAATGGTTAATCCTTTATCGGAAATTATTAGTAATTTTCGACAAGTAGAACAATGAATGGAACAGGTAGACGGTTGAAATCTTTGTATATATTGCTTTTATATAATCTAAGAAACATACATGCAAAGCATCCAAGCAGTACCATTCGCCAGTTTTTTGTTCTTCAAGTTTAAGTGAACAACGAGCCCCATTGTTAATCCTTTAAAGGAAATTATTTGTAAATTTCGACAAGTAGAACAATGATTGGAACAGGTAGACTGTTGAAATCATTGTATATATTGCTTCTATATAGTCTAAGAAACATATTTGCAAAGCATCCAAACAGTACCATTCGCCAATTTTTTGTTCTTCAAGTTTAAGTGAACTACGAGCCCCATTGTTAATCCTTTAAAGGAAATTATTTGTAAATTTCGACAAGTAGAACAATGAATGGAACAGGTAGACTGTTGAAATCATTGTATATATTGCTTCTATATAGTCTAAGAAACATATATGCAAAGCATCCAAACAGTACAATTCGCCAATTTTTTGTTCTTCAAGTTTAAGTAAACTACGATCCCCATTGTTAATCCCTTAAAGGAAATTATTTGTAACTTTCGACAAGCAGAACAATGAATGGAACAGGTAGACGGTTGAAATCATTATATATATTGCTTCCATATAGTCTAAGAAACATGTACGCAAAGCATCCAAACAGTACCATTATCCAATTTTTTGTTCTTCAAGTTTAAGTGAACACTGAGACCCATTGTTAATCCTTTATGGGAAATTATTTGTAACTTTCGACAAGTAGAACAATGAATGGAACAGGTAGACGGTTGAAATCTTTGTATATATTGCTTCTATATAGCCTACGAAACATATATGCAAAGCATCCAAACAGTACAATTCGCCAATTTTTTGTTCTTCAAGTTTAAGTGAACAATGAGCCCCATTGTTAATCCTTTAAAGGAAATTATTTGTAAATTTCGGCAAGTAGAACAATGAATGGAATAGGTAGACGGTTGAAATCATTGTATATATTGCTTCTATATAGTCTAAGAAACACATATGCAAAGCATCGAAGCAGTACAATTCGCCAATTTCTTGTTCTTCAAGTTTAAGTGAACAATGAGACCCATTGTTAATCCTTTATCGGAAATTATTTGTAACTTTCGACAAGTAGAACAATGAATGGAACAGGTAGACGGTTGAAATCTTTGTATATATTGCTTCTATATAGCCTACGAAACATATATGCAAAGCATCCAAACAGTACAATTCGCCAATTTTTTGTTCTTCAAGTTTAAGTGAACAATGAGCCCCATTGTTAATCCTGTAAAGGAAATTATTTGTAAATTTCGGCAAGTAGAACAATGAATGGAATAGGTAGACGGTTGAAATCATTGTATATATTGCTTCTATATAGTCTAAGAAACACATATGCAAAGCATCGAAGCAGTACAATTCGCCAATTTTTTGTTCTTCAAGTTTAAGTGAACAATGAGCCCCAATGGTTAATCCTTTATCGGAAATTATTTGTAACTTTCGACAAGTAGAACAATGAATGGAACAGGTAGACGGTTGAAATCTTTGTATATATTGCTTCTATATAATCTAAGAAACATATATGCAAAACATCCATTCAGTACAATTCGCCAATTATTTCATCTTCAAGTTTAAGTGAACAATGAGCCCCATTGTTAATCCTTTATCGGAAATTATTTGTAATTTTCGACAAGTAGAACAATGAATGGAACAGGTAGACGGGTGAAATCCTTCGATATATTGCTTCTATATAGTCTAAGAAACATATATGCAAAGCATCCAAACAGTAAAATTCGCCAATTTTTTGTTCTTCAAGTTTAAGTGAACAATGAGCCCCAATGGTTAATCCTTTATCGGAAATTATTTGTAACTTTCGACAAGTAGAACAATGAATGGAACAGGTAGACGATTGAAATCAATGTATATATTGCTTCTATATAGTCTGAGAAACATATATGCAAAGCATCCAAACAGTACCATTCATCAATTTTTTGTTCTTCAAGTTTAAGTGAACAACGAGCCCCATTGATAATCATGAAACGGAAATTATTTGTAACTTTCTACAAGTAGAACAATGAATAGAACAGGTAGACGGTTGAAATCTTTGTATATGTTGCTTCTATATAGTCTAAGAAACCTATATGCAAAGCATCTAAAGAGTAACAATCGCCAATTTTTTGATCTTCAAGTTTAAGTGAACTACGAGCCCCATTGTTAATCCTTTAAAGGAAATTATTTGTAAATTTCGACAAGTAGAACAATGAATGGATCAGGTAGACGGTTGAAATCGTTGCATATATTGCTTCTATATAATCTACGAAACATATATGCAAAGCATCCAAACAGTACAATTCGCCAATTTTTTGTTCTTCAAGTTTAAGTGAACTACGAGCCCCATTGTTAATCCTTTAACGGAAATTAATTGTAACTTTCTACAAGTAGAACAATGATTGGAACACACAGACGGTTAAAATCTTTGTATATATTGCTTCCATATAGTCTAAGAAACATATGTGCAAAGCATCCAAACAGTACCATTCGCCAATTTTTTGTTCTTCAAGTGTAAGTGAACAATGAGCCCCATTGTTAATCCTTTATCGGAAATTATTTGTAACTTTCGACAAGTAGAACATTGAATGGAACAGGTAGACGGTTGAAATCTTTGTATATATTGCTTTTACATAGTATCAGAAACATATATGCAAATCATCGAAGCAGTACAATTCGCCAATTTTTTGTCCTTCAAGTTTAAGTGAACTACGAGCCCCATTGTTAATACTTTAACGGAAATTATTTGTAACTTGCGACAAGTAGAACAATGAATGGAACAGGTAGACGGTTGAAATCAATGTATATATTGCTTCTATATAATCTACGAAACATATATGCAAAGCATCCAAACAGTACAATTCGCCAATTTTTTGTTCTTCAAGTTTAAGTGAACAATGAGCCCCAATGGTTAATCCTTTATCGGAAATTATTTGTAACTTTCGACAAGTAGAACAATGAATGGAACAGGTAGACGATTGAAATCAATGTATATATTGCTTCTATATAGTCTGAGAAACATATATGCAAAGCATCCAAACAGTACCATTCGCCAATTTTTTGTTCTTCAACTTTAAGTGAACAACGAGCCCCATTGTTAATCCTTTAACGGAAATTAATTGTAACTTTCTACAAGTAGAACAATGATTGGAACACACAGACGGTTAAAATCTTTGTATATATTGCTTCCATATAGTCTAAGAAACATATATGCAAAGCATCCAAACAGTACCATTCGCCAATTTTTTGTTCTTCAAGTGTAAATGAACAATGAGCCCCATTGTTAATCCTTTATCGGAAATTATTTGTAATTTTCGACAAGTAGAACATTGAATGGAACAGGTAGACGGTTGAAATCTTTGTATATATTGCTTTTACATAGTATCAGAAACATATATGCAAATCATCGAAGCAGTACAATTCGCCAATTTTTTGTCCTTCAAGTTTAAGTGAACTACGAGCCCCATTGTTAATACTTTAACGGAAATTATTTGTAACTTGCGACAAGTAGAACAATGAATGGAACAGGTAGACGGTTGATATCAATGTATATACTGCTTCTATATAATCTACGAAACATATATGCAAAGCATCCAAACAGTACAATTCGCCAATTTTTTGTTCTTCAAGTTTAAGTGAACTACGAGCCCCATTGTTAATCCTTTAACGGAAATTAATTGTAACTTTCTACAAGTAGAACAATGATTGGAACACACAGACGGTTGAAATCTTTGTATATATTGCTTCCATATAGTCTAAGAAACATGTACGCAAAGCATCCAAACAGTACCATTCGCCAATTTTTTGTTCTTCAAGTTTAAGTGAACAATGAGACCCATTGTTAATCCTTTATCGGAAATTATTTGTAACTTTCGACAAGTAGAACAATGAATGGAACAGGTAGACGGTTGAAATCTTTGTATATATTGCTTCTATATAGCCTACGAAACATATATGCAAAGCATCCAAACAGTAAAATTCGCCAATTTTTTGTTCTTCAAGTTTAAGTGAACAATGAGCCCCATTGTTAATCCTGTAAAGGAAATTATTTGTAAATTTCGGCAAGTAGAACAATGAATGGAATAGGTAGACGGTTGAAATCATTGTATATATTGCTTCTATATAGTCTAAGAAACACATATGCAAAGCCTCCAAACAGTACAATTCGCCAATTTTTTGTTCTTCAAGTTTAAGTTAACAGCGAGCCCCATTGTTAATCCTTTAAAGGAAATTATTTGTAAATTTCGACAAGTAGAACAATGAATGGATCATGTAGACGGTTGAAATAATTGTATATATTGCTCCTATATAATCTACGAAACATATATGCAAAGCATCCAAACAGTACAATTCGCCAATTTTTTGTTCTTCAAGTTTAAGTGAACTACGAGCCCCATTGTTAATCCTTTAACGGAAATTAATTGTAACTTTCTACAAGTAGAACAGTGATTGGAACACACAGACGGTTGAAATCTTTGTATATATTGCTTCCATATAGTCTAAGAAACATATATGCAAAGCATCCAAACAGTACCATTCGCCAATTTTTTGTTCTTCAAGTGTAAGTGAACAATGAGCCCCATTGTTAATCCTTTATCGGAAATTATTTGTAACTTTCGACAAGTAGAACATTGAATGGAACAGGTAGACGGTTGAAATCTTTGTATATATTGCTTTTACATAGTATCAGAAACATATATGCAAATCATCGAAGCAGTACAATTCGCCAATTTTTTGTTCTTCAAGTTTAAGTGAACTACGAGCCCCATTGTTAATACTTTAACGGAAATTATTTGTAACTTGCGACAAGTAGAACAATGAATGGAACAGGTAGACGGTTGAAATCAATGTATATATTGCTTCTATATAGTCTATGAAACATATATGCAAAGCATCCAAACAGTACCATTCGCCAATTTTTTGTTCTTCAAGTTTATGTGAACAACGAGCCCCATTGTTAATCCTTTAAAGGAAATTATTTGTAAATTTCGACAAGTAGAACAATGATTGGAACACGTAGACGGTTGAAATCTTTGTATATATTGCTTCCATATAGTCTAAGAAACATGTACGCAAAGCATCCGAACAGTACCATTCGCCAATTTTTTGTTCTTCAAGTTTAAGTGAACAATGAGCCCCAATGGTTAATCCTTTATCGGAAATTATTTGTAACTTTCGACAAGTAGAACAATGAATGGAACAGGTAGACGGTTGAAATCTTTGTATATATTGCTTCTATATAATCTAAGAAACATATATGCAAAGCATCCAAACAGTACCATTCGCCAATTTTTTGCTCTTCAAGTTTAAGTGAACTACGAGCCCCATTGTTAATCCTTTAAAGGAAATTATTTGTAAATTTCGACAAGTAGAACAATGAATGGAACAGGTAGACGGTTGAAATCATTGTATATATTGCTTCTATATAATCTACGAAACATATATGCAAAGCATCCAAACAGTACAATTCGCCAATTTTTTGTTCTTCAAGTTTAAGTGAACAATGAGCCCCAATGGTTAATCCTTTATCGGAAATTATTTGTAACTTTCGACAAGTAGAACAATGAATGGAACAGGTAGACGGTTGAAATCTTTGTATATATTGCTTCTATATAATCTAAGAAACATATATGCAAAGCATCCAAACAGTACCATTCGCCAATTTTTTGTCCTTCAAGTTTAAGTGAACTACGAGCCCCATTGTTAATACTTTAACGGAAATTATTTGTAACTTGCGACAAGTAGAACAATGAATGGAACAGGTAGACGGTTGAAATCAATGTATATATTGCTTCTATATAATCTACGAAACATATATGCAAAGCATCCAAACAGTACAATTCGCCAATTTTTTGTTCTTCAAGTTTAAGTGAACAATGAGCCCCAATGGTTAATCCTTTATCGGAAATTATTTGTAACTTTCGACAAGTAGAACAATGAATGGAACAGGTAGACGATTGAAATCAATGTATATATTGCTTCTATATAGTCTGAGAAACATATATGCAAAGCATCCAAACAGTACCATTCGCCAATTTTTTGTTCTTCAACTTTAAGTGAACAACGAGCCCCATTGTTAATCCTTTAACGGAAATTAATTGTAACTTTCTACAAGTAGAACAATGATTGGAACACACAGACGGTTAAAATCTTTGTATATATTGCTTCCATATAGTCTAAGAAACATATATGCAAAGCATCCAAACAGTACCATTCGCCAATTTTTTGTTCTTCAAGTGTAAATGAACAATGAGCCCCATTGTTAATCCTTTATCGGAAATTATTTGTAATTTTCGACAAGTAGAACATTGAATGGAACAGGTAGACGGTTGAAATCTTTGTATATATTGCTTTTACATAGTATCAGAAACATATATGCAAATCATCGAAGCAGTACAATTCGCCAATTTTTTGTCCTTCAAGTTTAAGTGAACTACGAGCCCCATTGTTAATACTTTAACGGAAATTATTTGTAACTTGCGACAAGTAGAACAATGAATGGAACAGGTAGACGGTTGATATCAATGTATATATTGCTTCTATATAATCTACGAAACATATATGCAAAGCATCCAAACAGTACAATTCGCCAATTTTTTGTTCTTCAAGTTTAAGTGAACTACGAGCCCCATTGTTAATCCTTTAACGGAAATTAATTGTAACTTTCTACAAGTAGAACAATGATTGGAACACACAGACGGTTGAAATCTTTGTATATATTGCTTCCATATAGTCTAAGAAACATGTACGCAAAGCATCCAAACAGTACCATTCGCCAATTTTTTGTTCTTCAAGTTTAAGTGAACAATGAGACCCATTGTTAATCCTTTATCGGAAATTATTTGTAACTTTCGACAAGTAGAACAATGAATGGAACAGGTAGACGGTTGAAATCTTTGTATATATTGCTTCTATATAGCCTACGAAACATATATGCAAAGCATCCAAACAGTACAATTCGCCAATTTTTTGTTCTTCAAGTTTAAGTGAACAATGAGCCCCATTGTTAATCCTGTAAAGGAAATTATTTGTAAATTTCGGCAAGTAGAACAATGAATGGAATAGGTAGACGGTTGAAATCATTGTATATATTGCTTCTATATAGTCTAAGAAACACATATGCAAAGCCTCCAAACAGTACAATTCGCCAATTTTTTGTTCTTCAAGTTTAAGTTAACAGCGAGCCCCATTGTTAATCCTTTAAAGGAAATTATTTGTAAATTTCGACAAGTAGAACAATGAATGGATCATGTAGACGGTTGAAATAATTGTATATATTGCTCCTATATAATCTACGAAACATATATGCAAAGCATCCAAACAGTACAATTCGCCAATTTTTTGTTCTTCAAGTTTAAGTGAACTACGAGCCCCATTGTTAATCCTTTAACGGAAATTAATTGTAACTTTCTACAAGTAGAACAGTGATTGGAACACACAGACGGTTGAAATCTTTGTATATATTGCTTCCATATAGTCTAAGAAACATATATGCAAAGCATCCAAACAGTACCATTCGCCAATTTTTTGTTCTTCAAGTGTAAGTGAACAATGAGCCCCATTGTTAATCCTTTATCGGAAATTATTTGTAACTTTCGACAAGTAGAACATTGAATGGAACAGGTAGACGGTTGAAATCTTTGTATATATTGCTTTTACATAGTATCAGAAACATATATGCAAATCATCGAAGCAGTACAATTCGCCAATTTTTTGTTCTTCAAGTTTAAGTGAACTACGAGCCCCATTGTTAATACTTTAACGGAAATTATTTGTAACTTGCGACAAGTAGAACAATGAATGGAACAGGTAGACGGTTGAAATCAATGTATATATTGCTTCTATATAGTCTATGAAACATATATGCAAAGCATCCAAACAGTACCATTCGCCAATTTTTTGTTCTTCAAGTTTATGTGAACAACGAGCCCCATTGTTAATCCTTTAAAGGAAATTATTTGTAAATTTCGACAAGTAGAACAATGATTGGAACACGTAGACGGTTGAAATCTTTGTATATATTGCTTCCATATAGTCTAAGAAACATGTACGCAAAGCATCCGAACAGTACCATTCGCCAATTTTTTGTTCTTCAAGTTTAAGTGAACAATGAGCCCCAATGGTTAATCCTTTATCGGAAATTATTTGTAACTTTCGACAAGTAGAACAATGAATGGAACAGGTAGACGGTTGAAATCTTTGTATATATTGCTTCTATATAATCTAAGAAACATATATGCAAAGCATCCAAACAGTACCATTCGCCAATTTTTTGCTCTTCAAGTTTAAGTGAACTACGAGCCCCATTGTTAATCCTTTAAAGGAAATTATTTGTAAATTTCGACAAGTAGAACAATGAATGGAACAGGTAGACGGTTGAAATCATTGTATATATTGCTTCTATATAGTCTAAGAAACATATATGCAAAGCATCCAAACAGTACAATTCGACAATTTTTAGTTCTTCAAGTTTAGTGAACAATGAGCCCCAATGGTTAATCCTTTATCGGAAATTATTAGTAATTTTCGACAAGTAGAACAATGAATGGAACAGGTAGACGGTTGAAATCTTTGTATATATTGCTTTTATATAATCTAAGAAACATACATGCAAAGCATCCAAGCAGTACCATTCGCCAGTTTTTTGTTCTTCAAGTTTAAGTGAACAACGAGCCCCATTGTTAATCCTTTAAAGGAAATTATTTGTAAATTTCGACAAGTAGAACAATGATTGGAACAGGTAGACTGTTGAAATCATTGTATATATTGCTTCTATATAGTCTAAGAAACATATTTGCAAAGCATCCAAACAGTACCATTCGCCAATTTTTTGTTCTTCAAGTTTAAGTGAACTACGAGCCCCATTGTTAATCCTTTAAAGGAAATTATTTGTAAATTTCGACAAGTAGAACAATGAATGGAACAGGTAGACTGTTGAAATCATTGTATATATTGCTTCTATATAGTCTAAGAAACATATATGCAAAGCATCCAAACAGTACAATTCGCCAATTTTTTGTTCTTCAAGTTTAAGTAAACTACGATCCCCATTGTTAATCCCTTAAAGGAAATTATTTGTAACTTTCGACAAGCAGAACAATGAATGGAACAGGTAGACGGTTGAAATCATTATATATATTGCTTCCATATAGTCTAAGAAACATGTACGCAAAGCATCCAAACAGTACCATTATCCAATTTTTTGTTCTTCAAGTTTAAGTGAACACTGAGACCCATTGTTAATCCTTTATGGGAAATTATTTGTAACTTTCGACAAGTAGAACAATGAATGGAACAGGTAGACGGTTGAAATCTTTGTATATATTGCTTCTATATAGCCTACGAAACATATATGCAAAGCATCCAAACAGTACAATTCGCCAATTTTTTGTTCTTCAAGTTTAAGTGAACAATGAGCCCCATTGTTAATCCTTTAAAGGAAATTATTTGTAAATTTCGGCAAGTAGAACAATGAATGGAATAGGTAGACGGTTGAAATCATTGTATATATTGCTTCTATATAGTCTAAGAAACACATATGCAAAGCATCGAAGCAGTACAATTCGCCAATTTCTTGTTCTTCAAGTTTAAGTGAACAATGAGACCCATTGTTAATCCTTTATCGGAAATTATTTGTAACTTTCGACAAGTAGAACAATGAATGGAACAGGTAGACGGTTGAAATCTTTGTATATATTGCTTCTATATAGCCTACGAAACATATATGCAAAGCATCCAAACAGTACAATTCGCCAATTTTTTGTTCTTCAAGTTTAAGTGAACAATGAGCCCCATTGTTAATCCTGTAAAGGAAATTATTTGTAAATTTCGGCAAGTAGAACAATGAATGGAATAGGTAGACGGTTGAAATCATTGTATATATTGCTTCTATATAGTCTAAGAAACACATATGCAAAGCATCGAAGCAGTACAATTCGCCAATTTTTTGTTCTTCAAGTTTAAGTGAACTACCAGCCCCATTGTTAATCCTTTAAAGGAAATTATTTGTAAATTTCGGCAAGTAGAACAATGAATGGAATAGGTAGACGGTTGAAATCATTGCATATATTGCTTCTATATAGTCTACGAAACATATATGCAAAGCCTCCAAACAGTACAATTCGCCAATTTTTTGTTCTTCAAGTTTAAGTTAACAGCTAGCCCCATTGTTAATCCTTTAAAGGAAATTATTTGTAAATTTCGACAAGTAGAACAATGAATGGATCATGTAGACGGTTGAAATAATTGTATATATTGCTCCTATATAATCTACGAAACATATATGCAAAGCATCCAAACAGTACAATTCGCCAATTTTTTGTTCTTCAAGTTTAAGTGAACTACGAGCCCCATTGTTAATCCTTTAACGGAAATTAATTGTAACTTTCTACAAGTAGAACAATGATTGGAACACACAGACGGTTAAAATCTTTGTATATATTGCTTCCATATAGTCTAAGAAACATATATGCAAAGCATCCAAACAGTACCATTCGCCAATTTTTTGTTGTTCAAGTGTAAGTGAACAATGAGCCCCATTGTTAATCCTTTATCGGAAATTATTTGTAACTTTCGACAAGTAGAACATTGAATGGAACAGGTAGACGGTTGAAATCTTTGTATATATTGCTTTTACATAGTATCAGAAACATATATGCAAATCATCGAAGCAGTACAATTCGCCAATTTTTTGTTCTTCAAGTTTAAGTGAACAATGAGACCCATTGTTAATCCTTTATCGGAAATTATTTGTAACTTTCGACAAGTAGAACAATGAATGGAACAGGTAGACGGTTGAAATCTTTGTATATATTGCTTCTATATAGCCTACGAAACATATATGCAAAGCATCGAAGCAGTACAATTCGCCAATTTTTTGTTCTTCAAGTTTAAGTGAACTACCAGCCCCATTGTTAATCCTTTAAAGGAAATTATTTGTAAATTTCGGCAAGTAGAACAATGAATGGAATAGGTAGACGGTTGAAATCATTGCATATATTGCTTCTATATAGTCTACGAAACATATATGCAAAGCCTCCAAACAGTACAATTCGCCAATTTTTTGTTCTTCAAGTTTAAGTTAACAGCGAGCCCCATTGTTAATCCTTTAAAGGAAATTATTTGTAAATTTCGACAAGTAGAACAATGAATGGATCATGTAGACGGTTGAAATAATTGTATATATTGCTCCTATATAATCTACGAAACATATATGCAAAGCATCCAAACAGTACAATTCGCCAATTTTTTGTTCTTCAAGTTTAAGTGAACTACGAGCCCCATTGTTAATCCTTTAACGGAAATTAATTGTAACTTTCTACAAGTAGAACAGTGATTGGAACACACAGACGGTTGAAATCTTTGTATATATTGCTTCCATATAGTCTAAGAAACATATATGCAAAGCATCCAAACAGTACCATTCGCCAATTTTTTGTTCTTCAAGTGTAAGTGAACAATGAGCCCCATTGTTAATCCTTTATCGGAAATTATTTGTAACTTTCGACAAGTAGAACATTGAATGGAACAGGTAGACGGTTGAAATCTTTGTATATATTGCTTTTACATAGTATCAGAAACATATATGCAAATCATCGAAGCAGTACAATTCGCCAATTTTTTGTTCTTCAAGTTTAAGTGAACTACGAGCCCCATTGTTAATACTTTAACGGAAATTATTTGTAACTTGCGACAAGTAGAACAATGAATGGAACAGGTAGACGGTTGAAATCAATGTATATATTGCTTCTATATAGTCTATGAAACATATATGCAAAGCATCCAAACAGTACCATTCGCCAATTTTTTGTTCTTCAAGTTTATGTGAACAACGAGCCCCATTGTTAATCCTTTAAAGGAAATTATTTGTAAATTTCGACAAGTAGAACAATGATTGGAACACGTAGACGGTTGAAATCTTTGTATATATTGCTTCCATATAGTCTAAGAAACATGTACGCAAAGCATCCGAACAGTACCATTCGCCAATTTTTTGTTCTTCAAGTTTAAGTGAACAATGAGCCCCAATGGTTAATCCTTTATCGGAAATTATTTGTAACTTTCGACAAGTAGAACAATGAATGGAACAGGTAGACGGTTGAAATCTTTGTATATATTGCTTCTATATAATCTAAGAAACATATATGCAAAGCATCCAAACAGTACCATTCGCCAATTTTTTGCTCTTCAAGTTTAAGTGAACTACGAGCCCCATTGTTAATCCTTTAAAGGAAATTATTTGTAAATTTCGACAAGTAGAACAATGAATGGAACAGGTAGACGGTTGAAATCATTGTATATATTGCTTCTATATAGTCTAAGAAACATATATGCAAAGCATCCAAACAGTACAATTCGACAATTTTTAGTTCTTCAAGTTTAGTGAACAATGAGCCCCAATGGTTAATCCTTTATCGGAAATTATTAGTAATTTTCGACAAGTAGAACAATGAATGGAACAGGTAGACGGTTGAAATCTTTGTATATATTGCTTTTATATAATCTAAGAAACATACATGCAAAGCATCCAAGCAGTACCATTCGCCAGTTTTTTGTTCTTCAAGTTTAAGTGAACAACGAGCCCCATTGTTAATCCTTTAAAGGAAATTATTTGTAAATTTCGACAAGTAGAACAGTGATTGGAACACACAGACGGTTGAAATCTTTGTATATATTGCTTCCATATAGTCTAAGAAACATATATGCAAAGCATCCAAACAGTACCATTCGCCAATTTTTTGTTCTTCAAGTGTAAGTGAACAATGAGCCCCATTGTTAATCCTTTATCGGAAATTATTTGTAACTTTCGACAAGTAGAACATTGAATGGAACAGGTAGACGGTTGAAATCTTTGTATATATTGCTTTTACATAGTATCAGAAACATATATGCAAATCATCGAAGCAGTACAATTCGCCAATTTTTTGTTCTTCAAGTTTAAGTGAACTACGAGCCCCATTGTTAATACTTTAACGGAAATTATTTGTAACTTGCGACAAGTAGAACAATGAATGGAACAGGTAGACGGTTGAAATCAATGTATATATTGCTTCTATATAGTCTATGAAACATATATGCAAAGCATCCAAACAGTACCATTCGCCAATTTTTTGTTCTTCAAGTTTATGTGAACAACGAGCCCCATTGTTAATCCTTTAAAGGAAATTATTTGTAAATTTCGACAAGTAGAACAATGATTGGAACACGTAGACGGTTGAAATCTTTGTATATATTGCTTCCATATAGTCTAAGAAACATGTACGCAAAGCATCCGAACAGTACCATTCGCCAATTTTTTGTTCTTCAAGTTTAAGTGAACAATGAGCCCCAATGGTTAATCCTTTATCGGAAATTATTTGTAACTTTCGACAAGTAGAACAATGAATGGAACAGGTAGACGGTTGAAATCTTTGTATATATTGCTTCTATATAATCTAAGAAACATATATGCAAAGCATCCAAACAGTACCATTCGCCAATTTTTTGCTCTTCAAGTTTAAGTGAACTACGAGCCCCATTGTTAATCCTTTAAAGGAAATTATTTGTAAATTTCGACAAGTAGAACAATGAATGGAACAGGTAGACGGTTGAAATCATTGTATATATTGCTTCTATATAGTCTAAGAAACATATATGCAAAGCATCCAAACAGTACAATTCGACAATTTTTAGTTCTTCAAGTTTAGTGAACAATGAGCCCCAATGGTTAATCCTTTATCGGAAATTATTAGTAATTTTCGACAAGTAGAACAATGAATGGAACAGGTAGACGGTTGAAATCTTTGTATATATTGCTTTTATATAATCTAAGAAACATACATGCAAAGCATCCAAGCAGTACCATTCGCCAGTTTTTTGTTCTTCAAGTTTAAGTGAACAACGAGCCCCATTGTTAATCCTTTAAAGGAAATTATTTGTAAATTTCGACAAGTAGAACAATGATTGGAACAGGTAGACTGTTGAAATCATTGTATATATTGCTTCTATATAGTCTAAGAAACATATTTGCAAAGCATCCAAACAGTACCATTCGCCAATTTTTTGTTCTTCAAGTTTAAGTGAACTACGAGCCCCATTGTTAATCCTTTAAAGGAAATTATTTGTAAATTTCGACAAGTAGAACAATGAATGGAACAGGTAGACTGTTGAAATCATTGTATATATTGCTTCTATATAGTCTAAGAAACATATATGCAAAGCATCCAAACAGTACAATTCGCCAATTTTTTGTTCTTCAAGTTTAAGTAAACTACGATCCCCATTGTTAATCCCTTAAAGGAAATTATTTGTAACTTTCGACAAGCAGAACAATGAATGGAACAGGTAGACGGTTGAAATCATTATATATATTGCTTCCATATAGTCTAAGAAACATGTACGCAAAGCATCCAAACAGTACCATTATCCAATTTTTTGTTCTTCAAGTTTAAGTGAACACTGAGACCCATTGTTAATCCTTTATGGGAAATTATTTGTAACTTTCGACAAGTAGAACAATGAATGGAACAGGTAGACGGTTGAAATCTTTGTATATATTGCTTCTATATAGCCTACGAAACATATATGCAAAGCATCCAAACAGTACAATTCGCCAATTTTTTGTTCTTCAAGTTTAAGTGAACAATGAGCCCCATTGTTAATCCTTTAAAGGAAATTATTTGTAAATTTCGGCAAGTAGAACAATGAATGGAATAGGTAGACGGTTGAAATCATTGTATATATTGCTTCTATATAGTCTAAGAAACACATATGCAAAGCCTCCAAACAGTACAATTCGCCAATTTTTTGTTCTTCAAGTTTAAGTTAACAGCGAGCCCCATTGTTAATCCTTTAAAGGAAATTATTTGTAAATTTCGACAAGTAGAACAATGAATGGATCATGTAGACGGTTGAAATAATTGTATATATTGCTCCTATATAATCTACGAAACATATATGCAAAGCATCCAAACAGTACAATTCGCCAATTTTTTGTTCTTCAAGTTTAAGTGAACTACGAGCCCCATTGTTAATCCTTTAACGGAAATTAATTGTAACTTTCTACAAGTAGAACAGTGATTGGAACACACAGACGGTTGAAATCTTTGTATATATTGCTTCCATATAGTCTAAGAAACATATATGCAAAGCATCCAAACAGTACCATTCGCCAATTTTTTGTTCTTCAAGTGTAAGTGAACAATGAGCCCCATTGTTAATCCTTTATCGGAAATTATTTGTAACTTTCGACAAGTAGAACATTGAATGGAACAGGTAGACGGTTGAAATCTTTGTATATATTGCTTTTACATAGTATCAGAAACATATATGCAAATCATCGAAGCAGTACAATTCGCCAATTTTTTGTTCTTCAAGTTTAAGTGAACTACGAGCCCCATTGTTAATACTTTAACGGAAATTATTTGTAACTTGCGACAAGTAGAACAATGAATGGAACAGGTAGACGGTTGAAATCAATGTATATATTGCTTCTATATAGTCTATGAAACATATATGCAAAGCATCCAAACAGTACCATTCGCCAATTTTTTGTTCTTCAAGTTTATGTGAACAACGAGCCCCATTGTTAATCCTTTAAAGGAAATTATTTGTAAATTTCGACAAGTAGAACAATGATTGGAACACGTAGACGGTTGAAATCTTTGTATATATTGCTTCCATATAGTCTAAGAAACATGTACGCAAAGCATCCGAACAGTACCATTCGCCAATTTTTTGTTCTTCAAGTTTAAGTGAACAATGAGCCCCAATGGTTAATCCTTTATCGGAAATTATTTGTAACTTTCGACAAGTAGAACAATGAATGGAACAGGTAGACGGTTGAAATCTTTGTATATATTGCTTCTATATAATCTAAGAAACATATATGCAAAGCATCCAAACAGTACCATTCGCCAATTTTTTGCTCTTCAAGTTTAAGTGAACTACGAGCCCCATTGTTAATCCTTTAAAGGAAATTATTTGTAAATTTCGACAAGTAGAACAATGAATGGAACAGGTAGACGGTTGAAATCATTGTATATATTGCTTCTATATAGTCTAAGAAACATATATGCAAAGCATCCAAACAGTACAATTCGACAATTTTTAGTTCTTCAAGTTTAGTGAACAATGAGCCCCAATGG
The DNA here is from genome assembly GCA_963989415.1 of Cerceris ruficornis. NCBI lineage: Eukaryota > Metazoa > Arthropoda > Insecta > Hymenoptera > Crabronidae > Cerceris > Cerceris ruficornis. The sequence continues at coordinate 3,346,678 of CAXDIW010000229.1, read as the reverse complement.
TTAATCCTTTATCGGAAATTATTAGTAATTTTCGACAAGTAGAACAATGAATGGAACAGGTAGACGGTTGAAATCTTTGTATATATTGCTTTTATATAATCTAAGAAACATACATGCAAAGCATCCAAGCAGTACCATTCGCCAGTTTTTTGTTCTTCAAGTTTAAGTGAACAACGAGCCCCATTGTTAATCCTTTAAAGGAAATTATTTGTAAATTTCGACAAGTAGAACAATGATTGGAACAGGTAGACTGTTGAAATCATTGTATATATTGCTTCTATATAGTCTAAGAAACATATTTGCAAAGCATCCAAACAGTACCATTCGCCAATTTTTTGTTCTTCAAGTTTAAGTGAACTACGAGCCCCATTGTTAATCCTTTAAAGGAAATTATTTGTAAATTTCGACAAGTAGAACAATGAATGGAACAGGTAGACTGTTGAAATCATTGTATATATTGCTTCTATATAGTCTAAGAAACATATATGCAAAGCATCCAAACAGTACAATTCGCCAATTTTTTGTTCTTCAAGTTTAAGTAAACTACGATCCCCATTGTTAATCCCTTAAAGGAAATTATTTGTAACTTTCGACAAGCAGAACAATGAATGGAACAGGTAGACGGTTGAAATCATTATATATATTGCTTCCATATAGTCTAAGAAACATGTACGCAAAGCATCCAAACAGTACCATTATCCAATTTTTTGTTCTTCAAGTTTAAGTGAACACTGAGACCCATTGTTAATCCTTTATGGGAAATTATTTGTAACTTTCGACAAGTAGAACAATGAATGGAACAGGTAGACGGTTGAAATCTTTGTATATATTGCTTCTATATAGCCTACGAAACATATATGCAAAGCATCCAAACAGTACAATTCGCCAATTTTTTTTTCTTCAAGTTTAAGTGAACAATGAGCCCCATTGTTAATCCTTTAAAGGAAATTATTTGTAAATTTCGGCAAGTAGAACAATGAATGGAATAGGTAGACGGTTGAAATCATTGTATATATTGCTTCTATATAGTCTAAGAAACACATATGCAAAGCATCGAAGCAGTACAATTCGCCAATTTCTTGTTCTTCAAGTTTAAGTGAACAATGAGACCCATTGTTAATCCTTTATCGGAAATTATTTGTAACTTTCGACAAGTAGAACAATGAATGGAACAGGTAGACGGTTGAAATCTTTGTATATATTGCTTCTATATAGCCTACGAAACATATATGCAAAGCATCCAAACAGTACAATTCGCCAATTTTTTGTTCTTCAAGTTTAAGTGAACAATGAGCCCCATTGTTAATCCTGTAAAGGAAATTATTTGTAAATTTCGGCAAGTAGAACAATGAATGGAATAGGTAGACGGTTGAAATCATTGTATATATTGCTTCTATATAGTCTAAGAAACACATATGCAAAGCATCGAAGCAGTACAATTCGCCAATTTTTTGTTCTTCAAGTTTAAGTGAACTACCAGCCCCATTGTTAATCCTTTAAAGGAAATTATTTGTAAATTTCGGCAAGTAGAACAATGAATGGAATAGGTAGACGGTTGAAATCATTGCATATATTGCTTCTATATAGTCTACGAAACATATATGCAAAGCCTCCAAACAGTACAATTCGCCAATTTTTTGTTCTTCAAGTTTAAGTTAACAGCTAGCCCCATTGTTAATCCTTTAAAGGAAATTATTTGTAAATTTCGACAAGTAGAACAATGAATGGATCATGTAGACGGTTGAAATAATTGTATATATTGCTCCTATATAATCTACGAAACATATATGCAAAGCATCCAAACAGTACAATTCGCCAATTTTTTGTTCTTCAAGTTTAAGTGAACTACGAGCCCCATTGTTAATCCTTTAACGGAAATTAATTGTAACTTTCTACAAGTAGAACAGTGATTGGAACACACAGACGGTTGAAATCTTTGTATATATTGCTTCCATATAGTCTAAGAAACATATATGCAAAGCATCCAAACAGTACCATTCGCCAATTTTTTGTTCTTCAAGTGTAAGTGAACAATGAGCCCCATTGTTAATCCTTTATCGGAAATTATTTGTAACTTTCGACAAGTAGAACATTGAATGGAACAGGTAGACGGTTGAAATCTTTGTATATATTGCTTTTACATAGTATCAGAAACATATATGCAAATCATCGAAGCAGTACAATTCGCCAATTTTTTGTTCTTCAAGTTTAAGTGAACTACGAGCCCCATTGTTAATACTTTAACGGAAATTATTTGTAACTTGCGACAAGTAGAACAATGAATGGAACAGGTAGACGGTTGAAATCAATGTATATATTGCTTCTATATAGTCTATGAAACATATATGCAAAGCATCCAAACAGTACCATTCGCCAATTTTTTGTTCTTCAAGTTTATGTGAACAACGAGCCCCATTGTTAATCCTTTAAAGGAAATTATTTGTAAATTTCGACAAGTAGAACAATGATTGGAACACGTAGACGGTTGAAATCTTTGTATATATTGCTTCCATATAGTCTAAGAAACATGTACGCAAAGCATCCGAACAGTACCATTCGCCAATTTTTTGTTCTTCAAGTTTAAGTGAACAATGAGCCCCAATGGTTAATCCTTTATCGGAAATTATTTGTAACTTTCGACAAGTAGAACAATGAATGGAACAGGTAGACGGTTGAAATCTTTGTATATATTGCTTCTATATAATCTAAGAAACATATATGCAAAGCATCCAAACAGTACCATTCGCCAATTTTTTGCTCTTCAAGTTTAAGTGAACTACGAGCCCCATTGTTAATCCTTTAAAGGAAATTATTTGTAAATTTCGACAAGTAGAACAATGAATGGAACAGGTAGACGGTTGAAATCATTGTATATATTGCTTCTATATAGTCTAAGAAACATATATGCAAAGCATCCAAACAGTACAATTCGACAATTTTTAGTTCTTCAAGTTTAGTGAACAATGAGCCCCAATGGTTAATCCTTTATCGGAAATTATTAGTAATTTTCGACAAGTAGAACAATGAATGGAACAGGTAGACGGTTGAAATCTTTGTATATATTGCTTTTATATAATCTAAGAAACATACATGCAAAGCATCCAAGCAGTACCATTCGCCAGTTTTTTGTTCTTCAAGTTTAAGTGAACAACGAGCCCCATTGTTAATCCTTTAAAGGAAATTATTTGTAAATTTCGACAAGTAGAACAGTGATTGGAACACACAGACGGTTGAAATCTTTGTATATATTGCTTCCATATAGTCTAAGAAACATATATGCAAAGCATCCAAACAGTACCATTCGCCAATTTTTTGTTCTTCAAGTGTAAGTGAACAATGAGCCCCATTGTTAATCCTTTATCGGAAATTATTTGTAACTTTCGACAAGCAGAACAATGAATGGAACAGGTAGACGGTTGAAATCATTATATATATTGCTTCCATATAGTCTAAGAAACATGTACGCAAAGCATCCAAACAGTACCATTATCCAATTTTTTGTTCTTCAAGTTTAAGTGAACACTGAGACCCATTGTTAATCCTTTATGGGAAATTATTTGTAACTTTCGACAAGTAGAACAATGAATGGAACAGGTAGACGGTTGAAATCTTTGTATATATTGCTTCTATATAGCCTACGAAACATATATGCAAAGCATCCAAACAGTACAATTCGCCAATTTTTTGTTCTTCAAGTTTAAGTGAACAATGAGCCCCATTGTTAATCCTTTAAAGGAAATTATTTGTAAATTTCGGCAAGTAGAACAATGAATGGAATAGGTAGACGGTTGAAATCATTGTATATATTGCTTCTATATAGTCTAAGAAACACATATGCAAAGCATCGAAGCAGTACAATTCGCCAATTTCTTGTTCTTCAAGTTTAAGTGAACTACGAGCCCCATTGTTAATCCTTTAAAGGAAATTATTTGTAAATTTCGACAAGTAGAACAATGAATGTAACTGGTAGACGGTTGAAATCTTTTTATATATTGCTTCTATATAGTCTACGAAACATATATGCAAAGCCTCCAAACGGTACAATTCGCCAATTTTTTGTTCTTCAAGTTTAAGTGAACAATGAGCCCCAATGGTTAATCCTTTATCGGAAATTATTTGTAACTTTCGACAAGTAGAACAATGAATGGAACAGGTAGACGATTGAAATCAATGTATATATTGCTTCTATATAGTCTGAGAAACATATATGCAAAGCATCCAAACAGTACCATTCATCAATTTTTTGTTCTTCAAGTTTAAGTGAACTACGAGCCCCATTGTTAATCCTTTAAAGGAAATTTTTCGTAAATTTCGACAAGTAGAACAATGATTGGAACACGTAGACGGTTGCAATCTTTGTATATATTGCTTCCATATAGTCTAAGAAACATGTACGCAAAGCATCCAAACAGTACAATTCGCCAATTTTTTGTTCTTCAAGTTTAAGTGAACAATGAGCCCCATTGTTAATCCTTTAAAGGAAATTATTTGTAAATTTCGGCAAGTAGAACAATGAATGGAATAGGTAGACGGTTGAAATCATTGTATATATTGCTTCTATATAGTCTAAGAAACACATATGCAAAGCATCGAAGCAGTACAATTCGCCAATTTCATGTTCTTCAAGTTTAAGTGAACTACGAGCCCCATTGTTAATCCTTTAAAGGAAATTATTTGTAAATTTCGACAAGTAGAACAATGAATGTAACTGGTAGACGGTTGAAATCTTTGTATATATTGCTTCAATATAGTCTAAGAAACATGTACGCAAAGCATCCAAACAGTACAATTCGCCAATTTTTTGTTCTTCAAGTTTAAGTGAACAATGTGCCCCAATGGTTAATCCTTTATCGGAAATTATTTGTAACTTTCGACAAGTAGAACAATGAATGGAACAGGTAGACGATTGAAATCAATGTATATATTGCTTCTATATAGTCTGAGAAACATATATGCAAAGCATCCAAACAGTACCATTCATCAATTTTTTGTTCTTCAAGTTTAAGTGAACAACGAGCCCCATTGTTAATCCTTTAAAGGAAATTATTCGTAAATTTCGACAAGTAGAACAATGATTGGAACACGTAGACGGTTGAAATCTTTGTATATATTGCTTCAATATAGTCTAAGAAACATGTACGCAAAGCCTCCAAACAGTACAATTCGCCAATTTTTTGTTCTTCAAGTTTAAGTGAACAATGAGCCCCAATGGTTAATCCTTTATCGGAAATTATTTGTAACTTTCGACAAGTAGAACAATGAATGGAACAGGTAGACGGTTGAAATCTTTGTATATATTGCTTCTATATAATCTAAGAAACATATATGCAAAGCATCCAAACAGTACCATTCGCTAATTTTTTGTTCTTAAAGTTTAAGTGAACAATGAGCCCCAATGTTAATCCTTTAACGGAAATTATTTGTAACTTTCGACAAGTAGAACAATGAATGGAACAGGTAGACGGTTGAAATCTTTGTATATATTGCTTCCATATAGTCCAAGAAACATATATGCAAAGCGTCCAAACAGTACAATTCGCCAATTTTTTGCTCTTCAAGTTTAAGTGAACTACGAGCCCCATTGTTAATCCTTTAAAGGAAATTATTTGTAAATTTCGACAAGTAGAACAATGAATGGAACAGGTAGACGGTTGAAATCATTGTATATATTGCTTCTATATAGTCTAAGAAACATATATGCAAAGCGTCCAAACAGTACAATTCGCCAATTTTTTGTTCTTCAAGTTTAAGTGAACAATGAGCCCCATTGTTAATCCTTTATCGGAAATTATTTGTAACTTTCGACAATTAGAACATTGAATGGAACAGGTAGACGATTGAAATCAATGTATATATTGCTTCTATATAGTCTGAGAAACATATATGCAAAGCATCCAAACAGTACCATTCATCAATTTTTTGTTCTTCAAGTTTAAGTGAACTACGAGCCCCATTGTTAATCCTTTAAAGGAAATTTTTCGTAAATTTCGACAAGTAGAACAATGATTGGAACACGTAGACGGTTGCAATCTTTGTATATATTGCTTCCATATAGTCTAAGAAACATGTACGCAAAGCATCCAAACAGTACAATTCGCCAATTTTTTGTTCTTCAAGTTTAAGTGAACAATGAGCCCCATTGTTAATCCTTTAAAGGAAATTATTTGTAAATTTCGGCAAGTAGAACAATGAATGGAATAGGTAGACGGTTGAAATCATTGTATATATTGCTTCTATATAGTCTAAGAAACACATATGCAAAGCATCGAAGCAGTACAATTCGCCAATTTCATGTTCTTCAAGTTTAAGTGAACTACGAGCCCCATTGTTAATCCTTTAAAGGAAATTATTTGTAAATTTCGACAAGTAGAACAATGAATGTAACTGGTAGACGGTTGAAATCTTTGTATATATTGCTTCAATATAGTCTAAGAAACATGTACGCAAAGCATCCAAACAGTACAATTCGCCAATTTTTTGTTCTTCAAGTTTAAGTGAACAATGTGCCCCAATGGTTAATCCTTTATCGGAAATTATTTGTAACTTTCGACAAGTAGAACAATGAATGGAACAGGTAGACGATTGAAATCAATGTATATATTGCTTCTATATAGTCTGAGAAACATATATGCAAAGCATCCAAACAGTACCATTCATCAATTTTTTGTTCTTCAAGTTTAAGTGAACAACGAGCCCCATTGTTAATCCTTTAAAGGAAATTATTCGTAAATTTCGACAAGTAGAACAATGATTGGAACACGTAGACGGTTGAAATCTTTGTATATATTGCTTCAATATAGTCTAAGAAACATGTACGCAAAGCCTCCAAACAGTACAATTCGCCAATTTTTTGTTCTTCAAGTTTAAGTGAACAATGAGCCCCAATGGTTAATCCTTTATCGGAAATTATTTGTAACTTTCGACAAGTAGAACAATGAATGGAACAGGTAGACGGTTGAAATCTTTGTATATATTGCTTCTATATAATCTAAGAAACATATATGCAAAGCATCCAAACAGTACCATTCGCTAATTTTTTGTTCTTAAAGTTTAAGTGAACAATGAGCCCCAATGTTAATCCTTTAACGGAAATTATTTGTAACTTTCGACAAGTAGAACAATGAATGGAACAGGTAGACGGTTGAAATCTTTGTATATATTGCTTCCATATAGTCCAAGAAACATATATGCAAAGCGTCCAAACAGTACAATTCGCCAATTTTTTGCTCTTCAAGTTTAAGTGAACTACGAGCCCCATTGTTAATCCTTTAAAGGAAATTATTTGTAAATTTCGACAAGTAGAACAATGAATGGAACAGGTAGACGGTTGAAATCATTGTATATATTGCTTCTATATAGTCTAAGAAACATATATGCAAAGCGTCCAAACAGTACAATTCGCCAATTTTTTGTTCTTCAAGTTTAAGTGAACAATGAGCCCCATTGTTAATCCTTTATCGGAAATTATTTGTAACTTTCGACAATTAGAACATTGAATGGAACAGGTAGACGGTTGAAATCTTTGTATATATTGCTTCTATATAGTATAAGAAACATATATGCAAAGCATCCAAACAGTACAATTCGCCAATTTTTTGTTCTTCAAGGTTAAGTGAACTACGAGCCCCATTGTTAATCCTTTAAAGGAAATTATTTGTAAATTTCGACAAGTAGAACAATGAATGGAACAGGTAGACGGTTGAAATCTTTGTATATATTGCTTCTATATAGTCTAAGAGACATATATGCAAAGCATCCAAACAGTACAATTCGCCAATTTTTTGTTCTTGAAGTTTAAGTGAACAATGAGCCCCAATGGTTAATACTTTTCGGTAATTATTTGTAACTTTCGACAAGTAGAACAATGAATGGAACAGGTAGACGGTTGAAATCCTTGTATATATTGCTTCCATATAGTCTAAGAAACATGTACACAAAGCATCCAAACAGTACCATTCGCCAATTTTTTGTTCTTCAAGTTTAAGTAAACTACGATCCCCATTGTTAATCCCTTAACGGAAATTATTTGTAACTTTCGACAAGTAGAACAATGAATGGAACAGGTAGACGGTTGAAATCATTGTATATATTGCTTCTATATAGTCCAAGAAACATATATGCAAAGCATCCAAACAGTACAATTCGACAATTTTTTGTTCTTCAAGTTTAAGTGAACAATGAGCCCCAATGGTTAATCCTTTATCGGAAATTACTTGTAATTTTCGACAAGTAGAGCAATGAATGGAACAGGTAGACGGTTGAAATCTTTGTATATATTGCTTCTATATAGTATAAGAAACATATATGCAAAGCATCCAAACAGTACAATTCGCCAATTTTTTGTTCTTCAAGTTTAAGTGAACAATGAGCCCCAATGGTTAATCCGTTATCGGAAATTATTTGTAAATTTCGACAAGTAGAACAATAAATGGAACAGGTAGACCGGTGAAATCTTTCTATATATAGCTTCTAAATAGTCTAAGAAACATATATGCAAAGCATCCAAACAGTACAATTCGCCAATTTTTTGTTCTTCAAGTTTAAGTGAACTACGAGCCCCATTGTTAATCCTTTAACGGAAATTAATTGTAACTTTCGACAAGTAGAACAATGAATGGAACAGGTAGACGGTTGAAATCTTTGTATATATTGCTTCTATATAGTCTAAGAAACATATATGCAAAGCATCCAAACAGTACAATTCGCCAATTTTTTGTTCTTCAAGTTTAAGTGAACTACGAGCCCCATTGTTAATCCTTTAACGGAAATTAATTCTAACTTTCTAGAAGTAGAACAATGATTGGAACACGTAGACGGTTGAAATCTTTGTATATATTGCTTCCATATAGTCTAAGGAACATGTACGCAAAGCATCCAAACAGTACCATTCGCCAATTTTTTGTTCTTCAAGTTTAAGTGAACAATGAGACCCATTGTTAATCCTTTATCGGAAATTATTTGTAACTTTCGACAAGTAGAACAATGAATGGAACAGGTAGACGGTTGAAATCTTTGTATATATTGCTTCTATATAGCCTACGAAACGTATGTGCAAAGCATCCAAACAGTACCATTCGCCAATTTTTTGTTCTTCAAGTTTAAGTGAACAACGAGCCCCATTGTTAATCCTTTAAAGGAAATTATTTGTAAATTTCGACAAGTAGAACAATGATTGGAACACGTAGACGGTTGAAATCCTTGTATATATTGCTTCCATATAGTCTAAGAAACATATATGCAAAGCGTCCAAACAGTACAATTCGCCAATTTTTTGTTCTTCAAGTTTAAGTGAACAATGAGCCCCATTGTTAATCCTTTATCGGAAATTATTTGTAACTTTCGACAATTAGAACATTGAATGGAACAGGTAGACGGTTGAAATCTTCGTATATATTGCTTCTATATAGTATAAGAAACATATATGCAAAGCATCCAAACAGTACCATTCGCCAATTTTTTGTTCTTATAGTTTAAGTGAACAATGAGCCCCAATGTTAATCCTTTAACGGAAATTATTTGTAACTTTCGACAAGTAGAACAATGAATGGAACAGGTAGACGGTTGAAATCTTTGTATATATTGCTTCCATATAGTCCAAGAAACATATATGCAAAGCGTCCAAACAGTACAATTCGCCAATTTTTTGCTCTTCAAGTTTAAGTGAACTACGAGCCCCATTGTTAATCCTTTAAAGGAAATTATTTGTAAATTTCGACAAGTAGAACAATGAATGGAACAGGTAGACGGTTGAAATCGTTGTATATATTGCTTCTATATACTCTAAGAAACATATATGCAAAGCATCCAAACAGTACAATTCGCCAATTTTTTGTTCTTCAAGTTTAAGTGAACAATGAGCCCCATTGTTAATCCTTTATCGGAAATTATTTGTAACTTTCGACAATTAGAACATTGAATGGAACAGGTAGACGGTTGAAATCTTCGTATATATTGCTTCTATATAGTATAAGAAACATATATGCAAAGCATCCAAACAGTACCATTCGCCAATTTTTTGTTCTTATAGTTTAAGTGAACAATGAGCCCCAATGTTAATCCTTTAACGGAAATTATTTGTAACTTTCGACAAGTAGAACAATGAATGGAACAGGTAGACGGTTGAAATCTTTGTATATATTGCTTCCATATAGTCCAAGAAACATATATGCAAAGCGTCCAAACAGTACAATTCGCCAATTTTTTGCTCTTCAAGTTTAAGTGAACTACGAGCCCCATTGTTAATCCTTTAAAGGAAATTATTTGTAAATTTCGACAAGTAGAACAATGAATGGAACAGGTAGACGGTTGAAATCGTTGTATATATTGCTTCTATATACTCTAAGAAACATATATGCAAAGCATCCAAACAGTACAATTCGACAATTTTTTGTTCTTCAAGTTTAGTGAACAATGAGCCCCAATGGTTAATCCTTTATCGGAAATTATTTGTAATTTTCGACAAGTAGAACAATGAATGGAACAGGTAGACGGTTGAAATCTTTGTATATATTGCTTCTATATAATCTAAGAAACATACATGCAAAGCATCCAAGCAGTACCATTCGCCAGTTTTTTGTTCTTCAAGTTTAAGTGAACAACGAGCCCCATTGTTAATCCTTTAAAGGAAATTATTTGTAAATTTCGACAAGTAGAACAATGATTGGAACAGGTACACTGTTGAAATCATTGTATATATTGCTTCTATATAGTCTAAGAAACATATTTGCAAAGCATCCAAACAGTACCATTCGCCAATTTTTTGTTCTTCTAGTTTAAGTGAACTACGAGCCCCATTGTTAATCCTTTAAAGGAAATTATTTGTAAATTTCGACAAGTAGAACAATGAATGGAACAGGTAGACTGTTGAAATCATTGTATATATTGCTTCTATATAGTCTAAGAAACATATATGCAAAGCATCCAAACAGTACAATTCGCCAATTTTTTGTTCTTCAAGTTTAAGTAAACTACGATCCCCATTGTTAATCCCTTAAAGGAAATTATTTGTAACTTTCGACAAGCAGAACAATGAATGGAACAGGTAGACGGTTGAAATCATTGTATATATTGCTTCCATATAGTCTAAGAAACATGTACGCAAAGCATCCAAACAGTACCATTCGCCAATTTTTTGTTCTTCAAGTTTAAGTGAACAATGAGACCCATTGTTAATCCTTTATCGGAAATTATTTGTAACTTTCGACAAGTAGAACAATGAATGGAACAGGTAGACGGTTGAAATCTTTGTATATATTCCTTCTATATAGTCTAAGAAACATATATGCAAAGCATCCAAACAGTACCATTCGCCAATTTTTTGTCCTTCAAGTTTAAGTGAAAAATGAGCCCCATTGTTAATCCTTTATCGGAAATTATTTGTAACTTTCGACAAGTAGAACAATGAATGGAACAGGTAGACGGTTGAAATCTTTGTATATATTGCTTCTATATAGTCTAACAAACATATATGCAAAGCATCCAAACAGTACAATTCGCCAATTTTTTGTTCTTCAAGTTTAAGTGAACAATGAGCCCCATTGTTAATCCTTTGAAGGAAATTATTTGTAAATTTCGGCAAGTAGAACAATGAATGGAATAGGTAGACGGTTGAAATCATTGTATATATTGCTTCTATATAGTCTAAGAAACACATATGCAAAGCATCGAAGCAGTACAATTCGCCAATTTTTTGTTCTTCAAGTTTAAGTGAACTACGAGCCCCATTGTTAATCCTTTAAAGGAAATTATTTGTAAATTTCGACAAGTAGAACAATGAATGTAACTGGTAGACGGTTGAAATCTTTTTATATATTGCTTCTATATAGTCTACGAAACATATATGCAAAGCCTCCAAACAGTACAATTCGCCAATTTTTTGTTCTTCAAGTTTAAGTGAACAATAAGCCCCATTGTTAATCCTTTAAAGGAAATTATTTGTAAATTTCGGCAAGTAGAACAATGAATGGAATAGGTAGACGGTTGAAATCATTGTATATATTGCTTCTATATAGTCTAAGAAACATATATGCAAAGCATCCAAACAGTACAATACGCCAATTTTTTGTTCTTCAAGTTTAAGTAAACTACGATCCCCATTGTTAATCCCTTAACGGAAATTATTTGTAACTTTCGACAAGTAGAACAATGAATGGAACAGGTAGACGGTTGAAATCATTGTATATATTGCTTCTATATAGTCCAAGAAACATATATGCAAAGCATCCAAACAGTACAATTCGACAATTTTTTGTTCTTCAAGTTTAAGTGAACAATGAGCCCCAATGGTTAATCCTTTATCGGAAATTATTTGTAATTTTCGACAAGTAGAGCAATGAATGGAACAGGTAGACGGTTGAAATCTTTGTATATATTGCTTCTATATAATCTAAGAAACATATATGCAAAGCATCCATTCAGTACAATTCGCCAATTATTTCATCTTCAAGTTTAAGTGAACAATGAGCCCCATTGTTAATCCTTTATCGGAAATTATTTGTAATTTTCGACAAGTAGAACAATGAATGGAACAGGTAGACGGGTGAAATCCTTCGATATATTGCTTCTATATAGTCTAAGAAACATATATGCAAAGCATCCAAACAGTAAAATTCGCCAATTTTTTGTTCTTCAAGTTTAAGTGAACAATGAGCCCCAATGGTTAATCCTTTATCGGAAATTATTTGTAACTTTCGACAAGTAGAACAATGAATGGAACAGGTAGACGATTGAAATCAATGTATATATTGCTTCTATATAGTCTGAGAAACATATATGCAAAGCATCCAAACAGTACCATTCATCAATTTTTTGTTCTTCAAGTTTAAGTGAACAACGAGCCCCATTGTTAATCCTTTAAAGGAAATTATTCGTAAATTTCGACAAGTAGAACAATGATTGGAACACGTAGACGGTTGAAATCTTTGTATATATTGCTTCCATATAGTCTAAGAAACATATATGCAAAGCATCCAAACAGTACAATTCGACAATTTTTTGTTCTTCAAGTTTAGTGAACAATGAGCCCCAATGGTTAATCCTTTATCGGAAATTATTTGTAATTTTCGACAAGTAGAACAATGAATGGAACAGGTAGACGGTTGAAATCTTTGTATATATTGCTTCTATATAATCTAAGAAACATACATGCAAAGCATCCAAGCAGTACCATTCGCCAGTTTTTTGTTCTTCAAGTTTAAGTGAACAACGAGCCCCATTGTTAATCCTTTAAAGGAAATTATTTGTAAATTTCGACAAGTAGAACAATGATTGGAACAGGTAGACTGTTGAAATCATTGTATATATTGCTTCTATATAGTCTAAGAAACATATTTGCAAAGCATCCAAACAGTACCATTCGCCAATTTTTTGTTCTTCTAGTTTAAGTGAACTACGAGCCCCATTGTTAATCCTTTAAAGGAAATTATTTGTAAATTTCGACAAGTAGAACAATGAATGGAACAGGTAGACTGTTGAAATCATTGTATATATTGCTTCTATATAGTCTAAGAAACATGTACGCAAAGCATCCAAACAGTACCATTCGCCAATTTTTTGTTCTTCAAGTTTAAGTGAACAATGAGACCCATTGTTAATCCTTTATCGGAAATTATTTGTAACTTTCGACAAGTAGAACAATGAATGGAACAGGTAGACTGTTGAAATGTTTGTATATATTGCTTCTATATAGTCTAAGAAACATATATGCAAAGCATCCAAACAGTACAATTCGCCAATTTTTTGTTCTTCAAGTTTAAGTGAACAATGAGCCCCAATGGTTAATCCTTTATCGGAAATTATTTGTAACTTTCGACAAGTAGAACAATGAATGGAACAGGTAGACGGTTGAAATCTTTGTATATATTGCTTCTATATAGTCTAAGAAACATATATGCAAAGCATCCAAACAGTACAATTCGACAATTTTTTGTTCTTCAAGTTTAGTGAACAATGAGCCCCAATGGTTAATCCTTTATCGGAAATTATTTGTAATTTTCGACAAGTAGAACAATGAATGGAACAGGTAGACGGTTGAAATCTTTGTATATATTGCTTCTATATAATCTAAGAAACATACATGCAAAGCATCCAAGCAGTACCATTCGCCAGTTTTTTGTTCTTCAAGTTTAAGTGAACAACGAGCCCCATTGTTAATCCTTTAAAGGAAATTATTTGTAAATTTCGACAAGTAGAACAATGATTGGAACAGGTACACTGTTGAAATCATTGTATATATTGCTTCTATATAGTCTAAGAAACATATTTGCAAAGCATCCAAACAGTACCATTCGCCAATTTTTTGTTCTTCTAGTTTAAGTGAACTACGAGCCCCATTGTTAATCCTTTAAAGGAAATTATTTGTAAATTTCGACAAGCAGAACAATGAATGGAACAGGTAGACGGTTGAAATCATTGTATATATTGCTTCCATATAGTCTAAGAAACATGTACGCAAAGCATCCAAACAGTACCATTCGCCAATTTTTTGTTCTTCAAGTTTAAGTGAACAACGAGCCCCATTGTTAATCCTTTAAAGGAAATTATTTGTAAATTTCGACAAGTAGAACAATGATTGGAACACGTAGACGGTTGAAATCTTTGTATATATTGCTTCCATATAGTCTAAGAAACATATATGCAAAGCATCCAAACAGTACAATTCGACAATTTTTTGTTCTTCAAGTTTAGTGAACAATGAGCCCCAATGGTTAATCCTTTAAAGGAAATTATTTGTAAATTTCGACAAGTAGAACAATGATTGGAACAGGTAGACTGTTGAAATCATTGTATATATTGCTTCTATATAGTCTAAGAAACATGTACGCAAAGCATCCAAACAGTACCATTCGCCAATTTTTTGTTCTTCAAGTTTAAGTGAACAATGAGACCCATTGTTAATCCTTTATCGGAAATTATTTGTAACTTTCGACAAGTAGAACAATGAATGGAACAGGTAGACTGTTGAAATGTTTGTATATATTGCTTCTATATAGTCTAAGAAACATATATGCAAGGCATCCAAACAGTACAATTCGCCAATTTTTTGTTCTTCAAGTTTAAGTGAACAATGAGCCCCAATGGTTAATCCTTTATCGGAAATTATTTGTAACTTTCGACAAGTAGAACAATGAATGGAACAGGTAGACGGTTGAAATCTTTGTATATATTGCTTCTATATAGTCTAAGAAACATATATGCAAAGCATCCAAACAGTACAATTCGACAATTTTTTGTTCTTCAAGTTTAGTGAACAATGAGCCCCAATGGTTAATCCTTTATCGGAAATTATTTGTAATTTTCGACAAGTAGAACAATGAATGGAACAGGTAGACGGTTGAAATCTTTGTATATATTGCTTCTATATAATCTAAGAAACATACATGCAAAGCATCCAAGCAGTACCATTCGCCAGTTTTTTGTTCTTCAAGTTTAAGTGAACAACGAGCCCCATTGTTAATCCTTTAAAGGAAATTATTTGTAAATTTCGACAAGTAGAACAATGATTGGAACAGGTACACTGTTGAAATCATTGTATATATTGCTTCTATATAGTCTAAGAAACATATTTGCAAAGCATCCAAACAGTACCATTCGCCAATTTTTTGTTCTTCTAGTTTAAGTGAACTACGAGCCCCATTGTTAATCCTTTAAAGGAAATTATTTGTAAATTTCGACAAGCAGAACAATGAATGGAACAGGTAGACGGTTGAAATCATTGTATATATTGCTTCCATATAGTCTAAGAAACATGTACGCAAAGCATCCAAACAGTACCATTCGCCAATTTTTTGTTCTTCAAGTTTAAGTGAACAACGAGCCCCATTGTTAATCCTTTAAAGGAAATTATTTGTAAATTTCGACAAGTAGAACAATGATTGGAACACGTAGACGGTTGAAATCTTTGTATATATTGCTTCCATATAGTCTAAGAAACATATATGCAAAGCATCCAAACAGTACAATTCGACAATTTTTTGTTCTTCAAGTTTAGTGAACAATGGGCCCCAATGGTTAATCCTTTAAAGGAAATTATTTGTAAATTTCGACAAGTAGAACAATGATTGGAACAGGTAGACTGTTGAAATCATTGTATATATTGCTTCTATATAGTCTAAGAAACATATTTGCAAAGCATCCAAACAGTACCATTCGCCAATTTTTTGTTCTTCTAGTTTAAGTGAACTACGAGCCCCATTGTTAATCCTTTAAAGGAAATTATTTGTAAATTTCGACAAGTAGAACAATGAATGGAACAGGTAGACTGTTGAAATCATTGTATATATTGCTTCTATATAGTCTAAGAAACATATATGCAAAGCATCCAAACGGTACAATTCGCCAATTTTTTGTTCTTCAAGTTTAAGTAAACTACGATCCCCATTGTTAATCCCTTAAAGGAAATTATTTGTAACTTTCGACAAGCAGAACAATGAATGGAACAGGTAGACGGTTGAAATCATTGTATATATTGCTTCCATATAGTCTAAGAAACATGTACGCAAAGCATCCAAACAGTACCATTCGCCAATTTTTTGTTCTTCAAGTTTAAGTGAACAATGAGACCCATTGTTAATCCTTTATCGGAAATTATTTGTAACTTTCGACAAGTAGAACAATGAATGGAACAGGTAGACGGTTGAAATCTTTGTATATATTGCTTCTATATAGTCTAAGAAACATATATGCAAAGCATCCAAACAGTACAATTCGCCAATTTTTTGTTCTTCAAGT
This sequence comes from Cerceris ruficornis, assembly GCA_963989415.1. NCBI lineage: Eukaryota > Metazoa > Arthropoda > Insecta > Hymenoptera > Crabronidae > Cerceris > Cerceris ruficornis. The sequence goes on along the minus strand of CAXDIW010000229.1, from coordinate 3,329,950 downwards.
TTAAGTGAACTACGAGCCCCATTGTTAATCCTTTAAAGGAAATTATTTGTAAATTTCGACAAGTAGAACAATGAATGGATCATGTAGACGGTTGAAAAAATTGTATATATTGCTTCTATATAGTCTACGAAACATATATGCAAAGCATCCAAACAGTACAATTCGCCTTTTTTTTGTACTTCAAGTTTAAGTGAACTACGAGCCCCATTGTTAATCCTTTAAAGGAAATTAATTGTAACTTTCGACAAGTAGAACAATGAATGGAACAGGTAGACGGTTGAAATCTTTGTATATATTGCTTCTATATAGTCTAGCAAACATATATGCAAAGCATCCAAACAGTACAATTCGCCAATTTTTTGTTCTTCAAGTTTAAGTGAACAATGAGCCCCAATGGTTAATCCTTTATCGGTAATTATTTGTAACTTTCGACAAGTAGAACAATGAATGGAACTGGTAGACGGTTGAAATCTTTGTATATATTGCTTCGATATAATCTAAGAAACATATATGCAAAGCAACTAAACAGTAACAATCGCCAATTTTTTGATCTTCAAGTTTAAGTGAACAGCGAGCCCCATTGATAATCATGAAATGGAAACTATTTGTAACTTTCTGCAAGTAGAACAATGAATAGTACAGGTAGACGTGTGAAATCTTTCTATATATTGCTTCTAAATAGTCTAAGAAACATCTATGCAAAGCATCCAAACAGTACAATTCGCCAATTTTTTGTTCTTCAAGTTTAAGTGAACTACGAGCCCCATTGTTAATCCTTTAAAGGAAATTATTTGTAAATTTCGACAAGTAGAACAATGAATGGATCATGTAGACGGTTGAAAAATTTGTATATATTGCTTCTATATAGTCTACGAAACATATATGCAAAGCATCCAAACAGTACAATTCGCCTTTTTTTTGTACTTCAAGTTTAAGTGAACTACGAGCCCCATTGTTAATCCTTTAACGGAAATTAATTGTAACTTTCGACAAGTAGAACAATGAATGGAACAGGTAGACGGTTGAAATCTTTGTATATATTGCTTCTATATAGTCTAAGAAACATATATGCAAAGCATCCAAACAGTACAATTCGCCAATTTATTGTTCTTCAAGTTTAAGTGAACAACGAGCCCCATTGTTAATCCTTTAAAGGAAATTATTTGTAACTTTCGACAAGTAGAACGATGAATGGAACAGGTAGACGGTTGAAATCTTTGTATATATTGCTTCTATATAGTCTAAGAAACATAAATGCAAAGCATCCAAACAGTACAATTCGCCAATTTTTTGTTCTTCAAGTTTAAGTGAACAATGAGCCCCAATGGTTAATCCTTTATCGGAAATTATTTGTAAATTTCGACAAGTAGAACAATGAATGGAACTGGTAGCCGGTTGAAATCTTTGTATATATTGCTTCTATATAGTCTAAGAAACATATATGCAAAGCATCCAAACAGTACAATTCGCCAATTTTTTGTTCTACAAGTTTAAGTAAACTACGATCCCCATTGTTAATCCCTTAACGGAAATTATTTGTAACTTTCGACAAGTAGAACAATGAATGGAACAGGTAGACGGTTGAAGTCATTGTATATATTGCTTCTATATAGTATAAGAAACATATATGCAAAGCATCCAAACAGTACAATTCGCCAATTTTTTGTTCTTCAAGTTTAAGTGAACAATGAGCCCCAATGGTTAATCCTTTATCGTTAATTATTTGTAACTTTCGACAAGTAGAACAATGAATGGAACAGGTAGACGGTTGAAATCCTTGTATATATTGCTTCCATATAGTCTAAGAAACATGTACGCAAAGCATCCAAACAGTACCATTCGCCAATTTTTTGTCCTTCAAGTTTAAGTGAACAATGAGCCCCATTGTTAATCCTTTATCGGAAATTATTTGTAACTTTCGACAAGTAGAACAATGAATGGAACAGGTAGACGGTTGAAATCTTTATATATATTGCTTCTATATAGTCTATGAAACATATGTGCAAAGCATCCAAACAGTACAATTCGCCAATTTTTTGTTCTTCAAGTTTAAGTGAACAATGAGCCCCAATGGTTAATCCTTTATCGGTAATTATTTGTAACTTTCGACAAGTAGAACAATGAATGGAACTGGTAGACGGTTGAAATCTTTGTATATATTGCTTCTATATAATCTAAGAAACATATATGCAAAGCATCTAAACAGTAACAATCGCCAATTTTTTGATCTTCAAGTTTAAGTGAACAGCGAGCCCAATTGATAATCATGAAATGGAAACTATTTGTAACTTTCTACAAGTAGAACAATGAATAGTACAGGTAGACGTGTGAAATCTTTCTATATATTGCTTCTAAATAGTCTAAGAAACATCTATGCAAAGCATCCAAACAGTACAATTCGCCTTTTTTTTGTACTTCAAGTTTAAGTGAACTACGAGCCCCATTGTTAATCCTTTAAAGGAAATTAATTGTAACTTTCGACAAGTAGAACAATGAATGGAACAGGTAGACGGTTGAAATCTTTGTATATATTGCTTCTATAAAGTCTAAGAAACATATATGCAAAGCATCCAAACAGTACAATTCGCCAATTTATTGTTCTTCAAGTTTAAGTGAACAACGAGCCCCATTGTTAATCCTTTAAAGGAAATTATTTGTAAATTTCGACAAGTAGAACAATGAATGGAACAGGTAGACGGTTGAAATCTTTGTATATATTGCTTCTATATAGTCTAAGAAACATAAATGCAAAGCATCCAAACAGTACAATTCGCCAATTTTTTGTTCTTCAAGTTTAAGTGAACAATGAGCCCCAATGGTTAATCCTTTATCGGAAATTATTTGTAAATTTCGACAAGTAGAACAATGAATGGAACTGGTAGCCGGTTGAAATCTTTGTATATATTGCTTCTATATAGTCTAAGCAACATATATGCAAAGCATCCAAACAGTACAATTCGCCAATTTTTTGTTCTTCAAGTTTAAGTGAACAATGAGCCCCAATGGTTAATCCTTTATCGGAAATTATTTGTAAATTTCGACAAGTAGAACAATGAATGGAACTGGTAGCCGGTTGAAATCTTTGTATATATTGCTTCTATATAGTCTAAGAAACATATATGCAAAGCATCCAAACAGTACAATTCGCCAATTTTTTGTTCTTCAAGTTTAAGTGAACAATGAGCCCCAATGGTTAATCCTTTATCGGAAACTATTTGTAAATTTCAACAAGTAGAACAATGATTGGAACACGTAGACGGTTGGAATCTTTGTATATATTGCTTCTATATAGACTAAGAAACATATATGCAAAGCATCCAAACAGTACAATTCGCCAATTTATTGTTCTTCAAGTTTAAGTGAACAACGAGCCCCATTGTTAATCCTTTAAAGGAAATTATTTGTAAATTTCGACAAGTAGAAAAATGATTGGAACACGTAGACGGTTGAAATCTTTGTATATATTGCTTCCATATAGTCTAAGAAACATGTACGCAAAGCATCCAAACAGTACAATTAGCCAATTTTTTGTTCTTCAAGTTTAAGTGAACAATGAGCCCCAATGGTTAATCCTTTATCGGTAATTATTTGTAACTTTCGACAAGTAGAACAATGAATGGAACAGGTAGACGGTTGAAATCCTTGTATATATTGCGTCTATATAGTCTAAGAAACATATATGCAAAGCATCCAAACAGTACCATTCGCCAATTTTTTGTTCTTCAAGTTTAAGTGAACTACGAGCCCCATTGTTAATCCTTTAAAGGAAATTATTTGTAACTTTCGACAAGTAGAACAATGATTGGAACACGTAGACGGTAGAAATCTTTGTATATATTGCTTCCATATAGTCTAAGAAACATGTACGCAAAGCATCCAAACAGTACCATTCGCCAATTTTTTGTTCTTCAAGTTTAAGTGAACAATGAGCCCCAATGGTTAATCCTTTATCGGAAATTATTTGTAATTTTCGACAAGTAGAACAATGAATGGAACAGTTAGACGGTTGAAATATTTGTATATATTGCTTCTATATAATCTAAGAAACATATATGCAAAGCATCTAAACAGTAACAATCGCCAATTTTTTGATCTTCAAGTTTAAGTGAACAGCGAGCCCCATTGATAATCATGAAATGGAAATTATTTGTAACTTTCTAGAAGTAGAACAATGAATAGTACAGGTAGACGGGTGAAATCTTTCTAAATATTGCTTCTAAATAGTCTAAGAAACATCTATGCAAAGCATCCAAACAGTACAATTCGCCAATTTTTTGTTCTTCAAGTTTAAGTGAACTACGAGCCCCATTGTTAATCCTTTAAAGGAAATTATTTGTAAATTTCGACAAGTAGAACAATGAATGGATCATGTAGACGGTTGAAAAAATTGTATATATTGCTTCTATATAGTCTACGAAACATATATGCAAAGCATCCAAACAGTACAATTCGCCTTTTTTTTGTACTTCAAGTTTAAGTGAACTACGAGCCCCATTGTTAATCCTTTAACGGAAATTAATTGTAACTTTCGACAAGTAGAACAATGAATGGAACAGGTAGACGGTTGAAATCTTTGTATATATTGCTTCTATATTGTCTAAGAAACATATATGCAAAGCATCCAAACAGTACAATTCGCCAATTTATTGTTCTTCAAGTTTAAGTGAACAACGAGCCCCATTGTTAATCCTTTAAAGGAAATTATTTGTAACTTTCGACAAGTAGAACAATGAATGGAACAGGTAGACGGTTGAAATCTTTGTATATATTGCTTCTATATAGTCTAAGAAACATAAATGCAAAGCATCCAAACAGTACAATTCGCCAATTTTTTGTTCTTCAAGTTTAAGTGAACAATGAGCCCCAATGGTTAATCCTTTATCGGAAATTATTTGTAAATTTCGACAAGTAGAACAATGAATGGAACTGGTAGCCGGTTGAAATCTTTGTATATATTGCTTCTATATAGTCTAAGAAACATATATGCAAAGCATCCAAACAGTACAATTCGCCAATTTTTTGTTCTTCAAGTTTAAGTGAACAATGAGCCCCAATGGTTAATCCTTTATCGGTAATTATTTGTAACTTTCGACAAGTAGAACAATGAATGGAACAGGTAGACGGTTGAAATCCCTGTATATATTGCTTCCATATAGTCTAAGAAACATGTACGCAAAGCATCCAAACAGTACCATTCGCCAATTTTTTGTCCTTCAAGTTTAAGTGAAAAATGAGCCCCATTGTTAATCCTTTATCGGAAATTATTTGTAACTTTCGACAAGTAGAACAATGAATGGAACATGTAAACGGTTGAAATCTTTGTATATATTGCTTCTATATAACCTAATAAACATATATGCAAAGCATCCAAAGAGTACCATTCGCCAATTTTTTGTTCTTCAAGGTTAAGTGAACAATGAGCCACATTGTTAATCCTTTATCGGAAACTATTTGTAACTTTCTACAAGTAGATCAATAATTGGAACACGTAGACGGTTGAAATCTTTGTATATATTGCTTCTATATAGACTAAGAAACATATATGCAAAGCATCCAAACAGTACCATTCGCCAATTTTTTGTTCTTCAAGTTTAAGTGAACAACGAGCCCCATTGATAATCATGAAACGGAAATTATTTGTAACTTTCGACATGTAGAACAGTGAATGGTACAGGTAGACGGTTGAAATCATTATATATATTGCTTCTATATAGTCTAAGAAACATATATGCATAGCATCCACACAGTACAATTCGCCAATTTTTTGTTCTTCAAGCTTAAGTGAACAATGAGCCCCAATGGTTAATCCTTTATCGGAAATTATTTGTAACTTTCGACAAGTAGAACAATGATTGGAACACGTAGACGGTTGGAATCTTTGTATATATTGCTTCTATATAGACTAAGAAACATATATGCAAAGCATCCAAACAGTACAATTCGCCAATTTATTGTTCTTCAAGTTTAAGTGAACAACGAGCCCCATTGTTAATCCTTTAAAGGAAATTATTTGTAAATTTCGACAAGTAGAAAAATGATTGGAACACGTAGACGGTTGAAATCTTTGTATATATTGCTTCCATATAGTCTAAGAAACATGTACGCAAAGCATCCAAACAGTACAATTAGCCAATTTTTTGTTCTTCAAGTTTAAGTGAACAATGAGCCCCAATGGTTAATCCTTTATCGGTAATTATTTGTAACTTTCGACAAGTAGAACAATGAATGGAACAGGTAGACGGTTGAAATCCTTGTATATATTGCGTCTATATAGTCTAAGAAACATATATGCAAAGCATCCAAACAGTACCATTCGCCAATTTTTTGTTCTTCAAGTTTAAGTGAACTACGAGCCCCATTGTTAATCCTTTAAAGGAAATTATTTGTAACTTTCGACAAGTAGAACAATGATTGGAACACGTAGACGGTAGAAATCTTTGTATATATTGCTTCCATATAGTCTAAGAAACATGTACGCAAAGCATCCAAACAGTACCATTCGCCAATTTTTTGTTCTTCAAGTTTAAGTGAACAATGAGCCCCAATGGTTAATCCTTTATCGGAAATTATTTGTAATTTTCGACAAGTAGAACAATGAATGGAACAGTTAGACGGTTGAAATATTTGTATATATTGCTTCTATATAATCTAAGAAACATATATGCAAAGCATCTAAACAGTAACAATCGCCAATTTTTTGATCTTCAAGTTTAAGTGAACAGCGAGCCCCATTGATAATCATGAAATGGAAATTATTTGTAACTTTCTAGAAGTAGAACAATGAATAGTACAGGTAGACGGGTGAAATCTTTCTAAATATTGCTTCTAAATAGTCTAAGAAACATCTATGCAAAGCATCCAAACAGTACAATTCGCCAATTTTTTGTTCTTCAAGTTTAAGTGAACTACGAGCCCCATTGTTAATCCTTTAAAGGAAATTATTTGTAAATTTCGACAAGTAGAACAATGAATGGATCATGTAGACGGATGAAAAATTGTATATATTGCTTCTATATAGTCTACGAAACATATATGCAAAGCATCCAAACAGTACAATTCGCCTTTTTTTTGTACTTCAAGTTTAAGTGAACTACGAGCCCCATTGTTAATCCTTTAACGGAAATTAATTGTAACTTTCGACAAGTAGAACAATGAATGGAACAGGTAGACGGTTGAAATCTTTGTATATATTGCTTCTATATTGTCTAAGAAACATATATGCAAAGCATCCAAACAGTACAATTCGCCAATTTATTGTTCTTCAAGTTTAAGTGAACAACGAGCCCCATTGTTAATCCTTTAAAGGAAATTATTTGTAACTTTCGACAAGTAGAACAATGAATGGAACAGGTAGACGGTTGAAATCTTTGTATATATTGCTTCTATATAGTCTAAGAAACATAAATGCAAAGCATCCAAACAGTACAATTCGCCAATTTTTTGTTCTTCAAGTTTAAGTGAACAATGAGCCCCAATGGTTAATCCTTTATCGGAAATTATTTGTAAATTTCGACAAGTAGAACAATGAATGGAACTGGTAGCCGGTTGAAATCCTTGTATATATTGCGTCTATATAGTCTAAGAAACATATTTGCAAAGCATCCAAACAGTACCATTCGCCAATTTTTTGTTCTTCAAGTTTAAGTGAACTACGAGCCCCATTGTTAATCCTTTAAAGGAAATTATTTGTAACTTTCGACAAGTAGAACAATGATTGGAACACGTAGACGGTAGAAATCTTTGTATATATTGCTTCCATATAGTCTAAGAAACATGTACGCAAAGCATCCAAACAGTACCATTCGCCAATTTTTTGTTCTTCAAGTTTAAGTGAACAATGAGCCCCAATGGTTAATCCTTTATCGGAAATTATTTGTAATTTTCGACAAGTAGAACAATGAATGGAACAGTTAGACGGTTGAAATATTTGTATATATTGCTTCTATATAATCTAAGAAACATATATGCAAAGCATCTAAACAGTAACAATCGCCAATTTTTTGATCTTCAAGTTTAAGTGAACAGCGAGCCCCATTGATAATCATGAAATGGAAATTATTTGTAACTTTCTAGAAGTAGAACAATGAATAGTACAGGTAGACGGGTGAAATCTTTCTAAATATTGCTTCTAAATAGTCTAAGAAACATCTATGCAAAGCATCCAAACAGTACAATTCGCCAATTTTTTGTTCTTCAAGTTTAAGTGAACTACGAGCCCCATTGTTAATCCTTTAAAGGAAATTATTTGTAAATTTCGACAAGTAGAACAATGAATGGATCATGTAGACGGTTGAAAAATTGTATATATTGCTTCTATATAGTCTACGAAACATATATGCAAAGCATCCAAACAGTACAATTCGCCTTTTTTTTGTACTTCAAGTTTAAGTGAACTACGAGCCCCATTGTTAATCCTTTAACGGAAATTAATTGTAACTTTCGACAAGTAGAACAATGAATGGAACAGGTAGACGGTTGAAATCTTTGTATATATTGCTTCTATATTGTCTAAGAAACATATATGCAAAGCATCCAAACAGTACAATTCGCCAATTTATTGTTCTTCAAGTTTAAGTGAACAACGAGCCCCATTGTTAATCCTTTAAAGGAAATTATTTGTAACTTTCGACAAGTAGAACAATGAATGGAACAGGTAGACGGTTGAAATCTTTGTATATATTGCTTCTATATAGTCTAAGAAACATAAATGCAAAGCATCCAAACAGTACAATTCGCCAATTTTTTGTTCTTCAAGTTTAAGTGAACAATGAGCCCCAATGGTTAATCCTTTATCGGAAATTATTTGTAAATTTCGACAAGTAGAACAATGAATGGAACTGGTAGCCGGTTGAAATCTTTGTATATATTGCTTCTATATAGTCTAAGAAACATATATGCAAAGCATCCAAACAGTACAATTCGCCAATTTTTTGTTCTTCAAGTTTAAGTGAACAATGAGCCCCAATGGTTAATCCTTTATCGGTAATTATTTGTAACTTTCGACAAGTAGAACAATGAATGGAACAGGTAGACGGTTGAAATCCCTGTATATATTGCTTCCATATAGTCTAAGAAACATGTACGCAAAGCATCCAAACAGTACCATTCGCCAATTTTTTGTCCTTCAAGTTTAAGTGAAAAATGAGCCCCATTGTTAATCCTTTATCGGAAATTATTTGTAACTTTCGACAAGTAGAACAATGAATGGAACAGGTAGACGGTTGAAATCTTTGTATATATTGCTTCTATATAGTCTAACAAACATATATGCAAAGCATCCAAACAGTACAATTCGCCAATTTTTTGTTCTTCAAGTTTAAGTGAACAATGAGCCCCAATGGTTAATCCTTTATCGGTAATTATTTGTAACTTTCGACAAGTAGAACAATGAATGGAACTGGTAGACGGTTGAAATCTTTGTATATATTGCTTCGATATAATCTAAGAAACATATATGCAAAGCAACTAAACAGTAACAATCGCCAATTTTTTGATCTTCAAGTTTAAGTGAACAGCGAGCCCCATTGATAATCATGAAATGGAAACTATTTGTAACTTTCTACAAGTAGAACAATGAATAGTACAGGTAGACGTGTGAAATCTTTCTATATATTGCTTCTAAATAGTCTAAGAAACATCTATGCAAAGCATCCAAACAGTACAATTCGCCAATTTTTTGTTCTTCAAGTTTAAGTGAACTACGAGCCCCATTGTTAATCCTTTAAAGGAAATTATTTGTAAATTTCGACAAGTAGAACAATGAATGGATCATGTAGACGGTTGAAAAAATTGTATATATTGCTTCTATATAGTCTACGAAACATATATGCAAAGCATCCAAACAGTACAATTCGCCTTTTTTTTGTACTTCAAGTTTAAGTGAACTACGAGCCCCATTGTTAATCCTTTAACGGAAATTAATTGTAACTTTCGACAAGTAGAACAATGAATGGAACAGGTAGACGGTTGAAATCTTTGTATATATTGCTTCTATATAGTCTAAGAAACATATATGCAAAGCATCCAAACAGTACAATTCGCCAATTTATTGTTCTTCAAGTTTAAGTGAACAACGAGCCCCATTGTTAATCCTTTAAAGGAAATTATTTGTAACTTTCGACAAGTAGAACGATGAATGGAACAGGTAGACGGTTGAAATCTTTGTATATATTGCTTCTATATAGTCTAAGAAACATAAATGCAAAGCATCCAAACAGTACAATTCGCCAATTTTTTGTTCTTCAAGTTTAAGTGAACAATGAGCCCCAATGGTTAATCCTTTATCGGAAATTATTTGTAAATTTCGACAAGTAGAACAATGAATGGAACTGGTAGCCGGTTGAAATCTTTGTATATATTGCTTCTATATAGTCTAAGAAACATAAATGCAAAGCATCCAAACAGTACAATTCGCCAATTTTTTGTTCTTCAAGTTTAAGTGAACAATGAGCCCCATTGTTAATCCTTTATCGGAAATTATTTGTAACTTTCGACAAGTAGAACAATGAATGGAACAGGTAGACGGTTGAAATCTTTGTATATATTGCTTCTATATAGTCTAAGAAACATATATGCAAAGCATCCAAACAGTACAATTCGCCAATTTTTTGTTCTTCAAGTTTAAGTAAACTACGATCCCCATTGTTAATCCCTTAACGGAAATTATTTGTAACTTTCGACAAGTAGAACAATGAATGGAACAGGTAGACGGTTGAAATCTTTGTATATATTGCTTCTATATTGTCTAAGAAACATATATGCAAAGCATCCAAACAGTACAATTCGCCAATTTATTGTTCTTCAAGTTTAAGTGAACAACGAGCCCCATTGTTAATCCTTTAAAGGAAATTATTTGTAACTTTCGACAAGTAGAACAATGAATGGAACAGGTAGACGGTTGAAATCTTTGTATATATTGCTTCTATATAGTCTAAGAAACATAAATGCAAAGCATCCAAACAGTACAATTCGCCAATTTTTTGTTCTTCAAGTTTAAGTGAACAATGAGCCCCAATGGTTAATCCTTTATCGGAAATTATTTGTAAATTTCGACAAGTAGAACAATGAATGGAACTGGTAGCCGGTTGAAATCTTTGTATATATTGCTTCTATATAGTCTAAGAAACATATATGCAAAGCATCCAAACAGTACAATTCGCCAATTTTTTGTTCTTCAAGTTTAAGTGAACAATGAGCCCCAATGGTTAATCCTTTATCGGTAATTATTTGTAACTTTCGACAAGTAGAACAATGAATGGAACAGGTAGACGGTTGAAATCCCTGTATATATTGCTTCCATATAGTCTAAGAAACATGTACGCAAAGCATCCAAACAGTACCATTCGCCAATTTTTTGTCCTTCAAGTTTAAGTGAAAAATGAGCCCCATTGTTAATCCTTTATCGGAAATTATTTGTAACTTTCGACAAGTAGAACAATGAATGGAACAGGTAGACGGTTGAAATCTTTGTATATATTGCTTCTATATAGTCTAACAAACATATATGCAAAGCATCCAAACAGTACAATTCGCCAATTTTTTGTTCTTCAAGTTTAAGTGAACAATGAGCCCCAATGGTTAATCCTTTATCGGTAATTATTTGTAACTTTCGACAAGTAGAACAATGAATGGAACTGGTAGACGGTTGAAATCTTTGTATATATTGCTTCGATATAATCTAAGAAACATATATGCAAAGCAACTAAACAGTAACAATCGCCAATTTTTTGATCTTCAAGTTTAAGTGAACAGCGAGCCCCATTGATAATCATGAAATGGAAACTATTTGTAACTTTCTACAAGTAGAACAATGAATAGTACAGGTAGACGTGTGAAATCTTTCTATATATTGCTTCTAAATAGTCTAAGAAACATCTATGCAAAGCATCCAAACAGTACAATTCGCCAATTTTTTGTTCTTCAAGTTTAAGTGAACTACGAGCCCCATTGTTAATCCTTTAAAGGAAATTATTTGTAAATTTCGACAAGTAGAACAATGAATGGATCATGTAGACGGTTGAAAAAATTGTATATATTGCTTGTATATAGTCTACGAAACATATATGCAAAGCATCCAAACAGTACAATTCGCCTTTTTTTTGTACTTCAAGTTTAAGTGAACTACGAGCCCCATTGTTAATCCTTTAACGGAAATTAATTGTAACTTTCGACAAGTAGAACAATGAATGGAACAGGTAGACGGTTGAAATCTTTGTATATATTGCTTCTATATAGTCTAAGAAACATATATGCAAAGCATCCAAACAGTACAATTCGCCAATTTATTGTTCTTCAAGTTTAAGTGAACAACGAGCCCCATTGTTAATCCTTTAAAGGAAATTATTTGTAACTTTCGACAAGTAGAACGATGAATGGAACAGGTAGACGGTTGAAATCTTTGTATATATTGCTTCTATATAGTCTAAGAAACATAAATGCAAAGCATCCAAACAGTACAATTCGCCAATTTTTTGTTCTTCAAGTTTAAGTGAACAATGAGCCCCAATGGTTAATCCTTTATCGGAAATTATTTGTAAATTTCGACAAGTAGAACAATGAATGGAACTGGTAGCCGGTTGAAATCTTTGTATATATTGCTTCTATATAGTCTAAGAAACATAAATGCAAAGCATCCAAACAGTACAATTCGCCAATTTTTTGTTCTTCAAGTTTAAGTGAACAATGAGCCCCATTGTTAATCCTTTATCGGAAATTATTTGTAACTTTCGACAAGTAGAACAATGAATGGAACAGGTAGACGGTTGAAATCTTTGTATATATTGCTTCTATATAGTCTAAGAAACATATATGCAAAGCATCCAAACAGTACAATTCGCCAATTTTTTGTTCTTCAAGTTTAAGTAAACTACGATCCCCATTGTTAATCCCTTAACGGAAATTATTTGTAACTTTCGACAAGTAGAACAATGAATGGAACAGGTAGACGGTTGAAATCATTGTATATATTGCTTCTATATAGTCTAAGAAACATATATGCAAAGCATCCAAACAGTACAATTCGCCAATTTTTTGTTCTTCAAGTTTAAGTGAACAATGAGCCCCATTGTTAATCCTTTATCGGTAATTATTTGTAACTTTCGACAAGTAGAACAATGAATGGAACAGGTAGACGGTTGAAATCCTTGTATATATTGCTTCCATATAGTCTAAGAAACATGTACGCAAAGCATCCAAACAGTACCATTCGCCAATTTTTTGTCCTTCAAGTTTAAGTAAACAATGAGCCCCATTGTTAATCCTTTATCGGAAATTATTTGTAACTTTCGACAAGTAGAACAATGAATGGAACAGGTAGACGGTTGAAATCTTTATATATATTGCTTCTATATAGTCTATGAAACATATATGCAAAGCATCCAAACAGTACAATTCGCCAATTTTTTGTTCTTCAAGTTTAAGTGAACAATGAGCCCCAATGGTTAATCCTTTATCGGTAATTATTTGTAACTTTCGACAAGTAGAACAATGAATGGAACTGGTAGACGGTTGAAATCTTTGTATATATTGCTTCCATATAGTCTAAGAAACATGTACGCAAAGCATCCAAACAGTACCATTCGCCAATTTTTTGTCCTTCAAGTTTAAGTGAAAAATGAGCCCCATTGTTAATCCTTTATCGGAAATTATTTGTAACTTTCGACAAGTAGAACAATGAATGGAACTGGTAGACGGTTGAAATCTTTGTATATATTGCTTCTATATAATCTAAGAAACATATATGCGAAGCATCTAAACAGTAACAATCGCCAATTTTTTGATCTTCAAGTTTAAGTGAACAGCGAGCCCAATTGATAATCATGAAATGGAAACTATTTGTAACTTTCTACAAGTAGAACAATGAATAGTACAGGTAGACGTGTGAAATCTTTCTATATATTGCTTCTAAATAGTCTAAGAAACATCTATGCAAAGCATCCAAACAGTACAATTCGCCAATTTATTGTTCTTCAAGTTTAAGTGAACAACGAGCCCCATTGTTAATCCTTTAAAGGAAATTATTTGTAACTTTCGACAAGTAGAACAATGAATGGAACAGGTAGACGGTTGAAATCTTTGTATATATTGCTTCTATATAGTCTAAGAAACATAAATGCAAAGCATCCAAACAGTACAATTCGCCAATTTTTTGTTCTTCAAGTTTAAGTAAACTACGATCCCCATTGTTAATCCCTTAACGGAAATTATTTGCAACTTTCGACAAGTAGAACAATGAATGGAACAGGTAGACGGTTGAAATCTTTGTATATATTGCTTCTATATAGTCTAAGAAACATATATGCAAAGCATCCAAACAGTACAATTCGCCAATTTTTTGTTCTTCAAGTTTAAGTGAACAATGAGCCCCAATGGTTAATCCTTTATCGGTAATTATTTGTAACTTTCGACAAGTAGAACAATGAATGGAACCGGTAGACGGTTGAAATCCTTGTATATATTGCTTCCATATAGTCTAAGAAACATGTACGCAAAGCATCCAAACAGTACCATTCGCCAATTTTTTGTCCTTCAAGTTTAAGTAAACAATGAGCCCCATTGTTAATCCCTTAACGGAAATTATTTGTAACTTTCGACAAGTAGAACAATGAATGGAACAGGTAGACGGTTGAAATCATTGTATATATTGCTTCTATATAGTCTAAGAAACATATATGCAAAGCATCCAAACAGTACAATTCGCCAATTTTTTGTTCTTCAAGTTTAAGTGAACTACGAGCCCCATTGTTAATCCTTTAACGGAAATTAATTGTAATTTTCGACAAGTAGAACAATGAATGGAACATGTAAACGGTTGAAATCTTTGTATATATTGCTTCTATATAATCTAAGAAACATATATGCAAAGCATCCACACAGTACAATTCGCCAATTTATTGTTCTTCAAGTTTAAGTGAACAACGAGCCCCATTGTTAATCCTTTAAAGGAAATTATTTGTAAATTTCGACAAGCAGAACAATGATTGGAACACGTAGACGGTTGAAATATTATTATATATTGCTTCCATATAGTCTAAGAAACATATATGCAAAGCATCCAAACAGTACCATTCGCCAATTTTTTGTTCTTCAAGTTTAAGTGAACTACGAGCCCCATTGTTAATCCTTTAACGGAAATTAATTGTAACTTTCTACAAGTAGAACAATGATTGGAACACGTAGACGGTTGAAATCTTTGAATATATTGCTTCTATATAGTTTAAGAAACTTATATGCAAAGCATCCAAACAGTACAATTCGCCAATTTTTTGTTCTTCAAGTTTAAGTGAACAATGAGCCCCAATGGTTAATCCTTTATCGGAAATTATTTGTAACTTTCGACAAGTAGAACAATGAATGGAACTGGTAGACGGTTGAAATCTTTGTATATATTGCTTCTATATAATCTAAGAAACATATATGCAAAGCATCTAAACAGTAACAATCGCCAATTTTTTGATCTTCAAGTTTAAGTGAACAGCGAGCCCAATTGATAATCATGAAATGGAAACTATTTGTAACTTTCTACAAGTAGAACAATGAATAGTACAGGTAGACGTGTGAAATCTTTCTATATATTGCTTCTAAATAGTCTAAGAAACATCTATGCAAAGCATCCAAACAGTACAATTCGCCTTTTTTTTGTACTTCAAGTTTAAGTGAACTACGAGCCCCATTGTTAATCCTTTAAAGGAAATTAATTGTAACTTTCGACAAGTAGAACAATGAATGGAACAGGTAGACGGTTGAAATCTTTGTATATATTGCTTCTATATAGTCTAAGAAACATATATGCAAAGCATCCAAACAGTACAATTCGCCAATTTATTGTTCTTCAAGTTTAAGTGAACAACGAGCCCCATTGTTAATCCTTTAAAGGAAATTATTTGTAACTTTCGACAAGTAGAACAATGAATGGAACAGGTAGACGGTTGAAATCTTTGTATATATTGCTTCTATATAGTCTAAGAAACATAAATGCAAAGCATCCAAACAGTACAATTCGCCAATTTTTTGTTCTTCAAGTTTAAGTGAACAATGAGCCCCAATGGTTAATCCTTTATCGGAAATTATTTGTAAATTTCGACAAGTAGAACAATGAATGGAACTGGTAGCCGGTTGAAATCTTTGTATATATTGCTTCTATATAGTCTAAGAAACATATATGCAAAGCATCCAAACAGTACAATTCGCCAATTTTTTGTTCTTCAAGTTTAAGTGAACAATGAGCCCCAATGGTTAATCCTTTATCGGTAATTATTTGTAACTTTCGACAAGTAGAACAATGAATGGAACAGGTAGACGGTTGAAATCCCTGTATATATTGCTTCCATATAGTCTAAGAAACATGTACGCAAAGCATCCAAACAGTACCATTCGCCAATTTTTTGTCCTTCAAGTTTAAGTGAAAAATGAGCCCCATTGTTAATCCTTTATCGGAAATTATTTGTAACTTTCGACAAGTAGAACAATGAATGGAACATGTAAACGGTTGAAATCTTTGTATATTGCTTCTATATAACCTAATAAACATATATGCAAAGCATCCAAAGAGTACCATTCGCCAATTTTTTGTTCTTCAAGGTTAAGTGAACAATGAGCCACATTGTTAATCCTTTATCGGAAACTATTTGTAACTTTCTACAAGTAGATCAATAATTGGAACACGTAGACGGTTGAAATCTTTGTATATATTGCTTCTATATAGACTAAGAAACATATATGCAAAGCATCCAAACAGTACCATTCGCCAATTTTTTGTTCTTCAAGTTTAAGTGAACAACGAGCCCCATTGATAATCATGAAACGGAAATTATTTGTAACTTTCGACATGTAGAACAATGAATGGTACAGGTAGACGGTTGAAATCATTATATATATTGCTTCTATATAGTCTAAGAAACATATATGCATAGCATCCACACAGTACAATTCGCCAATTTTTTGTTCTTCAAGCTTAAGTGAACAATGAGCCCCAATGGTTAATCCTTTATCGGAAATTATTTGTAACTTTCGACAAGTAGAACAATGATTGGAACACGTAGACGGTTGGAATCTTTGTATATATTGCTTCTATATAGACTAAGAAACATATATGCAAAGCATCCAAACAGTACAATTCGCCAATTTATTGTTCTTCAAGTTTAAGTGAACAACGAGCCCCATTGTTAATCCTTTAAAGGAAATTATTTGTAAATTTCGACAAGTAGAAAAATGATTGGAACACGTAGACGGTTGAAATCTTTGTATATATTGCTTCCATATAGTCTAAGAAACATGTACGCAAAGCATCCAAACAGTACAATTAGCCAATTTTTTGTTCTTCAAGTTTAAGTGAACAATGAGCCCCAATGGTTAATCCTTTATCGGTAATTATTTGTAACTTTCGACAAGTAGAACAATGAATGGAACAGGTAGACGGTTGAAATCCTTGTATATATTGCGTCTATATAGTCTAAGAAACATATATGCAAAGCATCCAAACAGTACCATTCGCCAATTTTTTGTTCTTCAAGTTTAAGTGAACTACGAGCCCCATTGTTAATCCTTTAAAGGAAATTATTTGTAACTTTCGACAAGTAGAACAATGATTGGAACACGTAGACGGTAGAAATCTTTGTATATATTGCTTCCATATAGTCTAAGAAACATGTACGCAAAGCATCCAAACAGTACCATTCGCCAATTTTTTGTTCTTCAAGTTTAAGTGAACAATGAGCCCCAATGGTTAATCCTTTATCGGAAATTATTTGTAATTTTCGACAAGTAGAACAATGAATGGAACAGTTAGACGGTTGAAATATTTGTATATATTGCTTCTATATAATCTAAGAAACATATATGCAAAGCATCTAAACAGTAACAATCGCCAATTTTTTGATCTTCAAGTTTAAGTGAACAGCGAGCCCCATTGATAATCATGAAATGGAAATTATTTGTAACTTTCTAGAAGTAGAACAATGAATAGTACAGGTAGACGGGTGAAATCTTTCTAAATATTGCTTCTAAATAGTCTAAGAAACATCTATGCAAAGCATCCAAACAGTACAATTCGCCAATTTTTTGTTCTTCAAGTTTAAGTGAACTACGAGCCCCATTGTTAATCCTTTAAAGGAAATTATTTGTAAATTTCGACAAGTAGAACAATGAATGGATCATGTAGACGGTTGAAAAAATTGTATATATTGCTTCTATATAGTCTACGAAACATATATGCAAAGCATCCAAACAGTACAATTCGCCTTTTTTTTGTACTTCAAGTTTAAGTGAACTACGAGCCCCATTGTTAATCCTTTAACGGAAATTAATTGTAACTTTCGACAAGTAGAACAATGAATGGAACAGGTAGACGGTTGAAATCTTTGTATATATTGCTTCTATATTGTCTAAGAAACATATATGCAAAGCATCCAAACAGTACAATTCGCCAATTTATTGTTCTTCAAGTTTAAGTGAACAACGAGCCCCATTGTTAATCCTTTAAAGGAAATTATTTGTAACTTTCGACAAGTAGAACAATGAATGGAACAGGTAGACGGTTGAAATCTTTGTATATATTGCTTCTATATAGTCTAAGAAACATAAATGCAAAGCATCCAAACAGTACAATTCGCCAATTTTTTGTTCTTCAAGTTTAAGTGAACAATGAGCCCCAATGGTTAATCCTTTATCGGAAATTATTTGTAAATTTCGACAAGTAGAACAATGAATGGAACTGGTAGCCGGTTGAAATCTTTGTATATATTGCTTCTATATAGTCTAAGAAACATATATGCAAAGCATCCAAACAGTACAATTCGCCAATTTTTTGTTCTTCAAGTTTAAGTGAACAATGAGCCCCAATGGTTAATCCTTTATCGGTAATTATTTGTAACTTTCGACAAGTAGAACAATGAATGGAACAGGTAGACGGTTGAAATCCCTGTATATATTGCTTCCATATAGTCTAAGAAACATGTACGCAAAGCATCCAAACAGTACCATTCGCCAATTTTTTGTCCTTCAAGTTTAAGTGAAAAATGAGCCCCATTGTTAATCCTTTATCGGAAATTATTTGTAACTTTCGACAAGTAGAACAATGAATGGAACTGGTAGACGGTTGAAATCTTTGTATATATTGCTTCTATATAATCTAAGAAACATATATGCGAAGCATCTAAACAGTAACAATCGCCAATTTTTTGATCTTCAAGTTTAAGTGAACAGCGAGCCCAATTGATAATCATGAAATGGAAACTATTTGTAACTTTCTACAAGTAGAACAATGAATAGTACAGGTAGACGTGTGAAATCTTTCTATATATTGCTTCTAAATAGTCTAAGAAACATCTATGCAAAGCATCCAAACAGTACAATTCGCCAATTTATTGTTCTTCAAGTTTAAGTGAACAACGAGCCCCATTGTTAATCCTTTAAAGGAAATTATTTGTAACTTTCGACAAGTAGAACAATGAATGGAACAGGTAGACGGTTGAAATCTTTGTATATATTGCTTCTATATAGTCTAAGAAACATAAATGCAAAGCATCCAAACAGTACAATTCGCCAATTTTTTGTTCTTCAAGTTTAAGTGAACAATGAGCCCCAATGGTTAATCCTTTATCGGAAATTATTTGTAAATTTCGACAAGTAGAACAATGAATGGAACTGGTAGCCGGTTGAAATCTTTGTATATATTGCTTCTATATAGTCTAAGAAACATATATGCAAAGCATCCAAACAGTACAATTCGCCAATTTTTTGTTCTTCAAGTTTAAGTGAACAATGAGCCCCAATGGTTAATCCTTTATCGGTAATTATTTGTAACTTTCGACAAGTAGAACAATGAATGGAACAGGTAGACGGTTGAAATCCCTGTATATATTGCTTCCATATAGTCTAAGAAACATGTACGCAAAGCATCCAAACAGTACCATTCGCCAATTTTTTGTCCTTCAAGTTTAACTGAAAAATGAGCCCCATTGTTAATCCTTTATCGGAAATTATTTGTAACTTTCGACAAGTAGAACAATGAATGGAACATGTAAACGGTTGAAATCTTTGTATATTGCTTCTATATAACCTAATAAACATATATGCAAAGCATCCAAAGAGTACCATTCGCCAATTTTTTGTTCTTCAAGGTTAAGTGAACAATGAGCCACATTGTTAATCCTTTATCGGAAACTATTTGTAACTTTCTACAAGTAGATCAATAATTGGAACACGTAGACGGTTGAAATGTTTGTATATATTGCTTCTATATAGACTAAGAAACATATATGCAAAGCATCCAAACAGTACCATTCGCCAATTTTTTGTTCTTCAAGTTTAAGTGAACAACGAGCCCCATTGATAATCATGAAACGGAAATTATTTGTAACTTTCGACATGTAGAACAATGAATGGTACAGGTAGACGGTTGAAATCATTATATATATTGCTTCTATATAGTCTAAGAAACATATATGCATAGCATCCACACAGTACAATTCGCCAATTTTTTGTTCTTCAAGCTTAAGTGAACAATGAGCCCCAATGGTTAATCCTTTATCGGAAATTATTTGTAACTTTCGACAAGTAGAACAATGATTGGAACACGTAGACGGTTGGAATCTTTGTATATATTGCTTCTATATAGACTAAGAAACATATATGCAAAGCATCCAAACAGTACAATTCGCCAATTTATTGTTCTTCAAGTTTAAGTGAACAACGAGCCCCATTGTTAATCCTTTAAAGGAAATTATTTGTAAATTTCGACAAGTAGAAAAATGATTGGAACACGTAGACGGTTGAAATCTTTGTATATATTGCTTCCATATAGTCTAAGAAACATGTACGCAAAGCATCCAAACAGTACAATTAGCCAATTTTTTGTTCTTCAAGTTTAAGTGAACAATGAGCCCCAATGGTTAATCCTTTATCGGTAATTATTTGTAACTTTCGACAAGTAGAACAATGAATGGAACAGGTAGACGGTTGAAATCCTTGTATATATTGCGTCTATATAGTCTAAGAAACATATATGCAAAGCATCCAAACAGTACCATTCGCCAATTTTTTGTTCTTCAAGTTTAAGTGAACTACGAGCCCCATTGTTAATCCTTTAAAGGAAATTATTTGTAACTTTCGACAAGTAGAACAATGATTGGAACACGTAGACGGTAGAAATCTTTGTATATATTGCTTCCATATAGTCTAAGAAACATGTACGCAAAGCATCCAAACAGTACCATTCGCCAATTTTTTGTTCTTCAAGTTTAAGTGAACAATGAGCCCCAATGGTTAATCCTTTATCGGAAATTATTTGTAATTTTCGACAAGTAGAACAATGAATGGAACAGTTAGACGGTTGAAATATTTGTATATATTGCTTCTATATAATCTAAGAAACATATATGCAAAGCATCTAAACAGTAACAATCGCCAATTTTTTGATCTTCAAGTTTAAGTGAACAGCGAGCCCCATTGATAATCATGAAATGGAAATTATTTGTAACTTTCTAGAAGTAGAACAATGAATAGTACAGGTAGACGGGTGAAATCTTTCTAAATATTGCTTCTAAATAGTCTAAGAAACATCTATGCAAAGCATCCAAACAGTACAATTCGCCAATTTTTTGTTCTTCAAGTTTAAGTGAACTACGAGCCCCATTGTTAATCCTTTAAAGGAAATTATTTGTAAATTTCGACAAGTAGAACAATGAATGGATCATGTAGACGGTTGAAAAAATTGTATATATTGCTTCTATATAGTCTACGAAACATATATGCAAAGCATCCAAACAGTACAATTCGCCTTTTTTTTGTACTTCAAGTTTAAGTGAACTACGAGCCCCATTGTTAATCCTTTAACGGAAATTAATTGTAACTTTCGACAAGTAGAACAATGAATGGAACAGGTAGACGGTTGAAATCTTTGTATATATTGCTTCTATATTGTCTAAGAAACATATATGCAAAGCATCCAAACAGTACAATTCGCCAATTTATTGTTCTTCAAGTTTAAGTGAACAACGAGCCCCATTGTTAATCCTTTAAAGGAAATTATTTGTAACTTTCGACAAGTAGAACAATGAATGGAACAGGTAGACGGTTGAAATCTTTGTATATATTGCTTCTATATAGTCTAAGAAACATAAATGCAAAGCATCCAAACAGTACAATTCGCCAATTTTTTGTTCTTCAAGTTTAAGTGAACAATGAGCCCCAATGGTTAATCCTTTATCGGAAATTATTTGTAAATTTCGACAAGTAGAACAATGAATGGAACTGGTAGCCGGTTGAAATCTTTGTATATATTGCTTCTATATAGTCTAAGAAACATATATGCAAAGCATCCAAACAGTACAATTCGCCAATTTTTTGTTCTTCAAGTTTAAGTGAACAATGAGCCCCAATGGTTAATCCTTTATCGGTAATTATTTGTAACTTTCGACAAGTAGAACAATGAATGGAACAGGTAGACGGTTGAAATCCCTGTATATATTGCTTCCATATAGTCTAAGAAACATGTACGCTAAGCATCCAAACAGTACCATTCGCCAATTTTTTGTCCTTCAAGTTTAAGTGAAAAACGAGCCCCATTGTTAATCCTTTATCGGAAATTATTTGTAACTTTCGACAAGTAGAACAATGAATGGAACATGTAAACGGTTGAAATCTTTGTATATATTGCTTCTATATAACCTAATAAACATATATGCAAAGCATCCAAAGAGTACCATTCGCCAATTTTTTGTTCTTCAAGGTTAAGTGAACAATGAGCCACATTGTTAATCCTTTATCGGAAACTATTTGTAACTTTCTACAAGTAGATCAATAATTGGAACACGTAGACGGTTGAAATCTTTGTATATATTGCTTCTATATAGACTAAGAAACATATATGCAAAGCATCCAAACAGTACCATTCGCCAATTTTTTGTTCTTCAAGTTTAAGTGAACAACGAGCCCCATTGATAATCATGAAACGGAAATTATTTGTAACTTTCGACATGTAGAACAATGAATGGTACAGGTAGACGGTTGAAATCATTATATATATTGCTTCTATATAGTCTAAGAAACATATATGCATAGCATCCACACAGTACAATTCGCCAATTTTTTGTTCTTCAAGCTTAAGTGAACAATGAGCCCCAATGGTTAATCCTTTATCGGAAATTATTTGTAACTTTCGACAAGTAGAACAATGATTGGAACACGTAGACGGTTGGAATCTTTGTATATATTGCTTCTATATAGACTAAGAAACATATATGCAAAGCATCCAAACAGTACAATTCGCCAATTTATTGTTCTTCAAGTTTAAGTGAACAACGAGCCCCATTGTTAATCCTTTAAAGGAAATTATTTGTAAATTTCGACAAGTAGAAAAATGATTGGAACACGTAGACGGTTGAAATCTTTGTATATATTGCTTCCATATAGTCTAAGAAACATGTACGCAAAGCATCCAAACAGTACAATTAGCCAATTTTTTGTTCTTCAAGTTTAAGTGAACAATGAGCCCCAATGGTTAATCCTTTATCGGTAATTATTTGTAACTTTCGACAAGTAGAACAATGAATGGAACAGGTAGACGGTTGAAATCCTTGTATATATTGCGTCTATATAGTCTAAGAAACATATATGCAAAGCATCCAAACAGTACCATTCGCCAATTTTTTGTTCTTCAAGTTTAAGTGAACTACGAGCCCCATTGTTAATCCTTTAAAGGAAATTATTTGTAACTTTCGACAAGTAGAACAATGATTGGAACACGTAGACGGTAGAAATCTTTGTATATATTGCTTCCATATAGTCTAAGAAACATGTACGCAAAGCATCCAAACAGTACCATTCGCCAATTTTTTGTTCTTCAAGTTTAAGTGAACAATGAGCCCCAATGGTTAATCCTTTATCGGAAATTATTTGTAATTTTCGACAAGTAGAACAATGAATGGAACAGTTAGACGGTTGAAATATTTGTATATATTGCTTCTATATAATCTAAGAAACATATATGCAAAGCATCTAAACAGTAACAATCGCCAATTTTTTGATCTTCAAGTTTAAGTGAACAGCGAGCCCCATTGATAATCATGAAATGGAAATTATTTGTAACTTTCTAGAAGTAGAACAATGAATAGTACAGGTAGACGGGTGAAATCTTTCTAAATATTGCTTCTAAATAGTCTAAGAAACATCTATGCAAAGCATCCAAACAGTACAATTCGCCAATTTTTTGTTCTTCAAGTTTAAGTGAACTACGAGCCCCATTGTTAATCCTTTAAAGGAAATTATTTGTAAATTTCGACAAGTAGAACAATGAATGGATCATGTAGACGGTTGAAAAATTGTATATATTGCTTCTATATAGTCTACGAAACATATATGCAAAGCATCCAAACAGTACAATTCGCCTTTTTTTTGTACTTCAAGTTTAAGTGAACTACGAGCCCCATTGTTAATCCTTTAACGGAAATTAATTGTAACTTTCGACAAGTAGAACAATGAATGGAACAGGTAGACGGTTGAAATCTTTGTATATATTGCTTCTATATTGTCTAAGAAACATATATGCAAAGCATCCAAACAGTACAATTCGCCAATTTATTGTTCTTCAAGTTTAAGTGAACAACGAGCCCCATTGTTAATCCTTTAAAGGAAATTATTTGTAACTTTCGACAAGTAGAACAATGAATGGAACAGGTAGACGGTTGAAATCTTTGTATATATTGCTTCTATATAGTCTAAGAAACATAAATGCAAAGCATCCAAACAGTACAATTCGCCAATTTTTTGTTCTTCAAGTTTAAGTGAACAATGAGCCCCAATGGTTAATCCTTTATCGGAAATTATTTGTAAATTTCGACAAGTAGAACAATGAATGGAACTGGTAGCCGGTTGAAATCTTTGTATATATTGCTTCTATATAGTCTAAGAAACATATATGCAAAGCATCCAAACAGTACAATTCGCCAATTTTTTGTTCTTCAAGTTTAAGTGAACAATGAGCCCCAATGGTTAATCCTTTATCGGTAATTATTTGTAACTTTCGACAAGTAGAACAATGAATGGAACAGGTAGACGGTTGCAATCCCTGTATATATTGCTTCCATATAGTCTAAGAAACATGTACGCAAAGCATCCAAACAGTACCATTCGCCAATTTTTTGTCCTTCAAGTTTAAGTGAAAAATGAGCCCCATTGTTAATCCTTTATCGGAAATTATTTGTAACTTTCGACAAGTAGAACAATGAATGGAACAGGTAGACGGTTGAAATCTTTGTATATATTGCTTCTATATAGTCTAACAAACATATATGCAAAGCATCCAAACAGTACAATTCGCCAATTTTTTGTTCTTCAAGTTTAAGTGAACAATGAGCCCCAATGGTTAATCCTTTATCGGTAATTATTTGTAACTTTCGACAAGTAGAACAATGAATGGAACTGGTAGACGGTTGAAATCTTTGTATATATTGCTTCGATATAATCTAAGAAACATATATGCAAAGCAACTAAACAGTAACAATCGCCAATTTTTTGATCTTCAAGTTTAAGTGAACAGCGAGCCCCATTGATAATCATGAAATGGAAACTATTTGTAACTTTCTACAAGTAGAACAATGAATAGTACAGGTAGACGTGTGAAATCTTTCTATATATTGCTTCTAAATAGTCTAAGAAACATCTATGCAAAGCATCCAAACAGTACAATTCGCCAATTTTTTGTTCTTCAAGTTTAAGTGAACTACGAGCCCCATTGTTAATCCTTTAAAGGAAATTATTTGTAAATTTCGACAAGTAGAACAATGAATGGATCATGTAGACGGTTGAAAAAATTGTATATATTGCTTCTATATAGTCTACGAAACATATATGCAAAGCATCCAAACAGTACAATTCGCCTTTTTTTTGTACTTCAAGTTTAAGTGAACTACGAGCCCCATTGTTAATCCTTTAACGGAAATTAATTGTAACTTTCGACAAGTAGAACAATGAATGGAACAGGTAGACGGTTGAAATCTTTGTATATATTGCTTCTATATAGTCTAAGAAACATATATGCAAAGCATCCAAACAGTACAATTCGCCAATTTATTGTTCTTCAAGTTTAAGTGAACAACGAGCCCCATTGTTAATCCTTTAAAGGAAATTATTTGTAACTTTCGACAAGTAGAACGATGAATGGAACAGGTAGACGGTTGAAATCTTTGTATATATTGCTTCTATATAGTCTAAGAAACATAAATGCAAAGCATCCAAACAGTACAATTCGCCAATTTTTTGTTCTTCAAGTTTAAGTGAACAATGAGCCCCAATGGTTAATCCTTTATCGGAAATTATTTGTAAATTTCGACAAGTAGAACAATGAATGGAACTGGTAGCCGGTTGAAATCTTTGTATATATTGCTTCTATATAGTCTAAGAAACATAAATGCAAAGCATCCAAACAGTACAATTCGCCAATTTTTTGTTCTTCAAGTTTAAGTGAACAATGAGCCCCATTGTTAATCCTTTATCGGAAATTATTTGTAACTTTCGACAAGTAGAACAATGAATGGAACAGGTAGACGGTTGAAATCTTTGTATATATTGCTTCTATATAGTCTAAGAAACATATATGCAAAGCATCCAAACAGTACAATTCGCCAATTTTTTGTTCTTCAAGTTTAAGTAAACTACGATCCCCATTGTTAATCCCTTAACGGAAATTATTTGTAACTTTCGACAAGTAGAACAATGAATGGAACAGGTAGACGGTTGAAATCATTGTATATATTGCTTCTATATAGTCTAAGAAACATATATGCAAAGCATCCAAACAGTACAATTCGCCAATTTTTTGTTCTTCAAGTTTAAGTGAACAATGAGCCCCAATGGTTAATCCTTTATCGGTAATTATTTGTAACTTTCGACAAGTAGAACAATGAATGGAACAGGTAGACGGTTGAAATCCTTGTATATATTGCTTCCATATAGTCTAAGAAACATGTACGCAAAGCATCCAAACAGTACCATTCGCCAATTTTTTGTCCTTCAAGTTTAAGTAAACAATGAGCCCCATTGTTAATCCTTTATCGGAAATTATTTGTAACTTTCGACAAGTAGAACAATGAATGGAACAGGTAGACGGTTGAAATCTTTATATATATTGCTTCTATATAGTCTATGAAACATATATGCAAAGCATCCAAACAGTACAATTCGCCAATTTTTTGTTCTTCAAGTTTAAGTGAACAATGAGCCCCAATGGTTAATCCTTTATCGGTAATTATTTGTAACTTTCGACAAGTAGAACAATGAATGGAACTGGTAGACGGTTGAAATCTTTGTATATATTGCTTCTATATAATCTAAGAAACATATATGCAAAGCATCTAAACAGTAACAATCGCCAATTTTTTGATCTTCAAGTTTAAGTGAACAGCGAGCCCCATTGATAATCATGAAATGGAAACTATTTGTAACTTTCTACAAGTCGAACAATGAATAGTACCGGTAGACGGGTGAAATCTTTCTATATATTGCTTCTAAATAGTCTAAGAAACATCTATGCAAAGCATCCAAACAGTACAATTCGCCAATTTTTTGTTCTTCAAGTTTAAGTAAACTACGATCCCCATTGTTAATCCCTTAACGGAAATTATTTGCAACTTTCGACAAGTAGAACAATGAATGGAACAGGTAGACGGTTGAAATCTTTGTATATATTGCTTCTATATAGTCTAAGAAACATATATGCAAAGCATCCAAACAGTACAATTCGCCAATTTTTTGTTCTTCAAGTTTAAGTGAACAATGAGCCCCAATGGTTAATCCTTTATCGGTAATTATTTGTAACTTTCGACAAGTAGAACAATGAATGGAACAGGTAGACGGTTGAAATCCTTGTATATATTGCTTCCATATAGTCTAAGAAACATGTACGCAAAGCATCCAAACAGTACCATTCGCCAATTTTTTGTCCTTCAAGTTTAAGTGAAAAATGAGCCCCATTGTTAATCCTTTATCGGAAATTATTTGTAACTTTCGACAAGTAGAACAATGAATGGATCAGGTAGACGGTTGAAATCTTTGTATATATTGCTTCTATATAGTCTAACAAACATATATGCAAAGCATCCAAACAGTACAAATCGCCAATTTTTGTTCTTCAAGTTTAAGTGAACAATGAGCCCCAATGGTTAATCCTTTATCGGTAATTATTTGTAACTTTCGACAAGTAGAACAATGAATGGAACTGGTAGACGGTTGAAATCTTTGTATATATTGCTTCGATATAATCTAAGAAACATATATGCAAAGCAACTAAACAGTAACAATCGCCAATTTTTTGATCTTCAAGTTTAAGTGAACAGCGAGCCCCATTGATAATCATGAAATGGAAACTATTTGTAACTTTCTACAAGTAGAACAATGAATAGTACAGGTAGACGTGTGAAATCTTACTATATATTGCTTCTAAATAGTCTAAGAAACATCTATGCAAAGCATCCAAACAGTACAATTCGCCAATTTTTTGTTCTTCAAGTTTAAGTAAACTACGATCCCCATTGTTAATCCCTTAACGGAAATTATTTGTAACTTTCGACAAGTAGAACAATGAATGGAACAGGTAGACGGTTGAAATCATTGTATATATTGCTTCTATATAGTCTAAGAAACATATATGCAAAGCATCCAAACAGTATAATTCGCCAATTTTTTGTTCTTCAAGTTTAAGTGAACAATGAGCCCCAATGGTTAATCCTTTATCGGTAATTATTTGTAACTTTCGACAAGTAGAACAATGAATGGAACCGGTAGACGGTTGAAATCCTTGTATATATTGCTTCCATATAGTCTAAGAAACATGTACGCAAAGCATCCAAACAGTACCATTCGCCAATTTTTTGTCCTTCAAGTTTAAGTAAACAATGAGCCCCATTGTTAATCCCTTAACGGAAATTATTTGTAACTTTCGACAAGTAGAACAATGAATGGAACAGGTAGACGGTTGAAATCATTGTATATATTGCTTCTATATAGTCTAAGAAACATATATGCAAAGCATCCAAACAGTACAATTCGCCAATTTTTTGTTCTTCAAGTTTAAGTGAACTACGAGCCCCATTGTTAATCCTTTAACGGAAATTAATTGTAATTTTCGACAAGTAGAACAATGAATGGAACATGTAAACGGTTGAAATCTTTGTATATATTGCTTCTATATAATCTAAGAAACATATATGCAAAGCATCCACACAGTACCATTCGCCAATTTTTTGTCCTTCAAGTTTAAGTGAAAAATGAGCCCCATTGTTAATCCTTTATCGGAAATTATTTGTAACTTTCGACAAGTAGAACAATGAATGGAACTGGTAGACGGTTGAAATCTTTGTATATATTGCTTCTATATAATCTAAGAAACATATATGCAAAGCATCTAAACAGTAACAATCGCCAATTTTTTGATCTTCAAGTTTAAGTGAACAGCGAGCCCAATTGATAATCATGAAATGGAAACTATTTGTAACTTTCTACAAGTAGAACAATGAATAGTACAGGTAGACGTGTGAAATCTTTCTATATATTGCTTCTAAATAGTCTAAGAAACATCTATGCAAAGCATCCAAACAGTACAATTCGCCTTTTTTTTGTACTTCAAGTTTAAGTGAACTACGAGCCCCATTGTTAATCCTTTAAAGGAAATTAATTGTAACTTTCGACAAGTAGAACAATGAATGGAACAGGTAGACGGTTGAAATCTTTGTATATATTGCTTCTATATAGTCTAAGAAACATATATGCAAAGCATCCAAACAGTACAATTCGCCAATTTATTGTTCTTCAAGTTTAAGTGAACAACGAGCCCCATTGTTAATCCTTTAAAGGAAATTATTTGTAACTTTCGACAAGTAGAACAATGAATGGAACAGGTAGACGGTTGAAATCTTTGTATATATTGCTTCTATATAGTCTAAGAAACATAAATGCAAAGCATCCAAACAGTACAATTCGCCAATTTTTTGTTCTTCAAGTTTAAGTGAACAATGAGCCCCAATGGTTAATCCTTTATCGGAAATTATTTGTAAATTTCGACAAGTAGAACAATGAATGGAACTGGTAGCCGGTTGAAATCTTTGTATATATTGCTTCTATATAGTCTAAGAAACATATATGCAAAGCATCCAAACAGTACAATTCGCCAATTTTTTGTTCTTCAAGTTTAAGTGAACAATGAGCCCCAATGGTTAATCCTTTATCGGTAATTATTTGTAACTTTCGACAAGTAGAACAACGAATGGAACAGGTAGACGGTTGAAATCCCTGTATATATTGCTTCCATATAGTCTAAGAAACATGTACGCAAAGCATCCAAACAGTACCATTCGCCAATTTTTTGTCCTTCAAGTTTAAGTGAAAAATGAGCCCCATTGTTAATCCTTTATCGGAAATTATTTGTAACTTTCGACAAGTAGAACAATGAATGGAACATGTAAACGGTTGAAATCTTTGTATATTGCTTCTATATAACCTAATAAACATATATGCAAAGCATCCAAAGAGTACCATTCGCCAATTTTTTGTTCTTCAAGGTTAAGTGAACAATGAGCCACATTGTTAATCCTTTATCGGAAACTATTTGTAACTTTCTACAAGTAGATCAATAATTGGAACACGTAGACGGTTGAAATCTTTGTATATATTGCTTCTATATAGACTAAGAAACATATATGCAAAGCATCCAAACAGTACCATTCGCCAATTTTTTGTTCTTCAAGTTTAAGTGAACAACGAGCCCCATTGATAATCATGAAACGGAAATTATTTGTAACTTTCGACATGTAGAACAATGAATGGTACAGGTAGACGGTTGAAATCATTATATATATTGCTTCTATATAGTCTAAGAAACATATATGCATAGCATCCACACAGTACAATTCGCCAATTTTTTGTTCTTCAAGCTTAAGTGAACAATGAGCCCCAATGGTTAATCCTTTATCGGAAATTATTTGTAACTTTCGACAAGTAGAACAATGATTGGAACACGTAGACGGTTGGAATCTTTGTATATATTGCTTCTATATAGACTAAGAAACATATATGCAAAGCATCCAAACAGTACAATTCGCCAATTTATTGTTCTTCAAGTTTAAGTGAACAACGAGCCCCATTGTTAATCCTTTAAAGGAAATTATTTGTAAATTTCGACAAGTAGAAAAATGATTGGAACACGTAGACCGTTGAAATCTTTGTATATATTGCTTCCATATAGTCTAAGAAACATGTACGCAAAGCATCCAAACAGTACAATTAGCCAATTTTTTGTTCTTCAAGTTTAAGTGAACAATGAGCCCCAATGGTTAATCCTTTATCGGTAATTATTTGTAACTTTCGACAAGTAGAACAATGAATGGAACAGGTAGACGGTTGAAATCCTTGTATATATTGCGTCTATATAGTCTAAGAAACATATATGCAAAGCATCCAAACAGTACCATTCGCCAATTTTTTGTTCTTCAAGTTTAAGTGAACTACGAGCCCCATTGTTAATCCTTTAAAGGAAATTATTTGTAACTTTCGACAAGTGGAACAATGATTGGAACACGTAGACGGTAGAAATCTTTGTATATATTGCTTCCATATAGTCTAAGAAACATGTACGCAAAGCATCCAAACAGTACCATTCGCCAATTTTTTGTTCTTCAAGTTTAAGTGAACAATGAGCCCCAATGGTTAATCCTTTATCGGAAATTATTTGTAATTTTCGACAAGTAGAACAATGAATGGAACAGTTAGACGGTTGAAATATTTGTATATATTGCTTCTATATAATCTAAGAAACATATATGCAAAGCATCTAAACAGTAACAATCGCCAATTTTTTGATCTTCAAGTTTAAGTGAACAGCGAGCCCCATTGATAATCATGAAATGGAAATTATTTGTAACTTTCTAGAAGTAGAACAATGAATAGTACAGGTAGACGGGTGAAATCTTTCTAAATATTGCTTCTAAATAGTCTAAGAAACATCTATGCAAAGCATCCAAACAGTACAATTCGCCAATTTTTTGTTCTTCAAGTTTAAGTGAACTACGAGCCCCATTGTTAATCCTTTAAAGTAAATTATTTGTAAATTTCGACAAGTAGAACAATGAATGGATCATGTAGACGGTTGAAAAAATTGTATATATTGCTTCTATATAGTCTACAAAACATATATGCAAAGCATCCAAACAGTACAATTCGCCTTTTTTTTGTACTTCAAGTTTAAGTGAACTACGAGCCCCATTGTTAATCCTTTAACGGAAATTAATTGTAACTTTCGACAAGTAGAACAATGAATGGAACAGGTAGACGGTTGAAATCTTTGTATATATTGCTTCTATATTGTCTAAGAAACATATATGCAAAGCATCCAAACAGTACAATTCGCCAATTTATTGTTCTTCAAGTTTAAGTGAACAACGAGCCCCATTGTTAATCCTTTAAAGGAAATTATTTGTAACTTTCGACAAGTAGAACAATGAATGGAACAGGTAGACGGTTGAAATCTTTGTATATATTGCTTCTATATAGTCTAAGAAACATAAATGCAAAGCATCCAAACAGTACAATTCGCCAATTTTTTGTTCTTCAAGTTTAAGTGAACAATGAGCCCCAATGGTTAATCCTTTATCGGAAATTATTTGTAAATTTCGACAAGTAGAACAATGAATGGAACTGGTAGCCGGTTGAAATCTTTGTATATATTGCTTCTATATAGTCTAAGAAACATATATGCAAAGCATCCAAACAGTACAATTCGCCAATTTTTTGTTCTTCAAGTTTAAGTGAACAATGAGCCCCAATGGTTAATCCTTTATCGGTAATTATTTGTAACTTTCGACAAGTAGAACAATGAATGGAACAGGTAGACGGTTGAAATCCCTGTATATATTGCTTCCATATAGTCTAAGAAACATGTACGCAAAGCATCCAAACAGTACCATTCGCCAATTTTTTGTCCTTCAAGTTTAAGTGAAAAATGAGCCCCATTGTTAATCCTTTATCGGAAATTATTTGTAACTTTCGACAAGTAGAACAATGAATGGAACATGTAAACGGTTGAAATCTTTGTATATATTGCTTCTATATAACCTAATAAACATATATGCAAAGCATCCAAAGAGTACCATTCGCCAATTTTTTGTTCTTCAAGGTTAAGTGAACAATGAGCCACATTGTTAATCCTTTATCGGAAACTATTTGTAACTTTCTACAAGTAGATCAATAATTGGAACACGTAGACGGTTGAAATCTTTGTATATATTGCTTCTATATAGACTAAGAAACATATATGCAAAGCATCCAAACAGTACCATTCGCCAATTTTTTGTTCTTCAAGTTTAAGTGAACAACGAGCCCCATTGATAATCATGAAACGGAAATTATTTGTAACTTTCGACATGTAGAACAATGAATGGTACAGGTAGACGGTTGAAATCATTATATATATTGCTTCTATATAGTCTAAGAAACATATATGCATAGCATCCACACAGTACAATTCGCCAATTTTTTGTTCTTCAAGCTTAAGTGAACAATGAGCCCCAATGGTTAATCCTTTATCGGAAATTATTTGTAACTTTCGACAAGTAGAACAATGATTGGAACACGTAGACGGTTGGAATCTTTGTATATATTGCTTCTATATAGACTAAGAAACATATATGCAAAGCATCCAAACAGTACAATTCGCCAATTTATTGTTCTTCAAGTTTAAGTGAACAACGAGCCCCATTGTTAATCCTTTAAAGGAAATTATTTGTAAATTTCGACAAGTAGAAAAATGATTGGAACACGTAGACCGTTGAAATCTTTGTATATATTGCTTCCATATAGTCTAAGAAACATGTACGCAAAGCATCCAAACAGTACAATTAGCCAATTTTTTGTTCTTCAAGTTTAAGTGAACAATGAGCCCCAATGGTTAATCCTTTATCGGTAATTATTTGTAACTTTCGACAAGTAGAACAATGAATGGAACAGGTAGACGGTTGAAATCCTTGTATATATTGCGTCTATATAGTCTAAGAAACATATATGCAAAGCATCCAAACAGTACCATTCGCCAATTTTTTGTTCTTCAAGTTTAAGTGAACTACGAGCCCCATTGTTAATCCTTTAAAGGAAATTATTTGTAACTTTCGACAAGTGGAACAATGATTGGAACACGTAGACGGTAGAAATCTTTGTATATATTGCTTCCATATAGTCTAAGAAACATGTACGCAAAGCATCCAAACAGTACCATTCGCCAATTTTTTGTTCTTCAAGTTTAAGTGAACAATGAGCCCCAATGGTTAATCCTTTATCGGAAATTATTTGTAATTTTCGACAAGTAGAACAATGAATGGAACAGTTAGACGGTTGAAATATTTGTATATATTGCTTCTATATAATCTAAGAAACATATATGCAAAGCATCTAAACAGTAACAATCGCCAATTTTTTGATCTTCAAGTTTAAGTGAACAGCGAGCCCCATTGATAATCATGAAATGGAAATTATTTGTAACTTTCTAGAAGTAGAACAATGAATAGTACAGGTAGACGGGTGAAATCTTTCTAAATATTGCTTCTAAATAGTCTAAGAAACATCTATGCAAAGCATCCAAACAGTACAATTCGCCAATTTTTTGTTCTTCAAGTTTAAGTGAACTACGAGCCCCATTGTTAATCCTTTAAAGGAAATTATTTGTAAATTTCGACAAGTAGAACAATGAATGGATCATGTAGACGGTTGAAAAATTGTATATATTGCTTCTATATAGTCTACGAAACATATATGCAAAGCATCCAAACAGTACAATTCGCCTTTTTTTTGTACTTCAAGTTTAAGTGAACTACGAGCCCCATTGTTAATCCTTTAACGGAAATTAATTGTAACTTTCGACAAGTAGAACAATGAATGGAACAGGTAGACGGTTGAAATCTTTGTATATATTGCTTCTATATTGTCTAAGAAACATATATGCAAAGCATCCAAACAGTACAATTCGCCAATTTATTGTTCTTCAAGTTTAAGTGAACAACGAGCCCCATTGTTAATCCTTTAAAGGAAATTATTTGTAACTTTCGACAAGTAGAACAATGAATGGAACAGGTAGACGGTTGAAATCTTTGTATATATTGCTTCTATATAGTCTAAGAAACATAAATGCAAAGCATCCAAACAGTACAATTCGCCAATTTTTTGTTCTTCAAGTTTAAGTGAACAATGAGCCCCAATGGTTAATCCTTTATCGGAAATTATTTGTAAATTTCGACAAGTAGAACAATGAATGGAACTGGTAGCCGGTTGAAATCTTTGTATATATTGCTTCTATATAGTCTAAGAAACATATATGCAAAGCATCCAAACAGTACAATTCGCCAATTTTTTGTTCTTCAAGTTTAAGTGAACAATGAGCCCCAATGGTTAATCCTTTATCGGTAATTATTTGTAACTTTCGACAAGTAGAACAATGAATGGAACAGGTAGACGGTTGAAATCCCTGTATATATTGCTTCCATATAGTCTAAGAAACATGTACGCAAAGCATCCAAACAGTACCATTCGCCAATTTTTTGTCCTTCAAGTTTAAGTGAAAAATGAGCCCCATTGTTAATCCTTTATCGGAAATTATTTGTAACTTTCGACAAGTAGAACAATGAATGGAACAGGTAGACGGTTGAAATCTTTGTATATATTGCTTCTATATAGTCTAACAAACATATATGCAAAGCATCCAAACAGTACAATTCGCCAATTTTTTGTTCTTCAAGTTTAAGTGAACAATGAGCCCCAATGGTTAATCCTTTATCGGTAATTATTTGTAACTTTCGACAAGTAGAACAATGAATGGAACTGGTAGACGGTTGAAATCTTTGTATATATTGCTTCGATATAATCTAAGAAACATATATGCAAAGCAACTAAACAGTAACAATCGCCAATTTTTTGATCTTCAAGTTTAAGTGAACAGCGAGCCCCATTGATAATCATGAAATGGAAACTATTTGTAACTTTCTACAAGTAGAACAATGAATAGTACAGGTAGACGTGTGAAATCTTTCTATATATTGCTTCTAAATAGTCTAAGAAACATCTATGCAAAGCATCCAAACAGTACAATTCGCCAATTTTTTGTTCTTCAAGTTTAAGTGAACTACGAGCCCCATTGTTAATCCTTTAAAGGAAATTATTTGTAAATTTCGACAAGTAGAACAATGAATGGATCATGTAGACGGTTGAAAAAATTGTATATATTGCTTCTATATAGTCTACGAAACATATATGCAAAGCATCCAAACAGTACAATTCGCCTTTTTTTTGTACTTCAAGTTTAAGTGAACTACGAGCCCCATTGTTAATCCTTTAACGGAAATTAATTGTAACTTTCGACAAGTAGAACAATGAATGGAACAGGTAGACGGTTGAAATCTTTGTATATATTGCTTCTATATAGTCTAAGAAACATATATGCAAAGCATCCAAACAGTACAATTCGCCAATTTTTTGTTCTTCAAGTTTAAGTGAACTACGAGCCCCATTGTTAATCCTTTAAAGGAAATTATTTGTAAATTTCGACAAGTAGAACAATGAATGGATCATGTAGACGGTTGAAAAAATTGTATATATTGCTTCTATATAGTCTACGAAACATATATGCAAAGCATCCAAACAGTACAATTCGCCTTTTTTTTGTACTTCAAGTTTAAGTGAACTACGAGCCCCATTGTTAATCCTTTAACGGAAATTAATTGTAACTTTCGACAAGTAGAACAATGAATGGAACAGGTAGACGGTTGAAATCTTTGTATATATTGCTTCTATATAGTCTAAGAAACATATATGCAAAGCATCCAAACAGTACAATTCGCCAATTTATTGTTCTTCAAGTTTAAGTGAACAACGAGCCCCATTGTTAATCCTTTAAAGGAAATTATTTGTAACTTTCGACAAGTAGAACGATGAATGGAACAGGTAGACGGTTGAAATCTTTGTATATATTGCTTCTATATAGTCTAAGAAACATAAATGCAAAGCATCCAAACAGTACAATTCGCCAATTTTTTGTTCTTCAAGTTTAAGTGAACAATGAGCCCCAATGGTTAATCCTTTATCGGAAATTATTTGTAAATTTCGACAAGTAGAACAATGAATGGAACTGGTAGCCGGTTGAAATCTTTGTATATATTGCTTCTATATAGTCTAAGAAACATAAATGCAAAGCATCCAAACAGTACAATTCGCCAATTTTTTGTTCTTCAAATTTAAGTGAACAATGAGCCCCATTGTTAATCCTTTATCGGAAATTATTTGTAACTTTCGACAAGTAGAACAATGAATGGAACAGGTAGACGGTTGAAATCTTTGTATATATTGCTTCTATATAGTCTAAGAAACATATATGCAAAGCATCCAAACAGTACAATTCGCCAATTTTTTGTTCTTCAAGTTTAAGTAAACTACGATCCCCATTGTTAATCCCTTAACGGAAATTATTTGTAACTTTCGACAAGTAGAACAATGAATGGAACAGGTAGACGGTTGAAATCATTGTATATATTGCTTCTATATAGTCTAAGAAACATATATGCAAAGCATCCAAACAGTACAATTCGCCAATTTTTTGTTCTTCAAGTTTAAGTGAACAATGAGCCCCAATGGTTAATCCTTTATCGGTAATTATTTGTAACTTTCGACAAGTAGAACAATGAATGGAACAGGTAGACGGTTGAAATCCTTGTATATATTGCTTCCATATAGTCTAAGAAACATGTACGCAAAGCATCCAAACAGTACCATTCGCCAATTTTTTGTCCTTCAAGTTTAAGTAAACAATGAGCCCCATTGTTAATCCTTTATCGGAAATTATTTGTAACTTTCGACAAGTAGAACAATGAATGGAACAGGTAGACGGTTGAAATCTTTATATATATTGCTTCTATATAGTCTATGAAACATATATGCAAAGCATCCAAACAGTACAATTCGCCAATTTTTTGTTCTTCAAGTTTAAGTGAACAATGAGCCCCAATGGTTAATCCTTTATCGGTAATTATTTGTAACTTTCGACAAGTAGAACAATGAATGGAACTGGTAGACGGTTGAAATCTTTGTATATATTGCTTCTATATAATCTAAGAAACATATATGCAAAGCATCTAAACAGTAACAATCGCCAATTTTTTGATCTTCAAGTTTAAGTGAACAGCGAGCCCCATTGATAATCATGAAATGGAAACTATTTGTAACTTTCTACAAGTCGAACAATGAATAGTA
This sequence comes from Cerceris ruficornis, assembly GCA_963989415.1. NCBI lineage: Eukaryota > Metazoa > Arthropoda > Insecta > Hymenoptera > Crabronidae > Cerceris > Cerceris ruficornis. Next base: position 3,291,682 of record CAXDIW010000229.1, on the reverse strand, counting down.
CCGGTAGACGGGTGAAATCTTTCTATATATTGCTTCTAAATAGTCTAAGAAACATCTATGCAAAGCATCCAAACAGTACAATTCGCCAATTTTTTGTTCTTCAAGTTTAAGTAAACTACGATCCCCATTGTTAATCCCTTAACGGAAATTATTTGCAACTTTCGACAAGTAGAACAATGAATGGAACAGGTAGACGGTTGAAATCTTTGTATATATTGCTTCTATATAGTCTAAGAAACATATATGCAAAGCATCCAAACAGTACAATTCGCCAATTTTTTGTTCTTCAAGTTTAAGTGAACAATGAGCCCCAATGGTTAATCCTTTATCGGTAATTATTTGTAACTTTCGACAAGTAGAACAATGAATGGAACAGGTAGACGGTTGAAATCCTTGTATATATTGCTTCCATATAGTCTAAGAAACATGTACGCAAAGCATCCAAACAGTACCATTCGCCAATTTTTTGTCCTTCAAGTTTAAGTGAAAAATGAGCCCCATTGTTAATCCTTTATCGGAAATTATTTGTAACTTTCGACAAGTAGAACAATGAATGGATCAGGTAGACGGTTGAAATCTTTGTATATATTGCTTCTATATAGTCTAACAAACATATATGCAAAGCATCCAAACAGTACAAATCGCCAATTTTTGTTCTTCAAGTTTAAGTGAACAATGAGCCCCAATGGTTAATCCTTTATCGGTAATTATTTGTAACTTTCGACAAGTAGAACAATGAATGGAACTGGTAGACGGTTGAAATCTTTGTATATATTGCTTCGATATAATCTAAGAAACATATATGCAAAGCAACTAAACAGTAACAATCGCCAATTTTTTGATCTTCAAGTTTAAGTGAACAGCGAGCCCCATTGATAATCATGAAATGGAAACTATTTGTAACTTTCTACAAGTAGAACAATGAATAGTACAGGTAGACGTGTGAAATCTTACTATATATTGCTTCTAAATAGTCTAAGAAACATCTATGCAAAGCATCCAAACAGTACAATTCGCCAATTTTTTGTTCTTCAAGTTTAAGTAAACTACGATCCCCATTGTTAATCCCTTAACGGAAATTATTTGTAACTTTCGACAAGTAGAACAATGAATGGAACAGGTAGACGGTTGAAATCATTGTATATATTGCTTCTATATAGTCTAAGAAACATATATGCAAAGCATCCAAACAGTATAATTCGCCAATTTTTTGTTCTTCAAGTTTAAGTGAACAATGAGCCCCAATGGTTAATCCTTTATCGGTAATTATTTGTAACTTTCGACAAGTAGAACAATGAATGGAACCGGTAGACGGTTGAAATCCTTGTATATATTGCTTCCATATAGTCTAAGAAACATGTACGCAAAGCATCCAAACAGTACCATTCGCCAATTTTTTGTCCTTCAAGTTTAAGTAAACAATGAGCCCCATTGTTAATCCCTTAACGGAAATTATTTGTAACTTTCGACAAGTAGAACAATGAATGGAACAGGTAGACGGTTGAAATCATTGTATATATTGCTTCTATATAGTCTAAGAAACATATATGCAAAGCATCCAAACAGTACAATTCGCCAATTTTTTGTTCTTCAAGTTTAAGTGAACTACGAGCCCCATTGTTAATCCTTTAACGGAAATTAATTGTAATTTTCGACAAGTAGAACAATGAATGGAACATGTAAACGGTTGAAATCTTTGTATATATTGCTTCTATATAATCTAAGAAACATATATGCAAAGCATCCACACAGTACAATTCGCCAATTTATTGTTCTTCAAGTTTAAGTGAACAACGAGCCCCATTGTTAATCCTTTAAAGGAAATTATTTGTAAATTTCGACAAGCAGAACAATGATTGGAACACGTAGACGGTTGAAATATTATTATATATTGCTTCCATATAGTCTAAGAAACATATATGCAAAGCATCCAAACAGTACCATTCGCCAATTTTTTGTTCTTCAAGTTTAAGTGAACTACGAGCCCCATTGTTAATCCTTTAACGGAAATTAATTGTAACTTTCTACAAGTAGAACAATGATTGGAACACGTAGACGGTTGAAATCTTTGAATATATTGCTTCTATATAGTTTAAGAAACTTATATGCAAAGCATCCAAACAGTACAATTCGCCAATTTTTTGTTCTTCAAGTTTAAGTGAACAATGAGCCCCAATGGTTAATCCTTTATCGGAAATTATTTGTAACTTTCGACAAGTAGAACAATGAATGGAACAGGTAGACGGTTGAAATATTTGTATATATTGCTTCCGTATAGTCTAAGAAACATATATGCAAAGCATCCAAACAGTACCATTCGCCAATTTTTTGTTCTTCAAGGTTAAGTGAACAATGAGCCCGATTGTTAATCCTTTATCGGAAATTATTTCTAACTTTCGACAAGTAGAACAATGAATGGAACACGTAGACGGTTGAAATCTTTGTATATATTGCTTCCATATAGTCTAAGAAACATGTACGCAAAGCATCCAAACAGTACCATTCGCCAATTTTTTGTTCTTCAAGTTTAAGTGAACAATGAGCCCCAATGGTTAATCCTTTATCGGAAATTATTTGTAATTTTCGACAAGTAGAACAATGAATGGAACATGTAAACGGTTGAAATCGTTGTATATATTGCTTCTATATAACCTAAGAAACATATATGCAAAGCATCCACACAGTACAATTCGCCAATTTATTGTTCTTCAAGTTTAAGTGAACAACGAGCCCCATTGTTAATCCTTTAAAGGAAATTATTTGTTAATTTCGACAAGCAGAACAATGATTGGAACACGTAGACGGTTGAAATATTATTATATATTGCTTCCATATAGTCTAAGAAACATATATGCAAAGCATCCAAACAGTACCATTCGCCAATTTTTTGTTCTTCAAGTTTAAGTGAACTACGAGCCCCATTGTTAATCCTTTAACGGAAATTAATTGTAACTTTCGACTAGTAGAACAATGAATGGAACAGGTAGACGGTTGAAATCTTTGTATATGTTGCTTCTATATAGTCTAAGAAACATATGTGCAAATCATCCAAACAGTACAATTCGCCAATTTTTTGTTCTTCAAGTTTAAGTGAACTACGAGCCCCATTGTTAATCCTTTAAAGGAAATTATTTGTAAATTTCGGCAAGTAGAACAATGAATGGAATAGATAGACTGTTGAAATCATTGTATATATTGCTTCTATATAGTCTAAGAAACATATATGCAAAGCATCCAAACAGTACAATTCGCCAATTTTTTGATCTTCAAGTTTAAGTGAACAGCGAGCTCCATTGATAATCATGAAATGGAAATTATTTGTAACTTTCTACAAGTAAAACAATGAATAGTACAGGTAGACGGGTGAAGTCTTTATATATATTGCTTCTATATAGTCTAAGAAACATATATGCAAAGCATCCAAACAGTACCATTCGCCAATTTTTTGTCCTTCAAGTTTAAGTGAACAATGAGCCCCATTGTTAATCCTTTACAGGAAATTATTTGTAAATTTCGACAAGTAGAACAATGATTGGAACACGTAGACGGTTGAAATCTTTGTATATATTGCTTCCATATAGTCTAAGAAACAAATATGCAAAGCATCCAAACAGTACCATTCGCCAATTTTTTGTTCTTCAAGTTTAAGTGAACAATGAGCCCTATTCTAAATCCTTTATCGGAAATTATTTGTAACTTTCGACAAGTAGAACAATGAATAGAACAGGTAGACGGTTGAAATCTTTGTATATATTGCTTCTATATAGTCTAAGAAACATATATACAAAGCATCCAAACAGTACCATTCGCCAATTTTTTGTTCTTCAAGTTTAAGTGAACTACGAGCCCCATTGTTAATCCTTCAAAGGAAATTATTTGTAAATTTCGACAAGTAGAACAATGAATGCAACAGGTAGACGGTTGAAATAATTGTATATATTGCTTCTATATAGTCTAAGAAACATATATGCAAAGCATCCAAACAGTACAATTCGACAATTTTTTGTTCTTCAAGTTTAGTGAACAATGAGCCCCAATGGTTAATCCTTTATCGGAAATTATTTGTAATTTTCGACAATTAGAACAATGAATGGAACAGGTAGACGGTTGAAATCTTTGTATATATTGCTTCTATATAGTCTAAGAAACATATATACAAAGCATCCAAACAGTACCATTCGCCAATTTTTTGTTCTTCAAGTTTAAGTGAACTACGAGCCCCATTGTTAATCCTTCAAAGGAAATTATTTGTAAATTTCGACAAGTAGAACAATGAATGCAACAGCTAGACGGTTGAAATAATTGTATATATTGCTTCTGTATAGTCTAAGAAACATATATGCAAAGCCTCCAAACAGTACAATTCGACAATTTTTTGTTCTTCAAGTTTAGTGAACAATGAGCCCCAATGGTTAATCCTTTATCGGAAATTATTTGTAACTTTCGACAAGTAGAACAATGAATGGAACAGGTAGACGGTTGAAATCTTTGTATATATTGCTTCTATATAGTCTAAGAAATATATATACAAAGCATCCAAACAGTACCATTCGCCAATTTTTTGTTCTTCAAGTTTAAGTGAACAATGAGCCCGATTGTTAATCCTTTATCGGAAATTATTTGTAAATTTCGACAAGTAGAACAGTGAATGGAACAGGTAGACGGTTGAAATCATTGTATATATTGCTTCTATATAGTATAAGAAACATATATGCAAAGCATCCAAACAATACAATTCGCCAATTTTTTGTTCTTCAAGTGTAAGTGAACAATGAGCCCCAATGGTTAATCCGTTATCCGAAATTATTTGTAAATTTCGACAAGTAGAACAATGATTGGAACAGGTAGACGGTTGAAATCAATGTATATATTGCTTCTATATAGTCTAAGAAACATATGTGCAAAGCATCCAAACAGTACCATTCGCCAATTTTTTGTTCTTCAAGTATAAGTGAACAACGAGCCCCATTGATAATCATGAAACGGAAATTATTTGTAACTTTCGACATGTAGAACAATGAATGGAACAGGTAGACATTTGAAATATTTGTATATATTGCTTCCGTATAGTCTAAAAAACATATATGCAATGCATCCAAACAGTACCATTCGCCAATTTTTTGTTCTTCAAGGTTAAGTGAACAATGAGCCCGATTGTTAATCCTTTATCGGAAATTATTTGTAAATTTCGACAAGTAGAACAATGATTGGAACACGTGGACGGTTGAAATCTTTGTATATATTGCTTCCATATAGTCTAAGAAACATATATGCAAAGCATCCAAACAGTACCATTCGTCAATTTTTTGTTCTTCATTTTTAAGTGAACAATGAGCCCCATTGTTAATCCATTATCGGAAATTATTTGTAACTTTCGACAAGTAGAACAGTGAATGGAACAGGTAGATGGTTGAAATCTTTGTATATATTGCTTCTATATAGTATAAGAAACATATATGCAAAGCATCCAAACAGTACAATTAGCCAATTTTTTGTTCTTCAAGTTTATGTGAACAATGAGCCCCAATGGTTAATCCGTTATCGGAAATTATTTGTAACTTTCGACAAGTAGAACAATGAATGGAACAGGTAGACGGTTGAAATCTTTGTATATATTGCTTCTATATAGTCTAAGAAACATATATACAAAGCATCCAAACAGTACCATTCGCCAATTTTTTGTTCTTCAAGTTTAAGTGAACTACGAGCCCCATTGTTAATCCTTTAAAGGAAATTATTTGTAAATTTCGGCAAGTAGAACAATGAATGGAATAGGTAGACTGTTGAAATCATTGTATATATTGCTTCTATATAGTCTACGAAACATATATGCAAAGCATCCAAACAGTACCATTCGCCAATTTTTTGTTCTTCAAGTTTAAGTGAACAACGAGCCCCATTGATAATCATGAAACGGAAATTATTTGTAACTTTCTACAAGTAGAACAATGAATGCAACAGGTAGCCGGTTGAAATAATTGTATATATTGCTTCTATATAGTCTAAGAAACATATATGCAAAGCATCCAAACAGTACAATTCGACAATTTTTTGTTCTTCAAGTTTAGTGAACAATGAGCCCCAATGGTTAATCCTTTATCGGAAATTATTTGTAATTTTCGACAATTAGAACAATGAATGGAACAGGTAGACGGTTGAAATCTTTGTATATATTGCTTCTATATAGTCTAAGAAACATATATACAAAGCATCCAAACAGTACCATTCGCCAATTTTTTGTTCTTCAAGTTTAAGTGAACTACGAGCCCCATTGTTAATCCTTCAAAGGAAATTATTTGTAAATTTCGACAAGTAGAACAATGAATGCAACAGGTAGACGGTTGAAATCTTTGTATATATTGCTTCTATATAGTCTAAGAAACATATATACAAAGCATCCAAACAGTACCATTCGCCAATTTTTTGTTCTTCAAGTTTAAGTGAACTACGAGCCCCATTGTTAATCCTGCAATGGAAATTATTTGTATATTTCGACAAGTAGAACAATGAATGCAACAGGTAGACGGTTGAAATCATTGTATATATTGCTTCTATATAGTCTACGAAACATATATGCAAAGCATCCAAACAGTACCATTCGCCAATTTTTTGTTCTTCAAGTTTAAGTGAACAACGAGCCCCATTGATAATCATGAAACGGAAATTATTTGTAACTTTCTACAAGTAGAACAATGAATAGAACAGGTAGACGGTTGAAATCTTTGTATATGTTGCTTCTATATAGTCTAAGAAACCTATATGAAAAGCATCTAAACAGTAACAATCGCCAATTTTTTGATCTTCAAGTTTAAGTGAACAGCGAGAACCATTGATAATCATGAAATGGAAATTATTTGTAACTTTCTACAAGTAGAACAATGAATAGTACCGGTAGACGGGTGAAATCTTTCTATATATTGCTTCCAAATAGTCTAAGAAACATATATGCAAAGCATCCAAACAGTACAATTCGCCAATTTTTTGTTCTTCAAGTTTAAGTGAACTACGTGCCCCATTGTTAATCCTTTAAAGGAAATTATTTGTAAATTTCGACAAGTAGAACAATGAATGTATCATGTAGACGGTTGAAATCATTGTATATATTGCTTCTATATAGTCTAAGAAACATATATGCAAAGCATCCAAACAGTACAATTCGACAATTTTTTGTTCTTCAAGTTTAGTGAACAATGAGCCCCATTGATAATCATGAAATGGAAATTAATTGTAACTTTCGACAAGTAGAACAATGAATGGAACAGGTAGACGGTTGAAATCTTTGTATATATTGCTTCTATATAGTCTAAGAAACATATGTGCAAATCATCCAAACAGTACAATTCGCCAATTTTTTGTTCTTCAAGTTTAAGTGAACTACGAGCCCCATTGTTAATCCTTTAAAGGAAATTATTTGTAAATTTCGGCAACTAGAACAATGAATGGAATAGGTAGACTGTTGAAATCATTGTATATATTGCTTCTATATAGTATAAGAAACATATATGCAAAGCATCCAAACAGTACAATTCGCCAATTTTTTGTTCTTCAAGTTTAAGTGAACAATGAGCCCCAATGGTTAATCCTTTATCGGAAATTATTTGTAAATTTCGACAAGTAGAACAATGAATGGAACTGGTAGCCGGTTGAAATCTTTGTATATATTGCTTCTATATAGTCTAAGAAACATAAATGCAAAGCATCCAAACAGTACAATTCGCCAATTTTTTGTTCTTCAAGTTTAAGTGAACAATGAGCCCCATTGTTAATCCTTTATCGGAAATTATTTGTAACTTTCGACAAGTAGAACAGTGAATGGAACAGGTAGATGGTTGAAATCTTTGTATATATTGCTTCTATATAGTATAAGAAACATATATGCAAAGCATCCAAACAGTACAATTAGCCAATTTTTTGTTCTTCAAGTTTATGTGAACAATGAGCCCCAATGGTTAATCCGTTATCGGAAATTATTTGTAACTTTCGACAAGTAGAACAATGAATGGAACAGGTAGACGGTTGAAATCTTTGTATATATTGCTTCTATATAGTCTAAGAAACATATATACAAAGCATCCAAACAGTACCATTCGCCAATTTTTTGTTCTTCAAGTTTAAGTGAACTACGAGCCCCATTGTTAATCCTTTAAAGGAAATTATTTGTAAATTTCGGCAAGTAGAACAATGAATGGAATAGGTAGACTGTTGAAATCATTGTATATATTGCTTCTATATAGTCTAAGAAACATATATACAAAGCATCCAAACAGTACCATTCGCCAATTTTTTGTTCTTCAAGTTTAAGTGAACTACGAGCCCCATTGTTAATCCTGCAATGGAAATTATTTGTATATTTCGACAAGTAGAACAATGAATGCAACAGGTAGACGGTTGAAATCATTGTATATATTGCTTCTATATAGTCTACGAAACATATATGCAAAGCATCCAAACAGTACCATTCGCCAATTTTTTGTTCTTCAAGTTTAAGTGAACAACGAGCCCCATTGATAATCATGAAACGGAAATTATTTGTAACTTTCTACAAGTAGAACAATGAATAGAACAGGTAGACGGTTGAAATCTTTGTATATGTTGCTTCTATATAGTCTAAGAAACCTATATGAAAAGCATCTAAACAGTAACAATCGCCAATTTTTTGATCTTCAAGTTTAAGTGAACAGCGAGAACCATTGATAATCATGAAATGGAAATTATTTGTAACTTTCTACAAGTAGAACAATGAATAGTACCGGTAGACGGGTGAAATCTTTCTATATATTGCTTCCAAATAGTCTAAGAAACATATATGCAAAGCATCCAAACAGTACAATTCGCCAATTTTTTGTTCTTCAAGTTTAAGTGAACTACGTGCCCCATTGTTAATCCTTTAAAGGAAATTATTTGTAAATTTCGACAAGTAGAACAATGAATGTATCATGTAGACGGTTGAAATCATTGTATATATTGCTTCTATATAGTCTAAGAAACATATATGCAAAGCATCCAAACAGTACAATTCGACAATTTTTTGTTCTTCAAGTTTAGTGAACAATGAGCCCCATTGATAATCATGAAATGGAAATTAATTGTAACTTTCGACAAGTAGAACAATGAATGTATCATGTAGACGGTTGAAATCATTGTATATATTGCTTCTATATAGTCTAAGAAACATATATGCAAAGCATCCAAACAGTACAATTCGCCAATTTTTTGTTCTTCAAGTTTAAGTGAACTACGATCCCTATTGTTAATCCTTTAACGGAGATTATTTGTAACTTTCGACAAGTAGAACAATGAATGGAACAGGTAGACGGATGAAATCTTTGTATATGTTGCTTCTATATAGTCTAAGAAACATATGTGCAAATCATCCAAACAGTACAATTCGCCAATTTTTTGTTCTTCAAGTTTAAGTGAACTACGAGCCCCATTGTTAATCCTTTAAAGGAAATTATTTGTAAATTTCGGCAAGTAGAACAATGAATGGAATAGATAGACTGTTGAAATCATTGTATATATTGCTTCTATATAGTCTAAGAAACATATATGCAAAGCATCCAAACAGTACAATTCGCCAATTTTGTGTTCTTCAAGTTTAAGTGAACAATGAGCCCCATTGTTAATCCTTTATCGGAAATTATTTGTAACTTTCGACAAGTAGAACAATGAATGGAACAGGTAGACGGTTGAAATCCTTGTATATGTTGCTTCTATATAGTCTAAGAAACATATGTGCAAATCATCCAAACAGTACAATTCGCCAATTTTTTGTTCTTCAAGTTTAAGTGAACTACGAGCCCCATTGTTAATCCTTTAAAGGAAATTATTTGTAAATTTCGGCAAGTAGAACAATGAATGGAATAGATAGACTGTTGAAATCATTGTATATATTGCTTCTATATAGTCTAAGAAACATATATGCAAAGCATCCAAACAGTACAATTCGCCAATTTTGTGTTCTTCAAGTTTAAGTGAACAATGAGGCCCATTGTTAATCCTTTAACGGAAATTATTTGTAACTTTCGACAAGTAGAACAATGAATGGAACAGGTAGACGGTTGAAATCCTTGTATATATTGCGCCTATATAGTCTAAGAAACACATATGCAAAGCATCCAAACAGTACAATTCGCCAATTTATTGTTCTTCAAGTTTAAGTGATCAACGAGCCCCATTGTTAATCCTTTAAAGGAAATTATTTGTAAATTTCGACAAGTAGAACAATGATTGGCACACGTAGACGGTTGAAATATTTGTATATATTGCTTCCATATAGTCTAAGAAACATATATGCAAAGCATCCAAATAGTACCATTCGCCAATTTTTTGTTCTTCAAGTTTAAGTGAACAACTAGCCCCATTGATAATCATGAAACGGAAATTATTTGTAACTTTCTACAAGTAGAACAATGAATAGAACAGGTAGACGGTTGAAATCATTATATATATTGCTTCTATATAGTCTAAGAAACATTTATGCATAGCTTCCACACAGTACAATTCGCCAATTTATTGTTCTTCAAGTTTAAGTGACCAACGAGCCCCATTGATAATCATGAAACGGAAATTATTTGTAACCTTCTACAAGTAGAACAATGAATAGAACAGGTAGACGGTTGAAATCTTTGTATATATTGCTTCTATATAGTCTGAGAAACATATATGCAAAGCATCCAAACAGTACAATTCGCCAATTTTTTGTTCTTCAAGGTTAAGTGAACAATGAACCCCAATGGTTAATCCTTTATCGGAAATTATTTGTAACTTTCGACAAGTAGAACAATGAATGGAACAGGTAGACGGTTGCAATATTTGTATATATTGCTTCCGTATAGTCTAAGAAACATATACGCAAAGCATCCAAACAGTACCATTCGCCAATTTTTTGTTCTTCAAGGTTAAGTGAACAATGAGCCCGATTGTTAATCCTTTATCGGAAATTATTTCTAACTTTCGACAAGTAGAACAATGAATGGAACACGTAGACGGTTGAAATCTCTGTATATATTGCTTCCATATAGTCTAAGAAACATGTACGCAAAGCATCCAAACAGTACCATTCGCCAATTTTTTGTTTTTCAAGTTTAAGTGAACAATGAGCCCCAATGGTTAATCCTTTATCGGAAATTATTTGTAATTTTCGACAAGTAGAACAATGAATGGAACACGTAGACGGTTGAAATCTTTGAATATATTGCTTCTATATAGACTAAGAAACATATATGCAAAGCAACCAAACAGTACAATTCGCCAATTTATTGTTCTTCAAGTTTAAGTGAACAACGAGCTCCATTGTTAATCCTTTAAAGGAAATTATTTGTAAATTTCGACAAGTAGAACAATGATTGGAACACGTAGACGGTTGAAATCTTTGTATATATTGCTTCCATATAGTCTAAGAAACATGTACGCAAAGCATCCAAACAGTACCATTCGCCAATTTTTTGTTCTTCAAGTTTAAGTGAACAATGAGCCCCAATGGTTAATCCTTTATCGGAAATTATTTGTAATTTTCGACAAGTAGAACAATGAATGGAACATGTAAACGGTTGAAATCTTTGTATATATTGCTTCTATATAACCTAAGAAACATATATGCAAAGCATCCACACAGTACAATTCGCCAATTTATTGTTCTGCAAGTTTAAGTGAACAACGAGCCCCATTGTTAATCCTTTAAAGGAAATTATTTGTAAATTTCGACAAGCAGAACAATGATTGGGACACGTAGACGGTTGAAATATTATTATATATTGCTTCCATATAGTCTAAGAAACATATATGCAAAGCATCCAAACAGTACCATTCGCCAATTTTTTGTTCTTCAAGTTTAAGTGAACTACGAGCCCCATTGTTAATCCTTTAAAGGAAATTATTTGTAACTTTCGACAAGTAGAACAATGAATGGAACAGGTAGACGGTTGAAATCTTTGTATATGTTGCTTCTATATAGTCTAAGAAGCATATGTGCAAATCATCCAAACAGTACAATTCGCCAATTTTTTGTTCTTCAAGTTAATTGAACTACGAGCCCCATTGTTAATCCTTTAAAGGAAATTATTTGTAAATTTCGGCAAGTAGAACAATGAATGGAATAGATAGACTGTTGAAATCATTGTATATATTGCTTCTATATAGTCTAAGAAACATATATGCAAAGCATCCAAACAGTACAATTCGCCAATTTTTTGATCTTCAAGTTTAAGTGAACAGCGAGCTCCATTGATAATCATGAAATGGAAATTATTTGTAACTTTCTACAAGTAGAACAATGAATAGTACAGGTAGACGGGTGAAGTCTTTATATATATTGCTTCTATATAGTCTAAGAAACATATATGCAAAGCATCCAAACAGTACAATTCGCCAATTTTATGTTCTTCAAGTTTAAGTGAACAACGAGCCCCATTGTTAATCCTTTACAGGAAATTATTTGTAAATTTCGACAAGTAGAACAATGATTGGAACACGTAGACGGTTGAAATCTTTGTATATATTGCTTCCATATAGTCTAAGAAACAAATATGCAAAGCATCCAAACAGTAGCATTCGCCAATTTTTTGTTCTTCAAGTTTAAGTGAACAATGAGCCCCAATGGTTAATCCTTTATCGGAAATTATTTGTAACTTTCGACAAGTAGAACAATGAATGGAACAGGTAGACGGTTGAAATATTTGTATATATTGCTTCCGTATAGTCTAAGAAACATATATGCAAAGCATCCAAACAGTACCATTCGCCAATTTTTTGTTCTTCAAGGTTAAGTGAACAATGAGCCCGATTGTTAATCCTTTATCGGAAATTATTTCTAACTTTCGACAAGTAGAACAATGAATGGAACACGTAGACGGTTGAAATCTTTGTATATATTGCTTCCATATAGTCTAAGAAACATGTACGCAAAGCATCCAAACAGTACCATTCGCCAATTTTTTGTTCTTCAAGTTTAAGTGAACAATGAGCCCCAATGGTTAATCCTTTATCGGAAATTATTTGTAATTTTCGACAAGTAGAACAATGAATGGAACACGTAGACGGTTGAAATCTTTGTATATATTGCTTCTATATAGACTAAGAAACATATATGCAAAGCATCCAAACAGTACAATTCGCCAATTTATTGTTCTTCAAGTTTAAGTGAACAACGAGCCCCATTGTTAATCCTTTAAAGGAAATTATTTGTAAATTTCGACAAGTAGAACAATGATTGGAACACGTAGACGGTTGAAATCTTTGTATATATTGCTTCCATATAGTCTAAGAAACATGTACGCAAAGCATCCAAACAGTACCATTCGCCAATTTTTTGTTCTTCAAGTTTAAGTGAACAATGAACCCCAATGGTTAATCCTTTATCGGAAATTATTTGTAATTTTGGACAAGTAGAACAATGAATGGAACATGTAAACGGTTGAAATCTTTGTATATATTGCTTCTATATAACCTAAGAAACATATATGCAAAGCATCCACACAGTACAATTCGCCAATTTATTGTTCTTCAAGTTTAAGTGATCAACGAGCCCCATTGTTAATCCTTTAAAGGAAATTATTTGTAAATTTCGACAAGTAGAACAATGATTGGCACACGTAGACGGTTGAAATATTTGTATATATTGCTTCCATATAGTCTAAGAAACATATATGCAAAGCATCCAAATAGTACCATTCGCCAATTTTTTGTTCTTCAAGTTTAAGTGAACAACTAGCCCCATTGATAATCATGAAACGGAAATTATTTGTAACTTTCTACAAGTAGAACAATGAATAGAACAGGTAGACGGTTGAAATCATTATATATATTGCTTCTATATAGTCTAAGAAACATTTATGCATAGCATCCACACAGTACAATTCGCCAATTTATTGTTCTTCAAGTTTAAGTGACCAACGAGCCCCATTGATAATCATGAAACGGAAATTATTTGTAACCTTCTACAAGTAGAACAATGAATAGAACAGGTAGACGGTTGAAATCTTTGTATATATTGCTTCTATATAGTCTGAGAAACATATATGCAAAGCATCCAAACAGTACAATTCGCCAATTTTTTGTTCTTCAAGGTTAAGTGAACAATGAACCCCAATGGTTAATCCTTTATCGGAAATTATTTGTAACTTTCGACAAGTAGAACAATGAATGGAACAGGTAGACGGTTGCAATATTTGTATATATTGCTTCCGTATAGTCTAAGAAACATATACGCAAAGCATCCAAACAGTACCATTCGCCAATTTTTTGTTCTTCAAGGTTAAGTGAACAATGAGCCCGATTGTTAATCCTTTATCGGAAATTATTTCTAACTTTCGACAAGTAGAACAATGAATGGAACACGTAGACGGTTGAAATCTCTGTATATATTGCTTCAATATAGTCTAAGAAACATGTACGCAAAGCATCCAAACAGTACCATTCGCCAATTTTTTGTTTTTCAAGTTTAAGTGAACAATGAGCCCCAATGGTTAATCCTTTATCGGAAATTATTTGTAATTTTCGACAAGTAGAACAATGAATGGAACACGTAGACGGTTGAAATCTTTGAATATATTGCTTCTATATAGACTAAGAAACATATATGCAAAGCAACCAAACAGTACAATTCGCCAATTTATTGTTCTTCAAGTTTAAGTGAACAACGAGCTCCATTGTTAATCCTTTAAAGGAAATTATTTGTAAATTTCGACAAGTAGAACAATGATTGGAACACGTAGACGGTTGAAATCTTTGTATATATTGCTTCCATATAGTCTAAGAAACATGTACGCAAAGCATCCAAACAGTACCATTCGCCAATTTTTTGTTCTTCAAGTTTAAGTGAACAATGAGCCCCAATGGTTAATCCTTTATCGGAAATTATTTGTAATTTTCGACAAGTAGAACAATGAATGGAACATGTAAACGGTTGAAATCTTTGTATATATTGCTTCTATATAACCTAAGAAACATATATGCAAAGCATCCACACAGTACAATTCGCCAATTTATTGTTCTGCAAGTTTAAGTGAACAACGAGCCCCATTGTTAATCCTTTAAAGGAAATTATTTGTAAATTTCGACAAGCAGAACAATGATTGGGACACGTAGACGGTTGAAATATTATTATATATTGCTTCCATATAGTCTAAGAAACATATATGCAAAGCATCCAAACAGTACCATTCGCCAATTTTTTGTTCTTCAAGTTTAAGTGAACTACGAGCCCCATTGTTAATCCTTTAAAGGAAATTATTTGTAACTTTCGACAAGTAGAACAATGAATGGAACAGGTAGACGGTTGAAATCTTTGTATATGTTGCTTCTATATAGTCTAAGAAGCATATGTGCAAATCATCCAAACAGTACAATTCGCCAATTTTTTGTTCTTCAAGTTAATTGAACTACGAGCCCCATTGTTAATCCTTTAAAGGAAATTATTTGTAAATTTCGGCAAGTAGAACAATGAATGGAATAGATAGACTGTTGAAATCATTGTATATATTGCTTCTATATAGTCTAAGAAACATATATGCAAAGCATCCAAACAGTACAATTCGCCAATTTTTTGATCTTCAAGTTTAAGTGAACAGCGAGCTCCATTGATAATCATGAAATGGAAATTATTTGTAACTTTCTACAAGTAGAACAATGAATAGTACAGGTAGACGGGTGAAGTCTTTATATATATTGCTTCTATATAGTCTAAGAAACATATATGCAAAGCATCCAAACAGTACAATTCGCCAATTTTATGTTCTTCAAGTTTAAGTGAACAACGAGCCCCATTGTTAATCCTTTACAGGAAATTATTTGTAAATTTCGACAAGTAGAACAATGATTGGAACACGTAGACGGTTGAAATCTTTGTATATATTGCTTCCATATAGTCTAAGAAACAAATATGCAAAGCATCCAAACAGTAGCATTCGCCAATTTTTTGTTCTTCAAGTTTAAGTGAACAATGAGCCCCAATGGTTAATCCTTTATCGGAAATTATTTGTAACTTTCGACAAGTAGAACAATGAATGGAACAGGTAGACGGTTGAAATATTTGTATATATTGCTTCCGTATAGTCTAAGAAACATATATGCAAAGCATCCAAACAGTACCATTCGCCAATTTTTTGTTCTTCAAGGTTAAGTGAACAATGAGCCCGATTGTTAATCCTTTATCGGAAATTATTTCTAACTTTCGACAAGTAGAACAATGAATGGAACACGTAGACGGTTGAAATCTTTGTATATATTGCTTCCATATAGTCTAAGAAACATGTACGCAAAGCATCCAAACAGTACCATTCGCCAATTTTTTGTTCTTCAAGTTTAAGTGAACAATGAGCCCCAATGGTTAATCCTTTATCGGAAATTATTTGTAATTTTCGACAAGTAGAACAATGAATGGAACACGTAGACGGTTGAAATCTTTGTATATATTGCTTCTATATAGACTAAGAAACATATATGCAAAGCATCCAAACAGTACAATTCGCCAATTTATTGTTCTTCAAGTTTAAGTGAACAACGAGCCCCATTGTTAATCCTTTAAAGGAAATTATTTGTAAATTTCGACAAGTAGAACAATGATTGGAACACGTAGACGGTTGAAATCTTTGTATATATTGCTTCCATATAGTCTAAGAAACATGTACGCAAAGCATCCAAACAGTACCATTCGCCAATTTTTTGTTCTTCAAGTTTAAGTGAACAATGAACCCCAATGGTTAATCCTTTATCGGAAATTATTTGTAATTTTGGACAAGTAGAACAATGAATGGAACATGTAAACGGTTGAAATCTTTGTATATATTGCTTCTATATAACCTAAGAAACATATATGCAAAGCATCCACACAGTACAATTCGCCAATTTATTGTTCTTCAAGTTTAAGTGAACAACGAGCCCCATTGTTTATCCTTTAAAGGAAATTATTTGTAAATTTCGACAAGCAGAACAATGATTGGAACACGTAGACGGTTGAAATCTTTGTATATATTGCTTCTATATAGTCTAAGAAACATATATGCAAAGCATCCAAACAGTACAATTTGCCAATTTATTGTTCTTCAAGTTTAAGTGAACAACGAGCCCCATTGTTAATCCTTTAAAGGAAATTATTTGTAAATTTCGACAAGTAGAACAATGAATGGAATAGGTAGACGGTTGAAATCTTTGTATATATTGCTTCTATATAGTCTAAGAAACATATATACAAAGCATCCAAACAGTACCATTCGCCAATTTTTTGTTCTTCAAGTTTAAGTGAACTACGAGCCCCATTGTTAATCCTTCGAAGGAAATTATTTGTAAATTTCGACAAGTAGAACAATGAATGCAACAGGTAGACGGTTGAAATAATTGTATATATTGCTTCTATATAGTCTAAGAAACATATATGCATAGCATCCAAACAGTACAATTCGACAATTTTTTGTTCTTCAAGTTTAGTGAACAATGAGCCCCAATGGTTAATCCTTTATCGGAAATTATTTGTAATTTTCGACAAGTTGAACAATGAATGGAACAGGTAGACGGTTGAAATCTTTGTATATATTGCTTCTATATAGTCTAAGAAACATATATGCAAAGCATCCAAACAGTACAATTCGTCAATTTATTGTTCTTCAAGTTTAAGTGAACAACGAGCCCCATTGTTAAACCTTTAAAGGAAATTATTTGTAAATTTCGACAAGTAGAACAATGATTGGAACACGTAGACGGTTGAAATATTATTATATATTGCTTGCATATAGTCTAAGAAACATATATGCAAAGCATCCAAACAGTACAATTCGTCAATTTATTGTTCTTCAAGTTTAAGTGAACAACGAGCCCCATTGTTAATCCTTTAAAGGAAATTATTTGTAAATTTCGACAAGCAGAACAATGATTGGGACACGTAGACGGTTGAAATATTATTATATATTGCTTCCATATAGTCTAAGAAACATATATGCAAAGCATCCAAACAGTACCATTCGCCAATTTTTTGTTCTTCAAGTTTAAGTGAACTACGATCCCCATTGTTAATCCTTTAAAGGAAATTATTTGTAACTTTCGACAAGTAGAACAATGAATGGAACAGGTAGACGGTTGAAATCTTTGTATATGTTGCTTCTATATAGTCTAAGAAACATATGTGCAAATCATCCAAACAGTACAATTCGCCAATTTTTTGTTCTTCAAGTTTAAGTGAACTACGAGCCCCATTGTTAATCCTTTAAAGGAAATTATTTGTAAATTTCGGCAAGTAGAACAATGAATGGAATAGATAGACTGTTGAAATCATTGTATATATTGCTTCTATATAGTCTAAGAAACATATATGCAAAGCATCCAAACAGTACAATTCGCCAATTTTTTGATCTTCAAGTTTAAGTGAACAGCGAGCTCCATTGATAATCATGAAATGGAAATTATTTGTAACTTTCTACAAGTAGAACAATGAATAGAACAGGTAGACGGTTGAAATCTTTGCATATGATGCTTCTACATAGTCTAAGAAACATATATTCAAAGCATCCAAAGTGTACACTTCGCCAATTTATTGTTCTTCAAGTTTAAGTGAACAATGAGCCCGATTGTTAATCCTTTATCGGAAATTATTTGTAAATTTCGACAAGTAGAACTGTGAATGGAACAGGTAGACGGTTGAAATCATTGTATATATTGCTTCTATATAGTATAAGAAACATATATGCAAAGCATCCAAACAATACAATTCGCCAATTTTTTGTTCTTCAAGTCTAAGTGAACAATGAGCCCCAATGGTTAATCCGTTATCGGAAATTACTTGTAACTTTCGACAAGTAGAACAATGAATGGAACAGGTAGACGGTTGAAATCTTTGTATATATTGCTTCTATATAGTCTAAGAAACATATATGCAAAGCATCCAAACAGTACAATTCGCCAATTTATTGTTCTTCAAG
The DNA here is from genome assembly GCA_963989415.1 of Cerceris ruficornis. Lineage (NCBI taxonomy): Eukaryota > Metazoa > Arthropoda > Insecta > Hymenoptera > Crabronidae > Cerceris > Cerceris ruficornis. Next base: position 3,272,774 of record CAXDIW010000229.1, on the reverse strand, counting down.
TTTAAGTGAACAAAGAGCCCTATTGTTAATACTTTAAAGGAAATTATTTGTAAATTTCGACAAGTAGAACAATGATTGGAACAGGTAGACGGTTGAAATCAATGTATATATTGCTTCTATATAGTCTAAGAAACATATGTGCAAAGCATCCAAACAGTACCATTCGCCAATTTTTTGTTCTTCAAGTTTAAGTGAACAACGAGCCCCATTGATAATCATGAAACGGAAATTATTTGTAACTTTCGACATGTAGAACAATGAATGGAACAGGTAGACGGTTGAAATATTTGTATATATTGCTTCCGTATAGTCTAAGAAACATATATGCAATGCATCCAAACAGTACCATTCGCCAATTTTTTGTTCTTCAAGGTTAAGTGAACAATGAGCCCGATTGTTAATCCTTTATCGGAAATTATTTGTAAATTTCGACAAGTAGAACAATGATTGGAACACGTGGACGGTTGAAATCTTTGTATATATTGCTTCCATATAGTCTAAGAAACATATATGCAAAGCATCCAAACAGTACCATTCGTCAATTTTTTGTTCTTCAATTTTAAGTGAACAATGAGCCCCATTGTTAATCCTTTATCGGAAATTATTTGTAACTTTCGACAAGTAGAACAGTGAATGGAACAGGTAGACGGTTGAAATCTTTGTATATATTGCTTCTATATAGTCTAAGAAACATATATACAAAGCATCCAAACAGTACCATTCGCCAATTTTTTGTTCTTCAAGTTTAAGTGAACTACGAGCCCCATTGTTAATCCTGCAAAGGAAATTATTTGTAAATTTCGACAAGTAGAACAATGAATGCAACAGGTAGACGGTTGAAATCATTGTATATATTGCTTCTATATAGTCTACGAAACATATATGCAAAGCATCCAAACAGTACCATTCGCCAATTTTTTGTTCTTCAAGTTTAAGTGAACAACGAGCCCCATTGATAATCATGAAAGGGAAATTATTTGTAACTTTCTTCAAATAGAACAATGAATAGAACAGTTAGACTGTTGAAATCTTTGTATATATTGCTTCTATATATTCTAAGAAACATATATGCAAAGCATCCAAACAGTACGATTCGCCAATTTTTTGTTCTTCAAGTTTAGTGAACAATGAGCCCCATTGATAATCATGAAATGGAAATTATTTGTAAATTTCGACAAGTAGAACAATGAATAGAACAGGTAGACGGTTGAAATCTTTGCATATGATGCTTCTACATAGTCTAAGAAACATATATTCAAAGCATCCAAAGAGTACACTTCGCCAATTTATTGTTCTTCAAGTTTAAGTGAACAACGAGCCCCATTGTTAATCCTTTAAAGGAAATTATTTGTAAATTTCGACAAGTAGAACATTGAATGGAACAGGTAGACGGTTGAAATCAATGTATATATTGCTTCTATATAGTCTAAGAAACATATATGCAAAGCATCCAAACAGTACCATTCGCCAATTTTTTGTTCTTCAAGTTTATGTGAACAACGAGCCCCATTGTTAATCCTTTAACCCTAGATTCATAAACATGCCTGGGAGATACACTATTCATAAACCTTCGTCTCACAGACGAACATATTATATTGACGATTTTTGTTTTATAGAATATAAGGATCAATAAAAAACATTTTAAATCTGAAAAATTGTTTATTAATCATTAATTTTTTAATAAAAAAATGAACATAATATTTATTCTGAGCAATCTATACATAATAATCCGCGGTGATCCATGCACATGAACTTTTTGCACTGGGTGCAACAGAACCTTGTCATTCTACGTTTTTTGTAATCGTAGAAGGCACAAATTTTTTTCTGAGATCCACTGGGTTGTACTTGATCCGCGGAAGAAGTTTCACTAAGTACTTCCGCAATTTTCCTCTTTAGGCATCGGGTCAAACTTGGCGTTTCACGGCGCTGGCGTAACCATGCGTCAGACAGCTTCCCCGATATGTTTTTTATGAATAATCGTCGCAACATGGGTTTTTTGTTGTTATTAACTGCATTGTGTACATAAATAACGTAGGCATTAATTATAGCCATGTTCAGCATACCAAAAAAGTAAGAAAGAGGCCATCTTTGCGTTTTTCTATTGCAGGACATATTTCCACACATTTGATCAAACGTGTCCACTGCACCTTTTGTTGAATTGTAAAATTCAATTATATCGGGCATATCAATTATAATAATAATTCATACTTACCTTGAATAACACTCAACTTTACAAAGAAATTACGATTTCAAATAATCACTCCCGTTCTACAACTGTAACGCTATTCATAAACGTTCGTCTGTGGGACGAACTACTCACTGTAACTCCATTAGCATAGATGCACTTTGACATGCGACAGGTGCAATACTAATTACTGAACGATCTAGGAAGGTACCTAGAAGTTCATATTTCTATCTCTATCACTTTGAAAGTTACAAGCGATTACGTATTTTGCGCGGTCTGTGAGACGAAGGTTTATGAATCTAGGGTTAAAGGAAATTATTTGTAAATTTCGACAAGTAGAACAATGATTGGAACACGTAGACGGTTGAAATCTTTGTATATATTGCTTCCATATAGTCTAAGAAACATGTACGCAAAGCATCCAAACAGTACCATTCGCCAATTTTTTGTTCTTCAAGTTTAATTGAATAATGAGCCCCATTGTTAATCCTTTATCGGAAATTATTTGTAAATTTCGACAAGTAGAACAATGAGTGGAACAGGTAGACGGTTGAAATCAATGTATATATTGCTTCAATATAGTCTAAGATACATATATGCAAAGCATCCAAACAGTACCATTCGCCAATTTTTTGTTCTTCAAGTTTAAGTGAACAACGAGCTCCATTGTTAATCCTTTAAAGGAAATTATTTGTAAATTTCGACAAGTAGAACAATGATTGGAACACGTAGACGGTTGAAATCTTTGTATATATTGCTTCCATATAGTCTAAGAAACATGTACGCAAAGCATCCAAACAGTACCATTCGCCAATTTTTTGTTCTTCAAGTTTAATTGAATAATGAGCCCCATTGTTAATCCTTTATCGGAAATTATTTGTAAATTTCGACAAGTAGAACAATGAGTGGAACAGGTAGACGGTTGAAATCAATGTATATATTGCTTCAATATAGTCTAAGAAACATATATGCAAAGCATCCAAACAGTACCATTCGCCAATTTTTTGTTCTTAAAGTTTAAGTGAACAATGAGCCCCAATGTTAATCCTTTAACGGAAATTATTTGTAACTTTCGACAAGTAGAACAATGAATTGAACAGGTAGACGGTTGAAATCTTTTTATATATTGCTTCCATATAGTCCAAGAAACATATATGCAAAGCGTCCAAACAGTACAATTCGCCAATTTTTTGCTCTTCAAGTTTAAGTGAACTACGAGCCCCATTGTTAATCCTTTAAAGGAAATTATTTGTAAATTTCGACAAGTAGAACAATGAATGGATCAGGTAGACGGTTGAAATCATTGTATATGTTGCTTCTATATAGTCTAAGAAACATATGTGCAAATCATCCAAACTGTACAATTCGCCAATTTTTTGTTCTTCAAGTTTAAGTGAACTACGAGCCCCATTGTTAATCCTTTAAAGGAAATTATTTGTAAATTTCGGCAAGTAGAACAATGAATGGAATAGATAGACTGTTGAAATCATTGTATATATTGCTTCTATATAGTCTAAGAAACATATATGCAAAGCATCCAAACAGTACAATTCGCCAATTTTGTGTTCTTCAAGTTTAAGTGAACAATGAGGCCCATTGTTAATCCTTTATCGGAAATTATTTGTAACTTTCGACAAGTAGAACAATGAATGGAACAGGTAGACGGTTGAAATCCTTGTATATATTGCGCCTATATAGTCTAAGAAACACATATGCAAAGCAACCAAACAGTACAATTCGCCAATTTATTGTTCTTCAAGTTTAAGTGAACAACGAGCTCCATTGTTAATCCTTTAAAGGAAATTATTTGTAAATTTCGACAAGTAGAACAATGATTGGAACACGTAGACGGTTGAAATCTTTGTATATATTGCTTCCATATAGTCTAAGAAACATGTACGCAAAGCATCCAAACAGTACCATTCGCCAATTTTTTGTTCTTCAAGTTTAAGTGAACAATGAGCCCCAATGGTTAATCCTTTATCGGAAATTATTTGTAATTTTCGACAAGTAGAACAATGAATGGAACATGTAAACGGTTGAAATCTTTGTATATATTGCTTCTATATAACCTAAGAAACATATATGCAAAGCATCCACACAGTACAATTCGCCAATTTATTGTTCTGCAAGTTTAAGTGAACAACGAGCCCCATTGTTAATCCTTTAAAGGAAATTATTTGTAAATTTCGACAAGCAGAACAATGATTGGGACACGTAGACGGTTGAAATATTATTATATATTGCTTCCATATAGTCTAAGAAACATATATGCAAAGCATCCAAACAGTACCATTCGCCAATTTTTTGTTCTTCAAGTTTAAGTGAACTACGAGCCCCATTGTTAATCCTTTAAAGGAAATTATTTGTAACTTTCGACAAGTAGAACAATGAATGGAACAGGTAGACGGTTGAAATCTTTGTATATGTTGCTTCTATATAGTCTAAGAAGCATATGTGCAAATCATCCAAACAGTACAATTCGCCAATTTTTTGTTCTTCAAGTTTAAGTGAACTACGAGCCCCATTGTTAATCCTTTAAAGGAAATTATTTGTAAATTTCGGCAAGTAGAACAATGAATGGAATAGATAGACTGTTGAAATCATTGTATATATTGCTTCTATATAGTCTAAGAAACATATATGCAAAGCATCCAAACAGTACAATTCGCCAATTTTATGTTCTTCAAGTTTAAGTGAACAACGAGCCCCATTGTTAATCCTTTACAGGAAATTATTTGTAAATTTCGACAAGTAGAACAATGATTGGAACACGTAGACGGTTGAAATCTTTGTATATATTGCTTCCATATAGTCTAAGAAACAAATATGCAAAGCATCCAAACAGTACCATTCGCCAATTTTTTGTTCTTCAAGTTTAAGTGAACAATGAGCCCCAATGGTTAATCCTTTATCGGAAATTATTTGTAACTTTCGACAAGTAGAACAATGAATGGAACAGGTAGACGGTTGAAATATTTGTATATATTGCTTCCGTATAGTCTAAGAAACATATATGCAAAGCATCCAAACAGTACCATTCGCCAATTTTTTGTTCTTCAAGGTTAAGTGAACAATGAGCCCGATTGTTAATCCTTTATCGGAAATTATTTCTAACTTTCGACAAGTAGAACAATGAATGGAACACGTAGACGGTTGAAATCTTTGTATATATTGCTTCCATATAGTCTAAGAAACATGTACGCAAAGCATCCAAACAGTACCATTCGCCAATTTTTTGTTCTTCAAGTTTAAGTGAACAATGAGCCCCAATGGTTAATCCTTTATCGGAAATTATTTGTAATTTTCGACAAGTAGAACAATGAATGGAACACGTAGACGGTTGAAATCTTTGTATATATTGCTTCTATATAGACTAAGAAACATATATGCAAAGCATCCAAACAGTACAATTCGCCAATTTATTGTTCTTCAAGTTTAAGTGAACAACGAGCCCCATTGTTAAACCTTTAAAGGAAATTATTTGTAAATTTCGACAAGTAGAACAATGATTGGAACACGTAGACGGTTGAAATATTATTATATATTGCTTGCATATAGTCTAAGAAACATATATGCAAAGCATCCAAACAGTACAATTCGTCAATTTATTGTTCTTCAAGTTTAAGTGAACAACGAGCCCCATTGTTAATCCTTTAAAGGAAATTATTTGTAAATTTCGACAAGCAGAACAATGATTGGGACACGTAGACGGTTGAAATATTATTATATATTGCTTCCATATAGTCTAAGAAACATATATGCAAAGCATCCAAACAGTACCATTCGCCAATTTTTTGTTCTTCAAGTTTAAGTGAACTACGAGCCCCATTGTTAATCCTTTAACGGAAATTAATTGTAACTTTCTACAAGTAGAACAATGATTGGAACACGTAGACGGTTGAAATCTTTGCATATATTGCTTCCATATAGTCTAAGAAACATATATGCAAAGCATCCAAACAGTACAATTCGCCAATTTTTTGTTCTTCAAGTTTAAGTGAACTACGATCCCCATTGTTAATCCTTTAAAGGAAATTATTTGTAACTTTCGACAAGTAGAACAATGAATGGAACAGGTAGACGGTTGAAATCTTTGTATATGTTGCTTCTATATAGTCTAAGAAACATATGTGCAAATCATCCAAACAGTACAATTCGCCAATTTTTTGTTCTTCAAGTTTAAGTGAACTACGAGCCCCATTGTTAATCCTTTAAAGGAAATTATTTGTAAATTTCGGCAAGTAGAACAATGAATGGAATAGATAGACTGTTGAAATCATTGTATATATTGCTTCTATATAGTCTAAGAAACATATATGCAAAGCATCCAAACAGTACAATTCGCCAATTTTTTGATCTTCAAGTTTAAGTGAACAGCGAGCTCCATTGATAATCATGAAATGGAAATTATTTGTAACTTTCTACAAGTAGAACAATGAATAGTACAGGTAGACGGGTGAAGTCTTTATATATATTGATTCTATATAGTCTAAGAAACATATATGCAAAGCATCCAAACAGTACAATTCGCCAATTTTATGTTCTTCAAGTTTAAGTGAACAACGAGCCCCATTGTTAATCCTTTACAGGAAATTATTTGTAAATTTCGACAAGTAGAACAATGATTGGAACACGTAGACGGTTGAAATCTTTGTATATATTGCTTCCATATAGTCTAAGAAACAAATATGCAAAGCATCCAAACAGTACCATTCGCCAATTTTTTGTTCTTCAAGTTTAAGTGAACAATGAGCCCCAATGGTTAATCCTTTATCGGAAATTATTTGTAACTTTCGACAAGTAGAACAATGAATGGAACAGGTAGACGGTTGAAATATTTGTATATATTGCTTCCGTATAGTCTAAGAAACATATATGCAAAGCATCCAAACAGTACAATTCGCCAATTTATTGTTCTTCAAGTTTAAGTGAACAACGAACCCCATTGTTAATCCTTTAAAGGAAATTATTTGTAAATTTCGACAAGTAGAACAATGAATGCAACAGGTAGACGGTTGAAATAATTGTATATATTGCTTCTATATAGACTAAGAAACATATATGCAAAGCATCCAAACAGTACAATTCGACAATTTTTTGTTCTTCAAGTTTAGTGAACAATGAGCCCCAATGGTTAATCCTTTATCGGAAATTATTTGTAATTTTCGACAAGTAGAACAATGATTGGAACAGGTAGACGGTTGAAATCAATGTATATATTGCTTCTATATAGTCTAAGAAACATATATGCAAAGCATCCAAACAGTACAATTCGTCAATTTATTGTTCTTCAAGTTTAAGTGAACAACGAGCCCCATTGTTAAACCTTTAAAGGAAATTATTTGTAAATTTCGACAAGTAGAACAATGATTGGAACACGTAGACGGTTGAAATCTTTGTATATATTGCTTCCATATAGTCTAAGAAACATGTACGCAAAGCATCCAAACAGTACCATTCGCCAATTTTTTGTTCTTCAAGTTTAAGTGAACAACGAGCCCCATTGATAATCATGAAAGGGAAATTATTTGTAACTTTCTTCAAATAGAACAATGAATAGAACAGTTAGACTGTTGAAATCTTTGTATATATTGCTTCTATATATTCTAAGAAACATATATGCAAAGCATCCAAACAGTACGATTCGCCAATTTATTGTTCTTCAAGTTTAAGTGAACAACGAGCCCCATTGTTAATCCTTTAAAGGAAATTATTTGTAAATTTCGACAAGCAGAACAATGATTGGAACACGTAGACGGTTGAAATATTATTATATATTGCTTCCATATAGTCTAAGAAACATATATACAAAGCATCCAAACAGTACCATTCGCCAATTTTTTGTTCTTCAAGTTTAAGTGAACTACGAGCCCCATTGTTAATCCTTCAAAGGAAATTATTTGTAAATTTCGACAAGTAGAACAATGAATGCAACAGGTAGACGGTTGATATAATTGTATATATTGCTTCTATATAGTCTAAGGAACATATATGCAAAGTCTCCAAACAGTACAATTCGACAATTTTTTGTTCTTCAAGTTTAGTGAACAATGAGCCCCAATGGTTAATCCTTTATCGGAAATTATTTGTAACTTTCGACAAGTAGAACAATGAATAGAACAGGTAGACGGTTGAAATCTTTGTATATATTGCTTCTATATAGTCTAAGAAATATATATACAAAGCATCCAAACAGTACCATTCGCCAATTTTTTGTTCTTCAAGTTTAAGTGAACAAAGAGCCCCATTGTTAAACCTTTAAAGGAAATTATTTGTAAATTTCGACAAGTAGAACAATGATTGGAACACGTAGACGGTTGAAATATTATTATATATTGCTTGCATATAGTCTAAGAAACATATATGCAAAGCATCCAAACAGTACAATTCGTCAATTTATTGTTCTTCAAGTTTAAGTGAACAACGAGCCCCATTGTTAATCCTTTAAAGGAAATTATTTGTAAATTTCGACAAGCAGAACAATGATTGGGACACGTAGACGGTTGAAATATTATTATATATTGCTTCCATATAGTCTAAGAAACATATATGCAAAGCATCCAAACAGTACCATTCGCCAATTTTTTGTTCTTCAAGTTTAAGTGAACTACGAGCCCCATTGTTAATCCTTTAACGGAAATTAATTGTAACTTTCTACAAGTAGAACAATGATTGGAACACGTAGACGGTTGAAATCTTTGCATATATTGCTTCCATATAGTCTAAGAAACATATATGCAAAGCATCCAAACAGTACAATTCGCCAATTTTTTGTTCTTCAAGTTTAAGTGAACTACGATCCCCATTGTTAATCCTTTAAAGGAAATTATTTGTAACTTTCGACAAGTAGAACAATGAATGGAACAGGTAGACGGTTGAAATCTTTGTATATGTTGCTTCTATATAGTCTAAGAAACATATGTGCAAATCATCCAAACAGTACAATTCGCCAATTTTTTGTTCTTCAAGTTTAAGTGAACTACGAGCCCCATTGTTAATCCTTTAAAGGAAATTATTTGTAAATTTCGGCAAGTAGAACAATGAATGGAATAGATAGACTGTTGAAATCATTGTATATATTGCTTCTATATAGTCTAAGAAACATATATGCAAAGCATCCAAACAGTACAATTCGCCAATTTTTTGATCTTCAAGTTTAAGTGAACAGCGAGCTCCATTGATAATCATGAAATGGAAATTATTTGTAACTTTCTACAAGTAGAACAATGAATAGTACAGGTAGACGGGTGAAGTCTTTATATATATTGCTTCTATATAGTCTAAGAAACATATATGCAAAGCATCCAAACAGTACAATTCGCCAATTTTATGTTCTTCAAGTTTAAGTGAACAACGAGCCCCATTGTTAATCCTTTACAGGAAATTATTTGTAAATTTCGACAAGTAGAACAATGATTGGAACACGTAGACGGTTGAAATCTTTGTATATATTGCTTCCATATAGTCTAAGAAACAAATATGCAAAGCATCCAAACAGTACCATTCGCCAATTTTTTGTTCTTCAAGTTTAAGTGAACAATGAGCCCCAATGGTTAATCCTTTATCGGAAATTATTTGTAACTTTCGACAAGTAGAACAATGAATGGAACAGGTAGACGGTTGAAATATTTGTATATATTGCTTCCGTATAGTCTAAGAAACATATATGCAAAGCATCCAAACAGTACCATTCGCCAATTTTTTGTTCTTCAAGGTTAAGTGAACAATGAGCCCGATTGTTAATCCTTTATCGGAAATTATTTCTAACTTTCGACAAGTAGAACAATGAATGGAACACGTAGACGGTTGAAATCTTTGTATTTATTGCTTCCATATAGTCTAAGAAACATGTACGCAAAGCATCCAAACAGTACCATTCGCCAATTTTTTGTTCTTCAAGTTTAAGTGAACAATGAGCCCCAATGGTTAATCCTTTATCGGAAATTATTTGTAATTTTCGACAAGTAGAACAATGAATGGAACACGTAGACGGTTGAAATCTTTGTATATATTGCTTCTATATAGACTAAGAAACATATATGCAAAGCATCCAAACAGTACAATTCGCCAATTTATTGTTCTTCAAGTTTAAGTGAACAACGAGCCCCATTGTTAATCCTTTAAAGGAAATTATTTGTTAATTTCGACAAGTAGAACAATGATTGGAACACGTAGACGGTTGAAATCTTTGTATATATTGCTTCCATATAGTCTAAGAAACATGTACGCAAAGCATCCAAACAGTACCATTCGCCAATTTTTTGTTCTTCAAGTTTAAGTGAACAATGAACCCCAATGGTTAATCCTTTATCGGAAATTATTTGTAATTTTCGACAAGTAGAACAATGAATGGAACATGTAAACGGTTGAAATCTTTGTATATATTGCTTCTATATAACCTAAGAAACATATATGCAAAGCATCCACACAGTACAATTCGCCAATTTATTGTTCTTCAAGTTTAAGTGAACAACGAGCCCCATTGTTTATCCTTTAAAGGAAATTATTTGTAAATTTCGACAAGCAGAACAATGATTGGAACACGTAGACGGTTGAAATATTATTATATATTGCTTCCATATAGTCTAAGAAACATATATGCAAAGCATTCAAACAGTACCATTCGCCAATTTTTTGTTCTTCAAGTTTAAGTGAACTACGAGCCCCATTGTTAATCCTTTAACGGAAATTAATTGTAACTTTCTACAATTAGAACAATGATTGGAACACGTAGACGGTTGAAATCTTTGAATATATTGCTTCTATATAGTTTAAGAAACTTATATGCAAAGCATCCAAACAGTACAATTTGCCAATTTTTTGTTCTTCAAGTTTAAGTGAATAATGAGCCCCAATGGTTAATCCTTTATCGGAAATTATTTGTAACTTTCGACAAGTAGAACCATGAATGGAACAGGTAGACGGTTGAAATATTTGTATATATTGCTTCCGTATAGTCTAAGAAACATATATGCAAAGCATCCAAATAGTACCATTCGCCAATTTTTTGTTCTTCAAGGTTAAGTGAACAATGAGCCCGATTGTTAATCCTTTATCGGAAATTATTTCTAACTTTCGACAAGTAGAACAATGAATGGAACACGTAGACGGTTGAAATCTTTGTATATATTGCTTCCATATAGTCTAAGAAACATGTACGCAAAGCATCCAAACAGTACCATTCGCCAATTTTTTGTTCTTCAAGTTTAAGTGAACAATGAGCCCCAATGGTTAATCCTTTATCGGAAATTATTTGTAATTTTCGACAAGTAGAACAATTTTTGGAACAGGTAGACGGTTGAAATCAATGTATATATTGCTTCTATATAGTCTAAGAAACATATATGCAAAGCATCCAAACAGTACAATTCGTCAATTTATTGTTCTTCAAGTTTAAGTGAACAACGAGCCCCATTGTTAAACCTTTAAAGGAAATTATTTGTAAATTTCGACAAGTAGAACAATGATTGGAACACGTAGACGGTTGAAATCTTTGTATATATTGCTTCCATATAGTCTAAGAAACATGTACGCAAAGCATCCAAACAGTACCATTCGCCAATTTTTTGTTCTTCAAGTTTAATTGAATAATGAGCCCCATTGTTAATCCTTTATCGGAAATTATTTGTAAATTTCGACAAGTAGAACAATGAGTGGAACAGGTAGACGGTTGAAATCAATGTATATATTGCTTCAATATAGTCTAAGATACATATATGCAAAGCATCCAAACAGTACCATTCGCCAATTTTTTGTTCTTCAAGTTTAAGTGAACAACGAGCTCCATTGTTAATCCTTTAAAGGAAATTATTTGTAAATTTCGACAAGTAGAACAATGATTGGAACACGTAGACGGTTGAAATCTTTGTATATATTGCTTCCATATAGTCTAAGAAACATGTACGCAAAGCATCCAAACAGTACCATTCGCCAATTTTTTGTTCCTCAAGTTTAATTGAATAATGAGCCCCATTGTTAATCCTTTAAAGGAAATTATTTGTAAATTTCGACAAGTAGAACAATGAATGGATCAGGTAGACGGTTGAAATCATTGTATATATTGCTTCCATACAGTCTAAGAAACATGTACGCAAAGCATCCAAACAGTACAATTCGCCAATTTTTTGTTCTTCAAGTTTAAGTGAACAACGAGCCCCATTGATAATCATGAAACGGAAATTATTTGTAACTTTCTACAAGTAGAACAATGAATAGAACAGGTAGACGGTTGAAATCTTTGCATATGATGCTTCTATATAGTCTAAGAAACATATATGCAAAGCATCCAAACAGTACAATTCGCCAATTTTTTGTTCTTCAAGTTTAAGTGAACAATGAGACCCATTGTTAATCCTTAATCGGAAATTATTTGTAACTTTCGACAAGTAGAACAATGAATGGAACAGGTAGACGGCTGAAATCTTTGTATATATTGCTTCTATATAGTCTAAGAAACATATATGCAAAGCATCCAAACAGTACAATTCGCCAATTTTTTGTTCTTCAAGTTTAAGTGAACTACGAGCCCCATTGTTAATCCTTTAACGGAAATTAATTGTAACTTTCTACAAGTAGAACAATGATTGGAACACGTAGACGGTTGAAATCTTTGTATATATTGCTTCCATATAGTCTAAGAAACATGTACGCAAAGCATCCAAACAGTACCATTCGCCAATTTTTTGTTCTTCAAGTTTAAGTGAACAATGAGACCCATTGTTAATCCTTTATCGGAAATTATTTGTAACTTTCGACAAGTAGAACAATGAATGGAACAGGTAGACGGTTGAAATCTTTGTATATATTGCTTCTATATAGTCTAAGAAACATATATGCAAAGCATCCAAACAGTACAATTCGCCAATTTTTTGTTCTTCAAGTTTAAGTGAACTACGAGCCCCATTGTTAATCCTTTAACGGAAATTAATTGTAACTTTCGACAAGTAGAACAATGAATGGAACAGGTAGACGGTTGAAATCTTTGTATATATTGCTTCTATATAGTCTAAGAAACATATATGCAAAGCATCCAAACAGTACAATTCGCCAATTTTTTGTTCTTCAAGTTTAAGTGAACTACGAGCCCCATTGTTAATCCTTTAACGGAAATTAATTGAAACTTTCTACAAGTAGAACAATGATTGGAACACGTAGACGGTTGAAATCTTTGTATATATTGCTTCCATATAGTCTAAGAAACATGTACGCAAAGCATCCAAACAGTACCATTCGCCAATTTTTTGTTCTTCAAGTTTAAGTGAACAATGAGCCCCAATGGTTAATCCTTTATCGGTAATTATTTGTAACTTTCGACAAGTAGAACAATGAATGGAACAGGTAGACGGTTGAAATCCTTGTATATATTGCTTCCATATAGTCTAAGAAACATGTACGCAAAGCATCCAAACAGTACCATTCGCCAATTTTTTGTCCTTCAAGTTTAAGTGAAAAATGAGCCCCATTGTTAATCCTTTATCGGAAATTATTTGTAACTTTCGACAAGTAGAACAATGAATGGAACAGGTAGACGGTTGAAATCTTTGTATATATTGCTTCTATATAGTCTAACAAACATATATGCAAAGCATCCAAACAGTACAAATCGCCAATTTTTGTTCTTCAAGTTTAAGTGAACAGTGAGCCCCAATGGTTAATCCTTTATCGGTAATTATTTGTAACTTTCGACAAGTAGAACAATGAATGGAACAGGTAGACGGTTGAAATCTTTGTATATATTGCTTCTATATAGTCTAAGAAACATATATGCAAAGCGTCCAAACAGTACAATTCGCCAATTTTTTGTTCTTCAAGTTTAGTGAACAATGAGCCCCATTGATAATCATGAAATGGAAATTATTTGTAACTTTCGACAAGTAGAACAATGAATGGAACAGGTAGACGGTTGAAGTCTTTGTATATATTGCTTCTATATAGTCTAAGAAACATATATGCAAAGCATCCAAACAGTACAATTCGCCAATTTTTTGTTCTTCAAGTTTAAGTGAACAATGAGCCCCAATGGTTAATCCTTTATCGGTAATTATTTGTAACTTTCGACAAGTAGAACAATGAATGGAACAGGTAGACGGTTGAAATCCTTGTATATATTGCTTCCATATAGTCTAAGAAACATGTACGCAAAGCATCCAAACAGTACCATTCGCCAATTTTTTGTCCTTCAAGTTTAAGTGAAAAATGAGCCCCATTGTTAATCCTTTATCGGAAATTATTTGTAACTTTCGACAAGTAGAACAATGAATGGAACAGGTAGACGGTTGAAATCTTTGTATATATTGCTTCTATATAGTCTAACAAACATATATGCAAAGCATCCAAACAGTACAAATCGCCAATTTTTGTTCTTCAAGTTTAAGTGAACAATGAGCCCCAATGGTTAATCCTTTATCGGTAATTATTTGTAACTTTCGACAAGTAGAACAATGAATGGAACTGGTAGACGGTTGAAATCTTTGTATATATTGCTTCGATATAATCTAAGAAACATATATGCAAAGCAACTAAACAGTACAATTCGCCAATTTTTTGTTCTTCAAGTTTAAGTGAACAATGAGCCCCAATGGTTAATCCTTTATCGGTAATTATTTGTAACTTTCGACAAGTAGAACAATGAATGGAACAGGTAGACGGTTGAAATCCTTGTATATATTGCTTCCATACAGTCTAAGAAACATGTACGCAAAGCATCCAAACAGTACAATTCGCCAATTTTTTGTTCTTCAAGTTTAAGTGAACAACGAGCCCCATTGATAATCATGAAACGGAAATTATTTGTAACTTTCTACAAGTAGAACAATGAATAGAACAGGTAGACGGTTGAAATCTTTGCATATGATGCTTCTATATAGTCTAAGAAACATATATGCAAAGCATCCAAACAGTACAATTCGCCAATTTTTTGTTCTTCAAGTTTAAGTGAACAATGAGACCCATTGTTAATCCTTAATCGGAAATTATTTGTAACTTTCGACAAGTAGAACAATGAATGGAACAGGTAGACGGCTGAAATCTTTGTATATATTGCTTCTATATAGTCTAAGAAACATATATGCAAAGCATCCAAACAGTACAATTCGCCAATTTTTTGTTCTTCAAGTTTAAGTGAACTACGAGCCCCATTGTTAATCCTTTAACGGAAATTAATTGTAACTTTCTACAAGTAGAACAATGATTGGAACACGTGGACGGTTGAAATCTTTGTATATATTGCTTCCATATAGTCTAAGAAACATATATGCAAAGCATCCAAACAGTACCATTCGTCAATTTTTTGTTCTTCAATTTTAAGTGAACAATGAGCCCCATTGTTAATCCTTTATCGGAAATTATTTGTAACTTTCGACAAGTAGAACAGTGAATGGAACAGGTAGACGGTTGAAATCTTTGTATATATTGCTTCTATATAGTCTAAGAAACATATATACAAAGCATCCAAACAGTACCATTCGCCAATTTTTTGTTCTTCAAGTTTAAGTGAACTACGAGCCCCATTGTTAATCCTGCAAAGGAAATTATTTGTAAATTTCGACAAGTAGAACAATGAATGCAACAGGTAGACGGTTGAAATCATTGTATATATTGCTTCTATATAGTCTACGAAACATATATGCAAAGCATCCAAACAGTACCATTCGCCAATTTTTTGTTCTTCAAGTTTAAGTGAACAACGAGCCCCATTGATAATCATGAAAGGGAAATTATTTGTAACTTTCTTCAAATAGAACAATGAATAGAACAGTTAGACTGTTGAAATCTTTGTATATATTGCTTCTATATATTCTAAGAAACATATATGCAAAGCATCCAAACAGTACGATTCGCCAATTTTTTGTTCTTCAAGTTTAGTGAACAATGAGCCCCATTGATAATCATGAAATGGAAATTATTTGTAAATTTCGACAAGTAGAACAATGAATAGAACAGGTAGACGGTTGAAATCTTTGCATATGATGCTTCTACATAGTCTAAGAAACATATATTCAAAGCATCCAAAGAGTACACTTCGCCAATTTATTGTTCTTCAAGTTTAAGTGAACAACGAGCCCCATTGTTAATCCTTTATCGGAAATTATTTGTAAATTTCGACAAGTAGAACAATGAGTGGAACAGGTAGACGGTTGAAATCAATGTATATATTGCTTCAATATAGTCTAAGAAACATATATGCAAAGCATCCAAACAGTACCATTCGACAATTTTTTGTTCTTAAAGTTTAAGTGAACAATGAGCCCCAATGTTAATCCTTTAACGGAAATTATTTGTAACTTTCGACAAGTAGAACAATGAATGGAACAGGTAGACGGTTGAAATCTTTGTATATATTGCTTCCATATAGTCCAAGAAACATATATGCAAAGCGTCCAAACAGTACAATTCGCCAATTTTTTGCTCTTCAAGTTTAAGTGAACTACGAGCCCCATTGTTAATCCTTTAAAGGAAATTATTTGTAAATTTCGACAAGTAGAACAATGAATGGATCAGGTAGACGGTTGAAATCATTGTATATGTTGCTTCTATATAGTCTAAGAAACATATATGCAAAGCATCCAAACAGTACCATTCGCCAATTTTTTGTTCTTCAAGTTTAAGTGAACTACGAGCCCCATTGTTAATCCTTTAAAGGAAATTATTTGTACATTTCGGCAAGTAGAACAATGAATGGAACACGTAGACGGTTGAATTCTTTGTATATATTGCTTCCATATAGTCTAAGAAACATGTACGCAAAGCATCCAAAGAGTACAATTCGACAATTTTTTGTTCTTCAAGTTTAAGTGAACTACGAGCCCCATTGTTAATCCTTTAAAGGAAATTATTTGTAACTTGCGACAAGTAGAACAATGAATGGAACAGGTAGACGGTTGAAATCAATGTATATATTGCTTCTATATAATCTACGAAACATATATGCAAAGCATCCAAACAGTACAATTCGCCAATTTTTTGTTCTTCAAGTTTAAGTAAACAATGAGCCCCAATGGTTAATCCTTTAAAGGAAATTATTTGTAAATTTCGACAAGTAGAACAATGAATGGATCAGGTACACGGTTGAAATCGTTGTATATATTGCTTCTATATAATCTACGAAACATATATGCAAAGCATCCAAACAGTACAATTCGCCAATTTTTTGTACTTCAAGTTTAAGTGAACTACGAGCCCCATTGTTAATCCTTTAACGGAAATTAATTGTAACTTTCGACAAGTAGAACAATGAATGGAACACGTAGACGGTTGAAATCTTTGTATATATTGCTTCCATATAGTCTAAGAATCATGTACGCAAAGCATCCAAACAGTACCATTCGCCAATTTTTTGTTCTTCAAGTTTAAGTGAACAATGAGACCCATTGTTAATCCTTTATCGGAAATTATTTGTAACTTTCGACAAGTAGAACAATGAATGGAACAGGTAGACGGTTGAAATCTTTGTATATATTGCTTCTATATAGCCTACGAAACATATATGCAAAGCATCCAAACAGTACAATTCGCCAATTTTTTGTTCTTCAAGTTTAAGTGAACAATGAGCCCCATTGTTAATCCTTTAAAGGAAATTATTTGTAAATTTCGGCAAGTAGAACAATGAATGGAATAGGTAGACGGTTGAAATCATTGTATATATTGCTTCTATATAGTCTAAGAAACACATATGCAAAGCATCGAAGCAGTACAATTCGCCAATTTCTTGTTCTTCAAGTTTAAGTGAACTACGAGCCCCATTGTTAATCCTTTATCGGAAATTATTTGTAACTTTCGACAAGTAGAACAATGAATGGAACAGGTAGACGATTGAAATCAATGTATATATTGCTTCTATATAGTCTGAGAAACATATATGCAAAGCATCCAAACAGTACCATTCATCAATTTTTTGTTCTTCAAGTTTAAGTGAACAACGAGCCCCATTGTTAATCCTTTAAAGGAAATTTTTCGTAAATTTCGACAAGTAGAACAATGATTGGAACACGTAGACGGTTGAAATCTTTGTATATATTGCTTCCATATAGTCTAAGAAACATGTACGCAAAGCATCCAAACAGTACAATTCGCCAATTTTTTGTTCTTCAAGTTTAAGTGAACAATGAGCCCCATTGTTAATCCTTTAAAGGAAATTATTTGTAAATTTCGGCAAGTAGAACAATGAATGGAATAGGTAGACGGTTGAAATCATTGTATATATTGCTTCTATATAGTCTAAGAAACACATATGCAAAGCATCGAAGCAGTACAATTCGCCAATTTCTTGTTCTTCAAGTTTAAGTGAACTACGAGCCCCATTGTTAATCCTTTAAAGGAAATTATTTGTAAATTTCGACAAGTAGAACAATGAATGTAACTGGTAGACGGTTGAAATCTTTTTATATATTGCTTCTATATAGTCTACGAAACATATATGCAAAGCCTCCAAACAGTACAATTCGCCAATTTTTTGTTCTTCAAGTTTAAGTGAACAATGAGCCCCATTGTTAATCCTTTAAAGGAAATTATTTGTAAATTTCGGCAAGTAGAACAATGAATGGAATAGGTAGACGGTTGAAATCATTGTATATATTGCTTCTATATAGTCTAAGAAACATATATGCAAAGCATCCAAACAGTACAATACGCCAATTTTTTGTTCTTCAAGTTTAAGTAAACTACGATCACCATTGTTAATCCCTTAACGGAAATTATTTGTAACTTTCGACAAGTAGAACAATGAATGGAACAGGTAGACGGTTGAAATCATTGTATATATTGCTTCTATATAGTCCAAGAAACATATATGCAAAGCATCCAAACAGTACAATTCGACAATTCTTTGTTCTTCAAGTTTAAGTGAACAATGAGCCCCAATGGTTAATCCTTTATCGGAAATTATTTGTAATTTTCGACAAGTAGAGCAATGAATGGAACAGGTAGACGGTTGAAATCTTTGTATATATTGCTTCTATATAATCTAAGAAACATATATGCAAAACATCCATTCAGTACAATTCGCCAATTATTTCATCTTCAAGTTTAAGTGAACAATGAGCCCCATTGTTAATCCTTTATCGGAAATTATTTGTAATTTTCGACAAGTAGAACAATGAATGGAACAGGTAGACGGGTGAAATCCTTCGATATATTGCTTCTATATAGTCTAAGAAACATATATGCAAAGCATCCAAACAGTAAAATTCGCCAATTTTTTGTTCTTCAAGTTTAAGTGAACAATGAGCCCCAATGGTTAATCCTTTATCGGAAATTATTTGTAAATTTCGACAAGTAGAACAATGAATGGAACAGGTAGACGATTGAAATCAATGTATATATTGCTTCTATATAGTCTGAGAAACATATATGCAAAGCATCCAAACAGTACCATTCATCAATTTTTTGTTCTTCAAGTTTAAGTGAACAACGAGCCCCATTGATAATCATGAAACGGAAATTATTTGTAACTTTCTACAAGTAGAACAATGAATAGAACAGGTAGACGGTTGAAATCTTTGTATATGTTGCTTCTATATAGTCTAAGAAACCTATATGCAAAGCATCTAAACAGTAACAATCGCCAATTTTTTGATCTTCAAGTTTAAGTGAACTACGAGCCCCATTGTTAATCCTTTAAAGGAAATTATTTGTAAATTTCGACAAGTAGAACAATGAATGGATCAGGTAGACGGTTGAAATCGTTGTATATATTGCTTCTATATAATCTACGAAACATATATGCAAAGCATCCAAACAGTACAATTCGCCAATTTTTTGTTCTTCAAGTTTAAGTGAACTACGAGCCCCATTGTTAATCCTTTAACGGAAATTAATTGTAACTTTCTACAAGTAGAACAATGATTGGAACACACAGACGGTAAAAATCTTTGTATATATTGCTTCCATATAGTCTAAGAAACATATATGCAAAGCATCCAAACAGTACCATTCGCCAATTTTTTGTTCTTCAAGTGTAAGTGAACAATGAGCCCCATTGTTAATCCTTTATCGGAAATTATTTGTAACTTTCGACAAGTAGAACATTGAATGGAACAGGTAGACGGTTGAAATCTTTGTATATATTGCTTTTACATAGTATCAGAAACATATATGCAAATCATCGAAGCAGTACAATTCGCCAATTTTTTGTCCTTCAAGTTTAAGTGAACTACGAGCCCCATTGTTAATACTTTAACGGAAATTATTTGTAACTTGCGACAAGTAGAACAATGAATGGAACAGGTAGACGGTTGAAATCAATGTATATATTGCTTCTATATAATCTACGAAACATATATGCAAAGCATCCAAACAGTACAATTCGCCAATTTTTTGTTCTTCAAGTTTAAGTAAACAATGAGCCCCAATGGTTAATCCTTTAAAGGAAATTATTTGTAAATTTCGACAAGTAGAACAATGAATGGATCAGGTACACGGTTGAAATCGTTGTATATATTGCTTCTATATAATCTACGAAACATATATGCAAAGCATCCAAACAGTACAATTCGCCAATTTTTTGTTCTTCAAGTTTAAGTGAACTACGAGCCCCATTGTTAATCCTTTAACGGAAATTAATTGTAACTTTCTACAAGTAGAACAATGATTGGAACACACAGACGGTTAAAATCTTTGTATATATTGCTTCCATATAGTCTAAGAAACATATATGCAAAGCATCCAAACAGTACCATTCGCCAATTTTTTGTTCTTCAAGTGTAAGTGAACAATGAGCCCCATTGTTAATCCTTTATCGGAAATTATTTGTAACTTTCGACAAGTAGAACAATGAATGGAACAGGTAGACGGTTGAAATCTTTGTATATATTGCTTCTATATAGCCTACGAAACATATATGCAAAGCATCCAAACAGTACAATTCGCCAATTTTTTGTTCTTCAAGTTTAAGTGAACAATGAGCCCCATTGTTAATCCTTTAAAGGAAATTATTTGTAAATTTCGGCAAGTAGAACAATGAATGGAATAGGTAGACGGTTGAAATCATTGTATATATTGCTTCTATATAGTCTAAGAAACACATATGCAAAGCATCGAAGCAGTACAATTCGCCAATTTTTTGTTCTTCAAGTTTAAGTGAACTACCAGCCCCATTGTTAATCCTTTAAAGGAAATTATTTGTAAATTTCGACAAGTAGAACAATGAATGGATCATGTAGACGGTTGAAATAATTGTATATATTGCTCCTATATAATCTACGAAACATATATGCAAAGCATCCAAACAGTACAATTCGCCAATTTTTTGTTCTTCAAGTTTAAGTGAACTACGAGCCCCATTGTTAATCCTTTAACGGAAATTAATTGTAACTTTCTACAAGTAGAACAATGATTGGAACACACAGACGGTTAAAATCTTTGTATATATTGCTTCCATATAGTCTAAGAAACATATATGCAAAGCATCCAAACAGTACCATTCGCCAATTTTTTGTTCTTCAAGTTTAAGTGAACAATGAGCCCCATTGTTAATCCTTTATCGGAAATTATTTGTAACTTTCGACAAGTAGAACATTGAATGGAACAGGTAGACGGTTGAAATCTTTGTATATATTGCTTTTACATAGTATCAGAAACATATATGCAAATCATCGAAGCAGTACAATTCGCCAATTTTTTGTCCTTCAAGTTTAAGTGAACTACGAGCTCCATTGTTAATACTTTAACGGAAATTATTTGTAACTTGCGACAAGTAGAACAATGAATGGAACAGGTAGACGGTTGAAATCAATGTATATATTGCTTCTATATAATCTACGAAACATATATGCAAAGCATCCAAACGGTACAATTCGCCAATTTTTTGTTCTTCAAGTTTAAGTGAACAATGAGCCCCAATGGTTAATCCTTTATCGGAAATTATTTGTAACTTTCGACAAGTAGAACAATGAATGGAACAGGTAGACGATTGAAATCAATGTATATATTGCTTCTATATAGTCTGAGAAACATATATGCAAAGCATCCAAACAGTACCATTCATCAATTTTTTGTTCTTCAAGTTTAAGTGAACAACGAGCCCCATTGATAATCATGAAACGGAAATTATTTGTAACTTTCTACAAGTAGAACAATGAATAGAACAGGTAGACGGTTGAAATCTTTGTATATGTTGCTTCTATATAGTCTAAGAAACCTATATGCAAAGCATCTAAACAGTAACAATCGCCAATTTTTTGATCTTCAAGTTTAAGTGAACTACGAGCCCCATTGTTAATCCTTTAAAGGAAATTATTTGTAAATTTCGACAAGTAGAACAATGAATGGATCAGGTAGACGGTTGAAATCGTTGTATATATTGCTTCTATATAATCTACGAAACATATATGCAAAGCATCCAAACAGTACAATTCGCCAATTTTTTGTTCTTCAAGTTTAAGTGAACTACGAGCCCCATTGTTAATCCTTTAACGGAAATTAATTGTAACTTTCTACAAGTAGAACAATGATTGGAACACACAGACGGTTAAAATCTTTGTATATATTGCTTCCATATAGTCTAAGAAACATATATGCAAAGCATCCAAACAGTACCATTCGCCAATTTTTTGTTCTTCAAGTGTAAGTGAACAATGAGCCCCATTGTTAATCCTTTATCGGAAATTATTTGTAACTTTCGACAAGTAGAACATTGAATGGAACAGGTAGACGGTTGAAATCTTTGTATATATTGCTTTTACATAGTATCAGAAACATATATGCAAATCATCGAAGCAGTACAATTCGCCAATTTTTTGTCCTTCAAGTTTAAGTGAACTACGAGCCCCATTGTTAATACTTTAACGGAAATTATTTGTAACTTGCGACAAGTAGAACAATGAATGGAACAGGTAGACGGTTGAAATCAATGTATATATTGCTTCTATATAATCTACGAAACATATATGCAAAGCATCCAAACAGTACAATTCGCCAATTTTTTGTTCTTCAAGTTTAAGTGAACTACGAGCCCCATTGTTAATCCTTTAACGGAAATTAATTGTAACTTTCTACAAGTAGAACAATGATTGGAACACACAGACGGTTGAAATCTTTGTATATATTGCTTCCATATAGTCTAAGAAACATGTACGCAAAGCATACAAACAGTACCATTCGCCAATTTTTTGTTCTTCAAGTGTAAGTGAACAATGAGCCCCATTGTTAATCCTTTATCGGAAATTATTTGTAACTTTCGACAAGTAGAACATTGAATGGAACAGGTAGACGGTTGAAATCTTTGTATATATTGCTTTTACATAGTATCAGAAACATATATGCAAATCATCGAAGCAGTACAATTCGCCAATTTTTTGTTCTTCAAGTTTAAGTGAACTACGAGCCCCATTGTTAATACTTTAACGGAAATTATTTGTAACTTGCGACAAGTAGAACAATGAATGGAACAGGTAGACGGTTGAAATCAATGTATATATTGCTTCTATATAGTCTAAGAAACATATATGCAAAGCATCCAAACAGTACCATTCGCCAATTTTTTGTTCTTCAAGTTTATGTGAACAACGAGCCCCATTGTTAATCCTTTAAAGGAAATTATTTGTAAATTTCGACAAGTAGAACAATGATTGGAACACGTAGACGGTTGAAATCTTTGTATATATTGCTTCCATATAGTCTAAGAAACATGTACGCAAAGCATCCGAACAGTACCATTCGCCAATTTTTTGTTCTTCAAGTTTAAGTGAACAATGAGCCCCAATGGTTAATCCTTTATCGGAAATTATTTGTAACTTTCGACAAGTAGAACAATGAATGGAACAGGTAGACGGTTGAAATCTTTGTATATATTGCTTCCATATAGTCCAAGAAACATATATGCAAAGCGTCCAAACAGTACAATTCGCCAATTTTTTGCTCTTCAAGTTTAAGTGAACTACGAGCCCCATTGTTAATCCTTTAAAGGAAATTATTTGTAAATTTCGACAAGTAGAACAATGAATGGAACAGGTAGACGGTTGAAATCATTGTATATATTGCTTCTATATAGTCTAAGAAACATATATGCAAAGCATCCAAACAGTACAATTCGACAATTTTTAGTTCTTCAAGTTTAGTGAACAATGAGCCCCAATGGTTAATCCTTTATCGGAAATTATTAGTAATTTTCGACAAGTAGAACAATGAATGGAACAGGTAGACGGTTGAAATCTTTGTATATATTGCTTTTATATAATCTAAGAAACATACATGCAAAGCATCCAAGCAGTACCATTCGCCAGTTTTTTGTTCTTCAAGTTTAAGTGAACAACGAGCCCCATTGTTAATCCTTTAAAGGAAATTATTTGTAAATTTCGACAAGTAGAACAATGATTGGAACAGGTAGACTGTTGAAATCATTGTATATATTGCTTCTATATAGTCTAAGAAACATATTTGCAAAGCATCCAAACAGTACCATTCGCCAATTTTTTGTTCTTCAAGTTTAAGTGAACTACGAGCCCCATTGTTAATCCTTTAAAGGAAATTATTTGTAAATTTCGACAAGTAGAACAATGAATGGAACAGGTAGACTGTTGAAATCATTGTATATATTGCTTCTATATAGTCTAAGAAACATATATGCAAAGCATCCAAACAGTACAATTCGCCAATTTTTTGTTCTTCAAGTTTAAGTAAACTACGATCCCCATTGTTAATCCCTTAAAGGAAATTATTTGTAACTTTCGACAAGCAGAACAATGAATGGAACAGGTAGACGGTTGAAATCATTGTATATATTGCTTCCATATAGTCTAAGAAACATGTACGCAAAGCATCCAAACAGTACCATTCGCCAATTTTTTGTTCTTCAAGTTTAAGTGAACAATGAGACCCATTGTTAATCCTTTATCGGAAATTATTTGTAACTTTCGACAAGTAGAACAATGAATGGAACAGGTAGACGGTTGAAATCTTTGTATATATTGCTTCTATATAGTCTAAGAAACATATATGCAAAGCATCCAAACAGTACAATTCGCCAATTTTTTGTTCTTCAAGTTTAAGTGAACTACGAGCCCCATTGTTAATCCTTTAACGGAAATTAATTGTAACTTTCTACAAGTAGAACAATGATTGGAACACGTAGACGGTTGAAATCTTTGTATATATTGCTTCCATATAGTCTAAGAAACATGTACGCAAAGCATCCAAACAGTACCATTCGCCAATTTTATGTTCTTCAAGTTTAAGTGAACAATGAGACCCATTGTTAATCCTTTATCGGAAATTATTTGTAACTTTCGACAAGTAGAACAATGAATGGAACAGGTAGACGGTTGAAATCATTGTATATATTGCTTCTATATAGTCTAAGAAACACATATGCAAAGTATCGAAGCAGTACAATTCGCCAATTTCTTGTTCTTCAAGTTTAAGTGAACTACGAGCCCCATTGTTAATCCTTTAAAGGAAATTATTTGTAAATTTCGACAAGTAGAACAATGAATGTAACTGGTAGACGGTTGAAATCTTTCTATATATTGCTTCTATATAGCCTACGAAACATATATGCAAAGCATCCAAACAGTACAATTCGCCAATTTTTTGTTCTTCAAGTTTAAGTGAACAATGAGCCCCGTTGTTAATCCTTTAAAGGAAATTATTTGTAAATTTCGGCAAGTAGAACAATGAATGGAACAGGTAGACGGTTGAAATCTTTGTATATATTGCTTCCATATAGTCCAAGAAACATATATGCAAAGCGTCCAAACAGTACAATTCGCCAATTTTTTGCTCTTCAAGTTTAAGTGAACTACGAGCCCCATTGTTAATCCTTTAAAGGAAATTATTTGTAAATTTCGACAAGTAGAACAATGAATGGAACAGGTAGACGGTTGAAATCATTGTATATATTGCTTCTATATAGTCTAAGAAACATATATGCAAAGCATCCAAACAGTACAATTCGACAATTTTTAGTTCTTCAAGTTTAGTGAACAATGAGCCCCAATGGTTAATCCTTTATCGGAAATTATTAGTAATTTTCGACAAGTAGAACAATGAATGGAACAGGTAGACGGTTGAAATCTTTGTATATATTGCTTTTATATAATCTAAGAAACATACATGCAAAGCATCCAAGCAGTACCATTCGCCAGTTTTTTGTTCTTCAAGTTTAAGTGAACAACGAGCCCCATTGTTAATCCTTTAAAGGAAATTATTTGTAAATTTCGACAAGTAGAACAATGATTGGAACAGGTAGACTGTTGAAATCATTGTATATATTGCTTCTATATAGTCTAAGAAACATATTTGCAAAGCATCCAAACAGTACCATTCGCCAATTTTTTGTTCTTCAAGTTTAAGTGAACTACGAGCCCCATTGTTAATCCTTTAAAGGAAATTATTTGTAAATTTCGACAAGTAGAACAATGAATGGAACAGGTAGACTGTTGAAATCATTGTATATATTGCTTCTATATAGTCTAAGAAACATATATGCAAAGCATCCAAACAGTACAATTCGCCAATTTTTTGTTCTTCAAGTTTAAGTAAACTACGATCCCCATTGTTAATCCCTTAAAGGAAATTATTTGTAACTTTCGACAAGCAGAACAATGAATGGAACAGGTAGACGGTTGAAATCATTGTATATATTGCTTCCATATAGTCTAAGAAACATGTACGCAAAGCATCCAAACAGTACCATTCGCCAATTTTTTGTTCTTCAAGTTTAAGTGAACAATGAGACCCATTGTTAATCCTTTATCGGAAATTATTTGTAACTTTCGACAAGTAGAACAATGAATGGAACAGGTAGACGGTTGAAATCTTTGTATATATTGCTTCTATATAGTCTAAGAAACATATATGCAAAGCATCCAAACAGTACAATTCGCCAATTTTTTGTTCTTCAAGTTTAAGTGAACTACGAGCCCCATTGTTAATCCTTTAACGGAAATTAATTGTAACTTTCTACAAGTAGAACAATGATTGGAACACGTAGACGGTTGAAATCTTTGTATATATTGCTTCCATATAGTCTAAGAAACATGTACGCAAAGCATCCAAACAGTACCATTCGCCAATTTTATGTTCTTCAAGTTTAAGTGAACAATGAGACCCATTGTTAATCCTTTATCGGAAATTATTTGTAACTTTCGACAAGTAGAACAATGAATGGAACAGGTAGACGGTTGAAATCTTTGTATATATTGCTTCTATATAGCCTACGAAACATATATGCAAAGCATCCAAACAGTACAATTCGCCAATTTTTTGTTCTTCAAGTTTAAGTGAACAATGAGCCCCATTGTTAATCCTTTAAAGGAAATTATTTGTAAATTTCGGCAAGTAGAACAATGAATGGAATAGGTAGACGGTTGAAATCATTGTATATATTGCTTCTATATAGTCTAAGAAACACATATGCAAAGCATCGAAGCAGTACAATTCGCCAATTTCTTGTTCTTCAAGTTTAAGTGAACTACGAGCCCCATTGTTAATCCTTTAAAGGAAATTATTTGTAAATTTCGACAAGTAGAACAATGAATGTAACTGGTAGACGGTTGAAATCTTTCTATATATTGCTTCTATATAGTCTACGAAACATATATGCAAAGCCTCCAAACGGTACAATTCGCCAATTTTTTGTTCTTCAAGTTTAAGTGAACAATGAGCCCCAATGGTTAATCCTTTATCGGAAATTATTTGTAACTTTCGACAAGTAGAACAATGAATGGAACAGGTAGACGATTGAAATCAATGTATATATTGCTTCTATATAGTCTGAGAAACATACATGCAAAGCATCCAAACAGTACCATTCATCAATTTTTTGTTCTTCAAGTTTAAGTGAACTACGAGCCCCATTGTTAATCCTTTAAAGGAAATTTTTCGTAAATTTCGACAAGTAGAACAATGATTGGAACACGTAGACGGTTGCAATCTTTGTATATATTGCTTCCATATAGTCTAAGAAACATGTACGCAAAGCATCCAAACAGTACAATTCGCCAATTTTTTGTTCTTCAAGTTTAAGTGAACAATGAGCCCCATTGTTAATCCTTTAAAGGAAATTATTTGTAAATTTCGGCAAGTAGAACAATGAATGGAATAGGTAGACGGTTGAAATCATTGTATATATTGCTTCTATATAGTCTAAGAAACACATATGCAAAGCATCGAAGCAGTACAATTCGCCAATTTCTTGTTCTTCAAGTTTAAGTGAACTACGAGCCCCATTGATAATCATGAAACGGAAATTATTTGTAACTTTCGACATGTAGAACAATGAATGTAACTGGTAGACAGTTGAAATCTTTTTATATATTGCTTCTATATAGTCTACGAAACATATATGCAAAGCCTCCAAACAGTACAATTCGCCAATTTTTTGTTCTTCAAGTTTAAGTGAACAATGAGCCCCATTGTTAATCCTTTAAAGGAAATTATTTGTAAATTTCGGCAAGTAGAAGAATGAATGGAATAGGTAGACGGTTGAAATCATTGTATATATTGCTTCTATATAGTCTAAGAAACATATATGCAAAGCATCCAAACAGTACAATACGCCAATTTTTTGTTCTTCAAGTTTAAGTAAACTACGATCCCCATTGTTAATCCCTTAACGGAAATTATTTGTAACTTTCGACAAGTAGAACAATGAATGGAACAGGTAGACGGTTGAAATCATTGTATATATTGCTTCTATATAGTCCAAGAAACATATATGCAAAGCATCCAAACAGTACAATTCGACAATTTTTTGTTCTTCAAGTTTAAGTGAACAATGAGCCCCAATGGTTAATCCTTTATCGGAAATTATTTGTAATTTTCGACAAGTAGAGCAATGAATGGAACAGGTAGACGGTTGAAATCTTTGTATATATTGCTTCTATATAATCTAAGAAACATATATGCAAAGCATCCATTCAGTACAATTCGCCAATTATTTCATCTTCAAGTTTAAGTGAACAATGAGCCCCATTGTTAATCCTTTATCGGAAATTATTTGTAATTTTCGACAAGTAGAACAATGAATGGAACAGGTAGACGGGTGAAATCCTTCGATATATTGCTTCTATATAGTCTAAGAAACATATATGCAAAGCATCCAAACAGTAAAATTCGCCAATTTTTTGTTCTTCAAGTTTAAGTGAACAATGAGCCCCAATGGTTAATCCTTTATCGGAAATTATTTGTAACTTTCGACAAGTAGAACAATGAATGGAACAGGTAGACGATTGAAATCAATGTATATATTGCTTCTATATAGTCTGAGAAACATATATGCAAAGCCTCCAAACAGTACAATTCGCCAATTTTTTGTTCTTCAAGTTTAAGTGAACAATGAGCCCCATTGTTAATCCTTTAAAGGAAATTATTTGTAAATTTCGGCAAGTAGAACAATGAATGGAATAGGTAGACGGTTGAAATCATTGTATATATTGCTTCTATATAGTCTAAGAAACATATATGCAAAGCATCCAAACAGTACAATACGCCAATTTTTTGTTCTTCAAGTTTAAGTAAACTACGATCCCCATTGTTAATCCCTTAACGGAAATTATTTGTAACTTTCGACAAGTAGAACAATGAATGGAACAGGTAGACGGTTGAAATCATTGTATATATTGCTTCTATATAGTCCAAGAAACATATATGCAAAGCATCCAAACAGTACCATTCATCAATTTTTTGTTCTTCAAGTTTAAGTGAACAACGAGCCCCATTGTTAATCCTTTAAAGGAAATTATTCGTAAATTTCGACAAGTAGAACAATGAATGGAAAAGGTAGACGGTTGAAATCTTTGTATATATTGCTTCTATATAGTCTAAGAAACATATATGCAAAGCATCCAAACAGTACCATTCGCCAATTTTTTGTTCTTCAAGTTTGAGTGAACTGCGAGCCCCATTGTTAATCCTTTAAAGGAAATTATTTGTAAATTTCGACAAGTAGAACAATGAATGGAACAGGTAGACTTTTGAAATCATTGTATATATTGCTTCTATATAGTCTAAGAAGCATATATGCAAAGCATCCAAACAGTACAATTCGCCAATTTTTTGTTCTTCAAGTTTAAGTAAACTACGATCCCCATTGTTAATCCCTTAACGGAAATTAATTGTAACTTTCGACAAGTAGAACAGTGAATGGAACAGGTAGACGGTTGAAATCTTTGTATATATTGCTTCTATATAGTATAAGAAACATATATGCAAAGCATCCAAACAGTACAATTCGCCAATTTTTTGTTCTTCAAGTATAAGTGAACAATGAGCCCCAATGGTTAATCCGTTATCGGAAATTATTTGTAACTTTCGACAAGTAGAACAATGAATGGAAAAGGTAGACGGTTGAAATCTTTGTATATATTGCTTCTATATAGTCTAAGAAACATATATGCAAAGCATCCAAACAGTACCATTCGCCAATTTTTTGTTCTTCAAGTTTAAGTGAACAATGAGCCCCAATGGTTAATCCTTTATCGGAAATTATTTGTAAATTTCGACAAGTAGAACAATGAATGGAACAGGTAGCTGGTTGAAATCAATGTATATATTGCTTCTATATAGTCTAAGAAACATATATGCAAAGCATCCAAACAGTACCATTCGCCAATTTTTTGTTCTTCAAGTTTAAGTGAACTACGAGCCCCATTGTTAATCCCTTAACGGATATTAATTGTAACTTTCTACAAGTAGAACAATAATTGGAACACGTAGACGGTTGAAATCTTTGTATATATTGCTTCCATATAGTCTAAGAAACATCTACGCAAAGCATCCAAGCAGTACAATTCGCCAATTTTTTGTTCTTCAAGTTTAAGTGAACTACGATCCCCATTTTTAAATCATTAACGGAAATTATTTGTAACTTTCGACAAGTAGAACAGTGAATGGAACAGGTAGACGGTTGAAATCTTTGTATATATTGCTTCTATATAGTATAAGAAACATATATGCAAAGCATCCAAACAGTACAATTCGCTAATTTTTTGTTCTTCAAGTTTAAGTGAACAATGAGCCACAATGGTTAATCCGTTATCGGAAATTATTTGTAACTTTCGACAGGTAGAACAATGAATGGAACAGGTAGACGGTTGAAATCATTGTATATATTGCTTCTATATAGTGTAAGAAACATATATGCAAAGCATCCAAACAGTACAATTCGCCAATTTTTTGTTCTTCAAGTTTAAGTAAACTACGATCCCCATTGTTAATCCCTTAACGGAAATTATTTGCAACTTTCGACAAGTAGAACAATGAATGGAACAGGTAGACGGTTGAAATCCTTGTATATATTGCTTCCATATAGTCTAAGAAACATGTACGCAAAGCATCCAAACAGTACCATTCGCCAATTTTTTGTCCTTCAAGTGTAAGTGAACAATGAGCCCCATTGTTAATCCTTTATCGGAAATTATTTGTAACTTTCGACACGTAGAACAATGAATGGAACAGGTAGACGGTTGAAATCTTTATATATATTGCTTCTATATAGTCTATGAAACATATATGCAAAGCATCCAAACAGTACAATTCACCAATTTTTTGTTCTTCAAGTTTAAGTGAACAATGAGCCCCAATGGTTAATCCTTTATCGGTAATTATTTGTAACTTTCGACAAGTAGAACAATGAATGGAACTGGTAGACGGTTGAAATCTTTGTATATATTGCTTCTATATAATCTAAGAAACATCTATGCAAAGCATCCAAACAGTACAATTCGCCAATTTTTTGTTCTTCAAGTTTAAGTAAACTACGATCCCCATTGTTAATCCCTTAACGGATATTATTTGTAACTTTCGACAAGTAGAACAATGAATGGAACAGGTAGACGGTTGAAATCATTGTATATATTGCTTCTATATAGTCTAAGAAACATATATGCAAAGCATCCAAACAGTACAATTCGCCAATTTTTTGTTCTTCAAGTTTAAGTAAACTACGATCCCCATTGTTAATCCCTTAACAGAAATTATTTGCAACTTTCGACAAGTAGAACAATGAATGGAACAGGTAGACGGTTGAAATCTTTGTATATATTGCTTCCATATAGTCTAAGAAACATGTACGCAAAGCATCCAAACAGTACCATGCGCCAATTTTTTGTCCTTCAAGTTTAAGTGAAAAATGAGACCCATTGTTAATCCTTTATCGGAAATTATCTGTAACTTTCGACAAGTAGAACAATGAATGGAACAGGTAGACGGTTGAAATCTTTGTATATATTGCTTCTATATAGTCTAACAAACATATATGCAAAGCATCCAAACAGTACAATTCGCCAATTTTTTGTTCTTCAAGTTTAAGTGAACAATGAGCCCCAATGGTTAATCCTTTATCGGTAATTATTTGTAACTTTCGACAAGTAGAACAATGAATGGAACTGGTAGACGGTTGAAATCTTTGTATATATTGCTTCGATATAATCTAAGAAACATATATGCAAAGCAACTAAACAGTAACAATCGCCAATTTTTTGATCTTCAAGTTTAAGTGAACAGCGAGCCCCATTGATAATCATTAAATGGAAACTATTTGTAACTTTCTACAAGTAGAACAATGAATAGTACAGGTAGACGTGTGAAATCTTTCTATATATTGCTTCTAAATAGTCTAAGAAACATCTATGCAAAGCATCCAAACAGTACAATTCGCCAATTTTTTGTTCTTCAAGTTTAAGTAAACTACGATCCCCATTGTTAATCCCTTAACGGAAATTATTTGTAACTTTCGACAAGTAGAACAATGAATGGAACAGGTAGACGGTTGAAGTCATTGTATATATTGCTTCTATATAGTATAAGAAACATATATGCAAAGCATCCAAACAGTACAATTCGCCAATTTTTTGTTCTTCAAGTTTAAGTGAACAATGAGCCCCAATGGTTAATCCTTTATCGGTAATTATTTGTAACTTTCGACAAGTAGAACAATGAATGGAACAGGTAGACGGTTGAAATCCTTGTATATATTGCTTCCATATAGTCTAAGAAACATGTACGCAAAGCATCCAAACAGTACAATTCGCCAATTTTTTGTTCTTCAAGTTTAAGTGAACTACGAGCCCCATTGTTAATCCTTTAAAGGAAATTATTTGTAAATTTCGGCAAGTAGAACAATGAATGGATCATGTAGACGGTTGAAAAAATTGTATATATTGCTTCTATATAGTCTACGAAACATATATGCAAAGCATCCAAACAGTACAATTCGCCTTTTTTTTGTACTTCAAGTTTAAGTGAACTACGAGCCCCATTGTTAATCCTTTACCGGAAATTAATTGTAACTTTCGACAAGTAGAACAATGAATGGAACAGGTAGACGGTTGAAATCTTTGTATATATTGCTTCTATATAGTCTAAGAAACATATATGCAAAGCATCCAAACAGTACAATTCGCCAATTTATTGTTCTTCAAGTTTAAGTGAACAACGAGCCCCATTGTTAATCCTTTAAAGGAAATTATTTGTAACTTTCGACAAGTAGAACAATGAATGGAACAGGTAGACGGTTGAAATCTTTGTATATATTGCTTCTATATAGTCTAAGAAACATAAATGCAAAGCATCCAAACAGTACAATTCGCCAATTTTTTGTTCTTCAAGTTTAAGTGAACAATGAGCCCCAATGGTTAATCCTTTATCGGAAATTATTTGTAAATTTCGACAAGTAGAACAATGAATGGAACTGGTAGACGGTTGAAATCTTTGTATATATTGCTTCTATATAGTCTAAGAAACATATATGCAAAGCATCCAAACAGTACAATTCGCCAATTTTTTGTTCTTCAAGTTTAAGTGAACAATGAGCCCCAATGGTTAACCCTTTATCGGTAATTATTTGTAACTTTCGACAAGTAGAACAATGAATGGAACAGGTAGACGGTTGAAATCCTTGTATATATTGCTTCCATATAGTCTAAGAAACATGTACGCAAAGCATCCAAACAGTACCATTCGCCAATTTTTTGTCCTTCAAGTTTAAGTGAAAAATGAGCCCCATTGTTAATCCTTTATCGGAAATTATTTGTAACTTTCGACAAGTAGAACAATGAATGGAACAGGTAGACGGTTGAAATCTTTGTATATATTGCTTCTATATAGTCTAACAAACATATATGCAAAGCATCCAAACAGTACAAATCGCCAATTTTTGTTCTTCAAGTTTAAGTGAACAATGAGCCCCAATGGTTAATCCTTTATCGGTAATTATTTGTAACTTTCGACAAGTAGAACAATGAATGGAACTGGTAGACGGTTGAAATCTTTGTATATATTGCTTCGATATAATCTAAGAAACATATATGCAAAGCAACTAAACAGTACAATTCGCCAATTTTTTGTTCTTCAAGTTTAAGTGAACAATGAGCCCCAATGGTTAATCCTTTATCGGTAATTATTTGTAACTTTCGACAAGTAGAACAATGAATGGAACAGGTAGACGGTTGAAATCCTTGTATATATTGCTTCCATATAGTCTAAGAAACATGTACGCAAAGCATCCAAACAGTACCATTCGCCAATTTTTTGTCCTTCAAGTTTAAGTGAACAATGAGCCCCATTGTTAATCCTTTATCGGAAATTATTTGTAACTTTCGACAAGTAGAACAATGAATGGAACAGGTAGACGGTTGAAATCTTTGTATATATTGCTTCTATATAATCTAAGAAACATATATGCAAAGCATCTAAACAGTAACAATCGCCAATTTTTTGATCTTCAAGTTTAAGTGAACAGCGAGCCCAATTGATAATCATGAAATGGAAACTATTTGTAACTTTCTACAAGTCGAACAATGAATAGTACCGGTAGACGGGTGAAATCTTTCTATATATTGCTTCTAAATAGTCTAAGAAACATCTATGCAAAGCATCCAAACAGTACAATTCGCCAATTTTTTGTTCTTCAAGTTTAAGTAAACTACGATCCCCATTGTTAATCCCTTAACGGAAATTATTTGCAACTTTCGACAAGTAGAACAATGAATGGAACAGTTAGACGGTTGAAATATTTGTATATATTGCTTCTATATAATCTAAGAAACATATATGCAAAGCATCTAAACAGTAACAATCGCCAATTTTTTGATCTTCAAGTTTAAGTGAACAGCGAGCCCCATTGATAATCATGAAATGGAAATTATTTGTAACTTTCTAGAAGTAGAACAATGAATAGTACAGGTAGACGGGTGAAATCTTTCTATATATTGCTTCTAAATAGTCTAAGAAACATCTATGCAAAGCATCCAAACAGTACAATTCGCCAATTTTTTGTTCTTCAAGTTTAAGTGAACTACGAGCCCCATTGTTAATCCTTTAAAGGAAATTATTTGTAAATTTCGACAAGTAGAACAATGAATGGATCATGTAGACGGTTGAAAAAATTGTATATATTGCTTCTATATAGTCTACGAAACATATATGCAAAGCATCCAAACAGTACAATTCGCCTTTTTTTTGTACTTCAAGTTTAAGTGAACTACGAGCCCCATTGTTAATCCTTTAACGGAAATTAATTGTAACTTTCGACAAGTAGAACAATGAATGGAACAGGTAGACGGTTGAAATCTTTGTATATACTGCTTCTATATAGTCTAAGAAACATATATGCAAAGCATCCAAACAGTACAATTCGCCAATTTATTGTTCTTCAAGTTTAAGTGAACAACGAGCCCCATTGTTAATCCTTTAAAGGAAATTATTTGTAAATTTCGACACGTAGAACAATGAATGGAACAGGTAGACGGTTGAAATCTTTATATATATTGCTTCTATATAGTCTAAGAAACATAAATGCAAAGCATCCAAACAGTACAATTCGCCAATTTTTTGTTCTTCAAGTTTAAGTGAACAATGAGCCCCAATGGTTAATCCTTTATCGGAAATTATTTGTAAATTTCGACAAGTAGAACAATGAATGGAACTGGTAGACGGTTGAAATCTTTGTATATATTGCTTCTATATAGTCTAAGAAACATATATGCAAAGCTTCCAAACAGTACAATTCGCCAATTTTTTGTTCTTCAAGTTTAAGTGAACAATGAGCCCCAATGGTTAATCCTTTATCGGTAATTATTTGTAACTTTCGACAAGTAGAACAATGAATGGAACAGGTAGACGGTTGAAATCCTTGTATATATTGCTTCCATATAGTCTAAGAAACATGTACGCAAAGCATCCAAACAGTACCATTCGCCAATTTTTTGTCCTTCAAGTTTAAGTGAAAAATGAGCCCCATTGTTAATCCTTTATCGGAAATTATTTGTAACTTTCGACAAGTAGAACAATGAATGGAACAGGTAGACGGTTGAAATCTTTGTATATATTGCTTCTATATAGTCTAACAAACATATATGCAAAGCATCCAAACAGTACAAATAGCCAATTTTTGTTCTTCAAGTTTAAGTGAACAATGAGCCCCAATGGTTAATCCTTTATCGGTAATTATTTGTAACTTTCGACAAGTAGAACAATGAATGGAACTGGTAGACGGTTGAAATCTTTGTATATATTGCTTCGATATAATCTAAGAAACATATATGCAAAGCAACTAAACAGTAACAATCGCCAATTTTTTGATCTTCAAGTTTAAGTGAACAGCGAGCCCCATTGATAATCATGAAATGGAAACTATTTGTAACTTTCTACAAGTAGAACAATGAATAGTACAGGTAGACGTGTGAAATCTTACTATATATTGCTTCTAAATAGTCTAAGAAACATCTATGCAAAGCATCCAAACAGTACAATTCGCCAATTTTTTGTTCTTCAAGTTTAAGTAAACTACGATCCCCATTGTTAATCCCTTAACGGAAATTATTTGTAACTTTCGACAAGTAGAACAATGAATGGAACAGGTAGACGGTTGAAATCATTGTATATATTGCTTCTATATAGTCTAAGAAACATATATGCAAAGCATCCAAACAGTACAATTCGCCAATTTTTTGTTCTTCAAGTTTAAGTGAACAATGAGCCCCAATGGTTAATCCTTTATCGGTAATTATTTGTAACTTTCGACAAGTAGAACAATGAATGGAACAGGTAGACGGTTGAAATCCTTGTATATATTGCTTCCATATAGTCTAAGAAACATGTACGCAAAGCATCCAAACAGTACCATTCGCCAATTTTTTGTCCTTCAAGTTTAAGTAAACAATGAGCCCCATTGTTAATCCTTTATCGGAAATTATTTGTAACTTTCGACAAGTAGAACAATGAATGGAACAGGTAGACGGTTGAAATCTTTATATATATTGCTTCTATATAGTCTATGAAACATATATGCAAAGCATCCAAACAGTACAATTCGCCAATTTTTTGTTCTACAAGTTTAAGTGAACAATGAGCCCCAATGTTTAATCCTTTATCGGTAATTATTTGTAACTTTCGACAAGTAGAACAATGAATGGAACTGGTAGACGGTTGAAATCTTTGTATATATTGCTTCTATATAATCTAAGAAACATATATGCAAAGCATCTAAACAGTAACAATCGCCAATTTTTTGATCTTCAAGTTTAAGTGAACAGCGAGCCCCATTGATAATCATGAAATGGAAACTATTTGTAACTTTCTACAAGTCGAACAATGAATAGTACCGGTAGACGGGTGAAATCTTTCTATATATTGCTTCTAAATAGTCTAAGAAACATCTATGCAAAGCATCCAAACAGTACAATTCGCCAATTTTTTGTTCTTCAAGTTTAAGTAAACTACGATCCCCATTGTTAATCCCTTAACGGAAATTATTTGCAACTTTCGACAAGTAGAACAATGAATGGAACAGGTAGACGGTTGAAATCTTTGTATATATTGCTTCTATATAGTCTAAGAAACATATATGCAAAGCATCCAAACAGTACAATTCGCCAATTTTTTGTTCTTCAAGTTTAAGTGAACAATGAGCCCCAATGGTTAATCCTTTATCGGAAATTATTTGTAAATTTCGACAAGTAGAACAATGAATGGAACTGGTAGCCGGTTGAAATCTTTGTATATATTGCTTCTATATAGTCTAAGAAACATATATGCAAAGCATCCAAACAGTACAATTCGCCAATTTTTTGTTCTTCAAGTTTGAGTGAACTGCGAGCCCCATTGTTAATCCTTTAAAGGAAATTATTTGTAAATTTCGACAAGTAGAACAATGAATGGAACAGGTAGACTGTTGAAATCATTGTATATATTGCTTCTTTATAGTCTAAGAAACATATATGCAAAGCACCCAAACAGCACAATTCGCCAATTTTTTGTTCTTCAAGTTTAAGTAAACTACGATCCCCATTGTTAATCCCTTAACGGAAATTATTTGCAACTTTCGACAATTAGAACAATGAATGGAACAGGTAGACGGTTGAAATCTTTGTATATATTGCTTCTATATAGTCTAAGAAACATATATGCAAAGCATCCAAACAGTACAATTCGCCAATTTTTTGTTCTTCAAGTTTAAGTGAACAATGAGCCCCAATGGTTAATCCTTTACCGGAAATTATTTGTAAATTTCGACAAGTAGAACAATGAATGGAACTGGTAGCCGGTTGAAATCTTTGTATATATTGCTTCTATATAGTCTAAGAAACATATATGCCAAGCATCCAAACAGTACAATTCGCCAATTTTTTGTTCTTCAAGTTTAAGTGAACAATGAGCCCCAATGGTTAATACTTTATCGGATATTATTTGTAAATTTCGACAAGTAGAACAATGAATGGAATCGGTAGCCGGTTGAAATCAATGTATATATTGCTTCTATATAGTCTAAGAAACATATATGCAAAGCATCCAAACAGTACCATTCGCCAATTTTTTGTTCTTCAAGTTTAAGTGAACTACGAGCCCCATTGTTAATCCCTTAACGGAAATTAATTGTAACTTTCGACAAGTAGAACAGTGAATGGAACAGGTAGACGGTTGAAATCTTTGTATATATTGCTTCTATATAGTATAAGAAACATATATGCAAAGCATCCAAACAGTACAATTCGCCAATTTTTTGTTCTTCAAGTTTAAGTGAACAATGAGCCCCAATGGTTAATCCGTTATCGGAAATTATTTGTAACTTTCGACAAGTAGAACAATGAATGGAAAAGGTAGACGGTTGAAATCTTTGTATATATTGCTTCTATATAGTCTAAGAAACATATATGCAAAGCATCCAAACAGTACCATTCGCCAATTTTTTGTTCTTCAAGTTTAAGTGAACTGCGAGCCCCATTGTTAATCCTTTAAAGGAAATTATTTGTAACTTTCGACAAGTAGAACAATGAATGGAAAAGGTAGACGGTTGAAATCTTTGTATATATTGCTTCTATATAGTCTAAGAAACATATATGCAAAGCATCCAAACAGTACCGTTCGCCAATTTTTTGTTCTTCAAGTTTAAGTGAACAATGAGCCCCATTGTTAATCCTTTAAAGGAAATTATTTGTAAATTTCGACAAGTAGAACAATGAATGGAACAGGTAGACTGTTGAAATCCTTGTATATATTGCTTCCATATAGTCTAAGAAACATGTACGCAAAGCATCCAAACAGTACCATTCGCCAATTTTTGTCCTTCAAGTTTAAGTGAACAATGAGCCCCAATGGTTAATCCTTTATCGGAAATTATTTGTAATTTTCGACAAGTAGAACAATGAATGGAACAGTTAGACGGTTGAAATATTTGTATATATTGCTTCTATATAATCTAAGAAACATATAAGCAAAGCATCTAAACAGTAACAATCGCCAATTTTTTGTTCTTCAAGTTTAAGTGAACAGCGAGCCCCATTGATAATCATGAAATGGAAATTATTTGTAACTTTCTACAAGTGGAACAATGAATTGTACAGGTAGACGGGTGAAATCTTTCTATATATTGCTTCTAAATAGTCTAAGAAACATCTATGCAAAGCATCCAAACAGTACAATTCGCCAATTTTTTGTTCTTCAAGTTTAAGTGAACTACGAGCCCCATTGTTAATCCTTTAAAGGAAATTATTTGTAAATTTCGACAAGTAGAACAATGAATGGAACTGGTAGCCGGTTGAAATCTTTGTATATATTGCTTCTATATAGTCTAAGAAACATATATGCAAAGCATCCAAACAGTACAATTCGCCAATTTTTTGTTCTTCAAGTTTAAGTGAACAATGAGCCCCAATGGTTAATCCTTTATCGGAAATTATTTGTAAATTTCGACAAGTAGAACAATGAATGGAACAGGTAGCTGGTTGAAATCAATGTATATATTGCTTCTATAAAGTCTAAGAAACATATATGCAAAGCATCCAAACAGTACCATTCGCCAATTTTTTGTTCTTCAAGTTTAAGTGAACTACGAGCCCCATTGTTAATCCCTTAACGGATATTAATTGTAACTTTCTACAAGTAGAACAATAATTGGAACACGTAGACGATGGAAATCTTTGTATATATTGCTTCCATATAGTCTAAGAAACATGTACGCAAAGCATCCAAACAGTACAATTCGCCAATTTTTTGTTCTTCAAGTTTAAGTGAACAATGAGCCCCAATGGTTAATCCTTTACCGGAAATTATTTGTAAATTTCGACAAGTAGAACAATGAATGGAACTGGTAGCCGGTTGAAATCTTTGTATATATTGCTTCTATATAGTCTAAGAAACATATATGCCAAGCATCCAAACAGTACAATTCGCCAATTTTTTGTTCTTCAAGTTTAAGTGAACAATGAGCCCCAATGGTTAATACTTTATCGGATATTATTTGTAAATTTCGACAAGTAGAACAATGAATGGAATCGGTAGCCGGTTGAAATCAATGTATATATTGCTTCTATATAGTCTAAGAAACATATATGCAAAGCATCCAAACAGTACCATTCGCCAATTTTTTGTTCTTCAAGTTTAAGTGAACTACGAGCCCCATTGTTAATCCCTTAACGGAAATTAATTGTAACTTTCGACAAGTAGAACAGTGAATGGAACAGGTAGACGGTTGAAATCTTTGTATATATTGCTTCTATATAGTATAAGAAACATATATGCAAAGCATCCAAACAGTACAATTCGCCAATTTTTTGTTCTTCAAGTTTAAGTGAACAATGAGCCCCAATGGTTAATCCGTTATCGGAAATTATTTGTAACTTTCGACAAGTAGAACAATGAATGGAAAAGGTAGACGGTTGAAATCTTTGTATATATTGCTTCTATATAGTCTAAGAAACATATATGCAAAGCATCCAAACAGTACCATTCGCCAATTTTTTGTTCTTCAAGTTTAAGTGAACTGCGAGCCCCATTGTTAATCCTTTAAAGGAAATTATTTGTAACTTTCGACAAGTAGAACAATGAATGGAAAAGGTAGACGGTTGAAATCTTTGTATATATTGCTTCTATATAGTCTAAGAAACATATATGCAAAGCATCCAAACAGTACCGTTCGCCAATTTTTTGTTCTTCAAGTTTAAGTGAACAATGAGCCCCATTGTTAATCCTTTAAAGGAAATTATTTGTAAATTTCGACAAGTAGAACAATGAATGGAACAGGTAGACTGTTGAAATCCTTGTATATATTGCTTCCATATAGTCTAAGAAACATGTACGCAAAGCATCCAAACAGTACCATTCGCCAATTTTTGTCCTTCAAGTTTAAGTGAACAATGAGCCCCAATGGTTAATCCTTTATCGGAAATTATTTGTAATTTTCGACAAGTAGAACAATGAATGGAACAGTTAGACGGTTGAAATATTTGTATATATTGCTTCTATATAATCTAAGAAACATATAAGCAAAGCATCTAAACAGTAACAATCGCCAATTTTTTGTTCTTCAAGTTTAAGTGAACAGCGAGCCCCATTGATAATCATGAAATGGAAATTATTTGTAACTTTCTACAAGTGGAACAATGAATTGTACAGGTAGACGGGTGAAATCTTTCTATATATTGCTTCTAAATAGTCTAAGAAACATCTATGCAAAGCATCCAAACAGTACAATTCGCCAATTTTTTGTTCTTCAAGTTTAAGTGAACTACGAGCCCCATTGTTAATCCTTTAAAGGAAATTATTTGTAAATTTCGACAAGTAGAACAATGAATGGAACTGGTAGCCGGTTGAAATCTTTGTATATATTGCTTCTATATAGTCTAAGAAACATATATGCAAAGCATCCAAACAGTACAATTCGCCAATTTTTTGTTCTTCAAGTTTAAGTGAACAATGAGCCCCAATGGTTAATCCTTTATCGGAAATTATTTGTAAATTTCGACAAGTAGAACAATGAATGGAACAGGTAGCTGGTTGAAATCAATGTATATATTGCTTCTATAAAGTCTAAGAAACATATATGCAAAGCATCCAAACAGTACCATTCGCCAATTTTTTGTTCTTCAAGTTTAAGTGAACTACGAGCCCCATTGTTAATCCCTTAACGGATATTAATTGTAACTTTCTACAAGTAGAACAATAATTGGAACACGTAGACGATGGAAATCTTTGTATATATTGCTTCCATATAGTCTAAGAAACATGTACGCAAAGCATCCAAACAGTACAATTCGCCAATTTTTTGTTCTTCAAGTTTAAGTGAACAATGAGCCCCAATGGTTAATCCTTTACCGGAAATTATTTGTAAATTTCGACAAGTAGAACAATGAATGGAACTGGTAGCCGGTTGAAATCTTTGTATATATTGCTTCTATATAGTCTAAGAAACATATATGCCAAGCATCCAAACAGTACAATTCGCCAATTTTTTGTTCTTCAAGTTTAAGTGAACAATGAGCCCCAATGGTTAATACTTTATCGGATATTATTTGTAAATTTCGACAAGTAGAACAATGAATGGAATCGGTAGCCGGTTGAAATCAATGTATATATTGCTTCTATATAGTCTAAGAAACATATATGCAAAGCATCCAAACAGTACCATTCGCCAATTTTTTGTTCTTCAAGTTTAAGTGAACTACGAGCCCCATTGTTAATCCCTTAACGGAAATTAATTGTAACTTTCGACAAGTAGAACAGTGAATGGAACAGGTAGACGGTTGAAATCTTTGTATATATTGCTTCTATATAGTATAAGAAACATATATGCAAAGCATCCAAACAGTACAATTCGCCAATTTTTTGTTCTTCAAGTTTAAGTGAACAATGAGCCCCAATGGTTAATCCGTTATCGGAAATTATTTGTA
Organism: Cerceris ruficornis; assembly: GCA_963989415.1. Classification (NCBI taxonomy): domain Eukaryota; kingdom Metazoa; phylum Arthropoda; class Insecta; order Hymenoptera; family Crabronidae; genus Cerceris; species Cerceris ruficornis. Next base: position 3,229,487 of record CAXDIW010000229.1, on the reverse strand, counting down.
ACTTTCGACAAGTAGAACAATGAATGGAAAAGGTAGACGGTTGAAATCTTTGTATATATTGCTTCTATATAGTCTAAGAAACATATATGCAAAGCATCCAAACAGTACCATTCGCCAATTTTTTGTTCTTCAAGTTTAAGTGAACTGCGAGCCCCATTGTTAATCCTTTAAAGGAAATTATTTGTAACTTTCGACAAGTAGAACAATGAATGGAAAAGGTAGACGGTTGAAATCTTTGTATATATTGCTTCTATATAGTCTAAGAAACATATATGCAAAGCATCCAAACAGTACCGTTCGCCAATTTTTTGTTCTTCAAGTTTAAGTGAACAATGAGCCCCATTGTTAATCCTTTAAAGGAAATTATTTGTAAATTTCGACAAGTAGAACAATGAATGGAACAGGTAGACTGTTGAAATCCTTGTATATATTGCTTCCATATAGTCTAAGAAACATGTACGCAAAGAATCCAAACAGTACCATTCGCCAATTTTTGTCCTTCAAGTTTAAGTGAACAATGAGCCCCAATGGTTAATCCTTTATCGGAAATTATTTGTAATTTTCGACAAGTAGAACAATGAATGGAACAGTTAGACGGTTGAAATATTTGTATATATTGCTTCTATATAATCTAAGAAACATATAAGCAAAGCATCTAAACAGTAACAATCGCCAATTTTTTGTTCTTCAAGTTTAAGTGAACAGCGAGCCCCATTGATAATCATGAAATGGAAATTATTTGTAACTTTCTACAAGTGGAACAATGAATTGTACAGGTAGACGGGTGAAATCTTTCTATATATTGCTTCTAAATAGTCTAAGAAACATCTATGCAAAGCATCCAAACAGTACAATTCGCCAATTTTTTGTTCTTCAAGTTTAAGTGAACTACGAGCCCCATTGTTAATCCTTTAAAGGAAATTATTTGTAAATTTCGACAAGTAGAACAATGAATGGAACTGGTAGCCGGTTGAAATCTTTGTATATATTGCTTCTATATAGTCTAAGAAACATATATGCAAAGCATCCAAACAGTACAATTCGCCAATTTTTTGTTCTTCAAGTTTAAGTGAACAATGAGCCCCAATGGTTAATCCTTTATCGGAAATTATTTGTAAATTTCGACAAGTAGAACAATGAATGGAACAGGTAGCTGGTTGAAATCAATGTATATATTGCTTCTATAAAGTCTAAGAAACATATATGCAAAGCATCCAAACAGTACCATTCGCCAATTTTTTGTTCTTCAAGTTTAAGTGAACTACGAGCCCCATTGTTAATCCCTTAACGGATATTAATTGTAACTTTCTACAAGTAGAACAATAATTGGAACACGTAGACGATGGAAATCTTTGTATATATTGCTTCCATATAGTCTAAGAAACATGTACGCAAAGCATCCAAACAGTACAATTCGCCAATTTTTTGTTCTTCAAGTTTAAGTGAACTACGATCCCCATTGTTAATCCCTTAACGGAAATTATTTGTAACTTTCGACAAGTAGAACAGTGAATGGAACAGGTAGACGGTTGAAATCTTTGTATATATTGCTTCTATATAATCTAAGAAACATATAAGCAAAGCATCTAAACAGTAACAATCGCCAATTTTTTGTTCTTCAAGTTTAAGTGAACAGCGAGCCCCATTGATAATCATGAAATGGAAATTATTTGTAACTTTCTACAAGTAGAACAATGAATAGTACAGGTAGACGGGTGAAATCTTTCTATATATTGCTTCTAAATAGTCTAAGAAACATCTATGCAAAGCATCCAAACAGTACAATTCGCCAATTTTTTGTTCTTCAAGTTTAAGTGAACTACGAGCCCCATTGTTAATCCTTTAAAGGAAATTATTTGTAAATTTCGACAAGTAGAACAATGAATGGATCATGTAGACGGTTGAAAAAATTGTATGTATTGCTTCTATATAGTCTACGAAGCATATATGCAAAGCATCCAAACAGTACAATTCGCCAATTTTTTGTACTTCAAGTTTAAGTGAACTACGAGCCCCATTGTTAATAATTTAACGGAAATTAATTGTAACTTTCTACAAGTAGAACAATGAATAATACAGGTAGACGGGTGAAATATTTCTATATATTGCTTCTAAATAGTCTAAGAAACATCTATGCAAAGCATCCAAACAGTACCATTCGCCAATTTTTTGTTCTTCAAGTTTAAGTGAACTGCGAGCCCCATTGTTAATCCTTTAAAGGAAATTATTTGTAACTTTCGACAAGTAGAACAATGAATGGAAAAGGTAGACGGTTGAAATCTTTGTATATATTGCTTCTATATAGTCTAAGAAACATATATGCAAAGCATCCAAACAGTACCGTTCGCCAATTTTTTGTTCTTCAAGTTTAAGTGAACAATGAGCCCCATTGTTAATCCTTTAAAGGAAATTATTTGTAAATTTCGACAAGTAGAACAATGAATGGAACAGGTAGAATGTTGAAATCCTTGTATATATTGCTTCCATATAGTCTAAGAAACATGTACGCAAAGCATCCAAACAGTACCATTCGCCAATTTTTGTCCTTCAAGTTTAAGTGAACAATGAGCCCCAATGGTTAATCCTTTATCGGAAATTATTTGTAATTTTCGACAAGTAGAACAATGAATGGAACAGTTAGACGGTTGAAATATTTGTATATATTGCTTCTATATAATCTAAGAAACATATAAGCAAAGCATCTAAACAGTAACAATCGCCAATTTTTTGTTCTTCAAGTTTAAGTGAACAGCGAGCCCCATTGATAATCATGAAATGGAAATTATTTGTAACTTTCTACAAGTGGAACAATGAATTGTACAGGTAGACGGGTGAAATCTTTCTATATATTGCTTCTAAATAGTCTAAGAAACATCTATGCAAAGCATCCAAACAGTACAATTCGCCAATTTTTTGTTCTTCAAGTTTAAGTGAACTACGAGCCCCATTGTTAATCCTTTAAAGGAAATTATTTGTAAATTTCGACAAGTAGAACAATGAATGGAACTGGTAGCCGGTTGAAATCTTTGTATATATTGCTTCTATATAGTCTAAGAAACATATATGCAAAGCATCCAAACAGTACAATTCGCCAATTTTTTGTTCTTCAAGTTTAAGTGAACAATGAGCCCCAATGGTTAATCCTTTATCGGAAATTATTTGTAAATTTCGACAAGTAGAACAATGAATGGAACAGGTAGCTGGTTGAAATCAATGTATATATTGCTTCTATAAAGTCTAAGAAACATATATGCAAAGCATCCAAACAGTACCATTCGCCAATTTTTTGTTCTTCAAGTTTAAGTGAACTACGAGCCCCATTGTTAATCCCTTAACGGATATTAATTGTAACTTTCTACAAGTAGAACAATAATTGGAACACGTAGACGATGGAAATCTTTGTATATATTGCTTCCATATAGTCTAAGAAACATGTACGCAAAGCATCCAAACAGTACAATTCGCCAATTTTTTGTTCTTCAAGTTTAAGTGAACTACGATCCCCATTGTTAATCCCTTAACGGAAATTATTTGTAACTTTCGACAAGTAGAACAGTGAATGGAACAGGTAGACGGTTGAAATCTTTGTATATATTGCTTCTATATAATCTAAGAAACATATAAGCAAAGCATCTAAACAGTAACAATCGCCAATTTTTTGTTCTTCAAGTTTAAGTGAACAGCGAGCCCCATTGATAATCATGAAATGGAAATTATTTGTAACTTTCGACAAGTAGAACAATGAATGGAAAAGGTAGACGGTTGAAATCTTTGTATATATTGCTTCTATATAGTCTAAGAAACATATATGCAAAGCATCCAAACAGTACCGTTCGCCAATTTTTTGTTCTTCAAGTTTAAGTGAACAATGAGCCCCAATGGTTAATCCTTTATCGGAAATTATTTGTAATTTTCGACAAGTAGAACAATGAATGGAACAGTTAGACGGTTGAAATATTTGTATATATTGCTTCTATATAATCTAAGAAACATATAAGCAAAGCATCTAAACAGTAACAATCGCCAATTTTTTGTTCTTCAAGTTTAAGTGAACAGCGAGCCCCATTGATAATCATGAAATGGAAATTATTTGTAACTTTCTACAAGTGGAACAATGAATTGTACAGGTAGACGGGTGAAATCTTTCTATATATTGCTTCTAAATAGTCTAAGAAACATCTATGCAAAGCATCCAAACAGTACAATTCGCCAATTTTTTGTTCTTCAAGTTTAAGTGAACTACGAGCCCCATTGTTAATCCCTTAACGGAAATTATTTGTAACTTTCGACAAGTAGAACAATGAATGGAACAGGTAGACGGTTGAAATCATTGTATATATTGCTTCTATATAGTCTAAGAAACATATATGCAAAGCATCCAAACAGTACAATTCGCCAATTTTTTGTTCTTCAAGTTTAAGTGAACAATGAGCCCCAATGGTTAATCCTTTATCGGTAATTATTTGTAACTTTCGACAAGTAGAACAATGAATGGAACAGGTAGACGGTTGAAATCCTTGTATATATTGCTTCCATATAGTCTAAGAAACATGTACGCAAAGCATCCAAACAGTACCATTCGCCAATTTTTTGTCCTTCAAGTTTAAGTAAACAATGAGCCCCATTGTTAATCCTTTATCGGAAATTATTTGTAACTTTCGACAAGTAGAACAATGAATGGAACAGGTAGACGGTTGAAATCTTTATATATATTGCTTCTATATAGTCTATGAAACATATATGCAAAGCATCCAAACAGTACAATTCGCCAATTTTTTGTTCTACAAGTTTAAGTGAACAATGAGCCCCAATGTTTAATCCTTTATCGGTAATTATTTGTAACTTTCGACAAGTAGAACAATGAATGGAACTGGTAGACGGTTGAAATCTTTGTATATATTGCTTCTATATAATCTAAGAAACATATATGCAAAGCATCTAAACAGTAACAATCGCCAATTTTTTGATCTTCAAGTTTAAGTGAACAGCGAGCCCCATTGATAATCATGAAATGGAAACTATTTGTAACTTTCTACAAGTCGAACAATGAATAGTACCGGTAGACGGGTGAAATCTTTCTATATATTGCTTCTAAATAGTCTAAGAAACATCTATGCAAAGCATCCAAACAGTACAATTCGCCAATTTTTTGTTCTTCAAGTTTAAGTAAACTACGATCCCCATTGTTAATCCCTTAACGGAAATTATTTGCAACTTTCGACAAGTAGAACAATGAATGGAACAGGTAGACGGTTGAAATCTTTGTATATATTGCTTCTATATAGTCTAAGAAACATATATGCAAAGCATCCAAACAGTACAATTCGCCAATTTTTTGTTCTTCAAGTTTAAGTGAACAATGAGCCCCAATGGTTAATCCTTTATCGGAAATTATTTGTAAATTTCGACAAGTAGAACAATGAATGGAACTGGTAGCCGGTTGAAATCTTTGTATATATTGCTTCTATATAGTCTAAGAAACATATATGCAAAGCATCCAAACAGTACAATTCGCCAATTTTTTGTTCTTCAAGTTTGAGTGAACTGCGAGCCCCATTGTTAATCCTTTAAAGGAAATTATTTGTAAATTTCGACAAGTAGAACAATGAATGGAACAGGTAGACTGTTGAAATCATTGTATATATTGCTTCTTTATAGTCTAAGAAACATATATGCAAAGCACCCAAACAGCACAATTCGCCAATTTTTTGTTCTTCAAGTTTAAGTAAACTACGATCCCCATTGTTAATCCCTTAACGGAAATTATTTGCAACTTTCGACAAGTAGAACAATGAATGGAACAGGTAGACGGTTGAAATCTTTGTATATATTGCTTCTATATAGTCTAAGAAACATATATGCAAAGCATCCAAACAGTACAATTCGCCAATTTTTTGTTCTTCAAGTTTAAGTGAACAATGAGCCCCAATGGTTAATCCTTTACCGGAAATTATTTGTAAATTTCGACAAGTAGAACAATGAATGGAACTGGTAGCCGGTTGAAATCTTTGTATATATTGCTTCTATATAGTCTAAGAAACATATATGCCAAGCATCCAAACAGTACAATTCGCCAATTTTTTGTTCTTCAAGTTTAAGTGAACAATGAGCCCCAATGGTTAATACTTTATCGGATATTATTTGTAAATTTCGACAAGTAGAACAATGAATGGAATCGGTAGCCGGTTGAAATCAATGTATATATTGCTTCTATATAGTCTAAGAAACATATATGCAAAGCATCCAAACAGTACCATTCGCCAATTTTTTGTTCTTCAAGTTTAAGTGAACTACGAGCCCCATTGTTAATCCCTTAACGGAAATTAATTGTAACTTTCGACAAGTAGAACAGTGAATGGAACAGGTAGACGGTTGAAATCTTTGTATATATTGCTTCTATATAGTATAAGAAACATATATGCAAAGCATCCAAACAGTACAATTCGCCAATTTTTTGTTCTTCAAGTTTAAGTGAACAATGAGCCCCAATGGTTAATCCGTTATCGGAAATTATTTGTAACTTTCGACAAGTAGAACAATGAATGGAAAAGGTAGACGGTTGAAATCTTTGTATATATTGCTTCTATATAGTCTAAGAAACATATATGCAAAGCATCCAAACAGTACCATTCGCCAATTTTTTGTTCTTCAAGTTTAAGTGAACTGCGAGCCCCATTGTTAATCCTTTAAAGGAAATTATTTGTAACTTTCGACAAGTAGAACAATGAATGGAAAAGGTAGACGGTTGAAATCTTTGTATATATTGCTTCTATATAGTCTAAGAAACATATATGCAAAGCATCCAAACAGTACCGTTCGCCAATTTTTTGTTCTTCAAGTTTAAGTGAACAATGAGCCCCATTGTTAATCCTTTAAAGGAAATTATTTGTAAATTTCGACAAGTAGAACAATGAATGGAACAGGTAGACTGTTGAAATCCTTGTATATATTGCTTCCATATAGTCTAAGAAACATGTACGCAAAGCATCCAAACAGTACCATTCGCCAATTTTTGTCCTTCAAGTTTAAGTGAACAATGAGCCCCAATGGTTAATCCTTTATCGGAAATTATTTGTAATTTTCGACAAGTAGAACAATGAATGGAACAGTTAGACGGTTGAAATATTTGTATATATTGCTTCTATATAATCTAAGAAACATATAAGCAAAGCATCTAAACAGTAACAATCGCCAATTTTTTGTTCTTCAAGTTTAAGTGAACAGCGAGCCCCATTGATAATCATGAAATGGAAATTATTTGTAACTTTCTACAAGTGGAACAATGAATTGTACAGGTAGACGGGTGAAATCTTTCTATATATTGCTTCTAAATAGTCTAAGAAACATCTATGCAAAGCATCCAAACAGTACAATTCGCCAATTTTTTGTTCTTCAAGTTTAAGTGAACTACGAGCCCCATTGTTAATCCTTTAAAGGAAATTATTTGTAAATTTCGACAAGTAGAACAATGAATGGAACTGGTAGCCGGTTGAAATCTTTGTATATATTGCTTCTATATAGTCTAAGAAACATATATGCAAAGCATCCAAACAGTACAATTCGCCAATTTTTTGTTCTTCAAGTTTAAGTGAACAATGAGCCCCAATGGTTAATCCTTTATCGGAAATTATTTGTAAATTTCGACAAGTAGAACAATGAATGGAACAGGTAGCTGGTTGAAATCAATGTATATATTGCTTCTATAAAGTCTAAGAAACATATATGCAAAGCATCCAAACAGTACCATTCGCCAATTTTTTGTTCTTCAAGTTTAAGTGAACTACGAGCCCCATTGTTAATCCCTTAACGGATATTAATTGTAACTTTCTACAAGTAGAACAATAATTGGAACACGTAGACGATGGAAATCTTTGTATATATTGCTTCCATATAGTCTAAGAAACATGTACGCAAAGCATCCAAACAGTACAATTCGCCAATTTTTTGTTCTTCAAGTTTAAGTGAACAATGAGCCCCAATGGTTAATCCTTTACCGGAAATTATTTGTAAATTTCGACAAGTAGAACAATGAATGGAACTGGTAGCCGGTTGAAATCTTTGTATATATTGCTTCTATATAGTCTAAGAAACATATATGCCAAGCATCCAAACAGTACAATTCGCCAATTTTTTGTTCTTCAAGTTTAAGTGAACAATGAGCCCCAATGGTTAATACTTTATCGGATATTATTTGTAAATTTCGACAAGTAGAACAATGAATGGAATCGGTAGCCGGTTGAAATCAATGTATATATTGCTTCTATATAGTCTAAGAAACATATATGCAAAGCATCCAAACAGTACCATTCGCCAATTTTTTGTTCTTCAAGTTTAAGTGAACTACGAGCCCCATTGTTAATCCCTTAACGGAAATTAATTGTAACTTTCGACAAGTAGAACAGTGAATGGAACAGGTAGACGGTTGAAATCTTTGTATATATTGCTTCTATATAGTATAAGAAACATATATGCAAAGCATCCAAACAGTACAATTCGCCAATTTTTTGTTCTTCAAGTTTAAGTGAACAATGAGCCCCAATGGTTAATCCGTTATCGGAAATTATTTGTAACTTTCGACAAGTAGAACAATGAATGGAAAAGGTAGACGGTTGAAATCTTTGTATATATTGCTTCTATATAGTCTAAGAAACATATATGCAAAGCATCCAAACAGTACCATTCGCCAATTTTTTGTTCTTCAAGTTTAAGTGAACTGCGAGCCCCATTGTTAATCCTTTAAAGGAAATTATTTGTAACTTTCGACAAGTAGAACAATGAATGGAAAAGGTAGACGGTTGAAATCTTTGTATATATTGCTTCTATATAGTCTAAGAAACATATATGCAAAGCATCCAAACAGTACCGTTCGCCAATTTTTTGTTCTTCAAGTTTAAGTGAACAATGAGCCCCATTGTTAATCCTTTAAAGGAAATTATTTGTAAATTTCGACAAGTAGAACAATGAATGGAACAGGTAGACTGTTGAAATCCTTGTATATATTGCTTCCATATAGTCTAAGAAACATGTACGCAAAGAATCCAAACAGTACCATTCGCCAATTTTTGTCCTTCAAGTTTAAGTGAACAATGAGCCCCAATGGTTAATCCTTTATCGGAAATTATTTGTAATTTTCGACAAGTAGAACAATGAATGGAACAGTTAGACGGTTGAAATATTTGTATATATTGCTTCTATATAATCTAAGAAACATATAAGCAAAGCATCTAAACAGTAACAATCGCCAATTTTTTGTTCTTCAAGTTTAAGTGAACAGCGAGCCCCATTGATAATCATGAAATGGAAATTATTTGTAACTTTCTACAAGTGGAACAATGAATTGTACAGGTAGACGGGTGAAATCTTTCTATATATTGCTTCTAAATAGTCTAAGAAACATCTATGCAAAGCATCCAAACAGTACAATTCGCCAATTTTTTGTTCTTCAAGTTTAAGTGAACTACGAGCCCCATTGTTAATCCTTTAAAGGAAATTATTTGTAAATTTCGACAAGTAGAACAATGAATGGAACTGGTAGCCGGTTGAAATCTTTGTATATATTGCTTCTATATAGTCTAAGAAACATATATGCAAAGCATCCAAACAGTACAATTCGCCAATTTTTTGTTCTTCAAGTTTAAGTGAACAATGAGCCCCAATGGTTAATCCTTTATCGGAAATTATTTGTAAATTTCGACAAGTAGAACAATGAATGGAACAGGTAGCTGGTTGAAATCAATGTATATATTGCTTCTATAAAGTCTAAGAAACATATATGCAAAGCATCCAAACAGTACCATTCGCCAATTTTTTGTTCTTCAAGTTTAAGTGAACTACGAGCCCCATTGTTAATCCCTTAACGGATATTAATTGTAACTTTCTACAAGTAGAACAATAATTGGAACACGTAGACGATGGAAATCTTTGTATATATTGCTTCCATATAGTCTAAGAAACATGTACGCAAAGCATCCAAACAGTACAATTCGCCAATTTTTTGTTCTTCAAGTTTAAGTGAACTACGATCCCCATTGTTAATCCCTTAACGGAAATTATTTGTAACTTTCGACAAGTAGAACAGTGAATGGAACAGGTAGACGGTTGAAATCTTTGTATATATTGCTTCTATATAATCTAAGAAACATATAAGCAAAGCATCTAAACAGTAACAATCGCCAATTTTTTGTTCTTCAAGTTTAAGTGAACAGCGAGCCCCATTGATAATCATGAAATGGAAATTATTTGTAACTTTCTACAAGTAGAACAATGAATAGTACAGGTAGACGGGTGAAATCTTTCTATATATTGCTTCTAAATAGTCTAAGAAACATCTATGCAAAGCATCCAAACAGTACAATTCGCCAATTTTTTGTTCTTCAAGTTTAAGTGAACTACGAGCCCCATTGTTAATCCTTTAAAGGAAATTATTTGTAAATTTCGACAAGTAGAACAATGAATGGATCATGTAGACGGTTGAAAAAATTGTATGTATTGCTTCTATATAGTCTACGAAGCATATATGCAAAGCATCCAAACAGTACAATTCGCCAATTTTTTGTACTTCAAGTTTAAGTGAACTACGAGCCCCATTGTTAATAATTTAACGGAAATTAATTGTAACTTTCTACAAGTAGAACAATGAATAATACAGGTAGACGGGTGAAATATTTCTATATATTGCTTCTAAATAGTCTAAGAAACATCTATGCAAAGCATCCAAACAGTACCATTCGCCAATTTTTTGTTCTTCAAGTTTAAGTGAACTGCGAGCCCCATTGTTAATCCTTTAAAGGAAATTATTTGTAACTTTCGACAAGTAGAACAATGAATGGAAAAGGTAGACGGTTGAAATCTTTGTATATATTGCTTCTATATAGTCTAAGAAACATATATGCAAAGCATCCAAACAGTACCGTTCGCCAATTTTTTGTTCTTCAAGTTTAAGTGAACAATGAGCCCCATTGTTAATCCTTTAAAGGAAATTATTTGTAAATTTCGACAAGTAGAACAATGAATGGAACAGGTAGAATGTTGAAATCCTTGTATATATTGCTTCCATATAGTCTAAGAAACATGTACGCAAAGCATCCAAACAGTACCATTCGCCAATTTTTGTCCTTCAAGTTTAAGTGAACAATGAGCCCCAATGGTTAATCCTTTATCGGAAATTATTTGTAATTTTCGACAAGTAGAACAATGAATGGAACAGTTAGACGGTTGAAATATTTGTATATATTGCTTCTATATAATCTAAGAAACATATAAGCAAAGCATCTAAACAGTAACAATCGCCAATTTTTTGTTCTTCAAGTTTAAGTGAACAGCGAGCCCCATTGATAATCATGAAATGGAAATTATTTGTAACTTTCGACAAGTAGAACAATGAATGGAAAAGGTAGACGGTTGAAATCTTTGTATATATTGCTTCTATATAGTCTAAGAAACATATATGCAAAGCATCCAAACAGTACCGTTCGCCAATTTTTTGTTCTTCAAGTTTAAGTGAACAATGAGCCCCAATGGTTAATCCTTTATCGGAAATTATTTGTAATTTTCGACAAGTAGAACAATGAATGGAACAGTTAGACGGTTGAAATCTTTGTATATATTGCTTCTATATAGTCTAAGAAACATATATGCAAAGCATCCAAACAGTACCGTTCGCCAATTTTTTGTTCTTCAAGTTTAAGTGAACAATGAGCCCCAATGGTTAATCCTTTATCGGAAATTATTTGTAAATTTCGACAAGTAGAACAATGAATGGAACAGGTAGCTGGTTGAAATCAATGTATATATTGCTTCTATAAAGTCTAAGAAACATATATGCAAAGCATCCAAACAGTACCATTCGCCAATTTTTTGTTCTTCAAGTTTAAGTGAACTACGAGCCCCATTGTTAATCCCTTAACGGATATTAATTGTAACTTTCTACAAGTAGAACAATAATTGGAACACGTAGACGATGGAAATCTTTGTATATATTGCTTCCATATAGTCTAAGAAACATGTACGCAAAGCATCCAAACAGTACAATTCGCCAATTTTTTGTTCTTCAAGTTTAAGTGAACTACGATCCCCATTGTTAATCCCTTAACGGAAATTATTTGTAACTTTCGACAAGTAGAACAGTGAATGGAACAGGTAGACGGTTGAAATCTTTGTATATATTGCTTCTATATAATCTAAGAAACATATAAGCAAAGCATCTAAACAGTAACAATCGCCAATTTTTTGTTCTTCAAGTTTAAGTGAACAGCGAGCCCCATTGATAATCATGAAATGGAAATTATTTGTAACTTTCGACAAGTAGAACAATGAATGGAAAAGGTAGACGGTTGAAATCTTTGTATATATTGCTTCTATATAGTCTAAGAAACATATATGCAAAGCATCCAAACAGTACCGTTCGCCAATTTTTTGTTCTTCAAGTTTAAGTGAACAATGAGCCCCAATGGTTAATCCTTTATCGGAAATTATTTGTAATTTTCGACAAGTAGAACAATGAATGGAACAGTTAGACGGTTGAAATATTTGTATATATTGCTTCTATATAATCTAAGAAACATATAAGCAAAGCATCTAAACAGTAACAATCGCCAATTTTTTGTTCTTCAAGTTTAAGTGAACAGCGAGCCCCATTGATAATCATGAAATGGAAATTATTTGTAACTTTCTACAAGTGGAACAATGAATTGTACAGGTAGACGGGTGAAATCTTTCTATATATTGCTTCTAAATAGTCTAAGAAACATCTATGCAAAGCATCCAAACAGTACAATTCGCCAATTTTTTGTTCTTCAAGTTTAAGTGAACTACGAGCCCCATTGTTAATCCTTTAAAGGAAATTATTTGTAAATTTCGACAAGTAGAACAATGAATGGAACTGGTAGCCGGTTGAAATCTTTGTATATATTGCTTCTATATAGTCTAAGAAACATATATGCAAAGCATCCAAACAGTACAATTCGCCAATTTTTTGTTCTTCAAGTTTAAGTGAACAATGAGCCCCAATGGTTAATCCTTTATCGGAAATTATTTGTAAATTTCGACAAGTAGAACAATGAATGGAACAGGTAGCTGGTTGAAATCAATGTATATATTGCTTCTATAAAGTCTAAGAAACATATATGCAAAGCATCCAAACAGTACCATTCGCCAATTTTTTGTTCTTCAAGTTTAAGTGAACTACGAGCCCCATTGTTAATCCCTTAACGGATATTAATTGTAACTTTCTACAAGTAGAACAATAATTGGAACACGTAGACGATGGAAATCTTTGTATATATTGCTTCCATATAGTCTAAGAAACATGTACGCAAAGCATCCAAACAGTACAATTCGCCAATTTTTTGTTCTTCAAGTTTAAGTGAACTACGATCCCCATTGTTAATCCCTTAACGGAAATTATTTGTAACTTTCGACAAGTAGAACAGTGAATGGAACAGGTAGACGGTTGAAATCTTTGTATATATTGCTTCTATATAATCTAAGAAACATATAAGCAAAGCATCTAAACAGTAACAATCGCCAATTTTTTGTTCTTCAAGTTTAAGTGAACAGCGAGCCCCATTGATAATCATGAAATGGAAATTATTTGTAACTTTCTACAAGTAGAACAATGAATAGTACAGGTAGACGGGTGAAATCTTTCTATATATTGCTTCTAAATAGTCTAAGAAACATCTATGCAAAGCATCCAAACAGTACAATTCGCCAATTTTTTGTTCTTCAAGTTTAAGTGAACTACGAGCCCCATTGTTAATCCTTTAAAGGAAATTATTTGTAAATTTCGACAAGTAGAACAATGAATGGATCATGTAGACGGTTGAAAAAATTGTATGTATTGCTTCTATATAGTCTACGAAGCATATATGCAAAGCATCCAAACAGTACAATTCGCCAATTTTTTGTACTTCAAGTTTAAGTGAACTACGAGCCCCATTGTTAATAATTTAACGGAAATTAATTGTAACTTTCTACAAGTAGAACAATGAATAATACAGGTAGACGGGTGAAATATTTCTATATATTGCTTCTAAATAGTCTAAGAAACATCTATGCAAAGCATCCAAACAGTACCATTCGCCAATTTTTTGTTCTTCAAGTTTAAGTGAACTGCGAGCCCCATTGTTAATCCTTTAAAGGAAATTATTTGTAACTTTCGACAAGTAGAACAATGAATGGAAAAGGTAGACGGTTGAAATCTTTGTATATATTGCTTCTATATAGTCTAAGAAACATATATGCAAAGCATCCAAACAGTACCGTTCGCCAATTTTTTGTTCTTCAAGTTTAAGTGAACAATGAGCCCCATTGTTAATCCTTTAAAGGAAATTATTTGTAAATTTCGACAAGTAGAACAATGAATGGAACAGGTAGACTGTTGAAATCCTTGTATATATTGCTTCCATATAGTCTAAGAAACATGTACGCAAAGCATCCAAACAGTACCATTCGCCAATTTTTGTCCTTCAAGTTTAAGTGAACAATGAGCCCCAATGGTTAATCCTTTATCGGAAATTATTTGTAATTTTCGACAAGTAGAACAATGAATGGAACAGTTAGACGGTTGAAATATTTGTATATATTGCTTCTATATAATCTAAGAAACATATAAGCAAAGCATCTAAACAGTAACAATCGCCAATTTTTTGTTCTTCAAGTTTAAGTGAACAGCGAGCCCCATTGATAATCATGAAATGGAAATTATTTGTAACTTTCTACAAGTGGAACAATGAATTGTACAGGTAGACGGGTGAAATCTTTCTATATATTGCTTCTAAATAGTCTAAGAAACATCTATGCAAAGCATCCAAACAGTACAATTCGCCAATTTTTTGTTCTTCAAGTTTAAGTGAACTACGAGCCCCATTGTTAATCCTTTAAAGGAAATTATTTGTAAATTTCGACAAGTAGAACAATGAATGGAACTGGTAGCCGGTTGAAATCTTTGTATATATTGCTTCTATATAGTCTAAGAAACATATATGCAAAGCATCCAAACAGTACAATTCGCCAATTTTTTGTTCTTCAAGTTTAAGTGAACAATGAGCCCCAATGGTTAATCCTTTATCGGAAATTATTTGTAAATTTCGACAAGTAGAACAATGAATGGAACAGGTAGCTGGTTGAAATCAATGTATATATTGCTTCTATAAAGTCTAAGAAACATATATGCAAAGCATCCAAACAGTACCATTCGCCAATTTTTTGTTCTTCAAGTTTAAGTGAACTACGAGCCCCATTGTTAATCCCTTAACGGATATTAATTGTAACTTTCTACAAGTAGAACAATAATTGGAACACGTAGACGATGGAAATCTTTGTATATATTGCTTCCATATAGTCTAAGAAACATGTACGCAAAGCATCCAAACAGTACAATTCGCCAATTTTTTGTTCTTCAAGTTTAAGTGAACTACGATCCCCATTGTTAATCCCTTAACGGAAATTATTTGTAACTTTCGACAAGTAGAACAGTGAATGGAACAGGTAGACGGTTGAAATCTTTGTATATATTGCTTCTATATAATCTAAGAAACATATAAGCAAAGCATCTAAACAGTAACAATCGCCAATTTTTTGTTCTTCAAGTTTAAGTGAACAGCGAGCCCCATTGATAATCATGAAATGGAAATTATTTGTAACTTTCTACAAGTAGAACAATGAATAGTACAGGTAGACGGGTGAAATCTTTCTATATATTGCTTCTAAATAGTCTAAGAAACATCTATGCAAAGCATCCAAACAGTACAATTCGCCAATTTTTTGTTCTTCAAGTTTAAGTGAACTACGAGCCCCATTGTTAATCCTTTAAAGGAAATTATTTGTAAATTTCGACAAGTAGAACAATGAATGGATCATGTAGACGGTTGAAAAAATTGTATGTATTGCTTCTATATAGTCTACGAAGCATATATGCAAAGCATCCAAACAGTACAATTCGCCAATTTTTTGTACTTCAAGTTTAAGTGAACTACGAGCCCCATTGTTAATAATTTAACGGAAATTAATTGTAACTTTCTACAAGTAGAACAATGAATAGTACAGGTAGACGGGTGAAATATTTCTATATATTGCTTCTAAATAGTCTAAGAAACATCTATGCAAAGCATCCAAACAGTACCATTCGCCAATTTTTTGTTCTTCAAGTTTAAGTGAACAATGAGCCCCATTGTTAATCCTTTAAAGGAAATTATTTGTAAATTTCGACAAGTAGAACAATGAATGGAACAGGTAGACGGTTGAATTCATTGTATATATTGCTTCTATATAATCTAAGAAACATATATGCAAAGCATCTAAACAGTAACAATCGCCAATTTTTTGATCGTCAAGTTTAAGTGAACAATGAGCCCCATTGTTAATCCTTTAAAGGAAATTATTTGTAAATTTCGACAAGTAGAACAATGAATGGAACAGGTAGACTGTTGAAATCATTGTATATATTGCTTCTATATAGTCTAAGAAACATATATGCAAAGCATCCAAACAGTACAATTCGCCAATTTTTTGTTCTTCAAGTTTAAGTGAACTACGAGCCCCATTGTTAATCCTTTAAAGGAAATTATTTGTAAATTTCGACAAGTAGAACAATGAATGGATCATGTAGACGGTTGAAAAAATTGTATATATTGCTTCTATATAGTCTACGTAACATATATGCAAAGCATCCACACAGTACAATTCGCCAATTTTTTGTTCTTCAAGTTTAAGTGAACAATGAGCCCCAATGGTTAATCCTTTATCGGTAATTATTTGTAACTTTCGACAAGTAGAACAATGAATGGAACAGGTAGACGGTTGAAA
The DNA here is from genome assembly GCA_963989415.1 of Cerceris ruficornis. Lineage (NCBI taxonomy): Eukaryota > Metazoa > Arthropoda > Insecta > Hymenoptera > Crabronidae > Cerceris > Cerceris ruficornis. The sequence continues at coordinate 3,212,681 of CAXDIW010000229.1, read as the reverse complement.
TCTTTGTATATATTGCTTCTATATAGTCTAAGAAACATATATGCAAAGCATCCAAAGAGTACAATTCGCCAATTTTTTGTTCTTCAAGTTTAAGTGAACAATGAGCCCCAATGGTTAATCCTTTATCGGAAATTATTTGTAAATTTCGACAAGTAGAACAATGAATAGTACAGGTAGACGGGTGAAATCTTTCTATATATTGCTTCTAAATAGTCTAAGAAACATCTATGCAAAGCATCCAAACAGTACAATTAGCCAATTTTTTGTTCTTCAAGTTTAAGTGAACTACGAGCCCCATTGTTAATCCTTTAAAGGAAATTATTTGTAAATTTCGACAAGTAGAACAATGAATGGAACTGGTAGCCGGTTGAAATCTTTGTATATATTGCTTCTATATAGTCTAAGAAACATATATGCAAAGCATCCAAACAGTACAATTCGCCAATTTTTTGTTCTTCAAGTTTAAGTGAACAATGAGCCCCAATGGTTAATCCTTTATCGGAAATTATCTGTCAATTTCGACAAGTAGAAGAATGAATGGAACAGGTAGCCGGTTGAAATCAATGTATATGTTGCTTCTATATAGTCTAAGAAACATATATGCAAAGCATCCAAACAGTACCATTCGCCAATTTTTTGTTCTTCAAGTTTAAGTGAACAATGAGCCCCATTGTTAATCCTTTATCGGAAATTATTTGTAACTTTCGACAAGTAGAACAATGAATGGAACAGGTAGACGGTTGAAATCATTGTATATATTGCTTCTATATAGTCTAAGAAACATATATGCAAAGCATCCAAACAGTACAATTCGCCAATTTTTTGTTCTTCAAGTTTAAGTGAACAATGAGCCCCAATGGTTAATCCTTTATCGGTAATTATTTGTAACTTTCGACAAGTAGAACAATGAATGGAACAGGTAGACGGTTGAAATCCTTGTATATATTGCTTCCATATAGTCTAAGAAACATGTACGCAAAGCATCCAAACAGTACCATTCGCCAATTTTTTGTCCTTCAAGTTTAAGTAAACAATGAGCCCCATTGTTAATCCTTTATCGGAAATTATTTGTAACTTTCGACAAGTAGAACAATGAATGGAACAGGTAGACGGTTGAAATCTTTATATATATTGCTTCTATATAGTCTATGAAACATATATGCAAAGCATCCAAACAGTACAATTCGCCAATTTTTTGTTCTTCAAGTTTAAGTGAACAATGAGCCCCAATGGTTAATCCTTTATCGGTAATTATTTGTAACTTTCGACAAGTAGAACAATGAATGGAACTGGTAGACGGTTGAAATCTTTGTATATATTGCTTCTATATAATCTAAGAAACATATATGCAAAGCATCTAAACAGTAACAATCGCCAATTTTTTGATCTTCAAGTTTAAGTGAACAGCGAGCCCCATTGATAATCATGAAATGGAAACTATTTGTAACTTTCTACAAGTCGAACAATGAATAGTACCGGTAGACGGGTGAAATCTTTCTATATATTGCTTCTAAATAGTCTAAGAAACATCTATGCAAAGCATCCAAACAGTACAATTCGCCAATTTTTTGTTCTTCAAGTTTAAGTAAACTACGATCCCCATTGTTAATCCCTTAACGGAAATTATTTGCAACTTTCGACAAGTAGAACAATGAATGGAACAGGTAGACGGTTGAAATCTTTGTATATATTGCTTCTATATAGTCTAAGAAACATATATGCAAAGCATCCAAACAGTACAATTCGCCAATTTTTTGTTCTTCAAGTTTAAGTGAACAATGAGCCCCAATGGTTAATCCTTTATCGGAAATTATTTGTAAATTTCGACAAGTAGAACAATGAATGGAACAGGTAGACGGTTGAAATCCTTGTATATATTGCTTCCATATAGTCTAAGAAACATGTACGCAAAGCATCCAAACAGTACCATTCGCCAATTTTTTGTCCTTCAAGTGTAAGTGAACAATGAGCCCCATTGTTAATCCTTTATCGGAAATTATTTGTAACTTTCGACACGTAGAACAATGAATGGAACAGGTAGAAGGTTGAAATCTTTATATATATTGCTTCTATATAGTCTATGAAACATATATGCAAAGCATCCAAACAGTACAATTCGCCAATTTTTTGTTCTTCAAGTTTAAGTGAACAATGAGCCCCAATGGTTAATCCTTTATCGGTAATTATTTGTAACTTTCGACAAGTAGAACAATGAATGGAACTGGTAGACGGTTGAAATCTTTGTATATATTGCTTCTATATAATCTAAGAAACATCTATGCAAAGCATCCAAACAGTACAATTCGCCAATTTTTTGTTCTTCAAGTTTAAGTAAACTACGATCCCCATTGTTAATCCCTTAACGGAAATTATTTGTAACTTTCGACAAGTAGAACAATGAATGGAACAGGTAGACGGTTGAAATCATTGTATATATTGCTTCTATATAGTCTAAGAAACATATATGCAAAGCATCCAAACAGTACAATTCGCCAATTTTTTGTTCTTCAAGTTTAAGTAAACTACGATCCCCATTGTTAATCCCTTAACGGAAATTATTTGCAACTTTCGACAAGTAGAACAATGAATGGAACAGGTAGACGGTTGAAATCTTTGTATATATTGCTTCTATATAGTCTAAGAAACATATATGCAAAGCATCCAAACAGTACAATTCGCCAATTTTTTGTTCTTCAAGTTTAAGTGAACAATGAGCCCCAATGGTTAATCCTTTATCGGAAATTATTTGTAAATTTCGACAAGTAGAACAATGAATGGAACAGGTAGACGGTTGAAATCCTTGTATATATTGCTTCCATATAGTCTATGAAACATATATGCAAAGCATCCAAACAGTACAATTCGCCAATTTTTTGTTCTTCAAGTTTAAGTGAACAATGAGCCCCAATGGTTAATCCTTTATCGGTAATTATTTGTAACTTTCGACAAGTAGAACAATGAATGGAACTGGTAGACGGTTGAAATCTTTGTATATATTGCTTCTATAAAATATAAGAAACATCTATGCAAAGCATCCAAACAGTACAATTCGCCAATTTTTTGTTCTTCAAGTTTAAGTAAACTACGATCCCCATTGTTAATCCCTTAACGGAAATTATTTGTAACTTTCGACAAGTAGAACAATGAATGGAACAGGTAGACGGTTGAAATAATTGTATATATTGCTTCTATATAGTCTAAGAAACATATATGCAAAGCATCCAAACAGTACAATTCGCCAATTTTTTGTTCTTCAAGTTTAAGTAAACTACGATCCCCATTGTTAATCCCTTAACGGAAATTATTTGCAACTTTCGACAAGTAGAACAATGAATGGAACAGGTAGACGGTTGAAATCTTTGTATATATTGCTTCCATATAGTCTAAGAAACATGTACGCAAAGCATCCAAACAGTACCATGCGCCAATTTTTTGTCCTTCAAGTTTAACTGAAAAATGAGCCCCATTGTTAATCCTTTATCGGAAATTATTTGTAACTTTCGACAAGTAGAACAATGAATGGAACAGGTAGACTGTTGAAATCTTTGTATATATTGCTTCTATATAGTCTAACAAACATATATGCAAAGCATCCAAACAGTACAATTCGCCAATTTTTTGTTCTTCAAGTTTAAGTGAACAATGAGCCCCAATGGTTAATCCTTTATCGGTAATTATTTGTAACTTTCGACAAGTAGAACAATGAATGGAACTGGTAGACGGTTGAAATCTTTGTATATATTGCTTCGATATAATCTAAGAAACATATATGCAAAGCAACTAAACAGTAACAATCGCCAATTTTTTGATCTTCAAGTTTAAGTGAACAGCGAGCCCCATTGATAATCATGAAATGGAAACTATTTGTAAATTTCTACAAGTAGAACAATGAATAGTACAGGTAGACGTGTGAAATCTTTCTATATATTGCTTCTAAATAGTCTAAGAAACATCTATGCAAAGCATCCAAACAGTACAATTCGCCAATTTTTTGTTCTTCAAGTTTAAGTAAACTGCGATCCCCATTGTTAATCCCTTAACGGAAATTATTTGTAACTTTCGACAAGTAGAACAATGAATGGAACAGGTAGACGGTTGAAGTCATTGTATATATTGCTTCTATATAGTATAAGAAACATATATGCAAAGCATCCAAACAGTACAATTCGCCAATTTTTTGTTCTTCAAGTTTAAGTGAACAATGAGCCCCAATGGTTAATCCTTTATCGGTAATTATTTGTAACTTTCGACAAGTAGAACAATGAATGGAACAGGTAGACGGTTGAAATCCTGGTATATATTGCTTCCATATAGTCTAAGAAACATGTACGCAAAGCATCCAAACAGTACCATTCGCCAATTCTTTGTCCTTCAAGTTTAAGTGAAAAATGAGCCCCATTGTTAATCCTTTATCGGAAATTATTTGCAACTTTCGACAAGTAGAACAATGAATGGAACAGGTAGACGGTTGAAATCTTTGTATATATTCCTTCTATATAGTCTAACAAACATATATGCAAAGCATCCAAACAGTACAATTCGCCAATTTTTGTTCTTCAAGTTTAAGTGAACAATGAGCCCCAATGGTTAATCCTTTATCGGTAATTATTTGTAACTTTCGACAAGTAGAACAATGAATGGAACTGGTAGACGGTTGAAATCTTTGTATATATTGCTTCTATATAATCTAAGAAACATATATGCAAAGCATCTAAACAGTAACAATCGCCAATTTTTTGATCTTCAAGTTTAAGTGAACAGCGAGCCCCATTGATAATCATGAAATGGAAACTATTTGTAACTTTCTACAAGTCGAACAATGAATAGTACCGGTAGACGGGTTAAATCTTTCTATATATTGCTTCTAAATAGTCTAAGAAACATCTATGCAAAGCATCCAAACAGTACAATTCGCCAATTTTTTGTTCTTCAAGTTTAAGTAAACTACGATCCCCATTGTTAATCCCTTAACGGAAATTATTTGCAACTTTCGACAAGTAGAACAATGAATGGAACAGGTAGACGGTTGAAATCTTTGTATATATTGCTTCTATATAGTCTAAGAAACATATATGCAAAGCATCCAAACAGTACAATTCGCCAATTTTTTGTTCTTCAAGTTTAAGTGAACAATGAGCCCCAATGGTTAATACTTTATCGGATATTATTTGTAAATTTCGACAAGTAGAACAATGAATGGAACCGGTAGCCGGTTGAAATCAATGTATATATTGCTTCTATATAGTCTAAGAAACATATATGCAAAGCATCCAAACAGTACCATTCGCCAATTTTTTGTTCTTCAAGTTTAAGTGAACTACGAGCCCCATTGTTAATCCCTTAACGGAAATTAATTGTAACTTTCGACAAGTAGAACAGTGAATGGAACAGGTAGACGGTTGAAATCTTTGTATATATTGCTTCTATATAGTATAAGAAACATATATGCAAAGCATCCAAACAGTACAATTCGCCAATTTTTTGTTCTTCAAGTTTAAGTGAACAATGAGCCCCAATGGTTAATCCGTTATCGGAAATTATTTGTAACTTTCGACAAGTAGAACAATGAATGGAAAAGGTAGACGGTTGAAATCTTTGTATATATTGCTTCTATATAGTCTAAGAAACATATATGCAAAGCATCCAAACAGTACCATTCGCCAATTTTTTGTTCTTCAAGTTTGAGTGAACTGCGAGCCCCATTGTTAATCCTTTAAAGGAAATTATTTGTAAATTTCGACAAGTAGAACAATGAATGGAACAGGTAGACTGTTGAAATCATTGTATATATTGCTTCTATATAGTCTAAGAAACATATATGCAAAGCATCCAAACAGTACAATTCGCCAATTTTTTGTTCTTCAAGTTTAAGTAAACTACGATCCCCATTGTTAATCCCTTAACGGAAATAATTTGCAACTTTCGACAAGTAGAACAATGAATGGAACAGGTAGACGGTTGAAATCTTTGTATATATTGCTTCTATATAGTCTAAGAAACATATATGCAAAGCATCCAAACAGTACAATTCGCCAATTTTTTGTTCTTCAAGTTTAAGTGAACAATGAGCCCCAATGGTTAATCCTTTATCGGAAATTATTTGTAAATTTCGACAAGTAGAACAATGAATGGAACTGGTAGCCGGTTGAAATCTTTGTATATATTGCTTCTATATAGTCTAAGAAACATATATGCCAAGCATCCAAACAGTACAATTCGCCAATTTTTTGTTCTTCAAGTTTAAGTGAACAATGAGCCCCAATGGTTAATACTTTATCGGATATTATTTGTAAATTTCGACAAGTAGAACAATGAATGGAACCGGTAGCCGGTTGAAATCAATGTATATATTGCTTCTATATAGTCTAAGAAACATATATGCAAAGCATCCAAACAGTACCATTCGCCAATTTTTTGTTCTTCAAGTTTAAGTGAACTACGAGCCCCATTGTTAATCCCTTAACGGAAATTAATTGTAACTTTCGACAAGTAGAACAGTGAATGCAACAGGTAGACGGTTGAAATCTTTGTATATATTGCTTCTATATAGTATAAGAAACATATATGCAAAGCATCCAAACAGTACAATTCGCCACTTTTTTGTTCTTCAAGTTTAAGTGAACAATGAGCCCCAATGGTTAATCCGTTATCGGAAATTATTTGTAACTTTCGACAAGTAGAACAATGAATGGAAAAGGTAGACGGTTGAAATCTTTGTATATATTGCTTCTATATAGTCTAAGAAACATATATGCAAAGCATCCAAACAGTACCATTCGCCAATTTTTTGTTCTTCAAGTTTAAGTGAACTACGAGCCCCATTGTTAATCCTTTAAAGGAAATTATTTGTAAATTTCGACAAGTAGAACAATGAATGGAACTGGTAGCCGGTTGAAATCTTTGTATATATTGCTTCTATATAGTCTAAGAAACATATATGCAAAGCATCCAAACAGTACCATTCGCCAATTTTTTGTTCTTCAAGTTTAAGTGAACTGCGAGCCCCATTGTTAATCCTTTAAAGGATATTATTTGTAAATTTCGACAAGTAGAACAATGAATGGAACAGGTAGACTGTTGAAATCATTGTATATATTGCTTCTATATAGTCTAAGAAACATATATGCAAAGCATCCAAACAGTACAATTCGCCAATTTTTTGTTCTTCAAGTTTAAGTGAACAATGAGCCCCAATGGTTAATCCTTTATCGGTAATTATTTGTAACTTTCGACAAGTAGAACAATGAATGGAACAGGTAGACGGTTGAAATCCTTGTATATATTGCTTCCATATAGTCTAAGAAACATGTACGCAAAGCATCCAAACAGTACCATTCGCCAATTTTTTGTCCTTCAAGTTTAAGTAAACAATGAGCCCCATTGTTAATCCTTTATCGGAAATTATTTGTAACTTTCGACAAGTAGAACAATGAATGGAACAGGTAGACGGTTGAAATCTTTATATATATTGCTTCTATATAGTCTATGAAACATATATGCAAAGCATCCAAACAGTACAATTCCCCAATTTTTTGTTCTTCAAGTTTAAGTAAACTACGATCCCCATTGTTAATCCCTTAACGGAAATTATTTGCAACTTTCGACAAGTAGAACAATGAATGGAACAGGTAGACGGTTGAAATCTTTGTATATATTGCTTCTATATAGTCTAAGAAACATATATGCAAAGCATCCAAACAGTACAATTCGCCAATTTTTTGTTCTTCAAGTTTAAGTGAACAATGAGCCCCAATGGTTAATACTTTATCGGATATTATTTGTAAATTTCGACAAGTAGAACAATGAATGGAACCGGTAGCCGGTTGAAATCAATGTATATATTGCTTCTATATAGTCTAAGAAACATATATGCAAAGCATCCAAACAGTACCATTCGCCAATTTTTTGTTCTTCAAGTTTAAGTGAACTACGAGCCCCATTGTTAATCCCTTAACGGAAATTAATTGTAACTTTCGACAAGTAGAACAGTGAATGGAACAGGTAGACGGTTGAAATCTTTGTATATATTGCTTCTATATAGTATAAGAAACATATATGCAAAGCATCCAAACAGTACAATTCGCCAATTTTTTGTTCTTCAAGTTTAAGTGAACAATGAGCCCCAATGGTTAATCCGTTATCGGAAATTATTTGTAACTTTCGACAAGTAGAACAATGAATGGAAAAGGTAGACGGTTGAAATCTTTGTATATATTGCTTCTATATAGTCTAAGAAACATATATGCAAAGCATCCAAACAGTACCATTCGCCAATTTTTTGTTCTTCAAGTTTGAGTGAACTGCGAGCCCCATTGTTAATCCTTTAAAGGAAATTATTTGTAAATTTCGACAAGTAGAACAATGAATGGAACAGGTAGACTGTTGAAATCATTGTATATATTGCTTCTATATAGTCTAAGAAACATATATGCAAAGCATCCAAACAGTACAATTCGCCAATTTTTTGTTCTTCAAGTTTAAGTAAACTACGATCCCCATTGTTAATCCCTTAACGGAAATTATTTGCAACTTTCGACAAGTAGAACAATGAATGGAACAGGTAGACGGTTGAAATCTTTGTATATATTGCTTCTATATAGTCTAAGAAACATATATGCAAAGCATCCAAACAGTACAATTCGCCAATTTTTTGTTCTTCAAGTTTAAGTGAACAATGAGCCCCAATGGTTAATCCTTTATCGGAAATTATTTGTAAATTTCGACAAGTAGAACAATGAATGGAACTGGTAGCCGGTTGAAATCTTTGTATATATTGCTTCTATATAGTCTAAGAAACATATATGCCAAGCATCCAAACAGTACAATTCGCCAATTTTTTGTTCTTCAAGTATAAGTGAACAATGAGCCCCAATGGTTAATACTTTATCGGATATTATTTGTAAATTTCGACAAGTAGAACAATGAATGGAACCGGTAGCCGGTTGAAATCAATGTATATATTGCTTCTATATAGTCTAAGAAACATATATGCAAAGCATCCAAACAGTACCATTCGCCAATTTTTTGTTCTTCAAGTTTAAGTGAACTACGAGCCCCATTGTTAATCCCTTAACGGAAATTAATTGTAACTTTCGACAAGTAGAACAGTGAATGCAACAGGTAGACGGTTGAAATCTTTGTATATATTGCTTCTATATAGTATAAGAAACATATATGCAAAGCATCCAAACAGTACAATTCGCCAATTTTTTGTTCTTCAAGTTTAAGTGAACAATGAGCCCCAATGGTTAATCCGTTATCGGAAATTATTTGTAACTTTCGACAAGTAGAACAATGAATGGAAAAGGTAGACGGTTGAAATCTTTGTATATATTGCTTCTATATAGTCTAAGAAACATATATGCAAAGCATCCAAACAGTACCATTCGCCAATTTTTTGTTCTTCAAGTTTAAGTGAACTGCGAGCCCCATTGTTAATCCTTTAAAGGAAATTATTTGTAAATTTCGACAAGTAGAACAATGAATGGAACTGGTAGCCGGTTGAAATCTTTGTATATATTGCTTCTATATAGTCTAAGAAACATATATGCAAAGCATCCAAACAGTACCATTCGCCAATTTTTTGTTCTTCAAGTTTAAGTGAACTGCGAGCCCCATTGTTAATCCTTTAAAGGATATTATTTGTAAATTTCGACAAGTAGAACAATGAATGGAACAGGTAGACTGTTGAAATCATTGTATATATTGCTTCTATATAGTCTAAGAAACATGTACGCAAAGCATCCAAACAGTACCATTCGCCAATTTTTTGTCCTTCAAGTTTAAGTAAACAATGAGCCCCATTGTTAATCCTTTAAAGGAAATTATTTGTAACTTTCGACAAGTAGAACAATGAATGGAACAGGTAGACGGTTGAAATCTTTATATATATTGCTTCTATATAGTCTATGAAACATATATGCAAAGCATCCAAACAGTACAATTCGCCAATTTTTTGTTCTACAAGTTTAAGTGAACAATGAGCCCCAATGGTTAATCCTTTATCGGAAATTATTTGTAACTTTCGACAAGTAGAACAATGAATGGAAAAGGTAGACGGTTGAAATCTTTGTATATATTGCTTCTATATAGTCTAAGAAACATATATGCAAAGCATCCAAACAGTACCATTCGCCAATTTTTTGTTCTTCAAGTTTGAGTGAACTGCGAGCCCCATTGTTAATCCTTTAAAGGAAATTATTTGTAAATTTCGACAAGTAGAACAATGAATGGAACAGGTAGACTTTTGAAATCATTGTATATATTGCTTCTATATAGTCTAAGAAACATATATGCAAAGCATCCAAACAGTACAATTCGCCAATTTTTTGTTCTTCAAGTTTAAGTAAACTACGATCCCCATTGTTAATCCCTTAACGGAAATTAATTGTAACTTTCGACAAGTAGAACAGTGAATGGAACAGGTAGACGGTTGAAATCTTTGTATATATTGCTTCTATATAGTATAAGAAACATATATGCAAAGCATCCAAACAGTACAATTCGCCAATTTTTTGTTCTTCAAGTATAAGTGAACAATGAGCCCCAATGGTTAATCCGTTATCGGAAATTATTTGTAACTTTCGACAAGTAGAACAATGAATGGAAAAGGTAGACGGTTGAAATCTTTGTATATATTGCTTCTATATAGTCTAAGAAACATATATGCAAAGCATCCAAACAGTACCATTCGCCAATTTTTTGTTCTTCAAGTTTGAGTGAACTGCGAGCCCCATTGTTAATCCTTTAAAGGAAATTATTTGTAAATTTCGACAAGTAGAACAATGAATGGAACAGGTAGACTTTTGAAATCATTGTATATATTGCTTCTATATAGTCTAAGAAACATATATGCAAAGCATCCAAACAGTACAATTCGCCAATTTTTTGTTCTTCAAGTTTAAGTAAACTACGATCCCCATTGTTAATCCCTTAACGGAAATTAATTGTAACTTTCGACAAGTAGAACAGTGAATGGAACAGGTAGACGGTTGAAATCTTTGTATATATTGCTTCTATATAGTATAAGAAACATATATGCAAAGCATCCAAACAGTACAATTCGCCAATTTTTTGTTCTTCAAGTATAAGTGAACAATGAGCCCCAATGGTTAATCCGTTATCGGAAATTATTTGTAACTTTCGACAAGTAGAACAATGAATGGAAAAGGTAGACGGTTGAAATCTTTGTATATATTGCTTCTATATAGTCTAAGAAACATATATGCAAAGCATCCAAACAGTACCATTCGCCAATTTTTTGTTCTTCAAGTTTAAGTGAACTGCGAGCCCCATTGTTAATCCTTTAAAGGATATTATTTGTAAATTTCGACAAGTAGAACAATGAATGGAACAGGTAGACTGTTGAAATCATTGTATATATTGCTTCTATATAGTCTAAGAAACATATATGCAAAGCATCCGAACAGTACAATTCGCCAAATTTTTGTTCTTCAAGTTTAAGTGAACAATGAGCCCCATTGTTAATCCTTTAAAGGAAATTATTTGTAACTTTCGACAAGTAGAACAATGAATGGAACAGGTAGACGGTTGAAATCTTTGTATATATTGCTTCTATATAGTCTAAGAAACATATATGCAAAGCATCCAAACAGTACAATTCGCCAATTTTTTGTTCTTCAAGTTTAAGTGAACAATGAGCCCCAATGGTTAATCCTTTATCAGAAATTATTTGTAAATTTCGACAAGTAGAACAATGAATGGAACAGGTAGCTGGTTGAAATCAATGTATATATTGCTTCTATATAGTCTAAGAAACATATATGCAAAGCATCCAAACAGTACCATTCGCCAATTTTTTGTTCTTCAAGTTTAAGTGAACTACGAGCCCCATTGTTAATCCCTTAACGGATATTAATTGTAACTTTCTACAAGTAGAACAATAATTGGAACACGTAGACGGCTGAAATCTTTGTATATATTGCTTCCATATAGTCTAAGAAACATCTACGCAAAGCATCCAAGCAGTACAATTCGCCAATTTTTTGTTCTTCAAGTTTAAGTGAACTACGATCCCCATTGTTAATCCATTAACGGAAATTATTTGTAACTTTCGACAAGTAGAACAGTGAATGGAACAGGTAGACGGTTGAAATCTTTGTATATATTGCTTCTATATAGTATAAGAAACATATATGCAAAGCATCCAAACAGTACAATTCGCTAATTTTTTGTTCTTCAAGTTTAAGTGAACAATGAGCCACAATGGTTAATCCGTTATCGGAAATTATTTGTAACTTTCGACAAGTAGAACAATGAATGGAACAGGTAGACGGTTGAAATCATTGTATATATTGCTTCTATATAGTGTAAGAAACATATATGCAAAGCATCCAAACAGTACAATTCGCCAATTTTTTGTTCTTCAAGTTTAAGTGAACAATGAGCCCCAATGGTTAATCCTTTATCGGAAATTATTTGTAAATTTCGACAAGTAGAACAATGAATGGAACAGGTAGCTGGTTGAAATCAATGTATATATTGCTTCTATATAGTCTAAGAAACATATATGCAAAGCATCCAAACAGTACCATTCGCCAATTTTTTGTTCTTCAAGTTTAAGTGAACTACGAGCCCCATTGTTAATCCCTTAACGGATATTAATTGTAAATTTCTACAAGTAGAACAATAATTGGAACACGTAGACGGTTGAAATCTTTGTATATATTGCTTCCATATAGTCTAAGAAACATCTACGCAAAGCATCCAAGCAGTACAATTCGCCAATTTTTTGTTCTTCAAGTTTAAGTGAACTACGATCCCCATTGTTAATCCATTAACGGAAATTATTTGTAACTTTCGACAAGTAGAACAGTGAATGGAACAGGTAGACGGTTGAAATCTTTGTATATATTGCTTCTATATAGTATAAGAAACATATATGCAAAGCATCCAAACAGTACAATTCGCTAATTTTTTGTTCTTCAAGTTTAAGTGAACAATGAGCCACAATGGTTAATCCGTTATCGGAAATTATTTGTAACTTTCGACAAGTAGAACAATGAATGGAACTGGTAGACGGTTGAAATCTTTGTATATATTGCTTCGATATAATCTAAGAAACATATATGCAAAGCAACTAAACAGTAACAATCGCCAATTTTTTGATCTTCAAGTTTAAGTGAACTACGAGCCCCATTGTTAATCCCTTAACGGAAATTATTTGTAACTTTCGACAAGTAGAACAATGAATGGAACAGGTAGACGGTTGAAATCATTGTATATATTGCTTCTATATAGTCTAAGAAACATATATGCAAAGCATCCAAACAGTACAATTCGCCAATTTTTTGTTCTTCAAGTTTAAGTGAACAATGAGCCCCAATGGTTAATCCTTTATCGGTAATTATTTGTAAATTTCGACAAGTAGAACAATGAATGGAACAGGTAGACGGTTGAAATCCTTGTATATATTGCTTCCATATAGTCTAAGAAACATGTACGCAAAGCATCCAAACAGTACCATTCGCCAATTTTTTGTCCTTCAAGTTTAAGTAAACAATGAGCCCCATTGTTAATCCTTTATCGGAAATTATTTGTAACTTTCGACAAGTAGAACAATGAATGGAACAGGTAGACGGTTGAAATCTTTATATATATTGCTTCTATATAGTCTATGAAACATATATGCAAAGCATCCAAACAGTACAATTCGCCAATTTTTTGTTCTTCAAGTTTAAGTAAACTGCGATCCCCATTGTTAATCCCTTAACGGAAATTATTTGTAACTTTCGACAAGTAGAACAATGAATGGAACAGGTAGACGGTTGAAGTCATTGTATATATTGCTTCTATATAGTATAAGAAACATATATGCAAAGCATCCAAACAGTACAATTCGCCAATTTTTTGTTCTTCAAGTTTAAGTGAACAATGAGCCCCAATGGTTAATCCTTTATCGGTAATTATTTGTAACTTTCGACAAGTAGAACAATGAATGGAACAGGTAGACGGTTGAAATCCTTGTATATATTGCTTCCATATAGTCTAAGAAACATGTGCGCAAAGCATCCAAACAGTACCATTCGCCAATTCTTTGTCCTTCAAGTTTAAGTGAAAAATGAGCCCCATTGTTAATCCTTTATCGGAAATTATTTGCAACTTTCGACAAGTAGAACAATGAATGGAACAGGTAGACGGTTGAAATCTTTGTATATATTCCTTCTATATAGTCTAACAAACATATATGCAAAGCATCCAAACAGTACAATTCGCCAATTTTTGTTCTTCAAGTTTAAGTGAACAATGAGCCCCAATGGTTAATCCTTTATCGGTAATTATTTGTAACTTTCGACAAGTAGAACAATGAATGGAACTGGTAGACGGTTGAAATCTTTGTATATATTGCTTCTATATAATCTAAGAAACATATATGCAAAGCATCTAAACAGTAACAATCGCCAATTTTTTGATCTTCAAGTTTAAGTGAACAGCGAGCCCCATTGATAATCATGAAATGGAAACTATTTGTAACTTTCTACAAGTCGAACAATGAATAGTACCGGTAGACGGGTTAAATCTTTCTATATATTGCTTCTAAATAGTCTAAGAAACATCTATGCAAAGCATCCAAACAGTACAATTCGCCAATTTTTTGTTCTTCAAGTTTAAGTAAACTACGATCCCCATTGTTAATCCCTTAACGGAAATTATTTGCAACTTTCGACAAGTAGAACAATGAATGGAACAGGTAGACGGTTGAAATCTTTGTATATATTGCTTCTATATAGTCTAAGAAACATATATGCAAAGCATCCAAACAGTACAATTCGCCAATTTTTTGTTCTTCAAGTTTAAGTGAACAATGAGCCCCAATGGTTAATACTTTATCGGATATTATTTGTAAATTTCGACAAGTAGAACAATGAATGGAACCGGTAGCCGGTTGAAATCAATGTATATATTGCTTCTATATAGTCTAAGAAACATATATGCAAAGCATCCAAACAGTACCATTCGCCAATTTTTTGTTCTTCAAGTTTAAGTGAACTACGAGCCCCATTGTTAATCCCTTAACGGAAATTAATTGTAACTTTCGACAAGTAGAACAGTGAATGGAACAGGTAGACGGTTGAAATCTTTGTATATATTGCTTCTATATAGTATAAGAAACATATATGCAAAGCATCCAAACAGTACAATTCGCCAATTTTTTGTTCTTCAAGTTTAAGTGAACAATGAGCCCCAATGGTTAATCCGTTATCGGAAATTATTTGTAACTTTCGACAAGTAGAACAATGAATGGAAAAGGTAGACGGTTGAAATCTTTGTATATATTGCTTCTATATAGTCTAAGAAACATATATGCAAAGCATCCAAACAGTACCATTCGCCAATTTTTTGTTCTTCAAGTTTGAGTGAACTGCGAGCCCCATTGTTAATCCTTTAAAGGAAATTATTTGTAAATTTCGACAAGTAGAACAATGAATGGAACAGGTAGACTGTTGTAATCATTGTATATATTGCTTCTATATAGTCTAAGAAACATATATGCAAAGCATCCAAACAGTACAATTCGCCAATTTTTTGTTCTTCAAGTTTAAGTAAACTACGATCCCCATTGTTAATCCCTTAACGGAAATTAATTGTAACTTTCGACAAGTAGAACAGTGAATGGAACAGGTAGACGGTTGAAATCTTTGTATATATTGCTTCTATATAGTATAAGAAACATATATGCAAAGCATCCAAACAGTACAATTCGCCAATTTTTTGTTCTTCAAGTTTAAGTGAACAATGAGCCCCAATGGTTAATCCGTTATCGGAAATTATTTGTAACTTTCGACAAGTAGAACAATGAATGGAAAAGGTAGACGGTTGAAATCTTTGTATATATTGCTTCTATATAGTCTAAGAAACATATATGCCAAGCATCCAAACAGTACAATTCGCCAATTTTTTGTTCTTCAAGTTTAAGTGAACAATGAGCCCCAATGGTTAATACTTTATCGGATATTATTTGTAAATTTCGACAAGTAGAACAATGAATGGAACCGGTAGCCGGTTGAAATCAATGTATATATTGCTTCTATATAGTCTAAGAAACATATATGCAAAGCATCCAAACAGTACCATTCGCCAATTTTTTGTTCTTCAAGTTTAAGTGAACTACGAGCCCCATTGTTAATCCCTTAACGGAAATTAATTGTAACTTTCGACAAGTAGAACAGTGAATGCAACAGGTAGACGGTTGAAATCTTTGTATATATTGCTTCTATATAGTATAAGAAACATATATGCAAAGCATCCAAACAGTACAATTCGCCAATTTTTTGTTCTTCAAGTTTAAGTGAACAATGAGCCCCAATGGTTAATCCGTTATCGGAAATTATTTGTAACTTTCGACAAGTAGAACAATGAATGGAAAAGGTAGACGGTTGAAATCTTTGTATATATTGCTTCTATATAGTCTAAGAAACATATATGCAAAGCATCCAAACAGTACCATTCGCCAATTTTTTGTTCTTCAAGTTTAAGTGAACTGCGAGCCCCATTGTTAATCCTTTAAAGGAAATTATTTGTAAATTTCGACAAGTAGAACAATGAATGGAACTGGTAGCCGGTTGAAATCTTTGTATATATTGCTTCTATATAGTCTAAGAAACATATATGCAAAGCATCCAAACAGTACCATTCGCCAATTTTTTGTTCTTCAAGTTTAAGTGAACTGCGAGCCCCATTGTTAATCCTTTAAAGGATATTATTTGTAACTTTCGACAAGTAGAACAATGAATGGAACAGGTAGACGGTTGAAATCCTTGTATATATTGCTTCCATATAGTCTAAGAAACATGTACGCAAAGCATCCAAACAGTACCATTCGCCAATTTTTTGTCCTTCAAGTTTAAGTAAACAATGAGCCCCATTGTTAATCCTTTATCGGAAATTATTTGTAACTTTCGACAAGTAGAACAATGAATGGAACAGGTAGACGGTTGAAATCTTTATATATATTGCTTCTATATAGTCTATGAAACATATATGCAAAGCATCCAAACAGTACAATTCGCCAATTTTTTGTTCTACAAGTTTAAGTGAACAATGAGCCCCAATGGTTAATCCTTTATCGGAAATTATTTGTAACTTTCGACAAGTAGAACAATGAATGGAAAAGGTAGACGGTTGAAATCTTTGTATATATTGCTTCTATATAGTCTAAAAAACATATATGCAAAGCATCCAAACAGTACCATTCGCCAATTTTTTGTTCTTCAAGTTTGAGTGAACTGCGAGCCCCATTGTTAATCCTTTAAAGGAAATTATTTGTAAATTTCGACAAGTAGAACAATGAATGGAACAGGTAGACTTTTGAAATCATTGTATATATTGCTTCTATATAGTCTAAGAAACATATATGCAAAGCATCCAAACAGTACAATTCGCCAATTTTTTGTTCTTCAAGTTTAAGTAAACTACGATCCCCATTGTTAATCCCTTAACGGAAATTAATTGTAACTTTCGACAAGTAGAACAGTGAATGGAACAGGTAGACGGTTGAAATCTTTGTATATATTGCTTCTATATAGTATAAGAAACATATATGCAAAGCATCCAAACAGTACAATTCGCCAATTTTTTGTTCTTCAAGTATAAGTGAACAATGAGCCCCAATGGTTAATCCGTTATCGGAAATTATTTGTAACTTTCGACAAGTAGAACAATGAATGGAAAAGGTAGACGGTTGAAATCTTTGTATATATTGCTTCTATATAGTCTAAGAAACATATATGCAAAGCATCCAAACAGTACCATTCGCCAATTTTTTGTTCTTCAAGTTTAAGTGAACTGCGAGCCCCATTGTTAATCCTTTAAAGGATATTATTTGTAAATTTCGACAAGTAGAACAATGAATGGAACAGGTAGACTGTTGAAATCATTGTATATATTGCTTCTATATAGTCTAAGAAACATATATGCAAAGCATCCAAACAGTACCATTCGCCAAATTTTTGTTCTTCAAGTTTAAGTGAACAATGAGCCCCATTGTTAATCCTTTAAAGGAAATTATTTGTAACTTTCGACAAGTAGAACAATGAATGGAACAGGTAGACGGTTGAAATCTTTGTATATATTGCATCTATATAGTCTAAGAAACATATATGCAAAGCATCCAAACAGTACAATTCGCCAATTTTTTGTTTTTCAAGTTTAAGTGAACAATGAGCCCCAATGGTTAATCCTTTATCGGAAATTATTTGAAACTTTCGACAAGTAGAACAATGAATGGAAAAGGTAGACGGTTGAAATCTTTGTATATATTGCTTCTATATAGTCTAAGAAACATATATGCAAAGCATCCAAACAGTACCATTCGCCAATTTTTTGTTCTTCAAGTTTGAGTGAACTGCGAGCCCCATTGTTAATCCTTTAAAGGAAATTATTTGTAAATTTCGACAAGTAGAACAATGAATGGAACAGGTAGACTTTTGAAATCATTGTATATATTGCTTCTATATAGTCTAAGAAACATATATGCAAAGCATCCAAACAGTACAATTCGCCAATTTTTTGTTCTTCAAGTTTAAGTAAACTACGATCCCCATTGTTAATCCCTTAACGGAAATTAATTGTAACTTTCGACAAGTAGAACAGTGAATGGAACAGGTAGACGGTTGAAATCTTTGTATATATTGCTTCTATATAGTATAAGAAACATATATGCAAAGCATCCAAACAGTACAATTCGCCAATTTTTTGTTCTTCAAGTATAAGTGAACAATGAGCCCCAATGGTTAATCCGTTATCGGAAATTATTTGTAACTTTCGACAAGTAGAACAATGAATGGAAAAGGTAGACGGTTGAAATCTTTGTATATATTGCTTCTATATAGTCTAAGAAACATATATGCAAAGCATCCAAACAGTACCATTCGCCAATTTTTTGTTCTTCAAGTTTAAGTGAACTGCGAGCCCCATTGTTAATCCTTTAAAGGATATTATTTGTAAATTTCGACAAGTAGAACAATGAATGGAACAGGTAGACTGTTGAAATCATTGTATATATTGCTTCTATATAGTCTAAGAAACATATATGCAAAGCATCCGAACAGTACAATTCGCCAAATTTTTGTTCTTCAAGTTTAAGTGAACAATGAGCCCCATTGTTAATCCTTTAAAGGAAATTATTTGTAACTTTCGACAAGTAGAACAATGAATGGAACAGGTAGACGGTTGAAATCTTTGTATATATTGCTTCTATATAGTCTAAGAAACATATATGCAAAGCATCCAAACAGTACAATTCGCCAATTTTTTGTTCTTCAAGTTTAAGTGAACAATGAGCCCCAATGGTTAATCCTTTATCGGAAATTATTTGTAAATTTCGACAAGTAGAACAATGAATGGAACAGGTAGCTGGTTGAAATCAATGTATATATTGCTTCTATATAGTCTAAGAAACATATATGCAAAGCATCCAAACAGTACCATTCGCCAATTTTTTGTTCTTCAAGTTTAAGTGAACTACGAGCCCCATTGTTAATCCCTTAACGGATATTAATTGTAACTTTCTACAAGTAGAACAATAATTGGAACACGTAGACGGTTGAAATCTTTGTATATATTGCTTCCATATAGTCTAAGAAACATCTACGCAAAGCATCCAAGCAGTACAATTCGCCAATTTTTTGTTCTTCAAGTTTAAGTGAACTACGATCCCCATTGTTAATCCATTAACGGAAATTATTTGTAACTTTCGACAAGTAGAACAGTGAATGGAACAGGTAGACGGTTGAAATCTTTGTATATATTGCTTCTATATAGTATAAGAAACATATATGCAAAGCATCCAAACAGTACAATTCGCTAATTTTTTGTTCTTCAAGTTTAAGTGAACAATGAGCCACAATGGTTAATCCGTTATCGGAAATTATTTGTAACTTTCGACAAGTAGAACAATGAATGGAACAGGTAGACGGTTGAAATCATTGTATATATTGCTTCTATATAGTGTAAGAAACATATATGCAAAGCATCCAAACAGTACAATTCGCCAATTTTTTGTTCTTCAAGTTTAAGTGAACAATGAGCCCCAATGGTTAATCCTTTATCGGAAATTATTTGTAAATTTCGACAAGTAGAACAATGAATGGAACAGGTAGCTGGTTGAAATCAATGTATATATTGCTTCTATATAGTCTAAGAAACATATATGCAAAGCATCCAAACAGTACCATTCGCCAATTTTTTGTTCTTCAAGTTTAAGTGAACTACGAGCCCCATTGTTAATCCCTTAACGGATATTAATTGTAACTTTCTACAAGTAGAACAATAATTGGAACACGTAGACGGTTGAAATCTTTGTATATATTGCTTCCATATAGTCTAAGAAACATCTACGCAAAGCATCCAAGCAGTACAATTCGCCAATTTTTTGTTCTTCAAGTTTAAGTGAACTACGATCCCCATTGTTAATCCATTAACGGAAATTATTTGTAACTTTCGACAAGTAGAACAGTGAATAGAACAGGTAGACGGTTGAAATCTTTGTATATATTGCTTCTATATAGTATAAGAAACATATATGCAAAGCATCCAAACAGTACAATTCGCTAATTTTTTGTTCTTCAAGTTTAAGTGAACAATGAGCCACAATGGTTAATCCGTTATCGGAAATTATTTGTAACTTTCGACAAGTAGAACAATGAATGGAACTGGTAGACGGTTGAAATCTTTGTATATATTGCTTCGATATAATCTAAGAAACATATATGCAAAGCAACTAAACAGTAACAATCGCCAATTTTTTGATCTTCAAGTTTAAGTGAACTACGAGCCCCATTGTTAATCCCTTAACGGAAATTATTTGTAACTTTCGACAAGTAGAACAATGAATGGAACAGGTAGACGGTTGAAATCATTGTATATATTGCTTCTATATAGTCTAAGAAACATATATGCAAAGCATCCAAACAGTACAATTCGCCAATTTTTTGTTCTTCAAGTTTAAGTGAACAATGAGCCCCAATGGTTAATCCTTTATCGGTAATTATTTGTAACTTTCGACAAGTAGAACAATGAATGGAACAGGTAGACGGTTGAAATCCTTGTATATATTGCTTCCATATAGTCTAAGAAACATGTACGCAAAGCATCCAAACAGTACCATTCGCCAATTTTTTGTCCTTCAAGTTTAAGTAAACAATGAGCCCCATTGTTAATCCTTTATCGGAAATTATTTGTAACTTTCGACAAGTAGAACAATGAATGGAACAGGTAGACGGTTGAAATCTTTATATATATTGCTTCTATATAGTCTATGAAACATATATGCAAAGCATCCAAACATTACAATTCGCCAATTTTTTGTTCTTCAAGTTTAAGTGAACAATGAGCCCCAATGGTTAATCCTTTATCGGTAATTATTTGTAACTTTCGACAAGTAGAACAATGAATGGAACTGGTAGACGGTTGAAATCTTTGTATATATTGCTTCTATATAATCTAAGAAACATATATGCAAAGCATCTAAACAGTAACAATCGCCAATTTTTTGATCTTCAAGTTTAAGTGAACAGCGAGCCCCATTGATAATCATGAAATGGAAACTATTTGTAACTTTCTACAAGTCGAACAATGAATAGTACCGGTAGACGGGTGAAATCTTTCTATATATTGCTTCTAAATAGTCTAAGAAACATATATGCAAAGCATCCAAACAGTACCATTCGCCAATTTTTTGTTCTTCAAGTTTAAGTGAACTACGAGCCCCATTGTTAATCCCTTAACGGAAATTAATTGTAACTTTCGACAAGTAGAACAGTGAATGCAACAGGTAGACGGTTGAAATCTTTGTATATATTGCTTCTATATAGTATAAGAAACATATATGCAAAGCATCCAAACAGTACAATTCGCCAATTTTTTGTTCTTCAAGTTTAAGTGAACAATGAGCCCCAATGGTTAATCCGTTATCGGAAATTATTTGTAACTTTCGACAAGTAGAACAATGAATGGAAAAGGTAGACGGTTGAAATCTTTGTATATATTGCTTCTATATAGTCTAAGAAACATATATGCAAAGCATCCAAACAGTACCATTCGCCAATTTTTTGTTCTTCAAGTTTAAGTGAACTGCGAGCCCCATTGTTAATCCTTTAAAGGAAATTATTTGTAAATTTCGACAAGTAGAACAATGAATGGAACTGGTAGCCGGTTGAAATCTTTGTATATATTGCTTCTATATAGTCTAAGAAACATATATGCAAAGCATCCAAACAGTACCATTCGCCAATTTTTTGTTCTTCAAGTTTAAGTGAACTGCGAGCCCCATTGTTAATCCTTTAAAGGATATTATTTGTAACTTTCGACAAGTAGAACAATGAATGGAACAGGTAGACGGTTGAAATCCTTGTATATATTGCTTCCATATAGTCTAAGAAACATGTACGCAAAGCATCCAAACAGTACCATTCGCCAATTTTTTGTCCTTCAAGTTTAAGTAAACAATGAGCCCCATTGTTAATCCTTTATCGGAAATTATTTGTAACTTTCGACAAGTAGAACAATGAATGGAACAGGTAGACGGTTGAAATCTTTATATATATTGCTTCTATATAGTCTATGAAACATATATGCAAAGCATCCAAACAGTACAATTCGCCAATTTTTTGTTCTACAAGTTTAAGTGAACAATGAGCCCCAATGGTTAATCCTTTATCGGAAATTATTTGTAACTTTCGACAAGTAGAACAATGAATGGAAAAGGTAGACGGTTGAAATCTTTGTATATATTGCTTCTATATAGTCTAAAAAACATATATGCAAAGCATCCAAACAGTACCATTCGCCAATTTTTTGTTCTTCAAGTTTGAGTGAACTGCGAGCCCCATTGTTAATCCTTTAAAGGAAATTATTTGTAAATTTCGACAAGTAGAACAATGAATGGAACAGGTAGACTTTTGAAATCATTGTATATATTGCTTCTATATAGTATAAGAAACATATATGCAAAGCATCCAAACAGTACAATTCGCCAATTTTTTGTTCTTCAAGTTTAAGTGAACAATGAGCCCCAATGGTTAATCCTTTATCGGTAATTATTTGTAACTTTCGACAAGTAGAACAATGAATGGAACAGGTAGACGGTTGAAATCCTTGTATATATTGCTTCCATATAGTCTAAGAAACATGTGCGCAAAGCATCCAAACAGTACCATTCGCCAATTCTTTGTCCTTCAAGTTTAAGTGAAAAATGAGCCCCATTGTTAATCCTTTATCGGAAATTATTTGCAACTTTCGACAAGTAGAACAATGAATGGAACAGGTAGACGGTTGAAATCTTTGTATATATTCCTTCTATATAGTCTAACAAACATATATGCAAAGCATCCAAACAGTACAATTCGCCAATTTTTGTTCTTCAAGTTTAAGTGAACAATGAGCCCCAATGGTTAATCCTTTATCGGTAATTATTTGTAACTTTCGACAAGTAGAACAATGAATGGAACTGGTAGACGGTTGAAATCTTTGTATATATTGCTTCTATATAATCTAAGAAACATATATGCAAAGCATCTAAACAGTAACAATCGCCAATTTTTTGATCTTCAAGTTTAAGTGAACAGCGAGCCCCATTGATAATCATGAAATGGAAACTATTTGTAACTTTCTACAAGTCGAACAATGAATAGTACCGGTAGACGGGTTAAATCTTTCTATATATTGCTTCTAAATAGTCTAAGAAACATCTATGCAAAGCATCCAAACAGTACAATTCGCCAATTTTTTGTTCTTCAAGTTTAAGTGAACAATGAGCCCCAATGGTTAATCCGTTATCGGAAATTATTTGTAACTTTCGACAAGTAGAACAATGAATGGAAAAGGTAGACGGTTGAAATCTTTGTATATATTGCTTCTATATAGTCTAAGAAACATATATGCAAAGCATCCAAACAGTACCATTCGCCAATTTTTTGTTCTTCAAGTTTGAGTGAACTGCGAGCCCCATTGTTAATCCTTTAAAGGAAATTATTTGTAAATTTCGACAAGTAGAACAATGAATGGAACAGGTAGACTGTTGTAATCATTGTATATATTGCTTCTATATAGTCTAACAAACATATATGCAAAGCATCCAAACAGTACAATTCGCCAATTTTTTGTTCTTCAAGTTTAAGTAAACTACGATCCCCATTGTTAATCCCTTAACGGAAATTATTTGCAACTTTCGACAAGTAGAACAATGAATGGAACAGGTAGACGGTTGAAATCTTTGTATATATTGCTTCTATATAGTCTAAGAAACATATATGCAAAGCATCCAAACAGTACAATTCGCCAATTTTTTGTTCTTCAAGTTTAAGTGAACAATGAGCCCCAATGGTTAATCCTTTATCGGAAATTATTTGTAAATTTCGACAAGTAGAACAATGAATGGAACTGGTAGCCGGTTGAAATCTTTGTATATATTGCTTCTATATAGTCTAAGAAACATATATGCCAAGCATCCAAACAGTACAATTCGCCAATTTTTTGTTCTTCAAGTTTAAGTGAACAATGAGCCCCAATGGTTAATACTTTATCGGATATTATTTGTACATTTCGACAAGTAGAACAATGAATGGAACCGGTAGCCGGTTGAAATCAATGTATATATTGCTTCTATATAGTCTAAGAAACATATATGCAAAGCATCCAAACAGTACCATTCGCCAATTTTTTGTTCTTCAAGTTTAAGTGAACTACGAGCCCCATTGTTAATCCCTTAACGGAAATTAATTGTAACTTTCGACAAGTAGAACAGTGAATGCAACAGGTAGACGGTTGAAATCTTTGTATATATTGCTTCTATATAGTATAAGAAACATATATGCAAAGCATCCAAACAGTACAATTCGCCAATTTTTTGTTCTTCAAGTTTAAGTGAACAATGAGCCCCAATGGTTAATCCGTTATCGGAAATTATTTGTAACTTTCGACAAGTAGAACAATGAATGGAAAAGGTAGACGGTTGAAATCTTTGTATATATTGCTTCTATATAGTCTAAGAAACATATATGCAAAGCATCCAAACAGTACCATTCGCCAATTTTTTGTTCTTCAAGTTTAAGTGAACTGCGAGCCCCATTGTTAATCCTTTAAAGGAAATTATTTGTAAATTTCGACAAGTAGAACAATGAATGGAACTGGTAGCCGGTTGAAATCTTTGTATATATTGCTTCTATATAGTCTAAGAAACATATATGCAAAGCATCCAAACAGTACCATTCGCCAATTTTTTGTTCTTCAAGTTTAAGTGAACTGCGAGCCCCATTGTTAATCCTTTAAAGGATATTATTTGTAACTTTCGACAAGTAGAACAATGAATGGAACAGGTAGACGGTTGAAATCCTTGTATATATTGCTTCCATATAGTCTAAGAAACATGTACGCAAAGTATCCAAACAGTACCATTCGCCAATTTTTTGTCCTTCAAGTTTAAGTAAACAATGAGCCCCATTGTTAATCCTTTATCGGAAATTATTTGTAACTTTCGACAAGTAGAACAATGAATGGAACAGGTAGACGGTTGAAATCTTTATATATATTGCTTCTATATAGTCTATGAAACATATATGCAAAGCATCCAAACAGTACAATTCGCCAATTTTTTGTTCTACAAGTTTAAGTGAACAATGAGCCCCAATGGTTAATCCTTTATCGGAAATTATTTGTAACTTTCGACAAGTAGAACAATGAATGGAAAAGGTAGACGGTTGAAATCTTTGTATATATTGCTTCTATATAGTCTAAAAAACATATATGCAAAGCATCCAAACAGTACCATTCGCCAATTTTTTGTTCTTCAAGTTTGAGTGAACTGCGAGCCCCATTGTTAATCCTTTAAAGGAAATTATTTGTAAATTTCGACAAGTAGAACAATGAATGGAACAGGTAGACTTTTGAAATCATTGTATATATTGCTTCTATATAGTCTAAGAAACATATATGCAAAGCATCCAAACAGTACAATTCGCCAATTTTTTGTTCTTCAAGTTTAAGTAAACTACGATCCCCATTGTTAATCCCTTAACGGAAATTAATTGTAACTTTCGACAAGTAGAACAGTGAATGGAACAGGTAGACGGTTGAAATCTTTGTATATATTGCTTCTATATAGTATAAGAAACATATATGCAAAGCATCCAAACAGTACAATTCGCCAATTTTTTGTTCTTCAAGTATAAGTGAACAATGAGCCCCAATGGTTAATCCGTTATCGGAAATTATTTGTAACTTTCGACAAGTAGAACAATGAATGGAAAAGGTAGACGGTTGAAATCTTTGTATATATTGCTTCTATATAGTCTAAGAAACATATATGCAAAGCATCCAAACAGTACCATTCGCCAATTTTTTGTTCTTCAAGTTTAAGTGAACTGCGAGCCCCATTGTTAATCCTTTAAAGGATATTATTTGTAAATTTCGACAAGTAGAACAATGAATGGAACAGGTAGACTGTTGAAATCATTGTATATATTGCTTCTATATAGTCTAAGAA
The DNA here is from genome assembly GCA_963989415.1 of Cerceris ruficornis. Classification (NCBI taxonomy): domain Eukaryota; kingdom Metazoa; phylum Arthropoda; class Insecta; order Hymenoptera; family Crabronidae; genus Cerceris; species Cerceris ruficornis. The sequence continues at coordinate 3,186,181 of CAXDIW010000229.1, read as the reverse complement.
ACATATATGCAAAGCATCCAAACAGTACAATTCGCCAAATTTTTGTTCTTCAAGTTTAAGTGAACAATGAGCCCCATTGTTAATCCTTTAAAGGAAATTATTTGTAACTTTCGACAAGTAGAACAATGAATGGAACAGGTAGACGGTTGAAATCTTTGTATATATTGCATCTATATAGTCTAAGAAACATATATGCAAAGCATCCAAACAGTACAATTCGCCAATTTTTTGTTTTTCAAGTTTAAGTGAACAATGAGCCCCAATGGTTAATCCTTTATCGGAAATTATTTGTAACTTTCGACAAGTAGAACAATGAATGGAAAAGGTAGACGGTTGAAATCTTTGTATATATTGCTTCTATATAGTCTAAGAAACATATATGCAAAGCATCCAAACAGTACCATTCGCCAATTTTTTGTTTTTCAAGTTTGAGTGAACTGCGAGCCCCATTGTTAATCCTTTAAAGGAAATTATTTGTAAATTTCGACAAGTAGAACAATGAATGGAACAGGTAGACTTTTGAAATCATTGTATATATTGCTTCTATATAGTCTAGGAAACATATATGCAAAGCATCCAAACAGTACAATTCGCCAATTTTTTGTTCTTCAAGTTTAAGTAAACTACGATCCCCATTGTTAATCCCTTAACGGAAATTAATTGTAACTTTCGACAAGTAGAACAGTGAATGGAACAGGTAGACGGTTGAAATCTTTGTATATATTGCTTCTATATAGTATAAGAAACATATATGCAAAGCATCCAAACAGTACAATTCGCCAATTTTTTGTTCTTCAAGTATAAGTGAACAATGAGCCCCAATGGTTAATCCGTTATCGGAAATTATTTGTAACTTTCGACAAGTAGAACAATGAATGGAAAAGGTAGACGGTTGAAATCTTTGTATATATTGCTTCTATATAGTCTAAGAAACATATATGCAAAGCATCCAAACAGTACCATTCGCCAATTTTTTGTTCTTCAAGTTTAAGTGAACTGCGAGCCCCATTGTTAATCCTTTAAAGGATATTATTTGTAAATTTCGACAAGTAGAACAATGAATGGAACAGGTAGACTGTTGAAATCATTGTATATATTGCTTCTATATAGTCTAAGAAACATATATGCAAAGCATCCGAACAGTACAATTCGCCAAATTTTTGTTCTTCAAGTTTAAGTGAACAATGAGCCCCATTGTTAATCCTTTAAAGGAAATTATTTGTAACTTTCGACAAGTAGAACAATGAATGGAACAGGTAGACGGTTGAAATCTTTGTATATATTGCTTCTATATAGTCTAAGAAACATATATGCAAAGCATCCAAACAGTACAATTCGCCAATTTTTTGTTCTTCAAGTTTAAGTGAACAATGAGCCCCAATGGTTAATCCTTTATCGGAAATTATTTGTAAATTTCGACAAGTAGAACAATGAATGGAACAGGTAGCTGGTTGAAATCAATGTATATATTGCTTCTATATAGTCTAAGAAACATATATGCAAAGCATCCAAACAGTACCATTCGCCAATTTTTTGTTCTTCAAGTTTAAGTGAACTACGAGCCCCATTGTTAATCCCTTAACGGATATTAATTGTAACTTTCTACAAGTAGAACAATAATTGGAACACGTAGACGGTTGAAATCTTTGTATATATTGCTTCCATATAGTCTAAGAAACATCTACGCAAAGCATCCAAGCAGTACAATTCGCCAATTTTTTGTTCTTCAAGTTTAAGTGAACTACGATCCCCATTGTTAATCCATTAACGGAAATTATTTGTAACTTTCGACAAGTAGAACAGTGAATGGAACAGGTAGACGGTTGAAATCTTTGTATATATTGCTTCTATATAGTATAAGAAACATATATGCAAAGCATCCAAACAGTACAATTCGCTAATTTTTTGTTCTTCAAGTTTAAGTGAACAATGAGCCACAATGGTTAATCCGTTATCGGGAATTATTTGTAACTTTCGACAAGTAGAACAATGAATGGAACAGGTAGACGGTTGAAATCATTGTATATATTGCTTCTATATAGTGTAAGAAACATATATGCAAAGCATCCAAACAGTACAATTCGCCAATTTTTTGTTCTTCAAGTTTAAGTGAACAATGAGCCCCAATGGTTAATCCTTTATCGGAAATTATTTGTAAATTTCGACAAGTAGAACAATGAATGGAACAGGTAGCTGGTTGAAATCAATGTATATATTGCTTCTATATAGTCTAAGAAACATATATGCAAAGCATCCAAACAGTACCATTCGCCAATTTTTTGTTCTTCAAGTTTAAGTGAACTACGAGCCCCATTGTTAATCCCTTAACGGATATTAATTGTAACTTTCTACAAGTAGAACAATAATTGGAACACGTAGACGGTTGAAATCTTTGTATATATTGCTTCCATATAGTCTAAGAAACATCTACGCAAAGCATCCAAGCAGTACAATTCGCCAATTTTTTGTTCTTCAAGTTTAAGTGAACTACGATCCCCATTGTTAATCCATTAACGGAAATTATTTGTAACTTTCGACAAGTAGAACAGTGAATGGAACAGGTAGACGGTTGAAATCTTTGTATATATTGCTTCTATATAGTCTAAGAAACATATATGCAAAGCATCCAAACAGTACAATTCGCCAATTTTTTGTTCTTCAAGTTTAAGTGAACAATGAGCCCCAATGGTTAATCCTTTATCGGAAATTATTTGTAAATTTCGACAAGTAGAACAATGAATGGAACTGGTAGCCGGTTGAAATCTTTGTATATATTGCTTCTATATAGTCTAAGAAACATATATGCCAAGCATCCAAACAGTACAATTCGCCAATTTTTTGTTCTTCAAGTTTAAGTGAACAATGAGCCCCAATGGTTAATACTTTATCGGATATTATTTGTACATTTCGACAAGTAGAACAATGAATGGAACCGGTAGCCGGTTGAAATCAATGTATATATTGCTTCTATATAGTCTAAGAAACATATATGCAAAGCATCCAAACAGTACCATTCGCCAATTTTTTGTTCTTCAAGTTTAAGTGAACTACGAGCCCCATTGTTAATCCCTTAACGGAAATTAATTGTAACTTTCGACAAGTAGAACAGTGAATGCAACAGGTAGACGGTTGAAATCTTTGTATATATTGCTTCTATATAGTATAAGAAACATATATGCAAAGCATCCAAACAGTACAATTCGCCAATTTTTTGTTCTTCAAGTTTAAGTGAACAATGAGCCCCAATGGTTAATCCGTTATCGGAAACTATTTGTAACTTTCGACAAGTAGAACAATGAATGGAAAAGGTAGACGGTTGAAATCTTTGTATATATTGCTTCTATATAGTCTAAGAAACATATATGCAAAGCATCCAAACAGTACCATTCGCCAATTTTTTGTTCTTCAAGTTTAAGTGAACTGCGAGCCCCATTGTTAATCCTTTAAAGGAAATTATTTGTAAATTTCGACAAGTAGAACAATGAATGGAACTGGTAGCCGGTTGAAATCTTTGTATATATTGCTTCTATATAGTCTAAGAAACATATATGCAAAGCATCCAAACAGTACCATTCGCCAATTTTTTGTTCTTCAAGTTTAAGTGAACTGCGAGCCCCATTGTTAATCCTTTAAAGGATATTATTTGTAACTTTCGACAAGTAGAACAATGAATGGAACAGTTAGACGGTTGAAATCCTTGTATATATTGCTTCCATATAGTCTAAGAAACATGTACGCAAAGCATCCAAACAGTACCATTCGCCAATTTTTTGTCCTTCAAGTTTAAGTAAACAATGAGCCCCATTGTTAATCCTTTATCGGAAATTATTTGTAACTTTCGACAAGTAGAACAATGAATGGAACAGGTAGACGGTTGAAATCTTTATATATATTGCTTCTATATAGTCTATGAAACATATATGCAAAGCATCCAAACAGTACAATTCGCCAATTTTTTGTTCTACAAGTTTAAGTGAACAATGAGCCCCAATGGTTAATCCTTTATCGGAAATTATTTGTAACTTTCGACAAGTAGAACAATGAATGGAAAAGGTAGACGGTTGAAATCTTTGTATATATTGCTTCTATATAGTCTAAAAAACATATATGCAAAGCATCCAAACAGTACCATTCGCCAATTTTTTGTTCTTCAAGTTTGAGTGAACTGCGAGCCCCATTGTTAATCCTTTAAAGGAAATTATTTGTAAATTTCGACAAGTAGAACAATGAATGGAACAGGTAGACTTTTGAAATCATTGTATATATTGCTTCTATATAGTCTAAGAAACATATATGCAAAGCATCCAAACAGTACAATTCGCCAATTTTTTGTTCTTCAAGTTTAAGTAAACTACGATCCCCATTGTTAATCCCTTAACGGAAATTAATTGTAACTTTCGACAAGTAGAACAGTGAATGGAACAGGTAGACGGTTGAAATCTTTGTATATATTGCTTCTATATAGTATAAGAAACATATATGCAAAGCATCCAAACAGTACAATTCGCCAATTTTTTGTTCTTCAAGTATAAGTGAACAATGAGCCCCAATGGTTAATCCGTTATCGGAAATTATTTGTAACTTTCGACAAGTAGAACAATGAATGGAAAAGGTAGACGGTTGAAATCTTTGTATATATTGCTTCTATATAGTCTAAGAAACATATATGCAAAGCATCCAAACAGTACCATTCGCCAATTTTTTGTTCTTCAAGTTTAAGTGAACTGCGAGCCCCATTGTTAATCCTTTAAAGGATATTATTTGTAAATTTCGACAAGTAGAACAATGAATGGAACAGGTAGACTGTTGAAATCATTGTATATATTGCTTCTATATAGTCTAAGAAACATATATGCAAAGCATCCAAACAGTACAATTCGCCAAATTTTTGTTCTTCAAGTTTAAGTGAACAATGAGCCCCATTGTTAATCCTTTAAAGGAAATTATTTGTAACTTTCGACAAGTAGAACAATGAATGGAACAGGTAGACGGTTGAAATCTTTGTATATATTGCATCTATATAGTCTAAGAAACATATATGCAAAGCATCCAAACAGTACAATTCGCCAATTTTTTGTTTTTCAAGTTTAAGTGAACAATGAGCCCCAATGGTTAATCCTTTATCGGAAATTATTTGTAACTTTCGACAAGTAGAACAATGAATGGAAAAGGTAGACGGTTGAAATCTTTGTATATATTGCTTCTATATAGTCTAAGAAACATATATGCAAAGCATCCAAACAGTACCATTCGCCAATTTTTTGTTTTTCAAGTTTGAGTGAACTGCGAGCCCCATTGTTAATCCTTTAAAGGAAATTATTTGTAAATTTCGACAAGTAGAACAATGAATGGAACAGGTAGACTTTTGAAATCATTGTATATATTGCTTCTATATAGTCTAAGAAACATATATGCAAAGCATCCAAACAGTACAATTCGCCAATTTTTTGTTCTTCAAGTTTAAGTAAACTACGATCCCCATTGTTAATCCCTTAACGGAAATTAATTGTAACTTTCGACAAGTAGAACAGTGAATGGAACAGGTAGACGGTTGAAATCTTTGTATATATTGCTTCTATATAGTATAAGAAACATATATGCAAAGCATCCAAACAGTACAATTCGCCAATTTTTTGTTCTTCAAGTATAAGTGAACAATGAGCCCCAATGGTTAATCCGTTATCGGAAATTATTTGTAACTTTCGACAAGTAGAACAATGAATGGAAAAGGTAGACGGTTGAAATCTTTGTATATATTGCTTCGATATAATCTAAGAAACATATATGCAAAGCAACTAAACAGTAACAATCGCCAATTTTTTGATCTTCAAGTTTAAGTGAACAGCGAGCCCCATTGATAATCATGAAATGGAAACTATTTGTAACTTTCTACAAGTCGAACAATGAATAGTACCGGTAGACGGGTGAAATCTTTCTATATATTGCTTCTAAATAGTCTAAGAAACATCTATGCAAAGCATCCAAACAGTACAATTCGCCAATTTTTTGTTCTTCAAGTTTAAGTAAACTACGATCCCCATTGTTAATCCCTTAACGGAAATTATTTGCAACTTTCGACAAGTAGAACAATGAATGGAACAGGTAGACGGTTGAAATCTTTGTATATATTGCTTCTATATAGTCTAAGAAACATATATGCAAAGCATCCAAAACAGTACAATTCGCCAATTTTTTGTTCTTCAAGTTTAAGTGAACAATGAGCCCCAATGGTTAATCCTTTATCGGAAATTATTTGTAAATTTCGACAAGTAGAACAATGAATGGAACTGGTAGCCGGTTGAAATCTTTGTATATATTGCTTCTATATAGTCTAAGAAACATATATGCAAAGCACCCAAACAGTACAATTCGCCAATTTTTTGTTCTTCAAGTTTAAGTAAACTACGATCCCCATTGTTAATCCCTTAACGGAAATTATTTGCAACTTTCGACAAGTAGAACAATGAATGGAACAGGTAGACGGTTGAAATCTTTGTATATATTGCTTCTATATAGTCTAAGAAACATATATGCAAAGCATCCAAACAGTACAACTCGCCAATTTTTTGTTCTTCAAGTTTAAGTGAACAATGAGCCCCAATGGTTAATCCTTTACCGGAAATTATTTGTAAATTTCGACAAGTAGAACAATGAATGGAACTGGTAGCCGGTTGAAATCTTTGTATATATTGCTTCTATATAGTCTAAGAAACATATATGCCAAGCATCCAAACAGTACAATTCGCCAATTTTTTGTTCTTCAAGTTTAAGTGAACAATGAGCCCCAATGGTTAATACTTTATCGGATATTATTTGTAAATTTCGACAAGTAGAACAATGAATGGAATCGGTAGCCGGTTGAAATCAATGTATATATTGCTTCTATATAGTCTAAGAAACATATATGCAAAGCATCCAAACAGTACCATTCGCCAATTTTTTGTTCTTCAAGTTTAAGTGAACTACGAGCCCCATTGTTAATCCCTTAACGGAAATTAATTGTAACTTTCGACAAGTAGAACAGTGAATGGAACAGGTAGACGGTTGAAATCTTTGTATATATTGCTTCTATATAGTATAAGAAACATATATGCAAAGCATCCAAACAGTACAATTCGCCAATTTTTTGTTCTTCAAGTTTAAGTGAACAATGAGCCCCAATGGTTAATCCGTTATCGGAAATTATTTGTAACTTTCGACAAGTAGAACAATGAATGGAAAAGGTAGACGGTTGAAATCTTTGTATATATTGCTTCTATATAGTCTAAGAAACATATATGCAAAGCATCCAAACAGTACCATTCGCCAATTTTTTGTTCTTCAAGTTTAAGTGAACTGCGAGCCCCATTGTTAATCCTTTAAAGGAAATTATTTGTAACTTTCGACAAGTAGAACAATGAATGGAAAAGGTAGACGGTTGAAATCTTTGTATATATTGCTTCTATATAGTCTAAGAAACATATATGCAAAGCATCCAAACAGTACCGTTCGCCAATTTTTTGTTCTTCAAGTTTAAGTGAACTACGATCCCCATTGTTAATCCCTTAACGGAAATTATTTGTAACTTTCTACAAGTAGAACAATAATTGGAACACGTAGACGGTTGAAATCTTTGTATATATTGCTTCCATATAGTCTAAGAAACATGTACGCAAAGCATCCAAACAGTACAATTCGCCAATTTTTTGTTCTTCAAGTTTAAGTGAACTACGATCCCCATTGTTAATCCCTTAACGGAAATTATTTGTAACTTTCGACAAGTAGAACAGTGAATGGAACAGGTAGACGGTTGAAATCTTTGTATATATTGCTTCTATATAATCTAAGAAACATATAAGCAAAGCATCTAAACAGTAACAATCGCCAATTTTTTGTTCTTCAAGTTTAAGTGAACAGCGAGCCCCATTGATAATCATGAAATGGAAATTATTTGTAACTTTCTACAAGTAGAACAATGAATAGTACAGGTAGACGGGTGAAATCTTTCTATATATTGCTTCTAAATAGTCTAAGAAACATCTATGCAAAGCATCCAAACAGTACAATTCGCCAATTTTTTGTTCTTCAAGTTTAAGTGAACTACGAGCCCCATTGTTAATCCTTTAAAGGAAATTATTTGTAAATTTCGACAAGTAGAACAATGAATGGATCATGTAGACGGTTGAAAAAATTGTATGTATTGCTTCTATATAGTCTACGAAGCATATATGCAAAGCATCCAAACAGTACAATTCGCCAATTTTTTGTACTTCAAGTTTAAGTGAACTACGAGCCCCATTGTTAATAATTTAACGGAAATTAATTGTAACTTTCTACAAGTAGAACAATGAATAGTACAGGTAGACGGGTGAAATATTTCTATATATTGCTTCTAAATAGTCTAAGAAACATCTATGCAAAGCATCCAAACAGTACCATTCGCCAATTTTTTGTTCTTCAAGTTTAAGTGAACAATGAGCCCCATTGTTAATCCTTTAAAGGAAATTATTTGTAAATTTCGACAAGTAGAACAATGAATGGAACAGGTAGACGGTTGAATTCATTGTATATATTGCTTCTATATAATCTAAGAAACATATATGCAAAGCATCTAAACAGTAACAATCGCCAATTTTTTGATCTTCAAGTTTAAGTGAACAATGAGCCCCATTGTTAATCCTTTAAAGGAAATTATTTGTAAATTTCGACAAGTAGAACAATGAATGGAACAGGTAGACTGTTGAAATCATTGTATATATTGCTTCTATATAGTCTAAGAAACATATATGCAAAGCATCCAAACAGTACAATTCGCCAATTTTTTGTTCTTCAAGTTTAAGTGAACTACGAGCCCCATTGTTAATCCTTTAAAGGAAATTATTTGTAAATTTCGACAAGTAGAACAATGAATGGATCATGTAGACGGTTGAAAAAATTGTATATATTGCTTCTATATAGTCTACGAAACATATATGCAAAGCATCCACACAGTACAATTCGCCAATTTTTTGTTCTTCAAGTTTAAGTGAACAATGAGCCCCAATGGTTAATGCTTTATCGGTAATTATTTGTAACTTTCGACAAGTAGAACATTGAATGGAACAGGTAGACGGTTGAAATCTTTGTACATATTGCTTCCATATAGTCTAAGAAACATGTACGCAAAGCATCCAAACAGTACCATTCGCCAATTTTTTGTTCTTCAAGTTTAAGTAAACAATGAGCCCCAATGGTTAATCCTTTATCGGAAATTATTTGTAATTTTCGACAAGTAGAACAATGAATGGAACAGGTAGACGGTTGAAATCTTTGTATATATTGCTTCTATATAATCTAAGAAACATATATGCAAAGAATCCAAACAGTACAATTCGCCAATTTTTTGTTCTTCAAGTTTAAGTGAACAATGAGCCCCAATGGTTAATACTTTTCGGTAATTATTTGTAACTTTCGACAAGTAGAACAATGATTGGAACACGGAGACGGTCGAAATCTTTGTATATATTGCTTCCATATAGTCTAAGAAACATGTACGCAAAGCCTCCAAACAGTACAATTCGCCAATTTTTTGTTCTTCAAGTTTAAGTGAACTACGAGCCCCATTGCTAATCCTTTAAAGGAAATTATTTGTAAATTTCGACAAGTAGAACAATGAATGGATCAGGTAGACGGTTGAAATCATTGTATATATTGCTTCTATATAGTCTACGAAACATATATGCAAAGCATCCAAACTGTACCATTCGCCAATTTTTTGTTCTTCAAGTTTAATTGAATAATGAGCCCCATTGTTAATCCTTTATCGGAAATTATTTGTAAATTTCGACAAGTAGAACAATGAGTGGAACAGGTAGACGGTTGAAATCAATGTATATATTGCTTCAATATAGTCTAAGAAACATATATGCAAATCATCCAAACAGTACAATTCGCCAATTATTTGATCTTCAAGTTTAAGTGAACTACGAGCCCCATTGTTAATACTTTAACGGAAATTATTTGTAACTTGCGACAAGTAGAACAATGAATGGAACAGGTAGACGGTTGAAATCTTTGTATATATTGCTTCCATATAGTCTAAGAAGCATGTACGCAAAGCGTCCAAACAGTACAATTCGCCAATTTTTTGTTCTTCAAGTTTAAGTGAACAATGAGCCCCATTGTTAATCCTTTATCGGAAATTATTTGTAAATTTCGACAAGTAGAACAATGAATGGAACAGGTAGACGGTTGAAATCTTTGTATATATTGCTTCTATATAGTCTAAGAGACATATATGCAAAGCATCCAAACAGTACAATTCGCCAATTTTTTGATCTTCAAGTTTAAGTGAACTACGAGCCCCATTGTTAATCCTTTAAAGGAAATTATTTGTAAATTTCGACAAGTAGAACAATGAATGGATCAGGTAGACGGTTGAAATCATTGTATATATTGCTTCTATATAATCTACGAAACATATATGCAAAGCATCCAAACAGTACAATTCGCCAATTTTTTGTTCTTCAAGTTTAAGTGAACTACGAGCCCCATTGTTAATCCTTTATCGGAAATTATTTGTAAATTTCGACAAGTAGAACAATGAATGGAACAGGTAGACGGTTGAAATCTTTGTATATATTGCTTCTATATAGTCTAAGAGACATATATGCAAAGCATCCAAACAGTACAATTCGCCAATTTTTTGTTCTTCAAGTTTAAGTGAACAATGAGCCCCAATGGTTAATACTTTTCGGTAATTATTTGTAACTTTCGACAAGCAGAACAATGATTGGAACACGTAGACGGTTGAAATCTTTGTATATATTGCTTCCATATAGTCTAAGAAACATGTACGCAAAGCCTCCAAACAGTACAATTCGCCAATTTTTTGTTCTTCAAGTTTAAGTGAACTACGAGCCCCATTGCTAATCCTTTAAAGGAAATTATTTGTAATTTTCGACAAGTAGAACAATGAATGGATCAGGTAGACGGTTGAAATCATTGTATATATTGCTTCTATATAGTCTACGAAACATATATGCAAAGCATCCAAACAGTACCATTCGCCAATTTTTTGTTCTTCAAGTTTAATTGAATAATGAGCCCCATTGTTAATCCTTTATCGGAAATTATTTGTAAATTTCGACAAGTAGAACAATGAGTGGAACAAGTAGACGGTTGAAATCAATGTATATATTGCTTCAATATAGTCTAAGAAACATATATGCAAAGCATCCAAACAGTACCATTCGCCAATTTTTTGTTCTTAAAGTTTAAGTGAACAATGAGCCCCAATGTTAATCCTTTAACGGAAATTATTTGTAACTTTCGACAAGTAGAACAATGAATGGAACAGGTAGACGGTTGAAATCTTTGTATATATTGCTTCCATATAGTCCAAGAAACATATATGCAAAGCGTCCAAACAGTACAATTCGCCAATTTTTTTCTCTTCAAGTTTAAGTGAACTACGAGCCCCATTGTTAATCCTTTAAAGGAAATTATTTGTAAATTTCGACAAGTAGAACAATGAATGGATCAGGTAGACGGTTGAAATCATTGTATATATTGCTTCCATACAGTCTAAGAAACATGTACGCAAAGCATCCAAACAGTACAATTCGCCAATTTTTTGTTCTTCAAGTTTAAGTTAACAACGAGCCCCATTGATAATCATGAAACGGAATTTATTTGTAACTTTCTACAAGTAGAACAATGAATAGAACAGGTAGACGGTTGAAATCTTTGTATATGATGCTTCTATATAGTCTAAGAACCCTATATGCAAAGCATCTAAACAGTAACAATCGCCAATTTTTCGATCTTCAAGTTTAAGTGAACAGCGAGCCCCATTGTTAATCCTTTAAAGGAAATTATTTGTAAATTTCGACAAGTAGAACAATGAATGGATCATGTAGACGGTTGAAATCATTGTATATATTGCTTCTATATAGTCTACGAAACATATATGCAATGCATCCAAACAGTACAATTCGCCAATTTTTTGTTCTTCAAGTTTAAGTGAACTACGAGTCCCATTGTTAATCCTTTAACGGAAACTAATTGTAACTTCCTACAAGTAGAACAATGATTGGAACACGTAGACGGTTGAAATCTTTGTATATATTGCTTCCATATAGTCTAAGAAACATATATGCAAAGCATCCAAACAGTACCATTCGCCAATTTTTTGTTCTTCAAGTTTAAGTAAACTACGATCCCCATTGTTAATCCCTTAACGGAAATTGTTTGTAACTTTCGACAAGTAGAACAATGAATGGAACAGGTAGACGGTTGAAATTATTGTATATATTGCTTCTATATAGTCTAAGAAACATATATGCAAAGCATCCAAACAGTACCATTCGCCAATTTTTTGTTCTTCAAGTTTAAGTGAACTACGAGCCCCATTGTTAATCCTTTAAAGGAAATTATTTGTATATTTCGACAAGTAGAACAATGATTGGAACACGTAGACGGTTGAAATCTTTGTATATATTGCTTCCATATAGTCTAAGAAACATGTACGCAAAGCATCCAAACAGTACCATTCGCCAATTTTTTGTTCTTCAAGTTTAAGTGAACAATGAGCCCCAATGGTTAATCCATTATCGGAAATTATTTGTAATTTTCGACAAGTAGAACAATGAATGGAACAGGTAGACGGTTGAAATCTTTGTATATATTGCTTCTATATAATCTAAGAAACATATATGCAAAGCATCCAAACAGTACCATTCGCCAATTTTTTGTTCTTCAAGTTTATGTGAACAACGAGCCCCATTGTTAATCCTTTAAAGGAAATTATTTGTAAATTTCGACAAGTAGAACAATGATTGGAACACGTAGACGGTTGAAATCTTTGTATATGTTGCTTCTATATAGTCTAAGAAACATATATGCAAAGCATCCAAACAGTACAATTCGCCAATTTTTTGTTCTTCAAGTTTAAGTGAACTACGAGCCCCATTGTTAATCCTTTAACGGAAATTAATTGTAACTTTCTACAAGTAGAACAATGATTGGAACACGTAGACGGTTGAAATCTTTGTATATATTGCTTCCATATAGTCTAAGAAACATGTACGCAAAGCATCCAAACAGTACAATTCGCCAATTTTTTGTTCTTCAAGTTTAAGTGAACTACGATCCCCATTGTTAATCCCTTAAAGGAAATTATTTGTAAATTTCGAAAAGTTGAACAATGAATGGAACAGGTAGACGGTTGAAATCTTTGTAAATATTGCTTCTATATAATCTAAGAAACATATATGCAAAGCATCCAAACAGTACCATTCGCCAATTTTTTGTTCATCAAGTTTAAGTGAACTACGAGCCCCATTGCTAATCCTTTAAAGGAAATTATTCGTAAATTTCGACAAGTAGAACAATGATTGGAACACGTTGACGGTTGAAATCTTTGTATATATTGCTTCCATATAGTCTAAGAAACATGTACGCAAAGCACCCAAACAGTACCATTCGCCAATTTTTTGTTCTTCAAGTTTAAGTGAACAACGAGCCCCATTGTTAATCCTTTAAAGGAAATTATTTGTAAATTTCGACAAGTAGAACAATGAATGGATCAGGTAGACGGTTGAAATCATTGTATATATTGCTTCCATACAGTCTAAGAAACATGTACGCAAAGCATCCAAACAGTACAATTCGCCAATTATTTGATCTTCAAGTTTAAGTGAACTACGAGCCCCATTGTTAATCCTTTAACGGAAATTAATTGTAACTTTCTACAAGTAGAACAATGATTGGTACATACAGACGGTTGAAATCTTTGTATATATTGCTTCCATATAGTCTAAGAAACATATATGCAAAGCATCCAAACAGTACCATTCGCCAATTTTTTGTTCTTCAAGTGTAAGTGAACAATGAGCCCCATTGTTAATCCTTTATCGGAAATTATTTGTAACTTTCGACAAGTAGAACATTGAATGGAACAGGTAGACGGTTGAAATCTTTGTAAATATTGCTTTTACATAGTATCAGAAACATATATGCAAATCATCGAAGCAGTACAATTCGCCAATTTTTTGTTCTTCAAGTTTAAGTGAACTACGAGCCCCATTGTTAATACTTTAACGGAAATTATTTGTAATTTGCGACAAGTAGAACAATGAATGGAACAGGTAGACGGTTGAAATCAATGTATATATTGCTTCTATAAAGCCTAAGAAACATATATGCAAAGCATCCAAACAGTACCATTCGCCAATTTTTTGTTCTTCAAGTTTATGTGAACAACGAGCCCCATTGTTAATCCTTTAAAGGAAATTATTTGTAAATTTCGACAAGTAGAACAATTATTGGAACACGTAGACGGTTGAAATCTTTGTATATATTGCTTCCATATAGTCTAAGAAACATGTACGCAAAGCATCCAAACAGTACCATTCGCCAATTTTTTGTTCTTCAAGTGTAAGTGAACAATGAGCCCCATTGTTAATCCTTTATCGGAAATTATTTGTAACATTCGAAAAGTAGAATATTGAATGGAACAGGTAGACGGTTGAAATCTTTGTATATATTGCTTTTATATAGTATCAGAAACATATATGCAAATCATCGAAGCAGTACAATTCGCCAATTTTTTGCTCTTCAAGTTTAAGTGAACTACGAGCCCCATTGTTAATCCTTTAAAGGAAATTATTTGTAAATTTCGACAAGTAGAACAATGAATGGAACAGGTTGACGGTTGAAATCATTGTATATATTGCTTCTATATAGTCTAAGAAACATATATGCAAAGCATCCAAACAGTACAATTCGACAATTTTTTGTTCTTCAAGTTTAGTGAACAATGAGCCCCAATGGTTAATCCTTTATCGGAAATTATTTGTAATTTTCGACAAGTAGAACAATGAATGGAACAGGTAGACGGTTGAAATCTTTGTATATATTGCTTCTATATAATCTAAGAAACATACATGCAAAGCATCCAAGCAGTACCATTCGCCAATTTTTTGTTCTTCAAGTTTAAGTGAACAACGAGCCCCATTGTTAATCCTTTAAAGGAAATTATTTGTAAATTTCGACAAGTAGAACAATGATTGGAACAGGTAGACTGTTGAAATCATTGTATATATTGCTTCTATATAGTCTAAGAAACATATATGCAAAGCATCCAAACAGTACCATTCGCCAATTTTTTGTTCTTCAAGTTTAAGTGAACTACGAGCCCCATTGTTAATCCTTTAAAGGAAATTATTTGTAAATTTCGACAAGTAGAACAATGATTGGAACACGTAGACGGTTGAAATCTTTGTATATATTGCTTCCATATAGTCTAAGAAACATGTACGCAAAGCATCCAAACAGTACCGTTCGCCAATTTTTTGTTCTTCAAGTTTAAGTGAACTACGAGCCCCATTGTTAATCCTTTAAAGGAAATTATTTGTAAATTTCGACAAGTAGAACATTGAATGGAACAGGTAGACGGTTGAAATATTTGTATATATTGCTTCTATATAGTATAAGAAACATATATGCAAAGCATCCAAACAGTACAATTCGCCAATTTTTTGTTCTTCAAGTTTAAGTGAACAATGAGCCCCAATGGTTTATCCGTTATCGGAAATTATTTGTAACTTTCGACAAGTAGAACAATGAATGGAACTGGTAGACGGTTGAAATCTTTGTATATATTGCTTCTATATAGTCTAAGAAACATATATGCAAAGCATCCAAACAGTACCATTCGCCAATTTTTTGTTCTTCAAGTTTAAGTGAACTACGAGCCCCATTGTTAATCCTTTAAAGGAAATTATTTGTAAATTTCGACAAGTAGAACAATGAATGGAACAGGTAGATTGTTGAAATCATTGTATATATTGCTTCTATATAGTCTAAGAAACAAATATGCAAAGCATCCAAACAGTACAATTCGCCAATTTTTTGTTCTTCAAGTTTAAGTTAACAATGAGCCCCAATGGTTAATCCGTTTTCGGAAATTATTTGTAACTTTCGACAAGTAGAACAATGAATGGAACAGGTAGACGGTTGAAATCTTTGTATATATTGCTTCTATATAGTCTAAGAAACTTATATGCAAAGCATCTAAACAGTAACATTCGCCAATTTTTTTATCTTCAAGTTTAAGTGAACAATGAACCCCAATGGTTAATCCGTTATCGGAAATTATTTGTAACTTGCGAGAAGTAGAACAATGAGTGGAACAGGTAGACGGTTGAAATCAATGTATATATTGCTTCTATATAGTCTAAGAAACATATATGCAAAGCATACGAACAGTACCATTCGCCAATTTTTTGTTCTTCAAGTTTAAGTGAACAATGAGCCCCATTGTTAATCCTTTATCGGAAATTATTTGTATCTTTAAACAAGTAGAACAATGAATGGAACAGGTAGACGGTTGAAATCTTTGTATATATTGCTTCTATATAGTCTAAGAAACATATATGCAAAGCATCCAAACAGTACAATTCGCCAATTTATTGTTCTTCAAGTTTAAGTGAACAACGAGCCCCATTGTTAATCCTTTAAAGGAAATTATTTGTAAATTTCGACAAGTAGAACAATGATTGGAACACGTAGACGGTTGAAATCTTTGTATATATTGCTTCTATATAGTCTAAGAAACATGTACGCAAAGCATCCAAACAGTACCGTTCGCCAATTTTTTGTTCTTCAAGTTTAAGTGAACAATGAGCCCCATTGTTAATCCTTTATCGGAAATTATTTGTAACTTTCGACCAGTAGAACAATGAATGGAACAGGTAGACGGTTGAAATCTTTGTATATATTGCTTCTATATAGTCTAAGAAACATATATGCAAAGCATCCAAACAGTACAATTCGCCAATTTTTTTATCTTCAAGTTTAAGTGAACAATGAGCCCCAATGGTTAATCCGTTATCGGAAATTATTTGTAACTTTCGACAAGTAGAACAATGAATGGAACAGGTAGACGGTTGAAATCTTTGTATATATTGCTTCTATATAGTCTAAGAAACATATCTGCAAAGCATCCAAACAGTACCATTCGCCAATTATTTCATCTTCATGTTTAAGTGAACTACGAGCCCCATTGTTAATACTTTAACGGAAATTATTTGTAACTTCCGACAAGTAGAACAATGAATGGAACAGGTAGACGGTTGAAATCAATGTATATATTGCTTCTATATAGTCTAAGAAACATATATGCATAGCATCCAAACAGCACCATTCGCCAATTTTTTGTTCTTCAAGTTTAAGTGAACAATGAGCCCCATTGTTAATCCTTTATCGGAAATTATTTGTAACTTTCGACAAGTAGAACAATGAATGGGACTGGTAGACGGTTGAAATCATTGTATATATTGCTTCTATATAGTCTAAGAAACATATATGCAAAGCATCCAAACAGTACAATTCGACAATTTTTTGTTCTTCAAGTTTAAGTGAACAATGAGCCCCATTGTTAATCCTTTAAAGGAAATTATTTGTAACTTTCGACAAGAAGAACAATGAATGGAACAGGTAGACGGTTGAAATCTTTGTATATATTGCTTCTATATAGTCTAAGAAACTTATATGCAAAGCATCTAAACAGTAACATTCGCCAATTTTTTTATCTTCAAGTTTAAGTGAACAATGAACCCCAATGGTTAATCCGTTATCGGAAATTATTTGTAACTTGCGAGAAGTAGAACAATGAGTGGAACAGGTAGACGGTTGAAATCAATGTATATATTGCTTCTATATAGTCTAAGAAACTTATATGCAAAGCATCTAAACAGTAACATTCGCCAATTTTTTTATCTTCAAGTTTAAGTGAACAATGAACCCCAATGGTTAATCCGTTATCGGAAATTATTTGTAACTTGCGAGAAGTAGAACAATGAGTGGAACAGGTAGACGGTTGAAATCAATGTATATATTGCTTCTATATAGTCTAAGAAACATATATGCAAAGCATACGAACAGTACCATTCGCCAATTTTTTGTTTTTCAAGTTTAAGTGAACAATGAGCCCCATTGTTAATCCTTTATCGGAAATTATTTGTATCTTTAAACAAGTAGAACAATGAATGGAACAGGTAGACGGTTGAAATCATTGTATATATTGCTTCTATATAGTCTAAGAAACATATATGCAAAGCATCCATACAGTACCATTCGCCAATTTTTTGTTCTTCAAGTTTAAGTGAACAATGAGCCCCATTGTTAATCCTTTATCGGAAATTATTTGTAACTTTCGACAAGTAGAACAATGAATGGAACTGGTAGACGGTTGAAATCATTGTATATATTGCTTCTATATAGTCTAAGAAACATATATGCAAAGCATCCAAACAGTACAATTCGACAATTTTTTGTTCTTCAAGTTTAAGTGAACAATGAGCCCCATTGTTAATCCTTTAAAGGAAATTATTTGTAAATTTCGACAAGTAGAACAATGAATGGATCAGGTAGACGGTTGAAATCTTTGTATATATTGCTTCCATATAGTCTAAGAAACATATATGCAAAGCATCCAAACAGTACCATTCGCCAATTTTTTGTTCTTCAAGTTTAAGTGAACAATGAGCCCCATTGTTAATCCTTTATCGGAAATTATTTGTAACTTTCTACAAGTAGAACAATGAATAGAACAGGTAGACGGT
This sequence comes from Cerceris ruficornis, assembly GCA_963989415.1. Taxonomy (NCBI): domain Eukaryota; kingdom Metazoa; phylum Arthropoda; class Insecta; order Hymenoptera; family Crabronidae; genus Cerceris; species Cerceris ruficornis. The sequence goes on along the minus strand of CAXDIW010000229.1, from coordinate 3,167,594 downwards.
TGAAATCTTTGTATATGTTGCTTCTATATAGTCTAAGAAACTTATATGCAAAGCATCTAAACAGTAACATTCGCCAATTTTTTTATCTTCAAGTTTAAGTGAACAATGAGCCCCAATGGTTAATCCGTTATCGGAAATTATTTGTAACTTTCGACAAGTAGAACAATGAATGGAACAGGTAGACGGTTGAAATCTTTGTATACATTGCTTCTATATAGTCTAAGAAACATATATGCAAAGCATCCAAACAGTACCATTCGCCACTTTTTTGTTCTTCAAGTTTAAGTGAACAACGAGCCCCATTGTTAATCCTTTAAAGGAAATTATTTGTAAATTTCGACAAGTAGAACAATGATTGGAACACGTAGACGGTTGAAATCTTTGTATATATTGCTTCCATATAGTCTAAGAAACATGTACGCAAAGCATCCAAACAGTACCGTTCGCCAATTTTTTGTTCTTCAAGTTTAAGTGAACAATGAGCCCCATTGTTAATCCTTTATCGGAAATTATTTGTAACTTTCGACCAGTAGAACAATGAATGGAACAGGTAGACGGTTGAAATCTTTGTATATATTGCTTCTATATAGTCTAAGAAACATATATGCAAAGCATCCAAACAGTACAATTCGCCAATTTTTTTATCTTCAAGTTTAAGTGAACAATGAGCCCCAATGGTTAATCCGTTATCGGAAATTATTTGTAACTTTCGACAAGTAGAACAATGAATGGAACAGGTAGACGGTTGAAATCTTTGTATATATTGCTTCTATATAGTCTAAGAAACATATCTGCAAAGCATCCAAACAGTACCATTCGCCAATTATTTCATCTTCATGTTTAAGTGAACTACGAGCCCCATTGTTAATACTTTAACGGAAATTATTTGTAACTTCCGACAAGTAGAACAATGAATGGAACAGGTAGACGGTTGAAATCAATGTATATATTGCTTCTATATAGTCTAAGAAACATATATGCAAAGCATCCAAACAGCACCATTCGCCAATTTTTTGTTCTTCAAGTTTAAGTGAACAATGAGCCCCATTGTTAATCCTTTATCGGAAATTATTTGTAACTTTCGACAAGTAGAACAATGAATGGGACTGGTAGACGGTTGAAATCATTGTATATATTGCTTCTATATAGTCTAAGAAACATATATGCAAAGCATCCAAACAGTACAATTCGACAATTTTTTGTTCTTCAAGTTTAAGTGAACAATGAGCCCCATTGTTAATCCTTTAAAGGAAATTATTTGTAACTTTCGACAAGAAGAACAATGAATGGAACAGGTAGACGGTTGAAATCTTTGTATATATTGCTTCTATATAGTCTAAGAAACTTATATGCAAAGCATCTAAACAGTAACATTCGCCAATTTTTTTATCTTCAAGTTTAAGTGAACAATGAACCCCAATGGTTAATCCGTTATCGGAAATTATTTGTAACTTGCGAGAAGTAGAACAATGAGTGGAACAGGTAGACGGTTGAAATCAATGTATATATTGCTTCTATATAGTCTAAGAAACTTATATGCAAAGCATCTAAACAGTAACATTCGCCAATTTTTTTATCTTCAAGTTTAAGTGAACAATGAACCCCAATGGTTAATCCGTTATCGGAAATTATTTGTAACTTGCGAGAAGTAGAACAATGAGTGGAACAGGTAGACGGTTGAAATCAATGTATATATTGCTTCTATATAGTCTAAGAAACATATATGCAAAGCATACGAACAGTACCATTCGCCAATTTTTTGTTTTTCAAGTTTAAGTGAACAATGAGCCCCATTGTTAATCCTTTATCGGAAATTATTTGTATCTTTAAACAAGTAGAACAATGAATGGAACAGGTAGACGGTTGAAATCATTGTATATATTGCTTCTATATAGTCTAAGAAACATATATGCAAAGCATCCATACAGTACCATTCGCCAATTTTTTGTTCTTCAAGTTTAAGTGAACAATGAGCCCCATTGTTAATCCTTTATCGGAAATTATTTGTAACTTTCGACAAGTAGAACAATGAATGGAACTGGTAGACGGTTGAAATCATTGTATATATTGCTTCTATATAGTCTAAGAAACATATATGCAAAGCATCCAAACAGTACAATTCGACAATTTTTTGTTCTTCAAGTTTAAGTGAACAATGAGCCCCATTGTTAATCCTTTAAAGGAAATTATTTGTAAATTTCGACAAGTAGAACAATGAATGGATCAGGTAGACGGTTGAAATCTTTGTATATATTGCTTCCATATAGTCTAAGAAACATATATGCAAAGCATCCAAACAGTACCATTCGCCAATTTTTTGTTCTTCAAGTTTAAGTGAACAATGAGCCCCATTGTTAATCCTTTATCGGAAATTATTTGTAACTTTCTACAAGTAGAACAATGAATAGAACAGGTAGACGGTTGAAATCTTTGTATATGTTGCTTCTATATAGTCTAAGAAACTTATATGCAAAGCATCTAAACAGTAACATTCGCCAATTTTTTTATCTTCAAGTTTAAGTGAACAATGAGCCCCAATGGTTAATCCGTTATCGGAAATTATTTGTAACTTTCGACAAGTAGAACAATGAATGGAACAGGTAGACGGTTGAAATCTTTGTATACATTGCTTCTATATAGTCTAAGAAACATATATGCAAAGCATCCAAACAGTACCATTCGCCACTTTTTTGTTCTTCAAGTTTAAGTGAACAACGAGCCCCATTGTTAATCCTTTAAAGGAAATTATTTGTAAATTTCGACAAGTAGAACAATGATTGGAACACGTAGACGGTTGAAATCTTTGTATATATTGCTTCCATATAGTCTAAGAAACATGTACGCAAAGCATCCAAACAGTACCGTTCGCCAATTTTTTGTTCTTCAAGTTTAAGTGAACTACGAGCCCCATTGTTAATCCTTTAAAGGAAATTATTTGTAAATTTCGACAAGTAGAACATTGAATGGAACAGGTAGACGGTTGAAATCTTTGTATATATTGCTTCTATATAGTATAAGAAACATATATGCAAAGCATCCAAACAGTACAATTCGCCAATTTTTTGTTCTTCAAGTTTAAGTGAACAATGAGCCCCAATGGTTAATCCGTTATCGGAAATTATTTGTAACTTTCGACAAGTAGAACAATGAATGGAACTGGTAGACGGTTGAAATCTTTGTATATATTGCTTCTATATAGTCTAAGAAACATATATGCAAAGCATCCAAACAGTACCATTCGCCAATTTTTTGTTCTTCAAGTTTAAGTGAACTACGAGCCCCATTGTTAATCCTTTAAAGGAAATTATTTGTAAATTTCGACAAGTAGAACAATGAATGGAACAGCTAGATTGTTGAAATCATTGTATATATTGCGTCTATATAGTCTAAGAAACATATATGCAAAGCATCCAAACAGTACAATTCGCCAATTTCTTGTTCTTCAAGTTTAAGTGAACAATGAGCTCCAATGGTTAATCCGTTATCGGAATTTATTTGTAACTTTCGACAAGTAGAACAATGAATGGAACAGGTAGACGGTTGAAATCTTTGTATATATTGCTTCTATATAGTCTAAGAAACATATATGCAAAGCATCCAAACAGTACCATTCGCCAATTATTTCATCTTCATGTTTAAGTGAACTACGAGCCCCATTGTTAATACTTTAACGGAAATTATTTGTAACTTCCGACAAGTAGAACAATGAATGGAACAGGTAGACGGTTGAAATCAATGTATATATTGCTTCTATATAGTCTAAGAAACATATATGCAAAGCATCCATACAGTACCATTCGCCAATTTTTTGTTCTTCAAGTTTAAGTGAACAATGAGCCCCATTGTTAATCCTTTATCGGAAATTATTTGTAACTTTCGACAAGTAGAACAATGAATGGAACTGGTAGACGGTTGAAATCATTGTATATATTGCTTCTATATAGTCTAAGAAACATATATGCAAAGCATCCAAACAGTACAATTCGCCAATTTATTGTTCTTCAAGTTTAAGTGAACAACGAGCCCCATTGTTAATCCTTTAAAGGAAATTATTTGTAAATTTCGACAAGTAGAACAATGAATGGAACAGGTAGACGGTTGAAATCTTAGTATATATTGCTTCTATATAGTCTAAGAAACATATATGCAAAGCATCCAAACAGTACAATTCGCCAATTTATTGTTCTTCAAGTTTAAGTGAACAACGAGCCCCATTGTTAATCCTTTAAAGGAAATTATTTGTAAATTTCGACGAGTAGAACAATGATTGGAACACGTAGACGGTTGAAATCTTTGTATATATTGCTTCCATATAGTCTAAGAAACATGTACGCAAAGCATCCAAACAGTACCGTTCGCCAATTTTTTGTTCTTCAAGTTTAAGTGAACTACGAGCCCCATTGTTAATCCTTTAAAGGAAATTATTTGTAAATTTCGACAAGTAGAACATTGAATGGAACAGGTAGACGGTTGAAATCTTTGTATATATTGCTTCTATATAGTATAAGAAACATATATGCAAAGCATCCAAACAGTACAATTCGCCAATTTTTTGTTCTTCAAGTTTAAGTGAACAATGAGCCCCATTGTTAATCCTTTATCGGAAATTATTTGTAACTTTCGACAAGTAGAACAATGAATGGGACTGGTAGACGGTTGAAGTCATTGTATATATTGCTTCTATATAGTCTAAGAAACATATATGCAAAGCATCCAAACAGTACAATTCGACAATTTTTTGTTCTTCAAGTTTAAGTGAACAATGAGCCCCATTGTTAATCCTTTAAAGGAAATTATTTGTAACTTTCGACAAGAAGAACAATGAATGGAACAGGTAGACTGTTGAAATCATTGTATATATTGCTTCTATATAGTCTAAGAAACATATATGCAAAGCATCCAAACAGTACAATTCGCCAATTTTTTGTTCTTCAAGTTTAAGTGAACAATGAGCCCCAATGGTTTATCCGTTATCGGAAATTATTTGTAACTTTCGACAAGTAGAACAATGAATGGAACTGGTAGACGGTTGAAATCTTTGTATATATTGCTTCTATATAGTCTAAGAAACATATATGCAAAGCATCCAAACAGTACCATTCGCCAATTTTTTGTTCTTCAAGTTTAAGTGAACTACGAGCCCCATTGTTAATCCTTTAAAGGAAATTATTTGTAAATTTCGACAAGTAGAACAATGAATGGAACAGGTAGATTGTTGAAATCATTGTATATATTGCTTCTATATAGTCTAAGAAACATATATGCAAAGCATCCAAACAGTACAATTCGCCAATTTTTTGTTCTTCAAGTTTAAGTGAACAATGAGCCCCAATGGTTAATCCGTTTTCGGAAATTATTTGTAACTTTCGACAAGTAGAACAATGAATGGAACAGGTAGACGGTTGAAATCTTTGTATATATTGCTTCTATATAGTCTAAGAAACTTATATGCAAAGCATCTAAACAGTAACATTCGCCAATTTTTTTATCTTCAAGTTTAAGTGAACAATGAACCCCAATGGTTAATCCGTTATCGGAAATTATTTGTAACTTGCGAGAAGTAGAACAATGAGTGGAACAGGTAGACGGTTGAAATCAATGTATATATTGCTTCTATATAGTCTAAGAAACATATATGCAAAGCATACGAACAGTACCATTCGCCAATTTTTTGTTCTTCAAGTTTAAGTGAACAATGAGCCCCATTGTTAATCCTTTATCGGAAATTATTTGTATCTTTAAACAAGTAGAACAATGAATGGAACAGGTAGACGGTTGAAATCATTGTATATATTGCTTCTATATAGCCTAAGAAACATATATGCAAAGCATCCATACAGTACCATTCGCCAATTTTTTGTTCTTCAAGTTTAAGTGAACAATGAGCCCCATTGTTAATCCTTTATCGGAAATTATTTGTAACTTTCGACAAGTAGAACAATGAATGGAACTGGTAGACGGTTGAAATCATTGTATATATTGCTTCTATATAGTCTAAGAAACATATATGCAAAGCATCCAAACAGTACAATTCGACAATTTTTTGTTCTTCAAGTTTAAGTGAACAATGAGCCCCATTGTTAATCCTTTAAAGGAAATTATTTGTAAATTTCGACAAGTAGAACAATGAATGGATCAGGTAGACGGTTGAAATCTTTGTATATATTGCTTCCATATAGTCTAAGAAACATATATGCAAAGCATCCAAACAGTACCATTCGCCAATTTTTTGTTCTTCAAGTTTAAGTGAACAATGAGCGCCATTGTTAATCCTTTATCGGAAATTATTTGTAACTTTCGACAAGTAGAACAATGAATGGAACAGGTAGACGGTTCAAATCTTTGTATATATTGCTTCTATATAGTCTAAGAAACATGTATGCAAAGCATCCAAACAGTACAATTCGCCAATTTATTGTTCTTCAAGTTTAAGTGAACAACGAGCCCCATTGTTAATCCTTTAAAGGAAATTATTTGTAAATTTCGACAAGTAGAACAATGAATGGAACAGGTAGACGGTTGAAATCTTAGTATATATTGCTTCTATATAGTCTAAGAAACATATATGCAAAGCATCCAAACAGTACAATTCGCCAATTTATTGTTCTTCAAGTTTAAGTGAACAACGAGCCCCATTGTTAATCCTTTAAAGGAAATTATTTGTAAATTTCGACAAGTAGAACAATGATTGGAACACGTAGACGGTTGAAATCTTTGTATATATTGCTTCCATATAGTCTAAGAAACATATATGCAAAGCATCCAAACAGTACAATTCGCCAATTTTTTGTTCTTCAAGTTTAAGTGAACAATGAGCCCCAATGGTTTATCCGTTATCGGAAATTATTTGTAACTTTCGACAAGTAGAACAATGAATGGAACTGGTAGACGGTTGAAATCTTTGTATATATTGCTTCTATATAGTCTAAGAAACATATATGCAAAGCATCCAAACAGTACCATTCGCCTATTTTTTGTTCTTCAAGTTTAAGTGAACTACGAGCCCCATTGTTAATCCTTTAAAGGAAATTATTTGTAAATTTCGACAAGTAGAACAATGAATGGAACAGGTAGATTGTTGAAATCATTGTATATATTGCTTCTATATAGTCTAAGAAACAAATATGCAAAGCATCCAAACAGTACAATTCGCCAATTTTTTGTTCTTCAAGTTTAAGTGAACAATGAGCCCCAATGGTTAATCCGTTTTCGGAAATTATTTGTAACTTTCGACAAGTAGAACAATGAATGGAACAGGTAGACGGTTGAAATCTTTGTATATATTGCTTCTATATAGTCTAAGAGACTTATATGCAAAGCATCTTTTTTTTTTTTTTTTTTTTTTTTTTTTTTTAGAAAGAAGGGGAGAAATGCGTTTATGCACACTCTGACACCATTATTGTGTCAGAGTAGTGTGGGACTCTTGGGAGCTAGTCTCCCAAACTACCCACTAAAACTCCCCTCCTTAGGTTTTCTCAGCAAAGAACCATCACATCTATACGCCACAGGACACATTGTATTACTTTATGGCGTATATTTTGTGTTTATCTCCCCTTCAGTTCCAGAGATACCTGATCAGACATCAGTTTGATATATTCATCCTGCATCTCTGTTCTCCGCTTCCCTCTCTCTCCTTCGCGCTTCTTTCTCTTTGATTTTCATTATTTTATTTACATAGTTGTTAATGGTATTCCATATTAATTCGCTTTTTAAGAGTTCCACTGCCAATCTTTCCGTCTTAAACTCTCCTTCCCAATCCAGTTTCATTTTTACTTCCTCTCTTTCTACTTCCCATCTCATGCATGTTTCAATTGTGTGGATAGGATCGTCTTCTACTCCACAGCCATACCAACAGTTCGCATTTTCTACTTTTCCTATCCTTTTTAAATAAGTTGGAAAGCATCCGTTTCCACTTATGACCTGTACCAAATGATAATTCAAATCGCCATACTTTCTTTCTTTCCATTTATTTATATCCGGTATCCATTTGTCTATTGTTGAATCTCTTTTTCTCGTTTCCCTCCATTCCTCCTGCCATTTCCTTTTATATTTCTCTTCTATCCTATTTACCACCTCTTTGACTTTTCTATTCTTTTCTTCTTCTCCGATCCATTTGTTTCTTCTGATTTTCTCTCTCTCTACATAGATTTCCTTTCTCTCCTCAATTTTCATTGTTATCGGTATCTTTCCCGTTAGTGCACACAGTTTATGTAATGATACATTCCTATACGATCTGGCGATTCTGCTTAGGCTTATTTTCTGTGCCGCTTTCAAACGCTTTTTATTTTTATTGTATTCAGCAGCTTTAGCCCAGATCGGTGCTGCATACAATATGGTGGCTTCCCAAACATTATAATATAATTCTCTTCCATGCGCTGTAGCCCCACCTTGATTTGCTGTTATTCTAGTTAACAGTGCCATTAACTTAATGCTTTTTTCGCACGCATTTTGGACATGTTTATAAAATTTTAGTCCTTTTTCCCAAATAACTCCCAAGTATTTTGTATTATCCTCTATCGTGTAAATATAATTATCTATTTTTATTGACTTATTTTCTATTCTTTTATTATTTAGTGTAATAATATGGCACTTCCTTTCGGCTACTTCTAATCCTTTCTCTTTTAATAGTATTTTAATTTCATTTAATTCTTTTATTATATTCTCTTTTACTACATCTATTTTTGTACCTGTAGTAATAATGGCGACGTCGTCAGCATATCCTATCAGTCTGTTTTCCTTTATGCATCTTTTATCGAGGATGTCATCATAGATCAAATTCCATAATATAGGCCCCAGCACTGATCCTTGAGGCACTCCTTTTTCCATATTTCTATAATATTCTTTTCCATCGCATTCATAAACAATTTTTCTATTTTTAAAATAGTTCTTTATTATTTCTATTAAATACATAGGTATATTTTTCTCAACTAACTTTTTTATTATAGTTCGCCAAGTTATCGCATTAAAGGCATTCTTAATGTCTAATGTTATTAAAATACAAAATTTCTTTTTAATTTTAGCCGTCTCCGCTGCCTTTTTCACTCTTTCTAGTGCCATTATTGTGTTTTTTCCCTTGCAATATCCAAATTGATTTTCTGAGAAATTTCCATTGTACATTAAAAGTCTTTTCTTTATTATTAATTCGAATAACTTAGCCCAATTATCTAATATACTCAATGGCCTGAATGCGTCCGCATCCTTTATATCTTTTCCCGGTTTTAAAATTAAAATTAACTTTTGTACTTTCCATTGCTCTGGGAAGTACCCTATTTCTAGACACATACTAAATAATTTAGCTATTTTTCCTATATTTTTATGTACAATTCTTTTTACAATTAGTCCAGGGACATTGTCATTTCCTGGTGCTTTATTTAATTTTAATAATTTTAATGCTTCATTTACTTCTTCATTTGTTACCTCTGCTATGTCTTCATAAAATCTTGATCTTTTGGCCTCCTTCATAATTTCTTCCTCTTTCTCCCTCTCTTTCGGAAATAAGTTATTTAAAATATGCTCTATATCGCTTAAATTTAGTTTTATTTGTGACTTTTTATTCTTAAATCTGTTCATTACGTCTTTGTAAGGCCTACCCCACGGATCTTCTTTTATTTGGCCTATATATTTCTTGTAACTGAGTTTCTTCGCTTCTATTATCATTGTTTGTAGCTTTTTCCGTTTTTCTACATACTCTTCTTGCTCGTTCTTAAAGTCTTTTTTCTTTTTTCTTTTTCTTTGATAAATTCTTCTTAATTTATTCATCTCTTTCCTTTCCTTTTCTATTTCAGTGTTCCACCAAATCTTGGGTTGCCTTGTATAGTTGTATCCTTTTCTTTTTTCCATCGATTCGTCACATAATATTTTTGTAATTTCGCTTAATTTATTCATATATTCTATATTTGGTTTTACTCTTATCTCGAAACTATTTGGTATTATATTAGCTATTTCTTCATATTTTTTGTTAAATTTCTTTTCATCAAAAGTGTTTTGCCGCCAACCCTTCTTTTTGTCTCCCTTAATTCTGTGATTATCGAATATATGTAAAAGATATAGATGATCCGAGGCCGATTCTTTTTCTAAAATTTTGCTACTTTTTAACTTCCTATATAATTTTTCAGTACATGCCATAAAATCAATTTTGGATTTTCTGTTATTTCTCTGGAATGTGTATTTACCTTTCGTGTCTACCGGGATTAATTTATTTTGTTCTAGTAATTTAAAAACTTGACTGCCTTTTCTATCTGTCTGTGCACTGCCCCATGCACTGCATTTAGCATTAAAATCTCCGGCTATTATAATTTCGCCTTTCAGTTCTTTGATCTCTTTGTTTAAATCCTCTAAATAAATATTAAAATTTTGCCTATCTATATTCGGAGATATATACACTGAAATTATATTGACATTTTTAATTTTAATTATTGCATATCCTTTTCCGCTTTTATTTTCTCTATCATACATTTTTAAACCATTATATTGCGTATTCCAGATTGCAGCTTTGTCGTCTAAATCTTTTATCCAGTAACTTAAGCATTTGTAAGGCTCTGCTATTATCACTACATCTATGTCTAATTGCCTTGCCGTAATTTCCATTAATTGCGCTGCTAGTCTGCAGTGATTCGTATTGATTTGTAGAATTTTAAAACTGTCCATAACTCTTGTATAGTCTATCCCTATTTATTATGCATCTATAGGTACCCGGTAGGTGTTTCAGGTCCCAATCTTCAAATCCACATCTTGCGCACAAGTAACATCGAGTGTTTTCTTTACATTCTGTGATTTCGTGTCCTTTTTCACCACATTTTCTACAAATTTTTTCTTTTTCTTTGTAGTTGCACTCATAACTTATGTGCCCAATTCCATGGCATACATAGCATCTTTTTATTCTCACAGACTCCCTTATTTTACACACTGACCATCCTATCCTAACTTTCGTCGCATCTTTTAGCCGTTTTCTCCATACCATAGGTACGCTAACAACGGCTCTTTTCGTGCCGTTTCTCATAACTTTTATAGTTTTTATCCTTAAATCTCTGATTATTTCCACTCCAAATTCTTTTCCTATGGCTTGTGTAAGTTCTTCCTTTTCTATATATGGTTCTACGCCGTCTATTTCTAGGTCTATCGTAGGTATTTTTGTGATAACCTCTGCTCTTCCCTCTGATACTTTATTAATGTTTTCTTTTAGCATTTCCAAGTCCGCGTTTCTTTTTATTTCTATTATATGGTGTCCGTTTCTTGTTCTTCGAATAGTCTTTATTTGCTCCCTGTCTTCCATGCATTTCTGCCTGAATTCTTTCAAAATCCTTTCTTCTGTTTCTCTATCTTTTGCTTTTACTATGATTGCGTCCGATTTTATATTTCCTCCTATCTTCTTTTTTAAAAGTCCTATGTCTCTTTTTCCCATCATTTGATTTCTCGTTTCCTGTGTGTACTTTTGGCCTCTTCTTCCTACCGTTTGCCATGGTTGCTCCGTAATGGGGGTTTTTGCAACGGTACTGTAAAGTATTTTATTTCTCTCCATCTTCCTTATCTCATATTCTCCTAATTCTTCTTCGTTTAATCTTCTCCTATCCCTTTCTTGTTCTTTTCTCCGGTTTTCCATTCTTTGCTCCTCTTTTCTTTTATTCTCCTCCAATTCTTTCTGTTTTTTCTCATTTTCTTCTCTTATTATTCTTTCTTTTTCTCTCTCTTCTTCTTTCATTTTTTCCTCTACTTCTAAATACTTGTAATATTCTGCCATTCTCAACGTCTTATCTTTTACTCCTCTTGATACATAAAATAAAGCCTTAATACTTTGCTCCATTCTTGCCACTTTTTCTTTAAATTCCTTTGCGCAACTTTTACTCGTTCTCGCATATTCATTTATTTTTATAATTTCCTCCTTCATATCTTGTAAAGTCTGGCATAAATTACTAATAAACTCTTCTCCCTCAATCACTTCCCTTCCTTTTTCTTGTCTACTTTTGGTGCTTATCTCTTCCATTACTACTCCTCCTGTTCTCTCTTCTAATTCCATTTCCTCTTCGTCGTCCTTTGTTCTATCTCGAATATCCTCTATCTCTAGTTCCGTATCTGTTCTTCTTCTCTTGCTTGTACTTCTGCTTCTGAGCACGTATCCCGTACTTGTCTCACTCGTTTCAGCTCCGCTTTCCTCCCTTTCCGTTCCCCTTATGCCTAATGTAATCAAACTGATCCTTTCCGATGTCGGGTCCGATCCATATCGACCTCTCGGATTTGCCCTTCGTGCTACAGACCTTTCCTTTTTCCCAACAGTTTTTCCAGTAGCTGTTTTTCCTTTCTGGGCCTGGTCATCCACTCCAGAAATTCCGCAGTTGCTCGATGACGACGGGCCACAGCCTGCTCCAACACTGTGGTCACCGCCGGAACTGGGGTCTCCCTCCCCTGTTCTGTAAGTGTATTTTTCATTTGTTCGTTCTGTCATATTTATTTTATGTTTTTGCCTAGTCGTCATCGTAAAAAATCCGTCCCTTTTGTTTCGTGTCTGTCTAGTTTATGTCCTGTATCCGTCCGTATGTGCGTAAGTGTCGTCAGTATGTAAGTTCCGTGTGTTTATGTATGTCAGTGATTGTGTATGTATTGCGAATGTGTCGTGTAAATGTATGTGTGTGTAGTGTGTGTGTGGTGAGTCTTAGCAGGACCACATAAAGGGTTCACGACGTAGTGAACCCTCCATGTGGTCCTCCCAGGCCGCACCACGAGGAGGTGCTCACCGCCGCGGCCCATATGCAAAGCATCTAAACAGTACAATTCGCCAATTTATTGTTCTTCAAGTTTAAGTGAACAACGAGCCCCATTGTTAATCCTTTAAAGGAAATTATTTGTAAATTTCGACAAGGGGAACAAAGAATGGAACACGTAGACGGTTGAAATCTTTGTATATATTGCTTCCATATAGTCTAAGAAACATATATGCAAAGCATCCAAACTGTACCATTCGCCAATTTTTTGTTCTTCAAGTTCAAGTGAACAATGAGCCCCATTGTTAATCCTTTATCGGAAATTATTTGTAAATTTCGACAAGTAGAACAATGAATGGAACAGGTAGACGGTTGAAATCTTTGTATATATTGCTTCTATATAGTCTAAGAAACATATATGCAAAGCATCCAAACAGTACCATTCGCCAATTTTTTGTTCTTCAAGTTTAAGTGAACAACGAGCCCCAATGGTTAATCCTTTGTCGGAAATTATTTGTAACTTTCGACAAGTAGAACAATGAATGGAACAGGTAGACGGTTGAAATCTTTGTATATATTGCGTCTATATAGTCTAAGAAACATATATGCAAAGCATCCAAACAGTACCATTCGCCAATTTTTTGTTCTTCAAGTTTAAGTGAACTACGAGCCCCATTGTTAATCCTTTATCGGAAATTATTTGTATCTTTAAACAAGTAGAACAATGAATGGAACAGGTAGACGGTTGAAATCTTTGTATATATTGCTTCTATATAGTCTAAGAAACATATATGCAAAGCATCCAAACAGTACAATTCGCCAATTTATTGTTCTTCAAGTTTAAGTGAACAACGAGCCCCATTGTTAATCCTTTAAAGGAAATTATTTGTAAATTTCGACAAGTAGAACAATGATTGGAACACGTAGACGGTTGAAATCTTTGTATATATTGCTTCCATATAGTCTAAGAAACATGTACGCAAAGCATCCAAACAGTACCGTTCGCCAATTTTTTGTTCTTCAAGTTTAAGTGAACAATGAGCCCCATTGTTAATCCTTTATCGGAAATTATTTGTAACTTTCGACCAGTAGAACAATGAATGGAACAGGTAGACGGTTGAAATCTTTGTATATATTGCTTCTATATAGTCTAAGAAACATATATGCAAAGCATCCAAACAGTACAATTCGCCAATTTTTTTATCTTCAAGTTTAAGTGAACAATGAGCCCCAATGGTTAATCCGTTATCGGAAATTATTTGTAACTTTCGACAAGTAGAACAATGAATGGAACAGGTAGACGGTTGAAATCTTTGTATATATTGCTTCTATATAGTCTAAGAAACATATCTGCAAAGCATCCAAACAGTACCATTCGCCAATTATTTCATCTTCATGTTTAAGTGAACTACGAGCCCCATTGTTAATACTTTAACGGAAATTATTTGTAACTTCCGACAAGTAGAACAATGAATGGAACAGGTAGACGGTTGAAATCAATGTATATATTGCTTCTATATAGTCTAAGAAACATATATGCAAAGCATCCAAACAGCACAATTCGACAATTTTTTGTTCTTCAAGTTTAAGTGAACAATGAGCCCCATTGTTAATCCTTTAAAGGAAATTATTTGTAACTTTCGACAAGAAGAACAATGAATGGAACAGGTAGACGGTTGAAATCTTTGTATATATTGCTTCTATATAGTCTAAGAAACTTATATGCAAAGCATCTAAACAGTAACATTCGCCAATTTTTTTATCTTCAAGTTTAAGTGAACAATGAACCCCAATGGTTAATCCGTTATCGGAAATTATTTGTAACTTGCGAGAAGTAGAACAATGAGTGGAACAGGTAGACGGTTGAAATCAATGTATATATTGCTTCTATATAGTCTAAGAAACTTATATGCAAAGCATCTAAACAGTAACATTCGCCAATTTTTTTATCTTCAAGTTTAAGTGAACAATGAACCCCAATGGTTAATCCGTTATCGGAAATTATTTGTAACTTGCGAGAAGTAGAACAATGAGTGGAACAGGTAGACGGTTGAAATCAATGTATATATTGCTTCTATATAGTCTAAGAAACATATATGCAAAGCATACGAACAGTACCATTCGCCAATTTTTTGTTTTTCAAGTTTAAGTGAACAATGAGCCCCATTGTTAATCCTTTATCGGAAATTATTTGTATCTTTAAACAAGTAGAACAATGAATGGAACAGGTAGACGGTTGAAATCATTGTATATATTGCTTCTATATAGTCTAAGAAACATATATGCAAAGCATCCATACAGTACCATTCGCCAATTTTTTGTTCTTCAAGTTTAAGTGAACAATGAGCCCCATTGTTAATCCTTTATCGGAAATTATTTGTAACTTTCGACAAGTAGAACAATGAATGGAACTGGTAGACGGTTGAAATCATTGTATATATTGCTTCTATATAGTCTAAGAAACATATATGCAAAGCATCCAAACAGTACAATTCGACAATTTTTTGTTCTTCAAGTTTAAGTGAACAATGAGCCCCATTGTTAATCCTTTAAAGGAAATTATTTGTAAATTTCGACAAGTAGAACAATGAATGGATCAGGTAGACGGTTGAAATCTTTGTATATATTGCTTCCATATAGTCTAAGAAACATATATGCAAAGCATCCAAACAGTACCATTCGCCAATTTTTTGTTCTTCAAGTTTAAGTGAACAATGAGCGCCATTGTTAATCCTTTATCGGAAATTATTTGTAACTTTCGACAAGTAGAACAATGAATGGAACAGGTAGACGGTTCAAATCTTTGTATATATTGCTTCTATATAGTCTAAGAAACATATATGCAAAGCATCCAAACAGTACAATTCGACAATTTTTTGTTCTTCAAGTTTAAGTGAACAATGAGCCCCATTGTTAATCCTTTAAAGGAAATTATTTGTAAATTTCGACAAGTAGAACAATGAATGGATCAGGTAGACGGTTGAAATCTTTGTATATATTGCTTCCATATAGTCTAAGAAACATATATGCAAAGCATCCAAACAGTACAATTTGCCAATTTTTTGTTCTTCAAGTTTAAGTGAACTACGAGCCCCATTGTTAATCCTTTAACGGAAATTAATTGTAAGTTTCTACAAGTAGAACAATGATTGGAACACGTAGACGGTTGAAATCTTTGTATATATTGCTTCCATATAGTCTAAGAAACATGTACGCAAAGCATCCAAACAGTACAATTCGCCAATTTTTTGTTCTTCAAGTTTAAGTAAACTACGATCCCCATTGTTAATCCCTTAAAGGAAATTAATTGTAAATTTCGAAAAGTTGAACAATGAATGGAACAGGTAGACGGTTGAAATCTTTGTAAATATTGCTTCTATATAATCTAAGAATCATATATGCAAAGCATCCAAACAGTACCATTCGCCAATTTTTTGTTCATCAAGTTTAAGTGAACTACGAGCCCCATTGCTAATCCTTTAAAGGAAATTATTCGTAAATTTCGACAAGTAGAACAATGATTGGAACACGTTGACGGTTGAAATCTTTGTATATATTGCTTCCATATAGTCTAAGAAACATGTACGCAAAGCACCCAAACAGTACCATTCGCCAATTTTTTGTTCTTCAAGTTTAAGTGAACAACGAGCCCCATTGTTAATCCTTTAAAGGAAATTATTTGTAAATTTCGACAAGTAGAACAATGAATGGATCAGGTAGACGGTTGAAATCATTGTATATATTGCTTCCATACAGTCTAAGAAACATGTACGCAAAGCATCCAAACAGTACAATTCGCCAATTATTTGATCTTCAAGTTTAAGTGAACTACGAGCCCCATTGTTAATCCTTTAACGGAAATTAATTGTAACTTTCTACAAGTAGAACAATGATTGGAACATACAGACGGTTGAAATCTTTGTATATATTGCTTCCATATAGTCTAAGAAACATATATGCAAAGCATCCAAACAGTACCATTCGCCAATTTTTTGTTCTTCAAGTGTAAGTGAACAATGAGCCCCATTGTTAATCCTTTATCGGAAATTATTTGTAACTTTCGACAAGTAGAACATTGAATGGAACAGGTAGACGGTTGAAATCTTTGTAAATATTGCCTTTACATAGTATCAGAAACATATATGCAAATCATCGAAGCAGTACAATTCGCCAATTTTTTGTTCTTCAAGTTTAAGTGAACTACGAGCCCCATTGTTAATACTTTAACGGAAATTATTTGTAATTTGCGACAAGTAGAACAATGAATGGAACAGGTAGACGGTTGAAATCAATGTATATATTGCTTCTATAAAGCCTAAGAAACATATATGCAAAGCATCCAAACAGTACCATTCGCCAATTTTTTGTTCTTCAAGTTTATGTGAACAACGAGCCCCATTGTTAATCCTTTAAAGGAAATTATTTGTAAATTTCGACAAGTAGAACAATTATTGGAACACGTAGACGGTTGAAATCTTTGTATATATTGCTTCCATATAGTCTAAGAAACATGTACGCAAAGCATCCAAACAGTACCATTCGCCAATTTTTTGTTCTTCAAGTTTAAGTGAACAATGAGCCCCAATGGTTAATCCTTTATCGGAAATTATTTGTAACTTTCGACAAGTAGAACAATGAATGGAACAGGTAGACGGTTGAAATCTTTGTATATATTGCTTCCATATAGTCCAAGAAACATATATGCAAAGCATCCAAACAGTACCATTCGCCAATTTTTTGTTCTTCAAGTGTAAGTGAACAATGAGCCCCATTGTTAATCCTTTATCGGAAATTATTTGTAACATTCGACAAGTAGAATATTGAATGGAACAGGTAGACGGTTGAAATCTTTGTATATATTGCTTTTATATAGTATCAGAAACATATATGCAAATTATCGAAGCAGTACAATTCGCCAATTTTTTGCTCTTCAAGTTTAAGTGAACTACGAGCCCCATTGTTAATCCTTTAAAGGAAATTATTTGTAAATTTCGACAAGTAGAACAATGAATGGAACAGGTTGACGGTTGAAATCATTGTATATATTGCTTCTATATAGTCTAAGAAACATATATGCAAAGCATCCAAACAGTACAATTCGACAATTTTTTGTTCTTCAAGTTTAGTGAACAATGAGCCCCAATGGTTAATCCTTTATCGGAAATTATTTGTAATTTTCGACAAGTAGAACAATGAATGGAACAGGTAGACGGTTGAAATCTTTGTATATATTGCTTCTATATAATCTAAGAAACATACATGCAAAGCATCCAAGCAGTACCATTCGCCAATTTTTTGTTCTTCAAGTTTAAGTGAACAACGAGCCCCATTGTTAATCCTTTAAAGGAAATTATTTGTAAATTTCGACAAGTAGAACAATGATTGGAACAGGTAGACTGTTGAAATCATTGTATATATTGCTTCTATATAGTCTAAGAAACATATATGCAAAGCATCCAAACAGTACCATTCGCCAATTTTTTGTTCTTCAAGTTTAAGTGAACTACGAGCCCCATTGTTAATCCTTTAAAGGAAATTATTTGTAAATTTCGACAAGTAGAACAATGAATGGAACAGGTAGACTGTTGAAATCATTGTATATATTGCTTCTATATAGTCGAAGAAACATATATGCAAAGCATCCAAACAGTACAATTCGCCAATTTTTTGTTCTTCAAGTTTAAGTGAACTACGAGCCCCATTGTTAATCCTTTAAAGGAAATTATTTGTAAATTTCGACAAGTAGAACAATGAATGGATCAGGTAGACGGTTGAAATCTTTGTATATATTGCTTCCATATAGTCTAAGAAACATATTTGCAAAGCATCCAAACAGTACCATTCGCCAATTTTTTGTTCTTCAAGTTTAAGTGAACAATGAGCCCCATTGTTAATCCTTTATCGGAAATTATTTGTAACTTTCGACAAGTAGAACAATGAATGGAACAGGTAGACGGTTGAAATCATTGTATATATTGCTTCCATATAGTCTAAGAAACATATATGCAAAGCATCCAAACAGTACAATTCGCCTATTTTTTGTTTTTCAAGTTTAAGTGAACAATGAGCCCCAATGGTTAATCCTTTATCGGTAATTATTTGTAACTTTCGACAAGTAGAACAATGAATGGAACAGGTAGACGGTTGAAATCCTTGTATATATTGCGTCTATATAGTCTAAGAAACATATATGCAAAGCATCCAAACAGTACAATTCGCCAATTTATTGTTCTTCAAGTTTAAGTGAACAACGAGCCCCATTGTTAATCCTTTAAAGGAAATTATTTGTAAATTTCGACAAGCAGAACAATGAATGGCACAGGTAGACGGTTGAAATCTTTGTATATATTGCTTCTATATAATCTAAGAAACATATATGCAAAGCATCCAAACCGTACCATTCGCCAATTTTTTGTTCTTCAAGTTTAAGTGAACTACGAGCCCCATTGTTAATCCTTTAACGGAAATTAATTGTAACTTTCTACAAGTAGAACAATGATTGGAACACGTAGACGGTTGAAATCTTTGTATATATTGATTCCATATAGTCTAAGAAACATGTACGCAAAGCATCCAAACTGTACCATTCGCCAATTATTTCATCTTCAAGTTTAAGTGAACTACGAGCCCCATTATTAATACTTTAACGGAAATTATTTGTAACTTGCGACAAGTAGAACAATGAGTGGAACAGGTAGACGGTTGAAATCAATGTACATATTGCTTCTATATAGTCTAAGAAACATATATGCAAAGCATCCAAACAGTACCATTCATCAATTTTTTGTTCTTCAAGTTTAAGTGAACAACGAGCCCCATTGTTAATCCTTTAAAGGAAATTATTCGTAAATTTCGACAAGTAGAACAATGATTGGAACACGTAGACGGTTGAAATCTTTGTATATATTGCTTCCATATAGTCTAAGAAACATGAACGCAAAGCATCCAAACAGTACCATTCGCCAATTTCTTGTTCTTCAAGTTTATGTGAACATCGAGCCCCATAGATAATCATGAAACGGAAATTATTTGTAACTTTCGACAAGTAGAACAATGAATGGAAGAGGTAGACGGTTGAAATCATTGTATATATTGCTTCTATATAGTCCAAGAAACATATATGCAAAGCGTCCAAACAGTACAATTCGACAATTTTTTGTTCTTCAAGTTTAGTGAACAATGAGCCCCAATGGTTAATCCTTTATCGGAAATTATTTGTAATTTTCGACAAGTAGAACAATGAATGGAACAGGTAGACGGTTGAAATCTTTGTATATATTGCTTCTATATAATCTAAGAAACATATATGCAAAGCATCCAAACAGTACCATTCGCCAATTTTTTGTTCTTCAAGTTTAAGTGAACTACGAGCCCCATTGTTAATCCTTTAAAGGAAATTATTTGTAAATTTCGACAAGTAGAACAATGATTGGAACAGGTAGACTGTTGAAATCATTGTATATATTGCTTCTATATAGTCGAAGAAACATATATGCAAAGCATCCAAACAGTACCATTCGCCAATTTTTTGTTCTTCAAGTTTAAGTGAACTACGAGCCCCATTGTTAATCCTTTAACGGAAATTATTTGTAAATTTCGACAAGTAGAACAATGAATGGATCAGGTAGACGGTTGAAATCTTTGTATATATTGCTTCCATATAGTCTAAGAAACATATATGCAAAGCATCCAAACAGTACCATTCGCCAATTTTTTGTTCTTCAAGTTTAAGTGAACAGCGAGCCCCATTGTTAATCCTTTAACGGAAATTATTTGTAACTTTCGACAAGTAGAACAATGAATAGAACAAGTAGACGGTTGAAATCTTTGTATATGTTGCTTCTATATAGCCTAAGAAACCTATATGCAAAGCATCTAAAAAGTAACAATCGCCAATTTTTTGTTCTCCAAGATTAAGTGAACAACGAGCCCCATTGATAATCATGAAACGGAAATTATTTGTAACTTTCTACAAGTAGAACAATGAATAGAACAGGTAGACGGTTGAAATCTTTGTATATGTTGCTTCTATATAGTCTAAGAAACCTATATGCAAAGCATCTAAAAAGTAACAATCGCCAATTTTTTGTTCTTCAAGTTTAAGTGAACTACGAGCCCCATTGTTAATCCTTTAACGGAAATTAATTGTAACTTTCTACAAGTAGAACAATCATTGGAACACGTAGACGGTTGAAATCTTTGTATATATTGCTTCCATATAGTCTAAGAAACATATATGCAAAGCATCCAAACAGTACAATTCGCCAATTTTTTGTCCTTCAAGTTTAAGTGAACAACGAGCCCCATTGTTAATCCTTTATCGGAAATTATTTGTAACTTTCGACAAGTAGAACAATGAATGGAACAGGTAGACGGTTGAAATCTTTGTATATATTGCTTCTATATAGTCTAAGAATCATATATGCAAAGCATCCAAACAGGACAATTCTCCAATTGTTTGTTCTTCAAGTTTAAGTGATCAATGAGCCCCAATGGTTAATCCTTTATCGGTAATTATTTGTAACTTTCGACAAGTAGAACAATGAATGGAACAGGTAGACGGTTGAAATCTTTGTATATATTGCTTCTATATAGTCTAAGAAACATATATGGAAAGCATCCAAACAGTACAATTCGCCAATTTTTTGTTCTTCAAGTTTAAGTGAACTACGAGCCCCATTGTTAATCCTTTAAAGGAAATTATTTGTAAATTTCGACAAGTAGAACAATGAATCGAACAGGTAGACGGTTGAAATCCTTGTATATATTGCGTCTATATAGTCTAAGAAACATATATGCAAAACATCCAAACAGTACAATTCGCCAATTTATTGTTCTTCAAGTTTAAGTGAACAACGAGCCCCATTGTTAATCCATAAAAGGAAATTATTTGATAATTTCGACAAGTAGAACAATGAATCGAACAGGTAGACGGTTGAAATTTTTGTATATATTGCTTCTTTATAATCTAAGAAACATATATGCAAAGCATCCAAACAGTACAATTCGACAATTTTTTGTTCTTCAAGTTTAAGTGAACAATGAGCCCCATTGTTAATCCTTTAAAGGAAATTATTTGTAAATTTCGACAAGTAGAACAATGAATGGATCAGGTAGACGGTTGAAATCTTTGTATATATTGCTTCCATATAGTCTAAGAAACATATATGCAAAGCATCCAAACAGTACCATTCGCCAATTTTTTGTTCTTCAAGTTTAAGTGAACAATGAGCCCCATTGTTAATCCTTTATCGGAAATTATTTGTAACTTTCTACAAGTAGAACAATGAATAGAACAGGTAGACGGTTGAAATCTTTGTATATGTTGCTTCTATATAGTCTAAGAAACTTATATGCAAAGCATCTAAACAGTAACATTCGCCAATTTTTTTATCTTCAAGTTTAAGTGAACAATGAGCCCCAATGGTTAATCCGTTATCGGAAATTATTTGTAACTTTCGACAAGTAGAACAATGAATGGAACAGGTAGACGGTTGAAATCTTTGTATACATTGCTTCTATATAGTCTAAGAAACATATATGCAAAGCATCCAAACAGTACCATTCGCCACTTTTTTGTTCTTCAAGTTTAAGTGAACAACGAGCCCCATTGTTAATCCTTTAAAGGAAATTATTTGTAAATTTCGACAAGTAGAACAATGATTGGAACACGTAGACGGTTGAAATCTTTGTATATATTGCTTCCATATAGTCTAAGAAACATGTACGCAAAGCATCCAAACAGTACCGTTCGCCAATTTTTTGTTCTTCAAGTTTAAGTGAACTACGAGCCCCATTGTTAATCCTTTAAAGGAAATTATTTGTAAATTTCGACAAGTAGAACATTGAATGGAACAGGTAGACGGTTGAAATCTTTGTATATATTGCTTCTATATAGTATAAGAAACATATATGCAAAGCATCCAAACAGTACAATTCGCCAATTTTTTGTTCTTCAAGTTTAAGTGAACAATGAGCCCCAATGGTTAATCCGTTATCGGAAATTATTTGTAACTTTCGACAAGTAGAACAATGAATGGAACTGGTAGACGGTTGAAATCTTTGTATATATTGCTTCTATATAGTCTAAGAAACATATATGCAAAGCATCCAAACAGTACCATTCGCCAATTTTTTGTTCTTCAAGTTTAAGTGAACTACGAGCCCCATTGTTAATCCTTTAAAGGAAATTATTTGTAAATTTCGACAAGTAGAACAATGAATGGAACAGCTAGATTGTTGAAATCATTGTATATATTGCGTCTATATAGTCTAAGAAACATATATGCAAAGCATCCAAACAGTACAATTCGCCAATTTCTTGTTCTTCAAGTTTAAGTGAACAATGAGCTCCAATGGTTAATCCGTTATCGGAATTTATTTGTAACTTTCGACAAGTAGAACAATGAATGGAACAGGTAGACGGTTGAAATCTTTGTATATATTGCTTCTATATAGTCTAAGAAACATATATGCAAAGCATCCAAACAGTACCATTCGCCAATTATTTCATCTTCATGTTTAAGTGAACTACGAGCCCCATTGTTAATACTTTAACGGAAATTATTTGTAACTTCCGATAAGTAGAACAATGAATGGAACAGGTAGACGGTTGAAATCAATGTATATATTGCTTCTATATAGTCTAAGAAACATATGTGCAAAGCATCCATACAGTACCATTCGCCAATTTTTTGTTCTTCAAGTTTAAGTGAACAATGAGCCCCATTGTTAATCCTTTATCGGAAATTATTTGTAACTTTCGACAAGTAGAACAATGAATGGAACTGGTAGACGGTTGAAATCATTGTATATATTGCTTCTATATAGTCTAAGAAACATGTATGCAAAGCATCCAAACAGTACAATTCGCCAATTTATTGTTCTTCAAGTTTAAGTGAACAACGAGCCCCATTGTTAATCCTTTAAAGGAAATTATTTGTAAATTTCGACAAGTAGAACAATGAATGGAACAGGTAGACGGTTGAAATCTTAGTATATATTGCTTCTATATAGTCTAAGAAACATATATGCAAAGCATCCAAACAGTACAATTCGCCAATTTATTGTTCTTCAAGTTTAAGTGAACAACGAGCCCCATTGTTAATCCTTTAAAGGAAATTATTTGTAAATTTCGACAAGTAGAACAATGATTGGAACACGTAGACGGTTGAAATCTTTGTATATATTGCTTCCATATAGTCTAAGAAACATGTACGCAAAGCATCCAAACAGTACCGTTCGCCAATTTTTTGTTCTTCAAGTTTAAGTGAACTACGAGCCCCATTGTTAATCCTTTAAAGGAAATTATTTGTAAATTTCGACAAGTAGAACATTGAATGGAACAGGTAGACGGTTGAAATCTTTGTATATATTGCTTCTATATAGTCTAAGAAACATATATGCAAAGCATCCAAACAGTACAATTCGACAATTTTTTGTTCTTCAAGTTTAAGTGAACAATGAGCCCCATTGTTAATCTTTTAAAGGAAATTATTTGTAACTTTCGACAAGAAGAACAATGAATGGAACAGGTAGACTGTTGAAATCATTGTATATATTGCTTCTATATAGTCTAAGAAACATATATGCAAAGCATCCAAACAGTACAATTCGCCAATTTTTTGTTCTTCAAGTTTAAGTGAACAATGAGCCCCAATGGTTTATCCGTTATCGGAAATTATTTGTAACTTTCGACAAGTAGAACAATGAATGGAACTGGTAGACGGTTGAAATCTTTGTATATATTGCTTCTATATAGTCTAAGAAACATATATGCAAAGCATCCAAACAGTACAATTCGCCAATTTATTGTTCTTCAAGTTTAAGTGAACAATGAGCCCCATTGTTAATCCTTTATCGGAAATTATTTGTAACTTTCGACAAGTAGAACAATGAATGGAACTGGTAGACGGTTGAAATCATTGTATATATTGCTTCTATATAGTCTAAGAAACATATATGCAAAGCATCCAAACAGTACAATTCGACAATTTTTTGTTCTTCAAGTTTAAGTGAACAATGAGCCCCATTGTTAATCCTTTAAAGGAAATTATTTGTAAATTTCGACAAGTAGAACAATGAATGGATCAGGTAGACGGTTGAAATCTTTGTATATATTGCTTCCATATAGTCTAAGAAACATATATGCAAAGCATCCAAACAGTACCATTCGCCAATTTTTTGTTCTTCAAGTTTAAGTGAACAATGAGCGCCATTGTTAATCCTTTATCGGAAATTATTTGTAACTTTCGACAAGTAGAACAATGAATGGAACAGGTAGACGGTTCAAATCTTTGTATATATTGCTTCTATATAGTCTAAGAAACATGTATGCAAAGCATCCAAACAGTACAATTCGCCAATTTATTGTTCTTCAAGTTTAAGTGAACAACGAGCCCCATTGTTAATCCTTTAAAGGAAATTATTTGTAAATTTCGACAAGTAGAACAATGAATGGAACAGGTAGACGGTTGAAATCTTAGTATATATTGCTTCTATATAGTCTAAGAAACATATATGCAAAGCATCCAAACAGTACAATTCGCCAATTTATTGTTCTTCAAGTTTAAGTGAACAACGAGTCCCATTGTTAATCCTTTAAAGGAAATTATTTGTAAATTTCGACAAGTAGAACAATGATTGGAACACGTAGACGGTTGAAATCTTTGTATATATTGCTTCCATATAGTCTAAGAAACATGTACGCAAAGCATCCAAACAGTACCGTTCGCCAATTTTTTGTTCTTCAAGTTTAAGTGAACTACGAGCCCCATTGTTAATCCTTTAAAGGAAATTATTTGTAAATTTCGACAAGTAGAACATTGAATGGAACAGGTAGACGGTTGAAATCTTTGTATATATTGCTTCTATATAGTATAAGAAACATATATGCAAAGCATCCAAACAGTACAATTCGCCAATTTTTTGTTCTTCAAGTTTAAGTGAACAATGAGCCCCAATGGTTTATCCGTTATCGGAAATTATTTGTAACTTTCGACAAGTAGAACAATGAATGGAACTGGTAGACGGTTGAAATCTTTGTATATATTGCTTCTATATAGTCTAAGAAACATATATGCAAAGCATCCAAACAGTACCATTCGCCAATTTTTTGTTCTTCAAGTTTAAGTGAACTACGAGCCCCATTGTTAATCCTTTAAAGGAAATTATTTGTAAATTTCGACAAGTAGAACAATGAATGGAACAGGTAGATTGTTGAAATCATTGTATATATTGCTTCTATATAGTCTAAGAAACAAATATGCAAAGCATCCAAACAGTACAATTCGCCAATTTTTTGTTCTTCAAGTTTAAGTGAACAATGAGCCCCAATGGTTAATCCGTTTTCGGAAATTATTTGTAACTTTCGACAAGTAGAACAATGAATGGAACAGGTAGACGGTTGAAATCTTTGTATATATTGCTTCTATATAGTCTAAGAAACTTATATGCAAAGCATCTAAACAGTAACATTCGCCAATTTTTTTATCTTCAAGTTTAAGTGAACAATGAGCCCCAATGGTTAATCCGTTTTCGGAAATTATTTGTAACTTTCGACAAGTAGAACAATGAATGGAACAGGTAGACGGTTGAAATCTTTGTATATATTGCTTCTATATAGTCTAAGAAACATATATGCAAAGCATCCAAACAGTACCATTCGCCAATTTTTTGTTCTTCAAGTTTAAGTGAACTACGAGCCCCATTGTTAATCCTTTAAAGGAAATTATTTGTAAATTTCGACAAGTAGAACAATGAATGGAACAGGTAGATTGTTGAAATCATTGTATATATTGCTTCTATATAGTCTAAGAAACATATATGCAAAGCATCCAAACAGTATAATTCGCCAATTTTTTGTTCTTCAAGTTTAAGTGAACAATGAGCCCCAATGGTTAATCCGTTTTCGGAAATTATTTGTAACTTTCGACAAGTAGAACAAAGAATGGAACAGGTAGACGGTTGAAATCTTTGTATATATTGCTTCTATATAGTCTAAGAAACTTATATGCAAAGCATCTAAACAGTAACATTCGCCAATTTTTTTATCTTCAAGTTTAAGTGAACAATGAACCCCATTGGTTAATCCGTTATCGGAATTTATTTGTAACTTGCGAGAAGTAGAACAATGAGTGGAACAGGTAGACGGTTGAAATCAATGTATATATTGCTTCTATATAGTCTAAGAAACATATATGCAAAGCATACGAACAGTACCATTCGCCAATTTTTTGTTCTTCAAGTTTAAGTGAACAATGAGCCCCATTGTTAATCCTTTATCGGAAATTATTCGTAACTTTAAACAAGTAGAACAATGAATGGAACAGGTAGACGGTTGAAATCTTTGTATATATTGCTTCTATATAGTCTAAGAAACATATATGCAAAGCATCCAAACAGTTCAATTCGCCAATTTATTGTTCTTCAAGTTTAAGTGAACAACGAGCCCCATTGTTAATCCTTTAAAGGAAATTATTTGTAAATTTCGACAAGTAGAACAATGATTGGAACACGTAGACGGTTGAAATCTTTGTATATATTGCTTCCATATAGTCTAAGAAACATGTACGCAAAGCATCCAAACAGTACCGTTCGCCAATTTTTTGTTCTTCAAGTTTAAGTGAACAATGAGCCACATTGTTAATCCTTTATCGGAAATTATTTGTAACTTTCGACCAGTAGAACAATGAATGGAACAGGTAGACGGTTGAAATCTTTGTATATATTGCTTCTATATAGTCTAAGAAACATATATGCAAAGCATCCAAACAGTACAATTCGCCAATTTTTTTATCTTCAAGTTTAAGTGAACAATGAGCCCCAATGGTTAATCCGTTATCGGAAATTATTTGTAACTTTCGACAAGTAGAACAATGAATGGAACAGGTAGACGGTTGGAATCTTTGTATATATTGCTTCCATATAGTCTAAGAAAAATGTACGCAAAGCATCCAAACAGTACCGTTCGCCAATTTTTTGTTCTTCAAGTTTAAGTGAACTACGAGCCCCATTGTTAATCCTTTAAAGGAAATTATTTGTAAATTTCGACAAGTAGAACAATGAATGGAACTGGTAGACGGTTGAAATCATTGTATATATTGCTTCTATATAGTCTAAGAAACATATATGCAAAGCATCCAAACAGTACAATTCGACAATTTTTTGTTCTTCAAGTTTAAGTGAACAATGAGCCCCATTGTTAATCCTTTAAAGGAAATTATTTGTAACTTTCGACAAGAAGAACAATGAATGGAACAGGTAGACTGTTGAAATCATTGTATATATTGCTTCTATATAGTCTAAGAAACATATATGCAAAGCATCCAAACAGTACAATTAGCCAATTTTTTGTTCTTCAAGTTTAAGTGAACAATGAGCCCCAATGGTTAATCCTTTATCGGAAATTATTTGTAACTTTCGACAAGTAGAACAATGAATGGAACAGGTAGACGGTTGAAATCTTTGTATATATTGCTTCTATATAGTCTAAGAAACATATATGCAAAGCATCCAAACAGTACCATTCGCCAATTATTTGATCTTCAAGTTTAAGTGAACTACGAGCCCCATTGTTAATACTTTAACGGAAATTATTTGTAACTTGCGACAAGTAGAATAATGAATTGAACAGGTAGCCGGTTGAAATCAATGTATATATTGCTTCTATATAGTCTAAGAAACATATATGCAAAGCATCCAAACAGTACCATTCGCCAATTTTTTGTTCTTAAAGTTTAAGTGAACTACGAGCCCCATTGTTAATCCTTTATCGGTAATTATTTGTAACTTTCGACAAGTAGAACAATGAATGGAACAGGTAGACGGTTGAAATCATTGTATATATTGCTTCTATATAGTCTAAGAAACATATATGCAAAGCATCCAAACAGTACAATTCGCCAATTTATTGTTCTTCAAGTTTAAGTGAACAACGAGCCCCATTGTTAATCCTTTAAAGGAAATTATTTGTAAATATCGACAAGTAGAACAATGAATGGAACAGGTAGACGGTTGAAATCATTGTATATATTGCTTCTATATAGTCTAAGAAACATATATGCAAAGCATCCAAACAGTACCATTCGCGAATTTATTGTTCTTCAAGTTTAAGTGAACAACGAGCCCCATTGATAATCATGAAAGGGAAATTATTTCTAAATTTCGACAAGTCGAACAATGATTGGAACAGGTAGACGGGTGAAATCCTTCTATATATTGCTTCCATATAGTCTAAGAAACATATATGCAAAGCATCCAAACAGTACGATTCGCCAATTTTTTGTTCTTCAAGTTTAAGTGAACAACGAGCCCCATTGATAATCATGAAAAGGAAATTATTTGTAACTTTCTACAAGTATAACAATGAATAGAACAGGTAGACGGTTGAAATCTTTCTATATATTGCTTCTATATAGTCTAAGAAACATATATGCAAAGCATCCAAACAGTACAATTCGCCAATTTTTTGTTTCTCAAGTTTAAGTGAACTACGAGCCCCATTGTTAATCCCTTAACGGAAATTAATTGTAATTTTCTACAATTAGAACAATGAATGGATCAGGTAGACGGTTGAAATCATTTTATATATTACATCTATATAGTCTAAGAAACATATATGCAAAGCACCCAAACAGTACCATTCGCCAATTTTTTGTTCTTCAAGTTTAAGTGAACTACGAGCCCCATTGTTAATCCATCAACGGAAATTATGTGTAACTTTCGACAAGTAGAACAATGAATGGAACAGGTAGACGTTTGAAATCATTGTATATATTGCTTCTATATAGTCTAAGAAACATATATGCAAAGCATCCAAACAGTACAATTCGCCAATTTATTGTTCTTCAAGTTTAAGTGAACAACGAGCCCCATTGTTAATACTTTAAAGGAAATTATTTGTAAATTTCGACAAGTAGAACAATGATTGGAACACGTAGACGGTTGAAATCTTTGTATATATTGCTTCCATATAGTCTAAGAAACATATATGCAAAGCATCCAAACAGTACATTTCGCCAATTTTTTGTTCTTCAAGTTTAAGTGAACAACGAGCCCCATTGATAATCATGAAAGGGAAATTATTTGTAACTTTCTTCAAATAGAACAATGAATAGAACAGTTAGACTGTTGAAATCTTTGTATATATTGCTTCTATATAGTCTAAGAAACATATATGCAAAGCATCCAAACAGTACGATTCGCCAATTTTTGTTCTTCAAGTTTAAGTGAACAACGAGCCCCATTGATAATCATGAAAAGGAAATTATTTGTAACTTTCTACAAGTATAACAATGAATAGAACAGGTAGACGGTTGAAATCTTTCTATATATTGCTTCTATATAGTCTAAGAAACATATATGCAAAGCATCCAAACAGTACAATTCGCCAATTTTTTGTTTCTCAAGTTTAAGTGAACTACGAGCCCCATTGTTAATCCCTTAACGGAAATTAATTGTAATTTTCTACAATTAGAACAATGAATGGATCAGGTAGACGGTTGAAATCATTTTATATATTACATCTATATAGTCTAAGAAACATATATGCAAAGCACCCAAACAGTACCATTCGCCAATTTTTTGTTCTTCAAGTTTAAGTGAACTACGAGCCCCATTGTTAATCCATCAACGGAAATTATGTGTAACTTTCGACAAGTAGAACAATGAATGGAACAGGTAGACGTTTGAAATCATTGTATATATTGCTTCTATATAGTCTAAGAAACATATATGCAAAGCATCCAAACAGTACGATTCGCCAATTTTTTGTTCTTCAAGTTTAAGTGAACAACGAGCCCCATTGATAATCATGAAAAGGAAATTATTTGTAACTTTCTACAAGTATAACAATGAATAGAACAGGTAGACGGTTGAAATCTTTCTATATATTGCTTCTATATAGTCTAAGAAACATATATGCAAAGCATCCAAACAGTACAATTCGCCAATTTTTTGTTTCTCAAGTTTAAGTGAACTACGAGCCCCATTGTTAATCCTTTAACGGAAATTAATTGTAATTTTCTACAATTAGAACAATGAATTGATCACGTAGACGGTTGAAATCATTGTATATATTACATCTATATAGTCTAAGAAACATATATGCAAAGCACCCAAACAGTACCATTCGCCAATTTTTGGTTTTTCAAGTTTAAGTGAACTACGAGCCCCATTGTTAATCCATCAACGGAAATTATGTGTAACTTTCAACAAGTAGAACAATGAATGGAACAGGTAGACGTTTGAAATCATTGTATATATTGCTTCTATATAGTCTAAGAAACATATATGCAAAGCATCCAAACAGTACAATTCGCCAATTTATTGTTCTTCAAGTTTAAGTGAACAACGAGCCCCATTGTTAATCCTTTAAAGGAAATTATTTGTAAATTTCGACAAGTAGAACAATGAATCGAACAGGTAGACGGTTGAAATCCTTGTATATATTGCGTCTATATAGTCTAAGAAACATATATGCAAAACATCCAAACAGTACAATTCGCCAATTTATTGTTCTTCAAGTTTAAGTGAACTACGAGCCCCATTGTTAATCCATCAACGGAAATTATGTGTAACTTTCAACAAGTAGAACAATGAATGGAACACGTAGACGGTTGAAATCTTTGTTTATATTGCTTCCATATAGTCTAAGAAACATGTACGCAAAGCATCCAAACAGTACATTTCGCCAATTTTTTGTTCTTCAAGTTTAAGTGAACTACGAGCCCCATTGTTAATCCATCAACGGAAATTATGTGTAACTTTCGACAAGTAGAACAATGAATGGAACAGGTAGACAGTTGAAATCATTGTATATATTGCTTCTATATAGTCTAAGAAACATATATGCAAAGCATCCAAACAGTACCATTCGCGAATTTATTGTTCTTCAAGTTTAAGTGAACAACGAGCCCCATTGATAATCATGAAAGGGAAATTATTTCTAAATTTCGACAAGTAGAACAATGATTGGAACAGGTAGACGGGTGAAATCCTTCTATATATTGCTTCTATATAGTCTAAGAAACATATATGCAAAGCATCCAAACAGTACGATTCGCCAATTTTTTGTTCTTCAAGTTTAAGTGAACAACGAGCCCCATTGATAATCATGAAAAGGAAATTATTTGTAACTTTCTACAAGTATAACAATGAATAGAACAGGTAGACGGTTGAAATCTTTCTATATATTGCTTCTATATAGTCTAAGAAACATATATGCAAAGCATCCAAACAGTACAATTCGCCAATTTTTTGTTTCTCAAGTTTAAGTGAACTACGAGCCCCATTGTTAATCCTTTAACGGAAATTAATTGTAACTTTCTACAATTAGAACAATGAATGGATCAGGTAGACGGTTGAAATCATTGTATATATTACATCTATATAGTCTAAGAAACATATATGCAAAGCACCCAAACAGTACCATTCGCCAATTTTTTGTTCTTCAAGTTTAAGTGAACTACGAGCCCCATTGTTAATCCATCAACGGAAATTATGTGTAACTTTCGATAAGTAGAACAATGAATGGAACAGGTAGACGTTTGAAATCATTGTATATATTGCTTCTATATAGTCTAAGAAACATATATGCAAAGCATCCAAACAGTACAATTCGCCAATTTATTGTTCTTCAAGTTTAAGTGAACAACGAGCCCCATTGTTAATCCTTTAAAGGAAATTATTTGTAAATTTCGACAAGTAGAACAATGATTGGAACACGTAGACGGTTGAAATCTTTGTATATATTGCTTCCATATAGTCTAAGAAACATGTACGCAAAGCATCCAAACAGTACCGTTCGCCAATTTTTTGTTCTTCAAGTTTAAGTGAACAATGAGCCCCATTGTTAATCCTTTATCGGAAATTATTTGTAACTTTCGACCAGTAGAACAATGAATGGAACAGGTAGACGGTTGAAATCTTTGTATATATTGCTTCTATATAGTCTAAGAAACATATATGCAAAGCATCCAAACAGTACCATTCGCCAATTTTTTGTTCTTCAAGTTTAAGTGAACGATGAGCCCCAATGATTAATCCTTTATCGGAAATTATTTGTAATTTTCGACAAGTAGAACAATGAATGGAACATGTAAACGGTTGAAATCTTTGGATATATTGCTTCCATATAGTCTAAGAAACATGTACGCAAAGCATCCAAACAGTACCGTTCGCCAATTTTTTGTTCTTCAAGTTTAAGTGAACAATGAGCCCCATTGTTAATCCTTTATCGGAAATTATTTGTAACTTTCGACCAGTAGAACAATGAATGGAACAGGTAGACGGTTGAAATCTTTGTATATATTGCTTCTATATAGTCTAAGAAACATATATGCAAAGCATCCAAACAGTACCATTCGCCAATTATTTCATCTTCATGTTTAACTGAACTACGAGCCCCATTGTTAATACTTTAACGGAAATTAATTGTAATTTTCTACAATTAGAACAATGAATGGATCAGGTAGACGGTTGAAATCATTGTATATATTACATCTATATAGTCTAAGAAACATATATGCAAAGCACCCAAACAGTACCATTCGCCAATTTTTTGTTCTTCAAGTTTAAGTGAACTACGAGCCCCATTGTTAATCCATCAACGGAAATTATGTGTAACTTTCGACAAGTAGAACAATGAATGGAACAGGTAGACGTTTGAAATCATTGTATATATTGCTTCTATATGGTCTAAGAAACATATATGCAAAGCATCCAAACAGTACAATTCGCCAATTTATTGTTCTTCAAGTTTAAGTGAACAACGAGCCCCATTGTTAATCCTTTAAAGGAAATTATTTGTAAATTTCGACAAGTAGAACAATGATTGGAACACGTAGACGGTTGAAATCTTTGTATATATTGCTTCCATATAGTCTAAGAAACATGTACGCAAAGCATCCAAACAGTACCGTTCGCCAATTTTTTGTTCTTCAAGTTTAAGTGAACAATGAGCCCCATTGTTAATCCTTTATCGGAAATTATTTGTAACTTTCGACCAGTAGAACAATGAATGGAACAGGTAGACGGTTGAAATCTTTGTATATATTGCTTCTATATAGTCTAAGAAACATATATGCAAAGCATCCAAACAGTACCATTCGCCAATTTTTTGTTCTTCAAGTTTAAGTGAACGATGAGCCCCAAT
The DNA here is from genome assembly GCA_963989415.1 of Cerceris ruficornis. Lineage (NCBI taxonomy): Eukaryota > Metazoa > Arthropoda > Insecta > Hymenoptera > Crabronidae > Cerceris > Cerceris ruficornis. The sequence goes on along the minus strand of CAXDIW010000229.1, from coordinate 3,133,745 downwards.
GATTAATCCTTTATCGGAAATTATTTGTAATTTTCGACAAGTAGAACAATGAATGGAACATGTAAACGGTTGAAATCTTTGGATATATTGCTTCCATATAGTCTAAGAAACATGTACGCAAAGCATCCAAACAGTACCGTTCGCCAATTTCTTGTTCTTCAAGTTTAAGTGAACAATGAGCCCCATTGTTAATCCTTTATCGGAAATTATTTGTAACTTTCGACCAGTAGAACAATGAATGGAACAGGTAGACGGTTGAAATCTTTGTATATATTGCTTCTATATAGTCTAAGAAACATATATGCAAAGCATCCAAACAGTACCATTCGCCAATTATTTCATCTTCATGTTTAACTGAACTACGAGCCCCATTGTTAATACTTTAACGGAAATTATTTGTAACTTCCGACAAGTAGAACAATGAATGGAACTGGTAGACGGTTGAAATCATTGTATATATTGCTTCTATATAGTCTAAGAAACATATATGCAAAGCATCCAAACAGTACCAGTCGCCAATTTCTTATTCTTCAAGTTTAAGTGAACAACGAGCCCCATTGTTAATCCTTTAAAGGAAACTATTTGTAACTTTCGACAAGTAGAACAAGGAATGGAACAGATAGACGGGTGAAATCTTTCTATATATTGCTTCTATATAGTCTAAGAAACATATATGCAAAGCATCCAAACAGTACAATTCGCCAATTTTTTGATCTTCAAGTTTAAGTGAACAGCGAGCTCCATTGATAATCATGAAATGGAAATTATTTGTAACTTTCTACAAGTAGAACAATGAATAGTACAGGTAGACGGGTGAAGTCTTTATATATATTGCTTCTATATAGTCTAAGAAACATATATGCAAAGCATCCAAACAGTACAATTCGCCAATTTTTTGTTCTTCAAGTTTAAGTGAACAACGAGCCCCATTGTTAATCCTTTATCGGTAATTATTTGTAACTTTCGACAAGTAGAACAATGAATGGAACAGGTAGACGGTTGAAATCCTTGTATATATTGCGTCTATATAATCTACGAAATATATATGCAAAGCATCCAAACAGTACCATTCGCCAATTTTTTGTTCTTCAAGTTTAAGTGAACTACGAGCCCCATTGTTAATCCTTTAAAGGAAATTATTTGTAATTTTCGGCAAGTAGAACAATGAATGGAACAGGTAGACTGTTGAAATCATTGTATATATTACTTCTATATAGTCTAAGAAACATATATGCAAAGCGTCCAAACAATACAATTCGCCAATTATTTGATCTTCAAGTTTAAGTGAACTACGAGCCCCATTGTTAATACTTTAACGGAAATTATTTGTAACTTGCGACAAGTAGAATAATGAATTGAACAGGTAGCCGGTTGAAATCAATGTATATATTGCTTCTATATAGTCTAAGAAACATATATGCAAAGCATCCAAACAGTACCATTCGCCAATTTTTTGTTCTTAAAGTTTAAGTGAACTACGAGCCCCATTGTTAATCCTTTAACGGAAATTAATTGTAATTTTCTACAATTAGAACAATGAATGGAACAGGTAGACGGTTGAAATCATTGTATATATTACATCTATATAGTCTAATAAACATATATGCAAAGCACCCAAACAGTACCATTCGCCAATTTTTTGTTCATCAAGTTTAAGTGAACTACGAGCCCCATTGTTAATCCACCAACGGAAATTATATGTAACTTTCGACAAGTAGAACCATGAATGGAACAGGTAGACGGTTGAAATCTTTGTATAAATTGCTTCTATATAGTCTAAGAAACATATATGCAAAGCATCCAAACAGTACCATTCGCGAATTTATTGTTCTTCAAGTTTAAGTGAACAACGAGCCCCATTGTTAATCCTTTATCGGTAATTATTTGTAACTTTCGACAAGTAGAACAATGAATGGAACAGGTAGACGGTTGAAATCTTTGTATATATTGCTTCTATATAGTCTGAGAAACATATATGCAAAGCATCCAAACAGTACCATTCGCCAATTTATTGTTCTTCAAGTTTAAGTGAACAACGAGCCCCATTGTTAATCCTTTAAAGGAAATTATTTGTAAATTTCGACAAGTAGAACAATGATTGGAACACGTAGACGGTTGAAATCTTTGTATATATTGCATCCATCTAGTGTAAGAAACAAATATGCAAAGCATCCAAAAAGTACAATTTCGCCAATTTATTGTTCTTCAAGTTTAAGTGAACAACGAGCCCCATTGTTAATCCTTTAAAGGAAATTATTTGTAAATTTCGAAAAGTAGAACAATTATTGGAACATGTAGACGGTTGAAATCTTTGTATATATTGCTTCCGTATAGTCTAAGAAACATATATGCAAAGCATCCAAACAGTACCATTCGCCAATTTTTTGTTCTTCAAGGTTAAGTGAACAATGAGCCCGATTGTTAATACTTTATCCGAAAGTATTTGTAAATTTCGACAAGTAGAACAATGATTGGAACACGTGGACGGTTGAAATCTTTGTATATATTGCTTCCATATAGTCTAAGAAACATATATGCAAAGCATCCAAACAGTACAATTCGCCAATTTTTTGTTCTTCAAGTTTAAGTGAACAATGAGTCCCAATGGTTAATCCTTTATCGGAAATTATTTGTAACTTTCGACAAGTAGAACAATGAATGGAACACGTAGACGGTTGAAATCTTTGCATATATTGCTTCCATATAGTCTAAGAAACATGTACGCAAAGCATCCAAACAGTACCATTCGCCAATTTTTTGTTCTTCAAGGTTAAGTGAACTACGAGCCCCATTGTTAATACTTTATCGGTAATTATTTGTAACTTTCGACAAGTAGAACAATGAATGGAACAGGTAGACGGTTGAAATCCTTGTATATATTGCTTCCATATAGTCTAAGAAACATATATGCAAAGCGTCCAAACAGTACAATTCGCCAATTATTTGATCTTCAAGTTTAAGTGAACTACGAGCCCCATTGTTAATACTTTAACGGAAATTATTTGTAACTTGCGACAAGTAGAATAATGAATTGAACAGGTAGCCGGTTGAAATCAATGTATATATTGCTTCTAAATAGTCTAAGAAACATATATGCAAAGCATCCAAACAGTACCATTCGCCAATTTTTTGTTCTTAAAGTTTAAGTGAACTACGAGCCCCATTGTTAATCCTTTAACGGAAATTAATTGTAATTTTCTACAATTAGAACAATGAATGGAACAGGTAGACGGTTGAAAACTTTGTATATATTGCTTCTATATAGTCTAAGAAACATGTACGCAAAGCATCCAAACAGTACCATTCGCCAATTTTTTGTTCCTCAAGTTTAAGTGAACAATGAGCCCCATTGTTGATCCTTTATCGGAAATTATTTGTAACTTTCGACAAGTAGAACAATGAATGGAACAGGTAGACGGTTGAAATCTTTGTATATGTTGCTTCTATATATTCTAAGAAACATATATGCAAAGCATCCAAACAGTACATTTCGCCAATTTTTTGTTCTTCAAGTTTAAGTGAACAACGAGCCCCATTGATAATCATGAAAAGGAAATTATTTGTAACTTTCTACAAGTAGAACAATGAATAGAACAGGTAGACGGTTGAAATCTTTCTATATATTACTTCTATATAGTCTAAGAAACATATATGCATAGCATCCAAACAGTACAATTCGCCAATTTTTTGTTCCTCAAGTTTAAGTAAACTACGATCCCCATTGTTAATCCTTTATCGGAAATTATTTGTAACTTTCGACAAGTAGAACAATGAATGGAACAGGTAGACGGTTGAAAACTTTGTATATATTGCTTCTATATAGTCTAAGAAACATGTACGCAAAGCATCCAAACAGTACCATTCGCCAATTTTTTGTTCCTCAAGTTTAAGTGAACAATGAGCCCCATTGTTGATCCTTTATCGGAAATTATTTGTAACTTTCGACAAGTAGAACAATGAATGGAACAGGTAGACGGTTAAAATCTTTGTATATGTTGCTTCTATATAGTCTGAGAAACATATGTGCAAATTATCCAAACAGTACAATTCGCCAATTTTTTGTTCTTCAAGTTTAAGTGAACTACGAGCCCCATTGTTAATCCTTTAAAGGAAATTATTTGTAAATTTCGGCAAGTAGAACAATGAATGGAATAGGTAGACGGTTGAAAACTTTGTATATATTGCTTCTATATAGTCTAAGAAACATGTACGCAAAGCAGCCAAACAGTACCATTCGCCAATTTTTTGTTCCTCAAGTTTAAGTGAACAATGAGCCCCATTGTTGATCCTTTATCGGAAATTATTTGTAACTTTCGACAAGTAGAACAATGAATGGAACAGGTAGACGGTTGAAATCTTTGTATATGTTGCTTCTATATATTCTAAGAAACATATATGCAAAGCATCCAAACAGTACATTTCGCCAATTTTTTGTTCTTCAAGTTTAAGTGAACAAAGAGCCCCATTGATAATCATGAAAAGGAAATTATTTGTAACTTTCTACAAGTAGAACAATGAATAGAACAGGTAAACGGTTGAAATCTTTCTATATATTACTTCTATATAGTCTAAGAAACATATATGCATAGCATCCAAACAGTACAATTCGCCAATTTTTTGTTCCTGAAGTTTAAGTAAACTACGATCCCCATTGTTAATCCTTTATCGGAAATTATTTGTAACTTTCGACAAGTAGAACAATGAATGGAACAGGTAGACGGTGGAAAACTTTGTATATATTGCTTCTATATAGTCTAAGAAACATGTACGCAAAGCATCCAAACAGTACCATTCGCCAATTTTTTGTTCCTCAAGTTTAAGTGAACAATGAGCCCCATTGTTGATCCTTTAACGGAAATTAATTGTAATTTTCTACAATTAGAACAATGAATGGAACAGGTAGACGGTTGAAAACTTTGTATATATTGCTTCTATATAGTCTAAGAAACATGTACGCAAAGCATCCAAACAGTACCATTCGCCAATTTTTTGTTCCTCAAGTTTAAGTGAACAATGAGCCCCATTGTTGATCCTTTATCGGAAATTATTTGTAACTTCCGACAAGTAGAACAATGAATGGAACAGGTAGACGGTTGAAATCTTTGTATATGTTGCTTCTATATATTCTAAGAAACATATATGCAAAGCATCCAAACAGTACATTTCGCCAATTTTTTGTTCTTCAAGTTTAAGTGAACAACGAGCCCCATTGATAATCATGAAAAGGAAATTATTTGTAACTTTCTACAAGTAGAACAATGAATAGAACAGGTAGACGGTTGAAATCTTTCTATATATTACTTCTATATAGTCTAAGAAACATATATGCATAGCATCCAAACAGTACAATTCGCCAATTTTTTGTTCCTCAAGTTTAAGTAAACTACGATCCCCATTGTTAATCCTTTATCGGAAATTATTTGTAACTTTCGACAAGTAGAACAATGAATGGAACAGGTAGACGGTTGAAAACTTTGTATATATTGCTTCTATATAGTCTAAGAAACATGTACGCAAAGCATCCAAACAGTACCATTCGCCAATTTTTTGTTCCTCAAGTTTAAGTGAACAATGAGCCCCATTGTTGATCCTTTATCGGAAATTATTTGTAACTTTCGACAAGTAGAACAATGAATGGAACAGGTAGACGGTTAAAATCTTTGTATATGTTGCTTCTATATAGTCTGAGAAACATATGTGCAAATTATCCAAACAGTACAATTCGCCAATTTTTTGTTCTTCAAGTTTAAGTGAACTACGAGCCCCATTGTTAATCCTTTAAAGGAAATTATTTGTAAATTTCGGCAAGTAGAACAATGAATGGAATAGGTAGACTGTTGAAATTATTGTATATATTACTTCTATATAGTCTAAGAAACATATATGCAAAGCATCCAAACAGTACAATTCGCCAATTTTTTGATCTTCAAGTTTAAGTGAACAGCGAGCTCCATTGATAATCATGAAATGGAAATTATTTGTAACTTTCTACAAGTAGAACAATGAATGGAACAGGTAGACGGTTGAAATCAATGTATATATTGCTTCTATATAGTCTAAGAAACATATGTGCAAATTATCCAAACAGTACAATTCGCCAATTTTTTGTTCTTCAAGTTTAAGTGAACAACGAGCCCCATTGATAATCATGAAAAGGAAATTATTTGCAACTTTCTACAAGTATAACATTGAATAGAACAGGTAGACGGTTGAAATCTTTCTATATATTACTTCTATATAGTCTAAGAAACATATATGCAAAGCATCCAAACAGTACAATTCGCCAATTTTTTGTTTCTCAAGTTTAAGTGAACTACGAGCCCCATTGTTAATCCTTTAACGGAAATTAATTGTAATTTTCTACAATTAGAACAATGAATGGATCAGGTAGACGGTTGAAATCATTGTATATATTACATCTATATAGTCTAAGAAACATATATGCAAAGCACCCAAACAGTACCATTCGCCAATTTTTTGTTCTTCAAGTTTAAGTGAACTACGAGCCCCATTGTTAATCCATCAACGGAAATTATGTGTAACTTTCGACAAGTAGAACAATGAATGGAACAGGTAGACGTTTGAAATCATTGTATATATTGCTTCTATATAGTCTAAGAAACATATATGCAAAGCATCCAAACAGTACCATTCGCCAATTTTTTGTTCTTCAAGGTTAAGTGAAAATTGAGCCCCATTGTTAATCCTTTATCGGAAATTATTTGTAACTTTCGACAAGTAGAACAATGAATGGAACAGGTAGACGGTTGAAAACTTTGTATATATTGCTTCTATATAGTCTAAGAAACATGTACGCAAAGCATCCAAACAGTACCATTCGCCAATTTTTTGTTCCTCAAGTTTAAGTGAACAATGAGCCCCATTGTTGATCCTTTATCGGAAATTATTTGTAACTTTCGACAAGTAGAACAATGAATGGAACAGGTAGACGGTTGAAATCTTTGTATATGTTGCTTCTATATATTCTAAGAAACATATATGCAAAGCATCCAAACAGTACATTTCGCCAATTTTTTGTTCTTCAAGTTTAAGTGAACAAAGAGCCCCATTGATAATCATGAAAAGGAAATTATTTGTAACTTTCTACAAGTAGAACAATGAATAGAACAGGTAAACGGTTGAAATCTTTCTATATATTACTTCTATATAGTCTAAGAAACATATATGCATAGCATCCAAACAGTACAATTCGCCAATTTTTTGTTCCTGAAGTTTAAGTAAACTACGATCCCCATTGTTAATCCTTTATCGGAAATTATTTGTAACTTTCGACAAGTAGAACAATGAATGGAACAGGTAGACGGTGGAAAACTTTGTATATATTGCTTCTATATAGTCTAAGAAACATGTACGCAAAGCATCCAAACAGTACCATTCGCCAATTTTTTGTTCCTCAAGTTTAAGTGAACAATGAGCCCCATTGTTGATCCTTTATCGGAAATTATTTGTAACTTTCGACAAGTAGAACAATGAATGGAACAGGTAGACGGTTGAAATCAATGTATATATTGCTTCTATATAGTCTAAGAAACATATATGCAAAGCATCCAAACAGTACCATTCGCCAATTTTTTGTTCTTCAAGTTTAAGTGAACTACGAGCCCCATTGTTAATCCTTTAAAGGAAATTATTTGTAAATTTCGGCAAGTAGAACAATGAATGGAACACGTAGACGGTTGAAATCTTTGTATATATTGCTTCCATATAGTCTAAGAAACATGTACGCAAAGCATCCAAACAGTACCATTCGCCAATTTTTTGTTCTTCAAGTTTAAGTGAACTACGAGCCCCATTGTTAATCGTTTAACGGAAATTAATTGTAACTTTCTACAAGTAGAACAATGATTGGAACACGCAGACTGTTGAAATCTTTGTATATATTGCTTCCATATAGTCTAAGAAACATATATGCAAAGCATCCAAACAGTACCATTCGCCAATTTATTGTTCTTCAAGTTTAAGTGAACAACGAGCCCCATCGTTAATCCTTTAAAGGAAATTATTTGTAAATTTCGACAAGTAGAACAATGAATGGAACAGGTAGACGGTTGAAATCATTGTATATATTGCTTCTATATAGTCTTAGAAACATATATGCGAAGCATCCAAACAGTACCATTCGCCAATTTTTTGTTCTTCAAGTTTAAGTGAACAACGAGCCCCATTGTTAATCCTTTAAAGGAAATTATTTGTAAATTTCGACAAGCAGAACAATGATTGGAACACGTAGACGGTTGAAATATTATTATATATTGCTTCCATATAGTCTAAGAAACATATATGCAAAGCATCCAAACAGTACCATTCGCCAATTTATTGTTCTTCAAGTTTAAGTGAACAACGAGCCCCATTGTTAATCCTTTAAAGGAAATTATTTGTAAATTTCGACAAGTAGAACAATGATTGGAACACGTAGACGGTTGAAATCTTTGTATATATTGCTTCCGTATAGTCTAAGAAACATATATGCAAAGCATCCAAACAGTACCATACGCCAATTTCTTGTTCTTCAAGGTTAAGTGAACAATGAGCCCGATTGTTAATCCTTTATCGGAAATTATTTGTAAAATTCGACAAGTAGAACAATGATTGGAACACGTGGACGGTTGAAATCTTAGTATATATTGCTTCCATATAGTCTAAGAAACATATATGCAAAGCATCCAAACAGTACAATTCGCCAATTTTTTGTTCTTCAAGTTTAAGTGAACAATGAGCCCCAATGGTTAATCCTTTATCGGAAATTATTTGTAATTTTCGACAAGTAGAACAATGAATGGAACATGTAAACGGTTGAAATCTTTGGATATATTGCTTCTATATAACCTAAGAAACATATATGCAAAGCATCCAAACAGTACCATTCGCCAATTTTTTGTTCTTCAAGGTTAAGTGAACAATGAGCCACATTGTTAATCCTTTATCGGAAATTATTTGTAATTTTCGACAAGTAGAACAATGAATGGAACAGGTAGACGGTTGAAATCTTAGTATATATTGCTTCCATATAGTCTAAGAAACATATATGCAAAGCATCCAAACAGTACAAATCGCCAATTTTTGGTTTTTCAAGTTTAATTGAACTACGAGCCCCATTGTTAATCCTTTAAAGGAAATTATTTGTAAATTTCGACAAGTAGAACAGTGAATGGATCATGTAGACGGTTGAAATCATTGTATATATTGCTTCTATATAGTCTACGAAACATATATGCAAAGCATCCAAACAGTACAATTCGCCAATTTTTTTGTTCTTCAAGTTTAAGTGAACTACGAGCCCCATTGTTAATCCTTTATCGGAAATTATTTGTAATTTTCGACAAGTAGAACAATGAATGGAACAGGTAGACGGTTGAAATCTTTGTATATATTGCTTCTATATAGTCTGAGAAACATATATGCAAAGCATCCAAACAGTACCATTCGCCAATTTATTGTTCTTCAAGTTTAAGTGAACAACGAGCCCCATTGTTAATCCTTTAAAGGAAATTATTTGTAAATTTCGACAAGTAGAACAATGATTGGAACACGTAGACGGTTGAAATCTTTGTATATATTGCTTCCGTATAGTCTAAGAAACATATATGCAAAGCATCCAAACAGTACCATTCGCCAATTTTTTGTTCTTCAAGGTTAAGTGAACAATGAGGGCGATTGTTAATACTTTATCGGAAATTATTTGTAAATTTCGACAAGTAGAACAATGATTGGAACACGTGGACGGTTGAAATATTTGTATATATTGCTTCCATATAGTCTAAGAAACATATATGCAAAGCATCCAAACAGTACAATTTTCCAATTTTTTGTTCTTCAAGTTTAAGTGAACAATGAGCCCCAATGGTTAATCCTTTATCGGAAATTATTTGCAACTTTCGACAAGTAGAACAATGAATGGAACAGGTAGACGGTTGAAATCAATGTATATATTGCTTCTATATAGTCTAAGAAATATATATGCAAAGCATCCAAAGAGTACCATTCGCCAATTTTTTGTTCTTCAAGTTTAAGTGAACAACGAGCCCCATCGTTAATCCTTTAAAGGAAATTATTTGTAAATTTCGACAAGTAGAACAATGAATGGAACAGTTAGACGGTTGAAATCATTGTATATATTGCTTCTATATAGTCTTAGAAACATATATGCAAAGCATCCAAACAGTACCATTCGCCAATTTTTTGTTCTTCAAGTTTAAGTGAACAATGAGCCCCATTGTTAATCCTTTAACGGAAATTAATTGTAACTTTCTACAAGTAGAACAATGATTGGGACACGTAGACGGTTGAAATCTTTGTAAATATTGCTTCTATATAATCTAAGAAACATATATGCAAAGCATCCAAACAGAACCATTCGCGAATTTTTTGTTCTTAAAGGTTAAGTGAACAATGAGCCCCATTGTTAATCCTTTATCGGAAATTATTTGTAACTTTCGACAAGTAGAACAATGAATGGAACAGGTAGACGGTTGAAAACTTTGTATATATTGCTTCTATATAGTCTAAGAAACATGTACGCAAAGCATCCAAACAGTACCATTCGCCAATTTTTTGTTCCTCAAGTTTAAGTGAACAATGAGCCCCATTATTAATCCTTTATCGGAAATTATTTGTAACTTTCGACAACTAGAACAATGAATGGAACAGGTAGACGGTTGAAATCTTTGTAAATATTGCTTCTATATAGTCTAAGAAACATATATGCAAAGCATCCAAACAGTACCATTCGCCAATTTTTTGTTCTTCAAGTTTAAGTGAACAACGAGCCCCATTGATAATCATGAAAGGGAAATTATTTCTAAATTTCGACAAGTAGAACAATGATTGGAACAGGTAGACGGGTGAAATCCTTCTATATATTGCTTCTATATAGTCTAAGAAACATATATGCAAAGCATCCAAACAGTACAATTCGCCAATTTTTTTGCTCTTCAAGTTTAAGTGAACTACGAGCCCCATTGTTAATACTTTATCGGAAATTATTTGTAATTTTCGACAAATAGAACAATGAATGGAACAGGTAGACGGTTGAAATCTTTGTATATATTGCTTCTATATAGTCTAAGAAACATATATGCAAAGCATCCAAACAGTACCATTCGCCAATTTTTTGTTCTTCAAGGTTAAGTGAAAAATGAGCCCCATTGTTAATCCTTTATCGGAAATTATTTGTAACTTTCGACAAGTAGAACAATGAATGGAACAGGTAGACGGTTGAAAACTTTGTATATATTGCTTCTATATAGTCTAAGAAACATGTACACAAAGCATCCAAACAGTACCATTCGCCAATTTTTTGTTCCTCAAGTTTAAGTGAACAATGAGCCCCATTGTTAATCCTTTATCGGAAATTATTTGTAACTTTCGACAAGTAGAACAATGAATGGAACAGGTAGACGGGTGAAATCCTTCTATATATTGCTTCTATATAGTCTAAGAAACATATATGCAAAGCATCCAAACAGTACAATTCGCCAATTTTTTTGTTCTTCAAGTTTAAGTGAACTACGAGCCCCATTGTTAATCCTTTATCGGAAATTATTTGTAATTTTCGACAAATAGAACAATGAATGGAACAGGTAGACGGTTGAAATCTTTGTATATATTGCTTCTATATAGTCTAAGAAACATATATGCAAAGCATCCAAACAGTACCATTCGCCAATTATTTGATCTTCAAGTTTAAGTGAACTACGAGCCCCATTGTTAATACTTTAACGGAAATTATTTGTAACTTGCGACAAGTAGAGCAATGAATGGAACAGGTAGACGGTTGAAATCAATGTATATATTGCTTCTATGTAGTCTAAGAAATATATATGCAAAGCATCCAAAGAGTACCATTCGCCAATTTTTTGTTCTTCAAGTTTAAGTGAACAACGAGCCCCATCGTTAATCCTTTAAAGGAAATTATTTGTAAATTTCGACAAGTAGAACAATGAATGGAACAGGTAGACGGTTGAAATCACTGTATATATTGCTTCTATATAGTCTTAGAAACATATATGCAAAGCAACCAAACAGTACCATTCGCCAATTTTTTGTTCCTCAAGTTTAAGTGAACAATGAGCCCCATTGTTAATCCTTTATCGGAAATTATTTGTAACTTTCGACAAGTAGAACAATGAATGGAACAGGTAGACGGGTGAAATCCTTCTATATATTGCTTCTATATAGTCTAAGAAACATATATGCAAAGCATCCAAACAGTACCATTCGCCAATTTTTTGTTCTTCAAGTTTAAGTGAACAATGAGCCCGATTGTTAATCCTTTAACGGAAATTAATTGTAACTTTCTACAAGTAGAACAATGATTGGGACACGTAGACGGTTGAAATCTTTGTTTATATTGCTTCTATATAATCTAAGAAACATATATGCAAAGCATCCAAACAGAACCATTCGCGAATTTTTTGTTCTTCAAGGTTAAGTGAAAATTGAGCCCCATTGTTAATCCTTTATCGGAAATTATTTGTAACTTTCGACAAGTAGAACAATGAATGGAACATGTAGACGGTTGAAAACTTTGTATATATTGCTTCTATATAGTCTAAGAAACATGTACGCAAAGCATCCAAACAGTACCATTCGCCAATTTTTTGTTCCTCAAGTTTAAGTGAACAATGAGCCCCATTGTTGATCCTTTATCGGAAATTATTTGTAACTTTCGACAAGTAGAACAATGAATGGAACAGGTAGACGGTTGAAATCTTTGTATATGTTGCTTCTATATATTCTAAGAAACATATATGCAAAGCATCCAAACAGTACATTTCGCCAATTTTTTGTTCTTCAAGTTTAAGTGAACAACGAGCCCCATTGATAATCATGGAAGGGAAATTATTTGTAACTTTCTTCAAATAGAACAATGAATAGAACAGTTAGACTGTTGAAATCTTTGTATATATTGCTTCTATATAGTCTAAGAAACATATATGCAAAGCATCCAAACAGTACGATTCGCCAATTTTTTGTTCTTCAAGTTTAAGTGAACAACGAGCCCCATTGTTAATCATGAAAAGGAAATTATTTGTAACTTTCTACAAGTAGAACAATGATTGGAACACGTGGACGGTTGAAATCTTTGTATATATTGCTTCCATATAGTCTAAGAAACATATATGCAAAGCATCCAAACAGTACAATTCGCCATTTTTTTGTTCTTCAAGTTTAAGTGAACAATGAGCCCCAATGGTTAATCCTTTATCGGAAATTATTTGTAACTTTCGACAAGTAGAACAATGAATGGAACAGGTAGACGGTTGAAATCTTTGTATATATTGCTTCTATATAGTCTAAGAAACATATATGCAAAGCATCCAAACAGCACAATTCGCCAATTTTTGGTTTTTCAAGTTTAATTGAACTACGAGCCCCATTGTTAATCCTTTAAAGGAAATTATTTGTAAATTTCGACAAGTAGAACAATGAATGGATCATGTAGACGGTTGAAATCATTGTATATATTGCTTCTATATAGTCTACGAAACATATATGCAAATCATCCAAACAGTACAATTCGCCAATTTTTTTGTTCTTCAAGTTTAAGTGAACTACGAGCCCCATTGTTAATCCTTTATCGGAAATTATTTGTAATTTTCGACAAGTAGAACAATGATTGGAACACGTAGACGGTTGAAATCTTTGTATATATTGCTTCCGTATAGTCTAAGAAACATATATGCAAAGCATCCAAACAGTACCATTCGCCAATTTTTTGTTCTTCATGGTTAAGTGAACAATGAGGGCGATTGTTAATACTTTATCGGAAATTATTTGTAAATTTCGACAAGTAGAACAATGATTGGAACACGTGGACGGTTCAAATATTTGTATATATTGCTTCCATATAGTCTAAGAAACATATATGCAAAGCATCCAAACAGTACAATTTTCCAATTTTTTGTTCTTCAAGTTTAAGTGAACTACGAGCCCCATTGTTAATCCTTTAAAGGAAATTATTTGTAAATTTCGGCAAGTAGAACAATGAATGGAATAGGTAGACGGGTGAAATCTTTGTATATATTGCTTCTATATAGTCTAAGAAACATATATGCAAAGCATCCAAACAGTACAAATCGCCAATTTTTGGTTTTTCAAGTTTAATTGAACTACGAGCCCCATTGTTAATCCTTTAAAGGAAATTATTTGTAAATTTCGACAAGTAGAACAATGAATGGAACAGGTAGACGGTTGAAATCTTTGTATATATTGCTTCTATATAGTCTGAGAAACATATATGCAAAGCATCCAAACAGTACCATTCGCCAATTTATTGTTCTTCAAGTTTAAGTGAACAACGAGCCCCATTGTTAATCCTTTAAAGGAAATTATTTGTAAATTTCGACAAGTAGAACAATGATTGGAACACGTAGACGGTTGAAATCTTTGTATATATTGCTTCCGTATAGTCTAAGAAACATATATGCAAAGCATCCAAACAGTACCATTCGCCAATTTTTTGTTCTTCATGGTTAAGTGAACAATGAGGGCGATTGTTAATACTTTATCGGAAATTATTTGTAAATTTCGACAAGTAGAACAATGATTGGAACACGTGGACGGTTGAAATATTTGTATATATTGCTTCCATATAGTCTAAGAAACATATATGCAAAGCATCCAAACAGTACAATTCGCCAATTTTTTGTTCTTCAAGTTTAAGTGAACAATGAGCCCCAATGGTTAATCCTTTATCGGAAATTATTTGTAACTTTCGACAAGTAGAACAATGAATGGAACAGTTAGACGGTTGAAATCTTTGCATATATTGCTTCCATATAGTCTAAGAAACATGTACGCAAAGCATCCAAACAGTACCATTCGCCAATTTTTTGTTCTTCAAGGTTAAGTGAACAATGAGCCACATTGTTAATCCTTTATCGGAAACTATTTGTAACTTTCTACAAGTAGAACTATAATTGGAACACGTAGAAGGTTGAAATCTTTGTATATATTGCTTCAATATAGACTAAGAAACATATATGCAAAGCATCCAAACAGTACCATTCGCCAATTTTTTGTTCTTCAAGGTTAAGTGAACAATGAGCCACATTGTTAATCCTTTATCGGAAACTATTTGTAACTTTCTACAAGTAGAACAATAATTGGAACACGTAGACGGTTGAAATTTTTGTATATATTGCTTCTATATAGACTAAGAAACATATATGCAAAGCATCCAAACAGTACCATTCGCCAATTTTTTGTTCTTCAAGTTTAAGTGAACAACGAGCCCCATTGATAATCATGAAACTGAAATTATTTGTAACTTTCGACATGTAGATCAATGAATGGAACAGGTAGACGGTTGAAATCATTATATATATTGCTTCTATATAGTCTAAGAAACATATATGCATAGCATCCACACAGTACAATTCGCCAATTTATTGTTCTTCAAGTTTAAGTGAACAACGAGCCCCATTGTTAATCCTTTAAAGGAAATTATTTGTAAATTTCGACACGCAGAACAATGATTGGAACACGTAGACGGTTGAAATATTATTATATATAGCTTCCATATAGTCTAAGAAACATATATGCAAAGCATCCAAACAGTACCATTCGCCAATTTTTTGTTCTTCAAGTTTAACTAAACTACGATCCCCATTGTTAATCCCTTAACGGAAATTATTTGTAACTTTCGACAAGTAGAACAATGAATGGAACAGGTAGACGGTTGAAATCAATGTATATATTGCTTCTATATAGTCTAAGAAACATATATGCAAAGCATCCAAACAGTACCATTCGCCAATTTTTTGTTCTTCAAGTTTAAGTGAACTACGAGCCCCATTGTTAATCGTTTAAAGGAAATTATTTGTAAATTTCGACAAGTAGAACAATGATTGGAACACGTAGACGGTTGAAATCTTTGTATATATTGCTTCCGTATAGTCTAAGAAACATATATGCAAAGCATCCAAACAGTACCATTCGCCAATTTTTTGTTCTTCATGGTTAAGTGAACAATGAGGGCGATTGTTAATACTTTATCGGAAATTATTTGTAAATTTCGACAAGTAGAACAATGATTGGAACACGTGGACGGTTGAAATATTTGTATATATTGCTTCCATATAGTCTAAGAAACATATATGCAAAGCATCCAAACAGTACAATTTTCCAATTTTTTGTTCTTCAAGTTTAAGTGAACTACGAGCCCCATTGTTAATCCTTTAAAGGAAATTATTTGTAAATTTCGGCAAGTAGAACAATGAATGGAATAGGTAGACGGGTGAAATCTTTGTATATATTGCTTCTATATAGTCTAAGAAACATATATGCAAAGCATCCAAACAGTACAAATCGCCAATTTTTGGTTTTTCAAGTTTAATTGAACTACGAGCCCCATTGTTAATCCTTTAAAGGAAATTATTTGTAAATTTCGACAAGTAGAACAATGAATGGAACAGGTAGACGGTTGAAATCTTTGTATATATTGCTTCTATATAGTCTGAGAAACATATATGCAAAGCATCCAAACAGTACCATTCGCCAATTTATTGTTCTTCAAGTTTAAGTGAACAACGAGCCCCATTGTTAATCCTTTAAAGGAAATTATTTGTAAATTTCGACAAGTAGAACAATGATTGGAACACGTAGACGGTTGAAATCTTTGTATATATTGCTTCCGTATAGTCTAAGAAACATATATGCAAAGCATCCAAACAGTACCATTCGCCAATTTTTTGTTCTTCATGGTTAAGTGAACAATGAGGGCGATTGTTAATACTTTATCGGAAATTATTTGTAAATTTCGACAAGTAGAACAATGATTGGAACACGTGGACGGTTGAAATATTTGTATATATTGCTTCCATATAGTCTAAGAAACATATATGCAAAGCATCCAAACAGTACAATTCGCCAATTTTTTGTTCTTCAAGTTTAAGTGAACAATGAGCCCCAATGGTTAATCCTTTATCGGAAATTATTTGTAACTTTCGACAAGTAGAACAATGAATGGAACAGTTAGACGGTTGAAATCTTTGCATATATTGCTTCCATATAGTCTAAGAAACATGTACGCAAAGCATCCAAACAGTACCATTCGCCAATTTTTTGTTCTTCAAGGTTAAGTGAACAATGAGCCACATTGTTAATCCTTTATCGGAAACTATTTGTAACTTTCTACAAGTAGAACTATAATTGGAACACGTAGAAGGTTGAAATCTTTGTATATATTGCTTCAATATAGACTAAGAAACATATATGCAAAGCATCCAAACAGTACCATTCGCCAATTTTTTGTTCTTCAAGGTTAAGTGAACAATGAGCCACATTGTTAATCCTTTATCGGAAACTATTTGTAACTTTCTACAAGTAGAACAATAATTGGAACACGTAGACGGTTGAAATTTTTGTATATATTGCTTCTATATAGACTAAGAAACATATATGCAAAGCATCCAAACAGTACCATTCGCCAATTTTTTGTTCTTCAAGTTTAAGTGAACAACGAGCCCCATTGATAATCATGAAACTGAAATTATTTGTAACTTTCGACATGTAGATCAATGAATGGAACAGGTAGACGGTTGAAATCATTATATATATTGCTTCTATATAGTCTAAGAAACATATATGCATAGCATCCACACAGTACAATTCGCCAATTTATTGTTCTTCAAGTTTAAGTGAACAACGAGCCCCATTGTTAATCCTTTAAAGGAAATTATTTGTAAATTTCGACACGCAGAACAATGATTGGAACACGTAGACGGTTGAAATATTATTATATATAGCTTCCATATAGTCTAAGAAACATATATGCAAAGCATCCAAACAGTACCATTCGCCAATTTTTTGTTCTTCAAGTTTAACTAAACTACGATCCCCATTGTTAATCCCTTAACGGAAATTATTTGTAACTTTCGACAAGTAGAACAATGAATGGAACAGGTAGACGGTTGAAATCAATGTATATATTGCTTCTATATAGTCTAAGAAACATATATGCAAAGCATCCAAACAGTACCATTCGCCAATTTTTTGTTCTTCAAGGTTAAGTGAACAATGAGGGCGATTGTTAATACTTTATCGGAAATTATTTGTAAATTTCGACAAGTAGAACAATGATTGGAACACGTGGACGGTTGAAATATTTGTATATATTGCTTCCATATAGTCTAAGAAACATATATGCAAAGCATCCAAAAAGTACAATTTTCCAATTTTTTGTTCTTCAAGTTTAAGTGAACAATGAGCCCCAATGGTTAATCCTTTATCGGAAATTATTTGCAACTTTCGACAAGTAGAACAATGAATGGAACAGGTAGACGGTTGAAATCAATGTATATATTGCTTCTATATAGTCTAAGAAATATATATGCAAAGCATCCAAAGAGTACCATTCGCCAATTTTTTGTTCTTCAAGTTTAAGTGAACAACGAGCCCCATCGTTAATCCTTTAAAGGAAATTATTTGTAAATTTCGACAAGTAGAACAATGAATGGAACAGTTAGACGGTTGAAATCATTGTATATATTGCTTCTATATAGTCTTAGAAACATATATGCAAAGCATCCAAACAGTACCATTCGCCAATTTTTTGTTCTTAAAGGTTAAGTGAACAATGAGCCCCATTGTTAATCCTTTATCGGAAATTATTTGTAACTTTCGACAAGTAGAACAATGAATGGAACAGGTAGACGGTTGAAAACTTTGTATATATTGCTTCTATATAGTCTAAGAAACATGTACGCAAAGCATCCAAACAGTACCATTCGCCAATTTTTTGTTCCTCAAGTTTAAGTGAACAATGAGCCCCATTATTAATCCTTTATCGGAAATTATTTGTAACTTTCGACAACTAGAACAATGAATGGAACAGGTAGACGGTTGAAATCTTTGTAAATATTGCTTCTATATAGTCTAAGAAACATATATGCAAAGCATCCAAACAGTACCATTCGCCAATTTTTTGTTCTTCAAGTTTAAGTGAACTACGAGCCCCATTGTTAATCGTTTAAAGGAAATTATTTGTAAATTTCGACAAGTAGAACAATGATTGGAACACGTAGACGGTTGAAATCTTTGTATATATTGCTTCCGTATAGTCTAAGAAACATATATGCAAAGCATCCAAACAGTACCATTCGCCAATTTTTTGTTCTTCAAGGTTAAGTGAACAATGAGGGCGATTGTTAATACTTTATCGGAAATTATTTGTAAATTTCGACAAGTAGAACAATGATTGGAACACGTGGACGGTTGAAATATTTGTATATATTGCTTCCATATAGTCTAAGAAACATATATGCAAAGCATCCAAAAAGTACAATTTTCCAATTTTTTGTTCTTCAAGTTTAAGTGAACAATGAGCCCCAATGGTTAATCCTTTATCGGAAATTATTTGCAACTTTCGACAAGTAGAACAATGAATGGAACAGGTAGACGGTTGAAATCAATGTATATATTGCTTCTATATAGTCTAAGAAATATATATGCAAAGCATCCAAAGAGTACCATTCGCCAATTTTTTGTTCTTCAAGTTTAAGTGAACAACGAGCCCCATCGTTAATCCTTTAAAGGAAATTATTTGTAAATTTCGACAAGTAGAACAATGAATGGAACAGTTAGACGGTTGAAATCATTGTATATATTGCTTCTATATAGTCTTAGAAACATATATGCAAAGCATCCAAACAGTACCATTCGCCAATTTTTTGTTCTTCAAGTTTAAGTGAACAATGAGCCCCATTGTTAATCCTTTAACGGAAATTAATTGTAACTTTCTACAAGTAGAACAATGATTGGGACACGTAGACGGTTGAAATCTTTGTATATATTGCTTCTATATAATCTAAGAAACATATATGCAAAGCATCCAAACAGAACCATTCGCGAATTTTTTGTTCTTAAAGGTTAAGTGAACAATGAGCCCCATTGTTAATCCTTTATCGGAAATTATTTGTAACTTTCGACAAGTAGAACAATGAATGGAACAGGTAGACGGTTGAAAACTTTGTATATATTGCTTCTATATAGTCTAAGAAACATGTACGCAAAGCATCCAAACAGTACCATTCGCCAATTTTTTGTTCCTCAAGTTTAAGTGAACAATGAGCCCCATTATTAATCCTTTATCGGAAATTATTTGTAACTTTCGACAACTAGAACAATGAATGGAACAGGTAGACGGTTGAAATCTTTGTAAATATTGCTTCTATATAGTCTAAGAAACATATATGCAAAGCATCCAAACAGTACCATTCGCCAATTTTTTGTTCTTCAAGTTTAAGTGAACAACGAGCCCCATTGATAATCATGAAAGGGAAATTATTTCTAAATTTCGACAAGTAGAACAATGATTGGAACAGGTAGACGGGTGAAATCCTTCTATATATTGCTTCTATATAGTCTAAGAAACATATATGCAAAGCATCCAAACAGTACAATTCGCCAATTTTTTTGCTCTTCAAGTTTAAGTGAACTACGAGCCCCATTGTTAATACTTTATCGGAAATTATTTGTAATTTTCGACAAATAGAACAATGAATGGAACAGGTAGACGGTTGAAATCTTTGTATATATTGCTTCTATATAGTCTAAGAAACATATATGCAAAGCATCCAAACAGTACCATTCGCCAATTTTTTGTTCTTCAAGGTTAAGTGAAAAATGAGCCCCATTGTTAATCCTTTATCGGAAATTATTTGTAACTTTCGACAAGTAGAACAATGAATGGAACAGGTAGACGGTTGAAAACTTTGTATATATTGCTTCTATATAGTCTAAGAAACATGTACACAAAGCATCCAAACAGTACCATTCGCCAATTTTTTGTTCCTCAAGTTTAAGTGAACAATGAGCCCCATTGTTAATCCTTTATCGGAAATTATTTGTAACTTTCGACAAGTAGAACAATGAATGGAACAGGTAGACGGGTGAAATCCTTCTATATATTGCTTCTATATAGTCTAAGAAACATATATGCAAAGCATCCAAACAGTACAATTCGCCAATTTTTTTGTTCTTCAAGTTTAAGTGAACTACGAGCCCCATTGTTAATCCTTTATCGGAAATTATTTGTAATTTTCGACAAATAGAACAATGAATGGAACAGGTAGACGGTTGAAATCTTTGTATATATTGCTTCTATATAGTCTAAGAAACATATATGCAAAGCATCCAAACAGTACCATTCGCCAATTATTTGATCTTCAAGTTTAAGTGAACTACGAGCCCCATTGTTAATACTTTAACGGAAATTATTTGTAACTTGCGACAAGTAGAGCAATGAATGGAACAGGTAGACGGTTGAAATCAATGTATATATTGCTTCTATGTAGTCTAAGAAATATATATGCAAAGCATCCAAAGAGTACCATTCGCCAATTTTTTGTTCTTCAAGTTTAAGTGAACAACGAGCCCCATCGTTAATCCTTTAAAGGAAATTATTTGTAAATTTCGACAAGTAGAACAATGAATGGAACAGGTAGACGGTTGAAATCACTGTATATATTGCTTCTATATAGTCTTAGAAACATATATGCAAAGCATCCAAACAGTACCATTCGCCAATTTTTTGTTCCTCAAGTTTAAGTGAACAATGAGCCCCATTGTTAATCCTTTATCGGAAATTATTTGTAACTTTCGACAAGTAGAACAATGAATGGAACAGGTAGACGGGTGAAATCCTTCTATATATTGCTTCTATATAGTCTAAGAAACATATATGCAAAGCATCCAAACAGTACCATTCGCCAATTTTTTGTTCTTCAAGTTTAAGTGAACAATGAGCCCGATTGTTAATCCTTTAACGGAAATTAATTGTAACTTTCTACAAGTAGAACAATGATTGGGACACGTAGACGGTTGAAATCTTTGTTTATATTGCTTCTATATAATCTAAGAAACATATATGCAAAGCATCCAAACAGTACCATTCGCCAATTTTTTGTTCCTCAAGTTTAAGTGAACAATGAGCCCCATTGTTGATCCTTTATCGGAAATTATTTGTAACTTTCGACAAGTAGAACAATGAATGGAACAGGTAGACGGTTGAAATCTTTGTATATGTTGCTTCTATATATTCTAAGAAACATATATGCAAAGCATCCAAACAGTACATTTCGCCAATTTTTTGTTCTTCAAGTTTAAGTGAACAACGAGCCCCATTGATAATCATGGAAGGGAAATTATTTGTAACTTTCTTCAAATAGAACAATGAATAGAACAGTTAGACTGTTGAAATCTTTGTATATATTGCTTCTATATAGTCTAAGAAACATATATGCAAAGCATCCAAACAGTACGATTCGCCAATTTTTTGTTCTTCAAGTTTAAGTGAACAACGAGCCCCATTGTTAATCATGAAAAGGAAATTATTTGTAACTTTCTACAAGTAGAACAATGATTGGAACACGTGGACGGTTGAAATCTTTGTATATATTGCTTCCATATAGTCTAAGAAACATATATGCAAAGCATCCAAACAGTACAATTCGCCATTTTTTTGTTCTTCAAGTTTAAGTGAACAATGAGCCCCAATGGTTAATCCTTTATCGGAAATTATTTGTAACTTTCGACAAGTAGAACAATGAATGGAACAGGTAGACGGTTGAAATCTTTGTATATATTGCTTCTATATAGTCTAAGAAACATATATGCAAAGCATCCAAACAGCACAATTCGCCAATTTTTGGTTTTTCAAGTTTAATTGAACTACGAGCCCCATTGTTAATCCTTTAAAGGAAATTATTTGTAAATTTCGACAAGTAGAACAATGAATGGATCATGTAGACGGTTGAAATCATTGTATATATTGCTTCTATATAGTCTACGAAACATATATGCAAATCATCCAAACAGTACAATTCGCCAATTTTTTTGTTCTTCAAGTTTAAGTGAACTACGAGCCCCATTGTTAATCCTTTATCGGAAATTATTTGTAATTTTCGACAAGTAGAACAATGATTGGAACACGTAGACGGTTGAAATCTTTGTATATATTGCTTCCGTATAGTCTAAGAAACATATATGCAAAGCATCCAAACAGTACCATTCGCCAATTTTTTGTTCTTCATGGTTAAGTGAACAATGAGGGCGATTGTTAATACTTTATCGGAAATTATTTGTAAATTTCGACAAGTAGAACAATGATTGGAACACGTGGACGGTTGAAATATTTGTATATATTGCTTCCATATAGTCTAAGAAACATATATGCAAAGCATCCAAACAGTACAATTTTCCAATTTTTTGTTCTTCAAGTTTAAGTGAACTACGAGCCCCATTGTTAATCCTTTAAAGGAAATTATTTGTAAATTTCGGCAAGTAGAACAATGAATGGAATAGGTAGACGGGTGAAATCTTTGTATATATTGCTTCTATATAGTCTAAGAAACATATATGCAAAGCATCCAAACAGTACAAATCGCCAATTTTTGGTTTTTCAAGTTTAATTGAACTACGAGCCCCATTGTTAATCCTTTAAAGGAAATTATTTGTAAATTTCGACAAGTAGAACAATGAATGGAACAGGTAGACGGTTGAAATCTTTGTATATATTGCTTCTATATAGTCTGAGAAACATATATGCAAAGCATCCAAACAGTACCATTCGCCAATTTATTGTTCTTCAAGTTTAAGTGAACAACGAGCCCCATTGTTAATCCTTTAAAGGAAATTATTTGTAAATTTCGACAAGTAGAACAATGATTGGAACACGTAGACGGTTGAAATCTTTGTATATATTGCTTCCGTATAGTCTAAGAAACATATATGCAAAGCATCCAAACAGTACCATTCGCCAATTTTTTGTTCTTCATGGTTAAGTGAACAATGAGGGCGATTGTTAATACTTTATCGGAAATTATTTGTAAATTTCGACAAGTAGAACAATGATTGGAACACGTGGACGGTTGAAATATTTGTATATATTGCTTCCATATAGTCTAAGAAACATATATGCAAAGCATCCAAACAGTACAATTCGCCAATTTTTTGTTCTTCAAGTTTAAGTGAACAATGAGCCCCAATGGTTAATCCTTTATCGGAAATTATTTGTAACTTTCGACAAGTAGAACAATGAATGGAACAGTTAGACGGTTGAAATCTTTGCATATATTGCTTCCATATAGTCTAAGAAACATGTACGCAAAGCATCCAAACAGTACCATTCGCCAATTTTTTGTTCTTCAAGGTTAAGTGAACAATGAGCCACATTGTTAATCCTTTATCGGAAACTATTTGTAACTTTCTACAAGTAGAACTATAATTGGAACACGTAGAAGGTTGAAATCTTTGTATATATTGCTTCAATATAGACTAAGAAACATATATGCAAAGCATCCAAACAGTACCATTCGCCAATTTTTTGTTCTTCAAGGTTAAGTGAACAATGAGCCACATTGTTAATCCTTTATCGGAAACTATTTGTAACTTTCTACAAGTAGAACAATAATTGGAACACGTAGACGGTTGAAATTTTTGTATATATTGCTTCTATATAGACTAAGAAACATATATGCAAAGCATCCAAACAGTACCATTCGCCAATTTTTTGTTCTTCAAGTTTAAGTGAACAACGAGCCCCATTGATAATCATGAAACTGAAATTATTTGTAACTTTCGACATGTAGATCAATGAATGGAACAGGTAGACGGTTGAAATCATTATATATATTGCTTCTATATAGTCTAAGAAACATATATGCATAGCATCCACACAGTACAATTCGCCAATTTATTGTTCTTCAAGTTTAAGTGAACAACGAGCCCCATTGTTAATCCTTTAAAGGAAATTATTTGTAAATTTCGACACGCAGAACAATGATTGGAACACGTAGACGGTTGAAATATTATTATATATAGCTTCCATATAGTCTAAGAAACATATATGCAAAGCATCCAAACAGTACCATTCGCCAATTTTTTGTTCTTCAAGTTTAACTAAACTACGATCCCCATTGTTAATCCCTTAACGGAAATTATTTGTAACTTTCGACAAGTAGAACAATGAATGGAACAGGTAGACGGTTGAAATCAATGTATATATTGCTTCTATATAGTCTAAGAAACATATATGCAAAGCATCCAAACAGTACCATTCGCCAATTTTTTGTTCTTCAAGTTTAAGTGAACTACGAGCCCCATTGTTAATCGTTTAAAGGAAATTATTTGTAAATTTCGGCAAGTAGAACAATGAATGGAACACGTAGACGGTTGAAATCTTTGTATATATTGCTTCCATATAGTCTAAGAAACATGTACGCAAAGCATCCAAACAGTACCATTCGCCAATTTTTTGTTCTCCAAGTTTAAGTGAACTACGAGCCCCATTGTTAATCGTTTAACGGAAATTAATTGTAACTTTCTACAAGTAGATCAATGATTGGAACACGCAGACTGTTGAAATCTTTGTATATATTGCTTCCATATAGTCTAAGAAACATATATGCAAAGCATCCAAACAGTACCATTCGCCAATTTATTGTTCTTCAAGTTTAAGTGAACAACGAGCCCCATCGTTAATCCTTTAAAGGAAATTATTTGTAAATTTCGACAAGTAGAACAATGAATGGAACAGGTAGACGGTTGAAATCATTGTATATATTGCTTCTATATAGTCTTAGAAACATATATGCAAAGCATCCAAACAGTACCATTCGCCAATTTTTTGTTCTTCAAGTTTAAGTGAACAACGAGCCCCATTGTTAATCCTTTAAAGGAAATTATTTGTAAATTTCGACAAGCAGAACAATGATTGGAACACGTAGACGGTTGAAATATTATTATATATTGCTTCCATATAGTCTAAGAAACATGTATGCAAAGCATCCAAACAGTACCATTCGCCAATTTATTGTTCTTCAAGTTTAAGTGAACAACGAGCCCCATTGTTAATCCTTTAAAGGAAATTATTTGTAAATTTCGACAAGTAGAACAATGATTGGAACACGTAGACGGTTGAAATCTTTGTATATATTGCTTCCGTATAGTCTAAGAAACATATATGCAAAGCATCCAAACAGTACCATACGCCAATTTCTTGTTCTTCAAGGTTAAGTGAACAATGAGCCCGATTGTTAATCCTTTATCGGAAATTATTTGTAAATTTCGACAAGTAGAACAATGATTGGAACACGTGGACGGTTGAAATCTTAGTATATATTGCTTCCATATAGTCTAAGAAACATATATGCAAAGCATCCAAACAGTACAATTCGCCAATTTTTTGTTCTTCAAGTTTAAGTGAACAATGAGCCCCAATGGTTAATCCTTTATCGGAAATTATTTGTAATTTTCGACAAGTAGAACAATGAATGGAACATGTAAACGGTTGAAATCTTTGGATATATTGCTTCTATATAACCTAAGAAACATATATGCAAAGCATCCAAACAGTACCATTCGCCAATTTTTTGTTCTTCAAGGTTAAGTGAACAATGAGCCACATTGTTAATCCTTTATCGGAAATTATTTGTAATTTTCGACAAGTAGAACAATGAATGGAACAGGTAGACGGTTGAAATCTTTGTATATATTGCTTCTATATAGTCTGAGAAACATATATGCAAAGCATCCAAACAGTACCATTCGCCAATTTATTGTTCTTCAAGTTTAAGTGAACAACGAGCCCCATTGTTAATCCTTTAAAGGAAATTATTTGTAAATTTCGACAAGTAGAACAATGATTGGAACACGTAGACGGTTGAAATCTTTGTATATATTGCTTCCGTATAGTCTAAGAAACATATATGCAAAGCATCCAAACAGTACCATTCGCCAATTTTTTGTTCTTCAAGGTTAAGTGAACAATGAGGGCGATTGTTAATACTTTATCGGAAATTATTTGTAAATTTCGACAAGTAGAACAATGATTGGAACACGTGGACGGTTGAAATATTTGTATATATTGCTTCCATATAGTCTAAGAAACATATATGCAAAGCATCCAAACAGTACAATTTTCCAATTTTTTGTTCTTCAAGTTTAAGTGAACAATGAGCCCCAATGGTTAATCCTTTATCGGAAATTATTTGTAACTTTCGACATGTAGAACAATGAATGGAACAGGTAGACGGTTGAAATCTTTGTATATATTGCTTCTAATTAGTCTAAGAAACATCTATGCAAAGCATCCAAACAGTACAATTCGCCAATTTTTTGTTCTTCAAGTTTAAGTGAACTACGAGCCCCATTGTTAATCCTTTAAAGGAAATTATTTGTAACTTTCGACAAGTAGATCAATGAATGGAACAGGTAGACGGTTGAAATCTTTGTATATATTGCTTCTATATAGTCTAAGAAACATATATGCAAAGCATCCAAACAGTACAATTCGCCAATTTCTTGTTCTTCAAGTTTAAGTAAACTACGATCCCCATTGTTAATGCCTTAACGGAAATTATTTGTAAATTTCGACAAGTAGAACAATGATTGGAACACGTAGACGGTTGAAATCTTTGTATATATTGCTTCCATATAGTCTAAGAAACATGTACGGAAAGCATCCAAACAGTACCATTCGCCAATTTTTTGTTCTTCAAGTTTAAGTGAACAATGAGCCCCAATGGTTAATCCATTATCGGTAATTATTTGTAACTTTCGACAAGTAGAACAATGAATGGAACAGTTAGACGGTTGAAATCCTTGTATATATTGCGTCTATATAATCTAAGAAACATATATGCAAAGCATCCAAACAGTACAATTCGCCAATTTTTTGTTCTTCAAGTTTAAGTGAACTACGAGCCCCATTGTTAATCCTTTAAAGGAAATTAATTGTAAATTACGACAAGTAGAACAATGATTGGAACACGTAGACGGTTGAAATCTTTGTATATATTGCTTCCATATGGTCTAAGAAACATGTACGCAAAGCATCCAAACAGTACCATTCGCCAATTTTTTGTTCTTCAAGTTTAAGTGAACAATGAGCTCCATTGTTAATGCTTTATCGGAAATTATTTGTAACTTTCGACAAGTAGAACAATGAATGGAACAGGTAGACGGTTGAAATCTTTGTATATATTGCTTCTATACAGTCTAAGAAACATATATGCAAAGCATCCAAACAGTACAATTCGCCAATTTTTTGTTCTTCAAGTTTAAGTAAACTACGATCCCCATTGTTAATCCTTTATCGGAAATTATTTGTAACTTTCGACAAGTAGAACAGTGAATGGAACAGGTAGACGGTTGAAATCTTTGTATATATTGCTTCTATATAGTATAAGAAACATATATGCAAAGCATCCAAACAGTACAATTCGCCAATTTTTTGTTCTTCAAGTTTAAGTGAACTACGAGCCCCATTGTTAATCCTTTAACGTAAATTATTTGTAACTTTCGACAAGTAGAACAATGATTGGAACACGTAGACGGTTGAAATCTTTGTATATATTGCTTCCATATAGTCTAAGAAACATGTACGCAAAGCATCCAAACAGTACCATTCGCCAATTTTTTGTTCTTCAAGTTTAAGTGAACAATGAGCCTCAATGGTTAATGCGTTATCGGTAATTATTTGTAACTTTCGACAAGTAGAACAATGAATGGAACAGTTAGACGGTTGAAATCCTTGTATATATTGCGT
This sequence comes from Cerceris ruficornis, assembly GCA_963989415.1. Lineage (NCBI taxonomy): Eukaryota > Metazoa > Arthropoda > Insecta > Hymenoptera > Crabronidae > Cerceris > Cerceris ruficornis. The sequence goes on along the minus strand of CAXDIW010000229.1, from coordinate 3,105,172 downwards.
CTATATAATCTAAGAAACATATATGCAAAGCATCCAAACAGTACAATTCGCCAATTTTTTGTTCTTCAAGTTTAAGTGAACTACGAGCCCCATTGTTAATCCTTTAACGGAAATTATTTGTAACTTTCGACAAGTAGAACAATGATTGGAACACGTAGACGGTTGAAATCTTTGTATATATTGCTTCTATATAGTCTAAGAAACATATATGCAAAGCATCCAAACAGTACCATTCGCCAATTTTTTGTTCTTCAAGTTTAAGTGAACAACGAGCCCCATTGATAATCATGAAATGGAAATTATTTGTAACTTTCTACAAGTAGAACAATGATTGGAACACGTAGACGGTTGAAATCTTTGTATATATTGCTTCCATATGGTCTAAGAAACATGTACGCAAAGCATCCAAACAGTACCATTCGCCAATTTTTTGTTCTTCAAGTTTAAGTGAACAATGAGCTCCATTCTTAATCCTTTATCGGAAATTATTTGTAACTTTCGACAAGTAGAACAATGAATGGAACAGGTAGACTGTTGAAATCATTGTATATATTGCTTCTATATAGTCTAAGAAACATATCTGCAAATTATCCAAACAGTACAATTCGCCAATTATTTGATCTTCAAGTTGAAGTGAACTACGAGCCCCATTGTTAATACTTTAACGGAAATTATTTGTAACTTGCGACAAGTAGAACAATGAATGGAACAGGTAGACGGTTGAAATCAATGTATATATTTCTTCTATATAGTCTAAGAAACATATATGCAAAGCATCTAAACAGTAACAATCGCCAATTTTTTGATCTTCAAGTTTAAGTGAACAGCGAGCCCCATTGATAATCATGAAATGGAAATTATTTGTAACTTTCTACAAGTAGAACAATGAATAGTACAGGTAGACGGGTGAAATCTTTCTATATATTGCTTCTAAATAGTCTAAGAAACATATATGCAAAGCATCCAAACAGTACAATTCGCCAATTTTTTGTTCTTCAATTTTAAGTGAATTACGAGCCCCATTGTTAATCCTTTAAAGGATATTATTTGTAAATTTCGACAAGTAGTACAATGATTGGATCAGGTAGACGGTTGAAATCATTGTATATATTGCTTCTATATAATCTACGAAACATATATGCAAAGCATCCAAACAGTACAATTCGCCAATTTTTTGTTCTTCAAGTTTAAGTGAACTACGAGCCCCATTGTTAATCCTTTAACGGAAATTAATTGTAACTTTCTACAAGTAGAACAATGATTGGAACACGTAGACGGTTGAAATCTTTGTATATATTGCTTCTATATAATCTAAGAAACATATATGAAAAGCATCCAAACAGTACCATTCGCCAATTTTTTGTTCTTCAAGTGTAAGTGAACAATGAGCCCCAATGGTTAATCCATTATCGGTAATTATTTGTAACTTTCGACAAGTAGAACAATGAATGGAACAGTTAGACGGTTGAAATCCTTGTATATATTGCGTCTATATAATCTAAGAAACATATATGCAAAGCATCCAAACAGTACAATTCGCCAATTTTTTGTTCTTCAAGTTTAAGTAAACTACGATCCCCATTGTTAATCCCTTAACGGAAATTATTTGTAACATTCGACAAGTAGAACAATGAATGGAACAGGTAGACTGTTGAAATCATTGTATATATTGCTTCTATATAGTCTAAGAAACATATATGCAAAGCATCCAAACAGTACCATTCGCCAATTTTTTGTTCTTCAAGTTTAAGTGAACAATGAGACCCATTGTTAATCCTTTATCGGGTATTATTTGTAACTTTCGACAAGTAGATCAATGAATGGAACAGGTAGACGGTTGAAATCTTTGTATATATTGCTTCTATATAGTCTAAGAAACATATATGCAAATCATCCAAACAGTACAATTCGCCAATTATTTGATCTTCAAGTTTAACTGAACTACGAGCCCCATTGTTAATACTTTAACGGAAATTATTTGTACATTTCGACAAGTAGAACAATGAATGGAACAGGTAGCCGGTTGAAATCAATGTATATATTGCTTCTATATAGTCTACGAATCATATATGCAAATCATCCAAACAGTACAATTCGCCAATTATTTGATCTTCACGTTTAAGTGAACTACGAGCCCCATTGTTAATACTTTAACGGAAATTATTTGTAATTTGTGACAAGTAGAACAAAGAATGGAACAGGTAGACGGTTGAAATCTTTGTATATATTGCTTCTATATAGCCTAAGAAACATATATGCAAAGCATCCAAACAGTAAAATTCGCCAATTTCTTGTTCTTCAAGTTTAAGTAAACTACGATCCCCATTGTCAATGCCTTAACGGAAATTATTTGTTACTTTCGACAAGTAGAACAATGAATGGAACAGGTAGACGGTTGAAATCTTTGTATATATTGCTTCTATAATGTCTAAGAAACATATATGCAAAGCATCCAAACAGTACAATTCGCCAATTTTTTGTTCTTCAAGTTTAAGTAAACTACGATCCCCATTGTCAATGCCTTAACGGAAATTATTTGTAACTTTCGACAAGTAGAACAATGAATGGAACAGGTAGACGGTTGAAATCTTTGTATATATTGCTTCTATATAGTCTAAGAAACATATATGCAAAGCATCCAAACAGTACCATTCGGCAATTTCTTGTTCTTCAAGTTTAAGTAAACTACGATCCCCATTGTTAATGCCTTAACGGAAATTATTTGTAAATTTCGACAAGTAGAACAATGAATGGAACTGGTAGACGGTTGAAATCTTTGTATATATTGTTTCTGTATAATCTAAGAAACATATATGCAAAGCATCTAAATAGTAACAATCACCAATTTTTTGATCTTCAAGTTTAAGTGAACAGCGAGCCCCATTGATAATCATGAAATGCAAATTATTTGTAACTTTCTACAAGTAGAACAATGAATAGTACAGGTAGACGGGTGAAATCTTTCTATATATTGCTTCTAAATAGTCTAAGAAACATCTATGAAAAGCATCAAACAGTACAATTCGCCAATTTTTTGTTCTTCAAGTTTAAGTAAACTACGATCCCCATTGTTAATCCCTTAACTGAAATTATTTGTAACTTTCGACATGTAGAACAATGAATGGAACAGGTAGACGGTTGAAATATTTGTATATGTTGCTTCTATATAGTATAAGAAACATATATGCAAAGCATCCAAACAGTACAATTCGCCAATTTTTTGTTCTTCAAGTTTAAGTAAACTACGATCCCCATTGTTAATCCTTTAAAGGAAATTATTTGTAAATTTCTACAAGTAGAACAATGAATGGAACAGGTAGACGGTTGAAATCTTTGTATATGTTGCTTCTATATAGTCTACGAAACCTATATGCAAAGCATCTAAACAGTAACAATCGCCAATTTTTTGTTTTTCAAGTTTAAGTGAACAGCGAACCCCATTGATAATCATGAAATGGAAATTATTTGTAACTCTCTACATGTAGAACAATGAATAGTACAGGTAGACGGGTGAAATCTTTGTATATATTGCTTCTATATAGTATAAGAAACATATATGCATAGCATCCAAACAGTACCATTCGCCAATTTTTTGTTCTTCAAGTTTAAGTGAACTACGAGCCCCATTGTTAATCCTTTAAAGGAAATTATTTGTAAATTTCTACAAGTAGAACAATGAATAGTACAGGTAGACGGGTGAAATCTTTCTATATATTGCTTCTAAATAGTCTAAGAAACATATATGCAAAGCATCCAAACAGTAAAATTCGCCAATTTATTGTTCTTCAAGTTTAAGTGAACAATGAGCCCCAATGGTTAATCCTTTATCGGAAATTATTTGTAACTTTCGACAAGTAGAACAATGAATGGAACAGGTAGGCGGTTGAAATCTTTGTATATATTGCTTCTATATAATCTAAGAAACATATATGCAAAGCATCCAAACAGTACCATACGCCAATTTTTTGTTCTTCAAGTTTAAGTGAACTACGTGCCCCATTGTTAATCCTTTAAAGGAAATTATTTGTAAATTTCGACAAGTAGAACAATGAATGGATCAGGTAGACGGTTGAAATCTTTGTATATGTTGCTTCTATATAGTCTACGAAACCTATATGCAAAGCATCTAAACAGTAACAATCGCCAATTTTTTGTTCTTCAAGTTTAAGTGAACAGCGAACCTCATTGATAATCATGAAATGGAAATTATTTGTAACTTTCTACAAGTAGAACAATGAATAGTACAGGTAGACGGGTGAAATCTTTGTATATATTGCTTCTATATAGTATAAGAAACATATATGCATAGCATCCAAACAGTACCATTCGCCAATTTTTTGTTCTTCAAGTTTAAGTGAACTACGAGCCCCATTGTTAATCCTTTAAAGGAAATTATTTGTAAATTTCGACAAGTAGAACAATGAATGGATCAGGTAGACGGTTGAAATCATTGTATATATTGCTTCTATATAGCCTAAGAAACATATATGCAAAGCATCCTAACAGTACAATTCGCCAATTTTTTGTTCTTCAAGTTTAAGTGAACTACGAGCCCCATTGTTAATCCTTTAACGGAAATTAATTGTAACTTTCTACAAGTTGAACAATGATTCGAACACGTAGACGGTTGAAATCTTTGTATATATTGCTTCCATATAGTCTAAGAAACATATACGCAAAGCATCCAAACAGTACCATTCGCCAATTTTTTGTTCTTCAAGTTTAAGTGAACAATGAGCCCCAATGGTTAATCCTTTATCGGAAATTATTTGTAACTTTCGACAAGTAGAACAATGAATGGAACAGGTAGACGGTTGAAATCTTTGTATAAATTGCTTCTATATAATCTAAGAAACATATATGCAAAGCATCTAAACAGTAACAATCGCCAATTTTTTGATCTTCAAGTTTAAGTGAACAACGAGCCCCATTGTTAATCCTTTAAAGGAAATTATTTGTAAATTTCGACAAGTAGAACAATGAATGGAACAGGTAGACGGTTGAAATCTTTGTATATATTGCTTCTATATAATCTAAGAAACATATATGCAAAGTATCCAAACAGTACCATTCGCCAATCTATTGTTCTTCAAGTTTAAGTGAACAGCGAGCCCCATTGATAATCATGAAATGGAAATTATTTGTAACTTTCTACAAGTAGAACAATGAATGGAACAGGTAGACGGTTGAATTCTTTCTATATATTGCTTCTAAATAGTCTAAGAAACATATATGCAAAGCATCCAAACAGTAAAATTCGCCAATTTATTGTTCTTCAAGTTTAAGTGAACAACGAGCCCCATTGTTAATCATTTAAAGGAAATTATTTGTAATTTTCGACAAGCAGAACAATGAATGGAACAGGTAGAAGGTTGAAATCTTTGTATATATTGCTTCTATATAATCTAAGAAACCTATATGCAAAGCATCTAAACAGTAACAATCGCCAATTTTTTGATCTTCAAGTTTAAGTGAACAATGAGCCCCATTGTTAATCCTTTATCGGAAATTATTTGTAATTTTCGACAAGTAGAACAATGAATGGAACTGGTAGACGGTTGAAATCTTTGTATATGTTGCTTCTATATAGCCTAAGAAACCTATATGCAAAGCATCTAAAAAGTAACAATCGCCAATTTTTTGTTCTCCAAGATTAAGTGAACAACGAGCCCCATTGATAATCATGAAATGGAAATTATTTGTAAATTTCTACAAGTAGAACAATGAATGGAACAGGTAGACGGTTGAATTCTTTGTATATATTGCTTCTATATAGTCTAAGAAACCTATATGCAAAGCATCTAAACAGTAACAATCGCCAATTTTTTGATCTTCAAGTTTAAGAGAACAGCGAGCCCCATTGATAATCATGAAATGGAAATTATGTGTAACTTTCTACAAGTAGAACAATGAATAGTACAGGTAGACGTTTGAAATCTTTGTATATATTGCTTCTATATAATCTAAGAAACATATATGCAAAGCATCCAAACAGTACCATTCGCCAATTTTTTGTTCTTCAAGTTTAAGTGAACAATGAGCCCCAATGGTTAATCCTTTATCGGAAATTATTTGTAACTTCCGACAAGTAGAACAATGAATGGAACAGGTAGACGGTTGAAATCTTTGTATATATTGCTTCTATATAATCTAAGAAACATATATGCAAAGCATCTAAACAGTAACAATCGCCAATTTTTTGATCTTCAAGTTTAAGTGAACAACGAGCCCCATTGTTAATCCTTTAAAGGAAATTATTTGTAAATTTCGACAAGTAGAACAATGAATGGAACAGGTAGACGGTTGAAATCTTTGTATATATTGCTTCTATATAATCTAAGAAACATATATGCAAAGTATCCAAACAGTACCATACGCCAATCTATTGTTCTTCAAGTTTAAGTGAACAGCGAGCCCCATTGATAATCATGAAATGGAAATTATTTGTAACTTTCTACAAGTAGAACAATGAATGGAACAGGTAGACGGTTGAATTCTTTCTATATATTGCTTCTAAATAGTCTAAGAAACATATATGCAAAGCATCCAAACAGTAAAATTCGCCAATTTATTGTTCTTCAAGTTTAAGTGAACAACGAGCCCCATTGTTAATCATTTAAAGGAAATTATTTGTAATTTTCGACAAGCAGAACAATGAATGGAACAGGTAGAAGGTTGAAATCTTTGTATATATTGCTTCTATATAATCTAAGAAACCTATATGCAAAGCATCTAAACAGTAACAATCGCCAATTTTTTGATCTTCAAGTTTAAGTGAACAATGAGCCCCATTGTTAATCCTTTATCGGAAATTATTTGTAATTTTCGACAAGTAGAACAATGAATGGAACTGGTAGACGGTTGAAATCTTTGTATATGTTGCTTCTATATAGCCTAAGAAACCTATATGCAAAGCATCTAAAAAGTAACAATCGCCAATTTTTTGTTCTCCAAGATTAAGTGAACAACGAGCCCCATTGATAATCATGAAATGGAAATTATTTGTAAATTTCTACAAGTAGAACAATGAATGGAACAGGTAGACGGTTGAATTCTTTGTATATATTGCTTCTATATAGTCTAAGAAACCTATATGCAAAGCATCTAAACAGTAACAATCGCCAATTTTTTGATCTTCAAGTTTAAGAGAACAGCGAGCCCCATTGATAATCATGAAATGGAAATTATGTGTAACTTTCTACAAGTAGAACAATGAATAGTACAGGTAGACGTTTGAAATCTTTGTATATATTGCTTCTATATAATCTAAGAAACATATATGCAAAGCATCCAAACAGTACAATTCTCCAATTTTTTGTTCTTCAAGCTTAAGTGAACTACGAGCCCCATTGTTAATCCTTTAACGGAAATTAATTGTAACTTTCTACAAGTAGAACAATGAATAGTACAGGTAGACGTTTGAAATCATTGTATATATTGCTTCTATATAATCTAAGAAACATATATGCAAAGCATCCAAACAGTACCATTCGCCAAATTTTTGTTCTTCAAGTTTAAGTGAACAACGAGCCCCATTGATAATCATGAAACGGAAATTATTTGTAACTTTCTACAAGTAGAACAATGAACAGAACAGGTAGACGGTTGAAATCTTTGTATATGTTGCTTCTATATAGTCTAAGAAACCTATATGCAAAGCATCTAAACAGTAACAATCGCCAATTTTTTGATCTTCAAGTTTAAGTGAACAGCGAGCCCCATTGTTAATCCTTTAACGGAAATTATTTGTAACTTTCGACAAGTAGAACAATGAATAGAACAAGTAGACGGTTGAAATCTTTGCATATGTTGCTTCTATATAGCCTAAGAAACCTATATGCAAAGCATCTAAAAAGTAACAATCGCCAATTTTTTGTTCTCCAAGATTAAGTGAACAACGAGCCCCATTGATAATCATGAAACGGAAATTATTTGTAACTTTCTACAAGTAGAACAATGAATAGAACAGGTAGACGGTTGAAATCTTTGTATATGTTGCTTCTATATAGTCTAAGAAACCTATATGCAAAGCATCTAAAAAGTAACAATCGCCAATTTTTTGTTCTTCAAGTTTAAGTGAACTACGAGCCCCATTGTTAATCCTTTAACGGAAATTAATTGTAACTTTCTACAAGTAGAACAATGATTGGAACACGTAGACGGTTGAAATCTTTGTATATATTGCTTCCATATAGTCTAAGAAACATATATGCAAAGCATCCAAACAGTACAATTCGCCAATTTTTTGTCCTTCAAGTTTAAGTGAACAACGAGCCCCATTGTTAATCCTTTATCGGAAATTATTTGTAACTTTCGACAAGTAGAACAATGAATGGAACAGGTAGACGGTTGAAATCTTTGTATATATTGCTTCTATATAGTCTAAGAATCATATATGCAAAGCATCCAAACAGTACAATTCTCCAATTGTTTGTTCTTCAAGTTTAAGTGATCAATGAGCCCCAATGGTTAATCCTTTATCGGTAATTATTTGTAACTTTCGACAAGTAGAACAATGAATGGAACAGGTAGACGGTTGAAATCTTTGTATATATTGCTTCTATATAGTCTAAGAAACATATATGGAAAGCATCCAAACAGTACAATTCGCCAATTTTTTGTTCTTCAAGTTTAAGTGAACTACGAGCCCCATTGTTAATCCTTTAAAGGAAATTATTTGTAAATTTCGACAAGTAGAACAATGAATCGAACAGGTAGACGGTTGAAATCCTTGTATATATTGCGTCTATATAGTCTAAGAAACATATATGCAAAACATCCAAACAGTACAATTCGCCAATTTATTGTTCTTCAAGTTTAAGTGAACAACGAGCCCCATTGTTAATTCATAAAAGGAAATTATTTGATAATTTCGACAAGTAGAACAATGAATCGAACAGGTAGACGGTTGAAATCTTTGTATATATTGCTTCTTTATAATCTAAGAAACATATATGCAAAGCATCCAAACAGTACAATTCGCCATTTATTTCATCTTCATGTTTAAGTGAACTACGAGCCCCATTGTTAATCCTTTAAAGGAAATTATTTGTAAATTTCGACAAGTCGAACAATGAATGGATCATGTAGACGGTTGAAATCATTGCATATATTGCTTCTATATAGTCTGCGAAACAAATATGCAAAGCATCCAAACAGTACCGTTCGCCAATTTTTTGTTCTTAAAGTTTAAGTGAACTACGAGCCCCATTGATAATCCTTTAAAGGAAATTATTTGTAACTTTCGACAAGTAGAACAATGAATGGAACTGGTAGACGGTTGAAATTTTTGTATATATTGCTTCCATATAGTCTAAGAAACATGTACGCAAAGCATCCAAACAGTACCATTCGCCAATTTTTTGTCCTTCAAGTTTAAGTGAACAGCGAGCCCCATTGATAATCATGAAATGGCAATTATTTGTAACTTTCTACAAGTAGAACAATGAATAGTACAGGTAGACGGGTGAAATCTTTCTATATATTGCTTCTAAATAGTCTAAGAAACATCTATGCAAAGCATCCAAACAGTACAATTCGCCAATTTTTTGTTCTTCAAGTTTAAGTAAACTACGATCCCCATTGTTAATCCCTTAACGGAAATTATTTGTAACTTTCGACAAGTAGAACAATGATTGGAACAGGTAGACGGTTGAAATCTTTGTATATATTGCTTCCATATAGTCTAAGAAACATGTACGCAAAGCATCCAAACAGTACAATTCGCCAATTTTTTGTTCTTCAACTTTAAGTGAACAATGAGCCCCAATGGTTAATCCTTTATCGGAAATTATTTGTAACTTTCTACAAGTAGAACAATGAATGGAACAGGTAGACGGTTGAATTCTTTCTATATATTGCTTCTAAATAGTCTAAGAAACATATATGCAAAGCATCCAAACAGTAAAATTCGCCAATTTATTGTTCTTCAAGTTTAAGTGAACAAAGAGCCCCATTGTTAATCCTTTAAAGGAAATTATTTCTAAATTTCGACAAGTAGAACAATGATTGGAACACGTAGACGGTTGAAATCTTTGTATATATTGCTTCTATATAGTCAAAGAAACATATATGCAAAGCATCCAAACAGTAAAATTCGCCAATTTATTGTTCTTCAAGTTTAAGTGAACAATGAGCCCCAATGGTTAATCCTTTATCGGAAATTATTTGTAACTTTCGACAAGTAGAACAATGAATGGAACAGGTAGACGGTTGAAATCTTTGTATATATTGCTTCTATATAATCTAAGAAACATATATGCAAAGCATCCAAACAGTACCATACGCCAATTTTTTGTTCTTCAAGTTTAAGTGAACTACGTGCCCCATTGTTAATCCTTTAAAGGAAATTATTTGTAAATTTCGACAAGTAGAACAATGAATGGATCAGGTAGACGGTTGAAATCTTTGTATATGTTGCTTCTATATAGTCTACGAAACCTATATGCAAAGCATCTAAACAGTAACAATCGCCAATTTTTTGTTCTTCAAGTTTAAGTGAACAGCGAACCCCATTGATAATCATGAAATGGAAATTATTTGTAACTTTCTACAAGTAGAACAATGAATAGTACAGGTAGACGGGTGAAATCTTTGTATATATTGCTTCTATATAGTATAAGAAACATATATGCATAGCATCCAAACAGTACCATTCGCCAATTTTTTGTTCTTCAAGTTTAAGTGAACTACGAGCCCCATTGTTAATCCTTTAAAGGAAATTATTTGTAAATTTCTACAAGTAGAACAATGAATAGTACAGGTAGACGGGTGAAATCTTTCTATATATTGCTTCTAAATAGTCTAAGAAACATATATGCAAAGCATCCAAACAGTAAAATTCGCCAATTTATTGTTCTTCAAGTTTAAGTGAACTACGAGCCCCATTGTTAATCCTTTAAAGGAAATTATTTCTAAATTTCGACAAGTAGAACAATGAATGGAACAGGTAGACGGTTGAAATCTTTGTATATATTGCTTCTATATAATCTAAGAAACCTATATGCAAAGCATCTAAACAGTAACAATCGCCAATTTTTTGATCTTCAAGTTTAAGTGAACAGCGAGCCCCACTGGTAATCATGAAATGGAAATTATTTGTAACGTTCTACAAGAAGAACAATGAATAGTACAGGTAGACGGGTGAAATCTTTCTATTATATTGCTTCTAAATAGTCTAAGAAACACATATGCAAAGCATCCAAACAGTACAATTCGCCAATTTTTTGTTCTTTAAGTTTAAGTGAACTACGAGCCCCATTGTTAATCCTTTAAAGGAAATTATTTGTAAATTTCGACAAGTAGAACAATGAATGGATCAGGTAGACGGTTGAAATCATTGTATATATTGCTTCTATATAGCCTAAGAAACATATATGCAAAGCATCCTAACAGTACAATTCGCCAATTTTTTGTTCTTCAAGTTTAAGTGAACTACGAGCCCCATTGTTAATCCTTTAACGGAAATTAATTGTAACTTTCTACAAGTTGAACAATGATTCGAACACGTAGACGGTTGAAATCTTTGTATATATTGCTTCCATATAGTCTAAGAAACATATACGCAAAGCATCCAAACAGTACCATTCGCCAATTTTTTGTTCTTCAAGTTTAAGTGAACAATGAGCCCCAATGGTTAATCCTTTATCGGAAATTATTTGTAACTTTCGACAAGTAGAACAATGAATGGAACAGGTAGACGGTTGAAATCTTTGTATAAATTGCTTCTATATAATCTAAGAAACATATATGCAAAGCATCTAAACAGTAACAATCGCCAATTTTTTGATCTTCAAGTTTAAGTGAACAACGAGCCCCATTGTTAATCCTTTAAAGGAAATTATTTGTAAATTTCGACAAGTAGAACAATGAATGGAACAGGTAGACGGTTGAAATCTTTGTATATATTGCTTCTATATAATCTAAGAAACATCTATGCAAAGCATCCAAACAGTACAATTCGCCAATTTTTTGTTCTTCAAGTTTAAGTAAACTACGATCCCCATTGTTAATCCCTTAACGGAAATTATTTGTAACTTTCGACAAGTAGAACAATGATTGGAACAGGTAGACGGTTGAAATCTTTGTATATATTGCTTCCATATAGTCTAAGAAACATGTACGCAAAGCATCCAAACAGTACAATTCGCCAATTTTTTGTTCTTCAACTTTAAGTGAACAATGAGCCCCAATGGTTAATCCTTTATCGGAAATTATTTGTAACTTTCGGCAAGTAGAACAATGAATGGAACAGGTAGACGGTTGAAATCCTTGTATATATTGCTTCCATATAGTCTAAGAAACATGTACGCAAAGCATCCAAACAGTACCATTCGCCAATTTTTTGTCCTTCAAGTTTAAGTGAACAATGAGCCCCATTGTTAATCCTTTATCGGAAATTATTTGTAACTTTCGGCAAGTAGAACAATGAATGGAACAGGTAGACGGTTGAAATCTTTGTATATATTGCTTCCATATAGTCTAAGAAACATGTACGCAAAGCATCCAAACAGTACCATTCGCCAATTTTTTGGTCTTCAAGTTTAAGTGATCAATGAGCCCCAATGGTTAATCCATTATCGGAAATTATTTGTAATTTTCGACAAGTAGAACAATGAATGGAACAGGTAGACGGTTGAAATATTTGTATATGTTGCTTCTATATAGTATAAGAAACATATATGCAAAGCATCCAAACAGTACAATTCGCCAATTTTTTGTTCTTCAAGTTTAAGTAAACTACGATCCCCATTGTTAATCCCTTAACGGAAATTATTTCTAACTTTCGACAAGTAGAACAGTGAATGGAACAGGTAGACGGTTGAAATCTTTGTATATATTGCTTCTATATAGTATAAGAAACATATATGCATAGCATCCAAACAGTACCATTCGCCAACTTTTTGTTCTTCAAGTTTAAGTGAACTACGAGCCCCATTGTTAATCCTTTAAAGGAAATTATTTGTAAATTTCTACAAGTAGAACAATGAATAGTACAGGTAGACGGGTGAAATCTTTCTATATATTGCTTCTAAATAGTCTAAGAAACATATATGCAAAGCATCCAAACAGTAAAATTCGCCAATTTATTGTTCTTCAAGTTTAAGTGAACAAAGAGCCCCATTGTTAATCCTTTAAAGGAAATTATTTCTAAATTTCGACAAGTAGAACAATGATTGGAACACGTAGACGGTTGAAATCTTTGTATATATTGCTTCTATATAGTCAAAGAAACATATATGCAAAGCATCCAAACAGTAAAATTCGCCAATTTATTGTTCTTCAAGTTTAAGTGAACAATGAGCCCCAATGGTTAATCCTTTATCGGAAATTATTTGTAACTTTCGACAAGTAGAACAATGAATGGAACAGGTAGACGGTTGAAATCTTTGTATATATTGCTTCTATATAATCTAAGAAACATATATGCAAAGCATCCAAACAGTACCATACGCCAATTTTTTGTTCTTCAAGTTTAAGTGAACTACGTGCCCCATTGTTAATCCTTTAAAGGAAATTATTTGTAAATTTCGACAAGTAGAACAATGAATGGATCAGGTAGACGGTTGAAATCTTTGTATATGTTGCTTCTATATAGTCTACGAAACCTATATGCAAAGCATCTAAACAGTAACAATCGCCAATTTTTTGTTCTTCAAGTTTAAGTGAACAGCGAACCCCATTGATAATCATGAAATGGAAATTATTTGTAACTTTCTACAAGTAGAACAATGAATAGTACAGGTAGACGGGTGAAATCTTTGTATATATTGCTTCTATATAGTATAAGAAACATATATGCATAGCATCCAAACAGTACCATTCGCCAATTTTTTGTTCTTCAAGTTTAAGTGAACTACGAGCCCCATTGTTAATCCTTTAAAGGAAATTATTTGTAAATTTCTACAAGTAGAACAATGAATAGTACAGGTAGACGGGTGAAATCTTTCTATATATTGCTTCTAAATAGTCTAAGAAACATATATGCAAAGCATCCAAACAGTAAAATTCGCCAATTTATTGTTCTTCAAGTTTAAGTGAACTACGAGCCCCATTGTTAATCCTTTAAAGGAAATTATTTCTAAATTTCGACAAGTAGAACAATGAATGGAACAGGTAGACGGTTGAAATCTTTGTATATATTGCTTCTATATAATCTAAGAAACCTATATGCAAAGCATCTAAACAGTAACAATCGCCAATTTTTTGATCTTCAAGTTTAAGTGAACAGCGAGCCCCACTGGTAATCATGAAATGGAAATTATTTGTAACGTTCTACAAGAAGAACAATGAATAGTACAGGTAGACGGGTGAAATCTTTCTATTATATTGCTTCTAAATAGTCTAAGAAACACATATGCAAAGCATCCAAACAGTACAATTCGCCAATTTTTTGTTCTTTAAGTTTAAGTGAACTACGAGCCCCATTGTTAATCCTTTAAAGGAAATTATTTGTAAATTTCGACAAGTAGAACAATGAATGGATCAGGTAGACGGTTGAAATCATTGTATATATTGCTTCTATATAGCCTAAGAAACATATATGCAAAGCATCCTAACAGTACAATTCGCCAATTTTTTGTTCTTCAAGTTTAAGTGAACTACGAGCCCCATTGTTAATCCTTTAACGGAAATTAATTGTAACTTTCTACAAGTTGAACAATGATTCGAACACGTAGACGGTTGAAATCTTTGTATATATTGCTTCCATATAGTCTAAGAAACATATACGCAAAGCATCCAAACAGTACCATTCGCCAATTTTTTGTTCTTCAAGTTTAAGTGAACAATGAGCCCCAATGGTTAATCCTTTATCGGAAATTATTTGTAACTTTCGACAAGTAGAACAATGAATGGAACAGGTAGACGGTTGAAATCTTTGTATAAATTGCTTCTATATAATCTAAGAAACATATATGCAAAGCATCTAAACAGTAACAATCGCCAATTTTTTGATCTTCAAGTTTAAGTGAACAACGAGCCCCATTGTTAATCCTTTAAAGGAAATTATTTGTAAATTTCGACAAGTAGAACAATGAATGGAACAGGTAGACGGTTGAAATCTTTGTATATATTGCTTCTATATAATCTAAGAAACATATATGCAAAGTATCCAAACAGTACCATTCGCCAATCTATTGTTCTTCAAGTTTAAGTGAACAGCGAGCCCCATTGATAATCATGAAATGGAAATTATTTGTAACTTTCTACAAGTAGAACAATGAATAGTACAGGTAGACGTTTGAAATCTTTGTATATATTGCTTCTATATAATCTAAGAAACATATATGCAAAGTATCCAAACAGTACCATTCGCCAATCTATTGTTCTTCAAGTTTAAGTGAACAGCGAGCCCCATTGATAATCATGAAATGGAAATTATTTGTAACTTTCTACAAGTAGAACAATGAATGGAACAGGTAGACGGTTGAATTCTTTCTATATATTGCTTCTAAATAGTCTAAGAAACATATATGCAAAGCATCCAAACAGTAAAATTCGCCAATTTATTGTTCTTCAAGTTTAAGTGAACAACGAGCCCCATTGTTAATCATTTAAAGGAAATTATTTGTAATTTTCGACAAGCAGAACAATGAATGGAACAGGTAGAAGGTTGAAATCTTTGTATATATTGCTTCTATATAATCTAAGAAACCTATATGCAAAGCATCTAAACAGTAACAATCGCCAATTTTTTGATCTTCAAGTTTAAGTGAACAATGAGCCCCATTGTTAATCCTTTATCGGAAATTATTTGTAATTTTCAACAAGTAGAACAATGAATGGAACTGGTAGACGGTTGAAATCTTTGTATATGTTGCTTCTATATAGCCTAAGAAACCTATATGCAAAGCATCTAAAAAGTAACAATCGCCAATTTTTGGTTCTCCAAGATTAAGTGAACAACGAGCCCCATTGATAATCATGAAATGGAAATTATTTGTAAATTTCTACAAGTAATACAATGAATGGAACAGGTAGACGGTTGAATTCTTTGTATATATTGCTTCTATATAGTCTAAGAAACCTATATGCAAAGCATCTAAACAGTAACAATCGCCAATTTTTTGATCTTCAAGTTTAAGAGAACAGCGAGCCCCATTGATAATCATGAAATGGAAATTATGTGTAACTTTCTACAAGTAGAACAATGAATAGTACAGGTAGACGTTTGAAATCTTTGTATATATTGCTTCTATATAATCTAAGAAACATATATGCAAAGCATCCAAACAGTACCATTCGCCAATTTTTTGTTCTTCAAGTTTAAGTGAACAATGAGCCCCAATGGTTAATCCTTTATCGGAAATTATTTGTAACTTCCGACAAGTAGAACAATGAATGGAACAGGTAGACGGTTGAAATCTTTGTATATATTGCTTCTATATAATCTAAGAAACATATATGCAAAGCATCTAAACAGTAACAATCGCCAATTTTTTGATCTTCAAGTTTAAGTGAACAACGAGCCCCATTGTTAATCCTTTAAAGGAAATTATTTGTAAATTTCGACAAGTAGAACAATGAATGGAACAGGTAGACGGTTGAAATCTTTGTATATATTGCTTCTATATAATCTAAGAAACATATATGCAAAGTATCCAAACAGTACCATACGCCAATCTATTGTTCTTCAAGTTTAAGTGAACAGCGAGCCCCATTGATAATCATGAAATGGAAATTATTTGTAACTTTCTACAAGTAGAACAATGAATGGAACAGGTAGACGGTTGAATTCTTTCTATATATTGCTTCTAAATAGTCTAAGAAACATATATGCAAAGCATCCAAACAGTAAAATTCGCCAATTTATTGTTCTTCAAGTTTAAGTGAACAACGAGCCCCATTGTTAATCATTTAAAGGAAATTATTTGTAATTTTCGACAAGCAGAACAATGAATGGAACAGGTAGAAGGTTGAAATCTTTGTATATATTGCTTCTATATAATCTAAGAAACCTATATGCAAAGCATCTAAACAGTAACAATCGCCAATTTTTTGATCTTCAAGTTTAAGTGAACAATGAGCCCCATTGTCAATCCTTTATCGGAAATTATTTGTAATTTTCGACAAGTAGAACAATGAATGGAACTGGTAGACGGTTGAAATCTTTGTATATGTTGCTTCTATATAGCCTAAGAAACCTATATGCAAAGCATCTAAAAAGTAACAATCGCCAATTTTTTGTTCTCCAAGATTAAGTGAACAACGAGCCCCATTGATAATCATGAAATGGAAATTATTTGTAAATTTCTACAAGTAGAACAATGAATGGAACAGGTAGACGGTTGAATTCTTTGTATATATTGCTTCTATATAGTCTAAGAAACCTATATGCAAAGCATCTAAACAGTAACAATCGCCAATTTTTTGATCTTCAAGTTTAAGAGAACAGCGAGCCCCATTGATAATCATGAAATGGAAATTATGTGTAACTTTCTACAAGTAGAACAATGAATAGTACAGGTAGACGTTTGAAATCTTTGTATATATTGCTTCTATATAATCTAAGAAACATATATGCAAAGCATCCAAACAGTACAATTCTCCAATTTTTTGCTCTTCAAGCTTAAGTGAACTACGAGCCCCATTGTTAATCCTTTAACGGAAATTAATTGTAACTTTCTACAAGTAGAACAATGAATAGTACAGGTAGACGTTTGAAATCATTGTATATATTGCTTCTATATAATCTAAGAAACATATATGCAAAGCATCCAAACAGTACCATTCGCCAAATTTTTGTTCTTCAAGTTTAAGTGAACAACGAGCCCCATTGATAATCATGAAACGGAAATTATTTGTAACTTTCTACAAGTAGAACAATGAACAGAACAGGTAGACGGTTGAAATCTTTGTATATGTTGCTTCTATATAGTCTAAGAAACCTATATGCAAAGCATCTAAACAGTAACAATCGCCAATTTTTTGATCTTCAAGTTTAAGTGAACAGCGAGCCCCATTGTTAATCCTTTAACGGAAATTATTTGTAACTTTCGACAAGTAGAACAATGAATAGAACAAGTAGACGGTTGAAATCTTTGTATATGTTGCTTCTATATAGCCTAAGAAACCTATATGCAAAGCATCTAAAAAGTAACAATCGCCAATTTTTTGTTCTTCAAGTTTAAGTGAACTACGAGCCCCATTGTTAATCCTTTAACGGAAATTAATTGTAACTTTCTACAAGTAGAACAATGATTGGAACACGTAGACGGTTGAAATCTTTGTATATATTGCTTCCACATAGTCTAAGAAACATATATGCAAAGCATCCAAACAGTACAATTCGCCAATTTTTTGTCCTTCAAGTTTAAGTGAACAACGAGCCCCATTGTTAATCCTTTATCGGAAATTATTTGTAACTTTCGACAAGTAGAACAATGAATGGAACAGGTAGACGGTTGAAATCTTTGTATATATTGCTTCTATATAGTCTAAGAATCATATATGCAAAGCATCCAAACAGTACAATTCTCCAATTGTTTGTTCTTCAAGTTTAAGTGATCAATGAGCCCCAATGGTTAATCCTTTATCG
Organism: Cerceris ruficornis; assembly: GCA_963989415.1. Lineage (NCBI taxonomy): Eukaryota > Metazoa > Arthropoda > Insecta > Hymenoptera > Crabronidae > Cerceris > Cerceris ruficornis. Next base: position 3,086,634 of record CAXDIW010000229.1, on the reverse strand, counting down.
GTAATTATTTGTAACTTTCGACAAGTAGAACAATGAATGGAACAGGTAGACGGTTGAAATCTTTGTATATATTGCTTCTATATAGTCTAAGAAACATATATGGAAAGCATCCAAACAGTACAATTCGCCAATTTTTTGTTCTTCAAGTTTAAGTGAACTACGAGCCCCATTGTTAATCCTTTAAAGGAAATTATTTGTAAATTTCGACAAGTAGAACAATGAATCGAACAGGTAGACGGTTGAAATCCTTGTATATATTGCGTCTATATAGTCTAAGAAACATATATGCAAAACATCCAAACAGTACAATTCGCCAATTTATTGTTCTTCAAGTTTAAGTGAACAACGAGCCCCATTGTTAATCCATAAAAGGAAATTATTTGATAATTTCGACAAGTAGAACAATGAATCGAACAGGTAGACGGTTGAAATCTTTGTATATATTGCTTCTTTATAATCTAAGAAACATATATGCAAAGCATCCAAACAGTACAATTCGCCATTTATTTCATCTTCATGTTTAAGTGAACTACGAGCCCCATTGTTAATCCTTTAAAGGAAATTATTTGTAAATTTCGACAAGTCGAACAATGAATGGATCATGTAGACGGTTGAAATCATTGCATATATTGCTTCTATATAGTCTGCGAAACAAATATGCAAAGCATCCAAACAGTACCGTTCGCCAATTTTTTGTTCTTAAAGTTTAAGTGAACTACGAGCCCCATTGATAATCATGAAACGGAAATTATTTGTAACTTTCTACAAGTAGAACAATGAATGGAACAGGTAGACGGTTGAAATCTTTGTATATATTGCTTCTATATAGTCTAAGAAACATATATGCAAAGCATCCAAACAGTAGCATTCGCCAATTTTTTATTCTTCAAGTTTAAGTGAACAATGAGACCCATTGTTAATCCTTTATCGGAAATTATTTGTAACTTTCGACATGTAGAACAATGAATGGAACAGGTAGACGGTTGAAATCTTTGTATATATTGCTTCTATATAGTATAAGAAACATATACGCAAAGCATCCAAACAGTAGCATTCGCCAATTTTTTGGTCTTCAAGTTTAAGTGCACAATGAGCCCCAATGGTTAATCCTTTATCGTAAATTATTTGTAATTTTCGACAAGTAGAACAATGAATGGATCAGGTAGACGGTTGAAACCATTGTATATATTGCTTCCATATAGTCTAAGAAACATATATATAAAGCATCCAAACAGTACCATTCGCCAATTTTTTCTTCTTCAAGTTTAAGTGAACAATGAGCCCCAATGGTTAATCCTTTATCGGAAATTATTTGTAATTTTCGACAAGTAGAACAATGAATGGAACTGGTAGACGGTTGAAATCTTTGTATATGTTGCTTCTATATAGCCTAAGAAACCTATATGCAAAGCATCTAAAAAGTAACAATCGCCAATTTTTTGTTCTCCAAGATTAAGTGAACAACGAGCCCCATTGATAATCATGAAATGGAAATTATTTGTAAATTTCTACAAGTAGAACAATGAATGGAACAGGTAGACGGTTGAATTCTTTGTATATATTGCTTCTATATAGTCTAAGAAACCTATATGCAAAGCATCTAAACAGTAACAATCGCCAATTTTTTGATCTTCAAGTTTAAGAGAACAGCGAGCCCCATTGATAATCATGAAATGGAAATTATGTGTAACTTTCTACAAGTAGAACAATGAATAGTACAGGTAGACGTTTGAAATCTTTGTATATATTGCTTCTATATAATCTAAGAAACATATATGCAAAGCATCCAAACAGTACAATTCGCCAATTTTTTGTTCTTCAAGTTTAAGTGAACTACGAGCCCCATTGATAATCATGAAATGGAAATTATTTGTAACTTTCTACAAGTAGAACAATGAATAGAACAGGTAGACGGTTGAAATCTTTGTATATATTGCTTCTATATAGTATAAGAAGCATATATGCAAAGCATCCAAACAGTACAATTCGCCAATTTTTTGTTCTTCAAGTTTAAGTGAACTACGAGCCCCATTGATAATCATGAAATGGAAATTATTTGTAACTTTCTACAAGTAGAACAATGAATAGTACAGGTAGACGGGTGAAATCTTTCTATATATTGCATCTAAATAGTCTAAGAAACATATATGCAAAGCATCCAAACAGAACCATTCGCCAATTTTTTGTTCTTCAAGTTTAAGTGAACTACGAGCCCCATTGTTAATCCTTTAAAGAAAATTATTTGTAAATTTCTACAAGTAGAACAATGAATCGAACAGGTAGACGGTTGAAATCTTTGTATATGTTGCTTCTATATAGTCTAAGAAACTTATATGCAAAGCATCTAAACAGTAACATTCGCCAATTTTTTTATCTTCAAGTTTAACTGAACAATGAGCCCCAATGGTTAATCCGTTATCGGAAATTATTTGTAACTTTCGACAAGTAGAACAATGAATAGAACAGGTAGACGGTTGAAATCTTTGTATATATTGCTTCCATATAGTCTAAGAAACATATATGCAAAGCATCCAAACAGTAGCATTCGCCAATTTTTTGTTCTTCAAGTTTAAGTGAACAATAAGCCCCATTGTTAATCCTTTATCGGAAATTATTTGTAACTTTCGACAAGTAGAACAATGAATTGAACAGGTAGACGGTTGAAATCTTTGTATATATTGCTTCCATATAGTCTAAGAAACATGTACGCAAAGCATCCAAACAGTACCGTTCGCTAATTTTTTGTTCTTCAAGTTTAAGTGAACTACGAGCCCCATTGTTAATCCTTTAAAGGAAATTATTTGTAACTTTCGACAAGTAGAACAATGAATAGAACAGGTAGACGGTTGAAATCTTTGTATATATTGCTTCCATATAGTCTAAGAAACATATATGCAAAGCATCCAAACAGTAGCATTCGCCAATTTTTTGTTCTTCAAGTTTAAGTGAACAATAAGCCCCATTGTTAATCCTTTATCGGAAATTATTTGTAACTTTCGACAAGTAGAACAATGAATTGAACAGGTAGACGGTTGAAATCTTTGTATATATTGCTTCCATATAGTCTAAGAAACATGTACGCAAAGCATCCAAACAGTACCGTTCGCTAATTTTTTGTTCTTCAAGTTTAAGTGAACTACGAGCCCCATTGTTAATCCTTTAAAGGAAATTATTTGTAACTTTCGACAAGTAGAACAATGAATAGAACAGGTAGACGGTTGAAATCTTTGTATATATTGCTTCCATATAGTCTAAGAAACATATATGCAAAGCATCCAAACAGTAGCATTCGCCAATTTTTTGTTCTTCAAGTTTAAGTGAACAATAAGCCCCATTGTTAATCCTTTATCGGAAATTATTTGTAACTTTCGACAAGTAGAACAATGAATGGAACAGGTAGACTGTTGAAATCATTGTATATATTGCTTCTATATAGTCTACGAAACATATATGCAAAGCATCCAAACAGTACAATTCGCCAATTTTTTGTTCTTCAAGTTTAAGTGAACAATGAGTCCCAATGGTTAATCCTTTATCGGTAATTATTTGTAACTTTCGACAAGTAGAACAATGAATGGAACAGGTAGACGGTTGAAATCTTTGTATATGCTGCTTCTATATAATCTACGAAACATATATGCAAAGCATCCAAACAGTACAATTCTCCAATTTTTTTTCTTCAAGCTTAAGTGAACTACGAGCCCCATTGTTAATCCTTTAACGGAAATTAATTGTAACTTTCTACAAGTAGAACAATGAATAGTACAGGTAGACGTTTGAAATCATTGTATATATTGCTTCTATATAATCTAAGAAACATATATGCAAAGCATCCAAACAGTACCATTCGCCAAATTTTTGTTCTTCAAGTTTAAGTGAACAACGAGCCCCATTGATAATCATGAAACGGAAATTATTTGTAACTTTCGACAAGTAGAACAATGAACAGAACAGGTAGACGGTTGAAATCTTTGTATAAGTTGCTTCTATATAGTCTAAGAAACCTATATGCAAAGCATCTAAACAGTAACAATCGCCAATTTTTTGATCTTCAAGTTTAAGTGAACAGCGAGCCCCATTGTTAATCCTTTAACGGAAATTATTTGTAACTTTCGACAAGTAGAACAATGAATAGAACAGGTAGACGGTTGAAATCTTTGTATATGTTGCTTCTATACAGCCTAAGAAACCTATATGCAAAGCATCTAAAAAGTAACAATCGCCAATTTTTTGTTCTCCAAGATTAAGTGAACAACGAGCCCCATTGATAATCATGAAACGGAAATTATTTGCAACTTTCTACAAGTAGAACAATGAATAGAACAGGTAGACGGTTGAAATCTTTGTATATGTTGCTTCTATATAGTCTAAGAAACCTATATGCAAAGCATCTAAAAAGTAACAATCGCCAATTTTTTGTTCTTCAAGTTTAAGTGAACTACGAGCCCCATTGTTAATCCTTTAACGGAAATTAATTGTAACTTTCTACAAGTAGAACAATGATTGGAACACGTAGACGGTTGAAATCTTTGTATATATTGCTTCCATATAGTCTAAGAAACATATATGCAAAGCATCCAAACAGTACAATTCGCCAATTTTTTGTCCTTCAAGTTTAAGTGAACAACGAGCCCCATTGTTAATCCTTTATCGGAAATTATTTGTAACTTTCGACAAGTAGAACAATGAATGGAACAGGTAGACGGTTGAAATCTTTGTATATATTGCTTCTATATAGTCTAAGAAACATATATGCAAAGCATCCAAACAGTACAATTCGCCAATTTTTTGTTCTTCAAGTTTAAGTGATCAATGAGCCCCAATGGTTAATCCTTTATCGGTAATTATTTGTAACTTTCGACAAGTAGAACAATGAATGGGACAGGTAGACGGTTGAAATCTTTGTATATATTGCTTCTTTATAATCTAAGAAACATATATGCAATGCATCCAAACAGTACAATTCGCCAATGATTTCATCTTCATGTTTAAGTGAACTACGAGCCCCATTGTTAATCCGTTATCGGAAATTATTTGTAACTTTCGACAAGTAGAACAATGAATAGAACAGGTAGACGGTTGAAATCTTTGTATATATTGCTTCTATATAATCTAAGAAACATATATGCAAAGCATCCATACAGTACAATTCGCCAATTTTTTGTTCTTCAAGTTTAAGTGAACTACGAGCCCCATTGATAATCATGAAATGGAAATTATTTGTAACTTTCTACAAGTAGAACAATGAATAGAACAGGTAGACGGTTGAAATCTTTGTATATGTTGCTTCTATATAGTATAAGAAGCATATATGCAAAGCATCCAAAAAGTACAATTCGCCAATTTTTTGTTCTTCAAGTTTAAGTGAACTACGAGCCCCATTGATAATCATGAAATGGAAATTATTTGTAACTTTCTACAAGTAGAACAATGAATAGTACAGGTAGACGGGTGAAATCTTTCTATATATTGCATCTAAATAGTCTAAGAAACATATATGCAAAGCATCCAAACAGTACCATTCGCCAATTTTTTGTTCTTCAAGTTTAAGTGAACTACGAGCCCCATTGATAATCATGAAACGGAAATTATTTGTAACTTTCTACAAGTAGAACAATGAATAGAACAGGTAGACGGTTGAAATCTTTGTATATGTTGCTTCTATATAGTCTAAGAAACTTATATGCAAAGCATCTAAACAGTAACATTCGCCAATTTTTTTATCTTCAAGTTTAAGTGAACAATGAGCCCCAATGGTTAATCCGTTATCGGAAATTATTTGTAACTTTCGACAAGTAGAACAATGAATGGAACAGGTAGACTGTTGAAATCATTGTATATATTGCTTCTATATAGTCTAAGAAACATATATGCAAAGCATCCAAACAGTACAATTCGCCAATTTTTTGTTCTTCAAGTTTAAGTGAACTACGAGCCCCATTGATAATCATGAAATGGAAATTATTTGTAACTTTCTACAAGTAGAACAATGAATAGAACAGGTAGACGGTTGAAATCTTTGTATATATTGCTTCTATATAGTATAAGAAGCATATATGCAAAGCATCCAAACAGTACAATTCGCCAATTTTTTGTTCTTCAAGTTTAAGTGAACTACGAGCCCCATTGATAATCATGAAATGGAAATTATTTGTAACTTTCTACAAGTAGAACAATGAATAGTACAGGTAGACGGGTGAAATCTTTCTATATATTGCATCTAAATAGTCTAAGAAACATATATGCAAAGCATCCAAACAGAACCATTCGCCAATTTTTTGTTCTTCAAGTTTAAGTGAACTACGAGCCCCATTGTTAATCCTTTAAAGAAAATTATTTGTAAATTTCTACAAGTAGAACAATGTATCGAACAGGTAGACGGTTGAAATCTTTGTATATGTTGCTTCTATATAGTCTAAGAAACTTATATGCAAAGCATCTAAACAGTAACATTCGCCAATTTTTTTATCTTCAAGTTTAACTGAACAATGAGCCCCAATGGTTAATCCGTTATCGGAAATTATTTGTAAATTTCGACAAGTAGAACAATGAATAGAACAGGTAGACGGTTGAAATCTTTGTATATATTGCTTCCATATAGTCTAAGAAACATATATGCAAAGCATCCAAACAGTAGCATTCGCCAATTTTTTGTTCTTCAAGTTTAAGTGAACAATAAGCCCCATTGTTAATCCTTTATCGGAAATTATTTGTTACTTTCGACAAGTAGAACAATGAATTGAACAGGTAGACGGTTGAAATCTTTGTATATATTGCTTCCATATAGTCTAAGAAACATGTACGCAAAGCATCCAAACAGTACCGTTCGCTAATTTTTTGTTCTTCAAGTTTAAGTGAACTACGAGCCCCATTGTTAATCCTTTAAAGGAAATTATTTGTAACTTTCGACAAGTAGAACAATGAATAGAACAGGTAGACGGTTGAAATCTTTGTATATATTGCTTCCATATAGTCTAAGAAACATATATGCAAAGCATCCAAACAGTAGCATTCGCCAATTTTTTGTTCTTCAAGTTTAAGTGAACAATAAGCCCCATTGTTAATCCTTTATCGGAAATTATTTGTATCTTTCGACAAGTAGAACAATGAATAGAACAGGTAGACGGTTGAAATCTTTGTATATGTTGCTTCTATATAGTCTAAGAAACTTATATGCAAAGCATCTAAACAGTAACATTCGCCAATTTTTTTATCTTCAAGTTTAAGTAAACAATGAGCCCCAATGGTTAATCCGTTATCGGAAATTATTTGTAACTTTCGACAAGTAGAACAATGAATGGAACAGGTAGACTGTTGAAATCATTGTATATATTGCTTCTATATAGTCTAAGAAACATATATGCAAAGCATCCAAACAGTACAATTCGCCAATTTTTTGTTCTTCAAGTTTAAGTGAACTACGAGCCCCATTGATAATCATGAAATGGAAATTATTTGTAACTTTCTACAAGTAGAACAATGAATAGAACAGGTAGACGGTTGAAATCTTTGTATATATTGCTTCTATATAGTATAAGAAGCATATATGCAAAGCATCCAAACAGTACAATTCGCCAATTTTTTGTTCTTCAAGTTTAAGTGAACAACGATCCCCATTGATAATCATGAAATGGAAATTATTTGTAACTTTCTACAAGTAGAACAATGAATAGTACAGGTAGACGGGTGAAATCTTTCTATATATTGCATCTAAATAGTCTAAGAAACATATATGCAAAGCATCCAAACAGAACCATTCGCCAATTTTTTGTTCTTCAAGTTTAAGTGAACTACGAGCCCCATTGTTAATCCTTTAAAGAAAATTATTTGTAAATTTCGACAAGTAGAACAATGAATGGAACAGGTAGACTGTTGAAATCATTGTATATATTGCTTCTATATAGTCTAAGAAACATATATGCAAAGCATCCAAACAGTACAATTCGCCAATTTTTTGTTCTTCATGTTTAAGTAAACTACGATCCCCATTGTTAATCCCTTAACGGAAATTATTTGTAACTTTCGACAAGTAGAACAATGAATGGAACAGGTAGACGGTTGAAATCACTGTATATATTGCTTCTATATAATCTAAGAAACATATATGCAAAGCATCCAAACAGTACAATACGCCAATTATTTCATCTTCATGTTTAAGTGAACTACGAGCCCCATTGTTAATCCTTTAAAGGAAATTATTTGTAAATTTCGACATGTAGAACAATGAATGCATCATGTAGACGGTTGAAATCATTGTATATATTGTTTCTATATAGTCTGCGAAACAAATATGCAAAGCATCCAAACAGTACAATTCGCCAATTTTTTGTTCTTCAAGTTTAAGTGAACTACGAGCCCCATTGATAATCATGAAATGGAAATTATTTGTAACTTTCTACAAGTAGAACAATGAATAGTACAGGTAGACGGGTGAAATCTTTCTATATATTACATCTAAATAGTCTAAGAAACATATATGGAAAGCATCCAAACAGTACAATTCGCCAATTTTTTGTTCTTCAAGTTTAAGTGAACTACGAGCCCCATTGTTAATCCTTTATCGGAAATTATTTGTAACTTTCTACAAGTAGAACAATGATTGGAACACGTAGACGGTTGAAATCTTTGTATATATTGCTTCCATATAGTCTAAGAAACATGTACGCAATGCATCCAAACAGTACCGTTCGCTAATTTTTTGTTCTTCAAGTTTAAGTGAACTACGAGCCCCATTGTTAATCCTTTAAAGGAAATTATTTGTAACTTTCGACAAGTAGAACAATGAATGGAACTGGTAGACGGTTGAAATTTTTGTATATATTGCTTCTATATAGTCTAAGAAACATATATGCAAAGCATCCAAACAGTACCATTCGCCAATTTTTTGTTCTTCAAGTTTAAGTGAACTACGAGCCCCATTGATAATCATGAAACGGAAATTATTTGTAACTTTCTACAAGTAGAACAATGAATAGAACAGGTAGACGGTTGAAATCTTTGTATATGTTGCTTCTATATAGTCTAAGAAACTTATATGCAAAGAATCTAAACAGTAACATTCGCCAATTTTTTTATCTTCAAGTTTAAGTGAACAATGAGCCCCAATGGTTAATCCGTTATCGGAAATTATTTGTAACTTTCGACAAGTAGAACAATGAATGGAACAGGTAGACTGTTGAAATCATTGTATATATTGTTTCTATATAGTCTAAGAAACATATATGCAAAGCATCCAAACAGTACAATTCGCCAATTTTTTGTTCTTCAAGTTTAAGTGAACTACGAGCCCCATTGATAATCATGAAATGGAAATTATTTGTAACTTTCTACAAGTAGAACAATGAATAGTACAGGTAGACGGGTGAAATCTTTCTATATATTGCATCTAAATAGTCTAAGAAACATATATGCAAAGCATCCAAACAGAACCATTCGCCAATTTTGTGTTCTTCAAGTTTAAGTGAACTACGAGCCCCATTGTTAATCCTTTAAAGAAAATTATTTGTAAATTTCGACAAGTAGAGCAATGAATGGAACAGGTAGACTGTTGAAATCATTGTATATATTGCTTCTCTATAGTCTAAGAAACATATATGCAAAGCATCCAAACAGTACAATTCGCCAATTTTTTGTTCTTCATGTTTAAGTAAACTACGATCCCCATTGTTAATCCCTTAACGGAAATTATTTGTAACTTTCGACAAGTAGAACAATGAATGGAACAGGTAGACGGTTGAAATCATTGTATATATTGCTTCTATATAATCTAAGAAACATATATGCAAAGCATCCAAACAGTACAATACGCCAATTATTTCATCTTCATGTTTAAGTGAACTACGAGCCCCATTGTTAATCCTTTAAAGGAAATTATTTGTAAATTTCGACAAGTAGAACAATGAATGGATCATGTAGACGGTTGAAATCATTGTATACATTGCTTCCATATAGTCTAAGAAACATGTACGCAATGCATCCAAACAGTACCGTTCGCTAATTTTTTGTTCTTCAAGTTTAAGTGAACTACGAGCCCCATTGTTAATCCTTTAAAGGAAATTATTTGTAACTTTCGACAAGTAGAACAATGAATGGAACTGGTAGACGGTTGAAATTTTTGTATATATTGCTTCTATATAGTCTAAGAAACATATATGCAAAGCATCCAAACAGTACCATTCGCCAATTTTTTGTTCTTCAAGTTTAAGTAAACTACGATCCCCATTGTTAATCCCTTAACGGAAATTATTTGTAACTTTCGACAAGTAGAACAATGAATGGAACAGGTAGACGGTTGAAATCATTGTATATATTGCTTCTATATAGTCTAAGAAACATATATGCAAAGCATCCAAACAGTACAACTCGACTATTTTTTGCTCTTCAAGTTTAAGTGAACTACGAGCCCCATTGTTAATCCTTTAAAGGAAATTATTTGTAAATTTCGGCAAGTAGAACAATGAATGGAATAGGTAGACGGTTGAAATCATTGTATATATTGCTTCTATATAGTCTAAGAAACATATATGCAAAGCATCCATACAGTACAGTTCGCCAATTTTTTGTTCTTCAAGTTTAAGTAAACTACGATCCCCATTGTTAATCCCTTAACGGAAATTATTTGTAACATTCGACAAGTAGAACAATGAATGGAACAGGTAGGCGGTTGAAATCATTGTATATATTGCTTCTATATAGTCTAAGAAACATATATGCAAAGCATCCAAACAGTACAATTCGACTATTTTTTGCTCTTCAAGTTTAAGTGAACTACGAGCCCCATTGTTAATCCTTTAAAGGAAATTATTTGTAAATTTCGGAAAGTAGAACAATGAATGGAATAGGTAGACGGTTGAAATCATTGTATATATTGCTTCTATATAGTCTAAGAAACATATATGCAAAGCATCCAAACAGTACAGTTCGCCAATTTTTTGTTCTTCAAGTTTAAGTAAACTACGATCCCCATTGTTAATCCCTTAACGGAAATTATTTGTAACATTCGACAAGTAGAACAATGAATGGAACAGGTAGACGGTTGAAATCATTGTATATTATGCTTTTATATAGTCTAAGAAACATATATGCAAAGCATCCAAACAGTACAATTCGCCAATTTTTTGTTCTTCAAGTTTAAGTAAACTACGATCCCCATTGTTAATCCCTTAACGGAAATTATTTGTAACTTTCGACAAGTAGAACAATGAATGGAACAGGTAGACGGTTGAAATCATTGTATATATTGCTTCTATATAGTCTAAGAAACATATATGCAAAGCATCCAAACAGTACAATTCGACTATTTTTTGCTCTTCAAGTTTAAGTGAACTACGAGCCCCATTGTTAATCCTTTAAAGGAAATTATTTGTAAATTTCGGCAAGTAGAACAATGAATGGAATAGGTAGACGGTTGAAATCATTGTATATATTGCTTCTATATAGTCTAAGAAACATATATGCGAAGCACCCAAACAGTACAATTCGCCAATTTTTTGTTCTTCAAGTTTAAGTAAACTTCGATCCCCATTGTTAATCCCTTAACGGAAATTATTTGTAACATTCGACAAGTAGAACAATGAATGGAACAGGTAGACGGTTGAAATCATTGTATATTTTGCTTCTATATAGTCTAAGAAACATATATGCAAAGCATCCAAACAGTACAATTCGCCGATTTATTGTTCTTCAAGTTTAAGTGAACAACGAGCCCCATTGTTAATCCTTTAAAGGAAATTATGTGTAAATTTCGACAAGTAGAACAATGATTGGAACACGTAGACGGTTGAAATCTTTGCATATATTGCTTCCATATAGTCTAAGAAACATATATGCAAAGCATCCAAACAGTACAGTTCGCCAATTTTTTGTTCTTCAAGTTTAAGTAAACTACGATCCCCATTGATAATCCCTTAACGGAAATTATTTGTAACTTTCGACAAGTAGAACAATGAATGGAACAGGTAGACCGTTGAAATCTTTGTATATGCTGCTTCTAAATGGTCTAAGAAACATCTATGCAAAGCATCCAAACAGTACAATTCGCCAATTTTTTGTTCTTCAAGTTTAAGTAAACTACGATCCCCATTGTTAATCCCTTAACGGAAATTATTTGTAACTTTCGACAAGTAGAACAATGATTGGAACCCGTAGACGGTTGAAATCTTTGTATATGTTGCTTCTATATAGTCTACGAAACCTATATGCAAAGCATCTAAACAGTAACAATCGCCAATTTTTTGTTCTTCAAGTTTAAGTGAACAGCGAACCCCATTGATAATCATGAAATGGAAATTTTTTGTAACTTTCTACAAGTAGAACAATGAATAGTACAGGTAGACGGGTGAAATCTTTGTATATATTGCTTCTATATAGTATAAGAAACATATATGCATAGCATCCAAACAGTACCATTCGCCAGTTTTTTGTTCTTCAAGTTTAAGTGAACTACGAGCCCCATTGTTAATCCTTTAAATGAAATTATTTGTAAATTTCTACAAGTAGAACAATGAATAGTACAGGTAGACGGGTGAAATCTTTCTATATATTGCTTCTAAATAGTCTAAGAAACATATATGCAAAGCATCCAAACAGTAAAATTCGCCAATTTATTGTTCTTCAAGTTTAAGTGAACAACGAGCCCCATTGTTAATCCTTTAAAGGAAATTATTTGTAATTTTCGACAAGCAGAACAATGAATGGAACAGGTAGACGGTTGAAATCTTTGTATATATTGCTTCTATATAATCTAAGAAACATATATGCAAAGCATCCAAACAGTACCATTCGCCAATTTTTTGTTCTTCAAGTTTAAGTGAACAATGAGCCCCATTGTTAATCCTTTATCGGAAATTATTTGTAACTTCCGACAAGTAGAACAATGATTGGAAAACGTAGACGGTTGAAATCTTTGTATATATTGCTTCTATATAGTCTAAGAAACATATATGCAAAGCATCCAAACAGTACAATTCGCCAATTTATTGTTCTTCAAGTTTAAGTGAACAATGAGCCCCAATGGTTAATCCTTTATCGGAAATTATTTATAACTTTCGACAAGTAGAACAATGAATGGAACAGGTAGACGGTTGAAATCTTTGTATATATTGCTTCTATATAATCTAAGAAACATATATGCAAAGCATCCAAACAGTACCATACGCCAATTTTTTGTTCTTCAAGTTTAAGTGAACTACGTGCCCCATTGTTAATCCTTTAAAGGAAATTATTTGTAAATTTCGACAAGTAGAACAATGAATGGATCAGGTAGACGGTTGAAATCTTTGTATATGTTGCTTCTATATAGTCTACGAAACCTATATGCAAAGCATCTAAACAGTAACAATCGCCAATTTTTTGTTCTTCAAGTTTAAGTGAACAATGAGACCCATTGTTAATCCTTTATCGGAAATTATTTGTAATTTTCGACAAGTAGAACAATGAATGGAACTGGTAGACGGTTGAAATCTTTTTATATATTGCTTCTATATAGTCTAAGAAACATATATGCAAAGCATCCAAACAGTACCAGTCGCCAATTTTTTGATCTTCAAGTTTAAGTGAACAGCGAGCCCCATTGTTAATCCTTTAACGGAAATTATTTGTAACTTTCGACAAGTAGAACAATGAATAGAACAGGTAGACGGTTGAAATCTTTGTATATGTTGCTTCTATATAGCCTAAGAAACCTATATGCAAAGCATCTAAAAAGTAACAATCGCCAATTTTTTGTTCTCCAAGATTAAGTGAACAACGAGCCCCATTGATAATCATGAAATGGAAATTATTTGTAAATTTCTACAAGTAGAACAATGAATGGAACAGGTAGACGGTTGAATTCTTTGTATATATTGCTTCTATATAGTCTAAGAAACCTATATGCAAAGCATCTAAACAGTAACAATCGCCAATTTTTTGATCTTCAAGTTTAAGAGAACAGCGAGCCCCATTGATAATCATGAAATGGAAATTATGTGTAACTTTCTACAAGTAGAACAATGAATAGTACAGGTAGACGTTTGAAATCCTTGTATATATTGCGTCTATATAATCTAAGAAACATATATGCAAAGCATCCAAACAGTACCATTCGCCAATTTCTTGTTCTTCAAGTTTAAGTGAACTACGAGCTCCATTGTTAATCCTTTAAAGGAAATTATTTGTAAATGTCGACAAGTAGAACAATGAATGGATCAGGTAGACGGTTGAAATCATTGTATATATTGCTTCTATATAATCTACGAAACATTTATGCAAAGCATCCAAACAGTACAATTCTCCAATTTTTTGTTCTTCAAGCTTAAGTGAACTACGAGCCCCATTGTTAATCCTTTAACGGAAATTAATTGTAACTTTCTACAAGTAGAACAATGAATAGTACAGGTAGACGTTTGAAATCATTGTATATATTGCTTCTATATAATCTAAGAAACATATATGCAAAGCATCCAAACAGTACCATTCGCCAAATTTTTGTTCTTCAAGTTTAAGTGAACAACGAGCCCCATTGATAATCATGAAACGGAAATTATTTGTAACTTTCTACAAGTAGAACAATGAACAGAACAGGTAGACGGTTGAAATCTTTGTATATGTTGCTTCTATATAGTCTAAGAAACCTATATGCAAAGCATCTAAACAGTAACAATCGCCAATTTTTTGATCTTCAAGTTTAAGTGAACAGAGAGCCCCATTGTTAATCCTTTAACGGAAATTATTTGTAACTTTCGACAAGTAGAACAATGAATAGAACAGGTAGACGGTTGAAATCTTTGTATATGTTGCTTCTATATAGCCTAAGAAACCTATATGCAAAGCATCTAAAAAGTAACAATCGCCAATTTTTTGTTCTTCAAGTTTAAGTGAACTACGAGCCCCATTGATAATCATGAAATGGAAATTATTTGTAACTTTCTACAAGTAGAACAATGAATAGTACAGGTAGACGGGTGAAATCATTCTATATATTACATCTAAATAGTCTAAGAAACATATATGGAAAGCATCCAAACAGTACAATTCGCCAATTTTTTGTTCTTCAAGTTTAAGTGAACTACGAGCCCCATTGTTAATCCTTTAAAGGAAATTATTTGTAAATTTCGACAAGTAGAACAATGAATCGAACAGGTAGACGGTTGAAATCCTTGTATATATTGCGTCTATATAGTATAAGAAACATATATGCAAAGCATCCAAACAGTACAATTCGCCAATTTTTTGTTCTTCAAGTTTAAGTGAGCAATGAGCCCCAATGGTTAATCCTTTATCGGAAATTATTTGTAACATTCGGCAAGTAGAACAATGAATGGAACAGGTAGACGGTTGAAATCTTTGTATATATTGCTTCTATATAGTCTAAGAAACATATATGCAAAGCATCCAAACAGTACAATTCGCCAATTTTTTGTTCTTCAAGTTTAAGTGAACTACGAGCCCCATTGTTAATCCTTTAAAGGAAATTATTTGTAAATTTCGACAAGTAGAAAAATGAATGGATCAGGTAGACGGTTGAAATCATTGTATATATTGCTTCTATATAATCTACGAAACATATATGCAAAGCATCCAAACAGTCCAATTCGCCAATTTTTTGTTCTTCAAGTTTAAGTGAACTACGAGCCCCATTGTTAATCCTTTAACGGAAATTAATTGTAACTTTCTACAAGTAGAACAATGATTGGAACACGTAGACGGTTGAAATCTTTGTATATGTTGCTTCCATATAGTCTAAGAAACATATATGCAAAGCATCCAAACAGTACCATTCGCCAATTTATTGTTCTTCAAGTTTAAGTGAACTACGAGCCCCATTGTTAATGCTTTAAAGGAAATTATTTGTAAACTTCGACAAGTAGAACAATGAATGGAACAGGTAGACGGTTGAAATATTTGTGTATATTGCTTCTATATAGTATAAGAAACATATATGCAAAGCATCCAAACAGTACAATTCGCCAATTTTTTGTTCTTCAAGTTTAAGTAAACTACGATCCCCATTGTTAATCCCTTAACGGAAATTATTTGTAACTTTCGACAAGTAGAACAATGATTGGAACACGTAGACGGTTGAAATCTTTGTATATATTGCTTCCATATAGTCTAAGAAACATGTACGCAAAGCATCCAAACAGTACCATTCGCCAATTTTTTGTTCTTCAAGTTTAGGTGAACAATGAGCCCCAATGGTTAATCCTTTATCGGTAATTATTTGTAAATTTCGACAAGTAGAACAATGAATGGATCAGGTAGACGGTTGAAATCTTTGTATATGTTGCTTCTATATAGTCTACGAAACCTATATGCAAAGCATCTAAACAGTAACAATCGCCAATTTTTTGTTCTTCAAGTTTAAGTGAACAATGAGACCCATTGTTAATCCTTTATCGGAAATTATTTGTAATTTTCGACAAGTAGAACAATGAATGGAACTGGTAGACGGTTGAAATCTTTTTATATATTGCTTCTATATAGTCTAAGAAACATATATGCAAAGCATCCAAACAGTACCAGTCGCCAATTTTTTGATCTTCAAGTTTAAGTGAACAGCGAGCCCCATTGTTAATCCTTTAACGGAAATTATTTGTAACTTTCGACAAGTAGAACAATGAATAGAACAGGTAGACGGTTGAAATCTTTGTATATGTTGCTTCTATATAGCCTAAGAAACCTATATGCAAAGCATCTAAAAAGTAACAATCGCCAATTTTTTGTTCTCCAAGATTAAGTGAACAACGAGCCCCATTGATAATCATGAAATGGAAATTATTTGTAAATTTCTACAAGTAGAACAATGAATGGAACAGGTAGACGGTTGAATTCTTTGTATATATTGCTTCTATATAGTCTAAGAAACCTATATGCAAAGCATCTAAACAGTAACAATCGCCAATTTTTTGATCTTCAAGTTTAAGAGAACAGCGAGCCCCATTGATAATCATGAAATGGAAATTATGTGTAACTTTCTACAAGTAGAACAATGAATAGTACAGGTAGACGTTTGAAATCCTTGTATATATTGCGTCTATATAATCTAAGAAACATATATGCAAAGCATCCAAACAGTACCATTCGCCAATTTCTTGTTCTTCAAGTTTAAGTGAACTACGAGCTCCATTGTTAATCCTTTAAAGGAAATTATTTGTAAATGTCGACAAGTAGAACAATGAATGGATCAGGTAGACGGTTGAAATCATTGTATATATTGCTTCTATATAATCTACGAAACATTTATGCAAAGCATCCAAACAGTACAATTCTCCAATTTTTTGTTCTTCAAGCTTAAGTGAACTACGAGCCCCATTGTTAATCCTTTAACGGAAATTAATTGTAACTTTCTACAAGTAGAACAATGAATAGTACAGGTAGACGTTTGAAATCATTGTATATATTGCTTCTATATAATCTAAGAAACATATATGCAAAGCATCCAAACAGTACCATTCGCCAAATTTTTGTTCTTCAAGTTTAAGTGAACAACGAGCCCCATTGATAATCATGAAACGGAAATTATTTGTAACTTTCTACAAGTAGAACAATGAACAGAACAGGTAGACGGTTGAAATCTTTGTATATGTTGCTTCTATATAGTCTAAGAAACCTATATGCAAAGCATCTAAACAGTAACAATCGCCAATTTTTTGATCTTCAAGTTTAAGTGAACAGCGAGCCCCATTGTTAATCCTTTAACGGAAATTATTTGTAACTTTCGACAAGTAGAACAATGAATAGAACAGGTAGACGGTTGAAATCTTTGTATATGTTGCTTCTATATAGCCTAAGAAACCTATATGCAAAGCATCTAAAAAGTAACAATCGCCAATTTTTTGTTCTTCAAGTTTAAGTGAACTACGAGCCCCATTGATAATCATGAAATGGAAATTATTTGTAACTTTCTACAAGTAGAACAATGAATAGTACAGGTAGACGGGTGAAATCATTCTATATATTACATCTAAATAGTCTAAGAAACATATATGGAAAGCATCCAAACAGTACAATTCGCCAATTTTTTGTTCTTCAAGTTTAAGTGAACTACGAGCCCCATTGTTAATCCTTTAAAGGAAATTATTTGTAAATTTCGACAAGTAGAACAATGAATCGAACAGGTAGACGGTTGAAATCCTTGTATATATTGCGTCTATATAGTATAAGAAACATATATGCAAAGCATCCAAACAGTACAATTCGCCAATTTTTTGTTCTTCAAGTTTAAGTGAGCAATGAGCCCCAATGGTTAATCCTTTATCGGAAATTATTTGTAACATTCGGCAAGTAGAACAATGAATGGAACAGGTAGACGGTTGAAATCTTTGTATATATTGCTTCTATATAGTCTAAGAAACATATATGCAAAGCATCCAAACAGTACAATTCGCCAATTTTTTGTTCTTCAAGTTTAAGTGAACTACGAGCCCCATTGTTAATCCTTTAAAGGAAATTATTTGTAAATTTCGACAAGTAGAAAAATGAATGGATCAGGTAGACGGTTGAAATCATTGTATATATTGCTTCTATATAATCTACGAAACATATATGCAAAGCATCCAAACAGTCCAATTCGCCAATTTTTTGTTCTTCAAGTTTAAGTGAACTACGAGCCCCATTGTTAATCCTTTAACGGAAATTAATTGTAACTTTCTACAAGTAGAACAATGATTGGAACACGTAGACGGTTGAAATCTTTGTATATGTTGCTTCCATATAGTCTAAGAAACATATATGCAAAGCATCCAAACAGTACCATTCGCCAATTTATTGTTCTTCAAGTTTAAGTGAACTACGAGCCCCATTGTTAATGCTTTAAAGGAAATTATTTGTAAACTTCGACAAGTAGAACAATGAATGGAACAGGTAGACGGTTGAAATATTTGTGTATATTGCTTCTATATAGTATAAGAAACATATATGCAAAGCATCCAAACAGTACAATTCGCCAATTTTTTGTTCTTCAAGTTTAAGTAAACTACGATCCCCATTGTTAATCCCTTAACGGAAATTATTTGTAACTTTCGACAAGTAGAACAATGATTGGAACACGTAGACGGTTGAAATCTTTGTATATATTGCTTCCATATAGTCTAAGAAACATGTACGCAAAGCATCCAAACAGTACCATTCGCCAATTTTTTGTTCTTCAAGTTTAGGTGAACAATGAGCCCCAATGGTTAATCCTTTATCGGTAATTATTTGTAATTTTCGACAAGTAGAACAATGAATGGAACAGGTAGACGGTTGAAATATTTGTATATGTTGCTTCTATATAGTATAAGATACATATATGCAAAGCATCCAAACAGTACAATTCGCCAATTTTTTGTTCTTCAAGTTTAAGTAAACAACGATCCCCATTGTTAATCCCTTAACGGAAATTATTTGTAACTTTCGACAAGTAGAACAGTGAATGGAACAGGTAGACGGTTGAAATCTTTGTATATATTGCTTCTATATAGTATAAGAAACATATATGCATAGCATCCAAACAGTACCATTCGCCAATTTTTTGTTCTTCAAGTTTAAGTGAACTACGAGCCCCATTGTTAATCCTTTAAAGGAAATTATTTGTAAATTTCGACAAGTAGAACAATGAATGGAACAGGTAGACGGTTGAAATCTTTGTATATGCTGCTTCTAAATGGTCTAAGAAACATCTATGCAAAGCATCCAAACAGTACAATTCGCCAATTTTTTGTTCTTCAAGTTTAAGTAAACTACGATCCCCATTGTTAATCCCTTAACGGAAATTATTTGTAACTTTCGACAAGTAGAACAATGATTGGAACCCGTAGACGGTTGAAATCTTTGTATATATTGCTTCCATATAGTCTAAGAAACATGTACGCAAAGCATCCAAACAGTACCGTTCGCCAATTTTTTGTTCTTCAAGTTTAAGTGAACAATGAGCCCCAATGGTTAATCCTTTATCGGAAATTATTTGTAACTTTCGGCAAGTAGAACAATGAATGGAACAGGTAGACGGTTGAAATCTTTGTATATATTGCTTCTATATAGTCTCAGAAACACATATGCAAAGCATCCAAACAGTACAATTCGCCAATTTATTGTTCTTCAAGTTTAAGTGAACAACGAGCCCCATTGTTAATCCTTTAAAGGAAATTATTTGTAAATTTCAACAAGTAGAACAATGATTGGAACACGTAGACGGTTGAAATCTTTGTATATATTGCTTCCATATAGCCTAAGAAACATGTACGCAAAGCATCCAAACAGTACCGTTCTCCAATTTCTTGGCCTTCAAGATTAAGTGAACAATGAGCCCCAATGGTTAATCCGTAATCGGTAATTATTTGTAACTTTCGACAAGTAGAACAATGAATGGAACAGGTAGACGGTTGAAATCCTTGTATATATTGCTTCCATATAGTCTAAGAAACATGTACGCAAAGCATCCAAACAGTACCATTCGCCAATTTTTTGTCCTTCAAGTTTAAGTGAACAGCGAGCCCCATTGATAATCATGAAATGGCAATTATTTGTAATTTTCTACAAGTAGAACAATGAATAGTACAGGTAGACGGGTGAAATCTTTCTATATATTGCTTCTAAATAGTCTAAGAAACATCTATGCAAAGCATCCAAACAGTACAATTCGCCAATTTTTTGTTCTTCAAGTTTAAGTAAACTACGATCCCCATTGTTCATCCCTTAACGGAAATTATTTGTAACTTTCGACAAGTAGAACAATGATTGGAACACGTAGACGGTTGAAATCTTTGTATATATTGCTTCCATATAGTCTAAGAAACATGTACGCAAAGCATCCAAACAGTACAATTCGCCAATTTTTTGTTCTTCAAGTTTAAGTGAACAATGAGCCCCAATGGTTAATCCTTTATCGGAAATTATTTGTAACTTTCGGCAAGTAGAACAATGAATGGAACAGGTAGACGGTTGAAATCCTTGTATATATTGCTTCCATATAGTCTAAGAAACATGTACGCAAAGCATCCAAACAGTACCATTCGCCAATTTTTTGTCCTTCAAGTTTAAGTGAACAATGAGCCCCATTGTTAATCCTTTAACGGAAATTATTTGTAACTTTCTACAAGTAGAACAATGATTGGAACACGTAGACGGTTGAAATCTTTGTATATATTGCTTCCATATAGTCTAAGAAACATATATGCAAAGCATCCAAACAGTACAATTCGCCAATTTTTTGTTCTTCAAGTTTAAGTGAACAATGAGACCCATTGTTAATCCTTTATCGGAAATTATTTGTAACTTTCGACAAGTAGAACAATGAATGGAACAGGTAGACGGTTGAAATCTTTGTATATATTGCTTCTATATAGTCTAAGAAACATATATGCAAAGCATCCAAACAGTACAATTCGCCAATTTTTTGTTCTTCAAGTTTAAGTGAACAATGAGTCCCAATGGTTAATCCTTTATCGGTAATTATTTGTAACTTTCGACAAGTAGAACAATGAATGGAACAGGTAGACGGTTGAAATCTTTGTATATATTGCTTCCATATAGTCTAAGAAACATGTACGCAAAGCATCCAAACAGTACCGTTCGCCAATTTTTTGTTCTTCAAGTTTGAGTGAACTACGAGCCCCATTGATAATCATGAAACGGAAATTATTTGTAACTTTCTACAAGTAGAACAATGAATCGAACAGGTAGACGGTTGAAATCTTTGTATATGTTGCTTCTATATAGTCTAAGAAACTTATATGCAAAGCATCTAAACAGTAACATTCGCCAATTTTTTTATCTTCAAGTTTAAGTGAACAATGAGCCCCAATGGTTAATCCGTTATCGGAAATTATTTGTAACTTTCGACAAGTAGAACAATGAATAGAACAGGTAGACGGTTGAAATCTTTGTATATGTTGCTTCTATATAGTCTAAGAAACTTATATGCAAAGCATCCAAACAGTACAATTCGCCAATTTATTGTTCTTCAAGTTTAAGTGAACAACGAGCCCCACTGTTAATCCTTTAAAGGAAATTATTTGTAAATTTCGACAAGTAGAACAATGAATGGAACAGGTAGACGGTTGAAATCTTTGTATATATTGCTTCTATATAATCTAAGAAACATATATGCAAAGCATCCAAACAGTACCATTCGCCAATTTCTTGTTCTTCAAGTTTAAGTGAACTACGAGCCCCATTGTTAATCCTTTAAAGGAAATTATTTGTAAATTTCGACAAGTAGAACAATGAATGGATCAGGTAGACGGTTGAAATCATTGTATATATTGCTTCTATATAGTCTAAGAAACATATATGCAAAGCATCCAAACAGTACAATTCGCCAATTTTTTGTTCTTCATGTTTAAGTAAACTACGATCCCCATTGTTAATCCCTTAACGGAAATTATTTGTAACTTTCGACAAGTAGAACAATGAATGGAACAGGTAGACGGTTGAAATCATTGTATATATTGCTTCTATATAATCTAAGAAACATATATGCAAAGCATCCAAACAGTACAATTCGCCAATTATTTCATCTTCATGTTTAAGTGAACTACGAGCCCCATTGTTAATCCTTTAAAGGAAATTATTTGTAAATTTCGACAAGTAGAACAATGAATGGATCATGTAGACGGTTGAAATCTTTGTATATATTGTTTCTATATAGTCTGCGAAACAAATATGCAAAGCATCCAAAAAGTACAATTCGCCAATTTTTTGTTCTTCAAGTTTAAGTGAACTACGAGCCCCATTGATAATCATGAAATGGAAATTATTTGTAACTTTCTACAAGTAGAACAATGAATAGTACAGGTAGACGGGTGAAATCATTCTATATATTACATCTAAATAGTCTAAGAAACATATATGGAAAGCATCCAAACAGTACCATTCGCCAATTTTTTGTTCTTCAAGTTTAAGTGAACAATGAAGCCCAATGGTTAATCCTTTATCGGAAATTATTTGTAATTTTCGACAAGTAGAACAATGAATGGAACAGGTAGACGGTTGAAATCTTTGTATATATTGCTTCTATATAATCTAAGAAACATATATGCAAAGCATCCATACAGTACAATTCGCCAATTTTTTGTTCTTCAAGTTTAAGTGAACTACGAGCCCCATTGATAATCATGAAATGGAAATTATTTGTAACTTTCTACAAGTAGAACAATGAATAGAACAGGTAGACGGTTGAAATCTTTGTATATGTTGCTTCTATATAGTATAAGAAGCATATATGCAAAGCATCCAAACAGTACAATTCGCCAATTTTTTGTTCTTCAAGTTTAAGTGAACTACGAGCCCCATTGATAATCATGAAATGGAAATTATTTGTAACTTTCTACAAGTAGAACAATGAATAGTACAGGTAGACGGGTGAAATCTTTCTATATATTGCATCTAAATAGTCTAAGAAACATATATGCAAAGCATCCAAACAGAACCATTCGCCAATTTTTTGTTCTTCAAGTTTAAGTGAACTACGAGCCCCATTGTTAATCATGAAACGGAAATTATTTGTAACTTTCTACAAGTAGAACAATGAATCGAACAGGTAGACGGTTGAAATCTTTGTATATGTTGCTTCTATATAGTCTAAGAAACTTATATGCAAAGCATCTAAACAGTAACATTCGCCAATTTTTTTATCTTCAAGTTTAACTGAACAATGAGCCCCAATGGTTAATCCGTTATCGGAAATTATTTGTAACTTTCGACAAGTAGAACAATGAATAGAACAGGTAGACGGTTGAAATCTTTGTATATGTTGCTTCTATATAGTCTAAGAAACTTATATGCAAAGCATCTAAACAGTAACATTCGCCAATTTTTTTATCTTCAAGTTTAACTGAACAATGAGCCCCAATGGTTAATCCGTTATCGGAAATTATTTGTAACTTTCGACAAGTAGAACAATGAATAGAACAGGTAGACGGTTGAAATCTTTGTATATATTGCTTCCATATAGTCTAAGAAACATATATGCAAAGCATCCAAACAGTAGCATTCGCCAATTTTTTGTTCTTCAAGTTTAAGTGAACAATAAGCCCCATTGTTAATCCTTTATCGGAAATTATTTGTAACTTTCGACAAGTAGAACAATGAATTGAACAGGTAGACGGTTGAAATCTTTGTATATATTGCTTCTATATAGTCTAAGAAACATATATGCAAAGCATCCAAACAGTACAATTCGCCAATTTATTGTTCTTCAAGTTTAAGTGAACAACGAGCCCCATTGTTAATCCTTTAAAGGAAATTATTTGTAACTTTCGACAAGTAGAACAATGAATGGAACTGGTAGACGGTTGAAATTTTTGTATATATTGCTTCTATATAGTCTAAGAAACATATATGCAAAGCATCCAAACAGTACCATTCGCCAATTTTTTGTTCTTCAAGTTTAAGTGAACTACGAGCCCCATTGATAATCATGAAACGGAAATTATTTGTAACTTTCTACAAGTAGAACAATGAATAGAACAGGTAGACGGTTGAAATCTTTGTATATGTTGCTTCTATATAGTCTAAGAAACTTATATGCAAAGCATCTAAACAGTAACATTCGCCAATTTTTTTATCTTCAAGTTTAAGTGAACAATGAGCCCCAATGGTTAATCCGTTATCGGAAATTATTTGTAACTTTCGACAAGTAGAACAATGAATGGAACAGGTAGACTGTTGAAATCATTGTATATATTGCTTCTATATAGTCTAAGAAACATATATGCAAAGCATCCAAACAGTACAATTCGCCAATTTTTTGTTCTTCAAGTTTAAGTGAACTACGAGCCCCATTGATAATCATGAAATGGAAATTATTTGTAACTTTCTACAAGTAGAACAATGAATAGAACAGGTAGACGGTTGAAATCTTTGTATATATTGCTTCTATATAGTATAAGAAGCATATATGCAAAGCATCCAAACAGTACAATTCGCCAATTTTTTGTTCTTCAAGTTTAAGTGAACTACGAGCCCCATTGATAATCATGAAATGGAAATTATTTGTAACTTTCTACAAGTAGAACAATGAATAGTACAGGTAGACGGGTGAAATCTTTCTATATATTGCATCTAAATAGTCTAAGAAACATATATGCAAAGCATCCAAACAGAACCATTCGCCAATTTTTTGTTCTTCAAGTTTAAGTGAACTACGAGCCCCATTGTTAATCCTTTAAAGAAAATTATTTGTAAATTTCTACAAGTAGAACAATGTATCGAACAGGTAGACGGTTGAAATCTTTGTATATGTTGCTTCTATATAGTCTAAGAAACTTATATGCAAAGCATCTAAACAGTAACATTCGCCAATTTTTTTATCTTCAAGTTTAACTGAACAATGAGCCCCAATGGTTAATCCGTTATCGGAAATTATTTGTAAATTTCGACAAGTAGAACAATGAATAGAACAGGTAGACGGTTGAAATCTTTGTATATATTGCTTCCATATAGTCTAAGAAACATATATGCAAAGCATCCAAACAGTAGCATTCGCCAATTTTTTGTTCTTCAAGTTTAAGTGAACAATAAGCCCCATTGTTAATCCTTTATCGGAAATTATTTGTAACTTTCGACAAGTAGAACAATGAATTGAACAGGTAGACGGTTGAAATCTTTGTATATATTGCTTCCATATAGTCTAAGAAACATGTACGCAAAGCATCCAAACAGTACCGTTCGCTAATTTTTTGTTCTTCAAGTTTAAGTGAACTACGAGCCCCATTGTTAATCCTTTAAAGGAAATTATTTGTAACTTTCGACAAGTAGAACAATGAATAGAACAGGTAGACGGTTGAAATTTTTGTATATATTGCTTCTATATAGTCTAAGAAACATATATGCAAAGCATCCAAACAGTACCATTCGCCAATTTTTTGTTCTTCAAGTTTAAGTGAACTACGAGCCCCATTGATAATCATGAAACGGAAATTATTTGTAACTTTCTACAAGTAGAACAATGAATAGAACAGGTAGACGGTTGAAATCTTTGTATATGTTGCTTCTATATAGTCTAAGAAACTTATATGCAAAGCATCTAAACAGTAACATTCGCCAATTTTTTTATCTTCAAGTTTAAGTGAACAATGAGCCCCAATGGTTAATCCGTTATCGGAAATTATTTGTAACTTTCGACAAGTAGAACAATGAATGGAACAGGTAGACTGTTGAAATCATTGTATATATTGCTTCTATATAGTCTAAGAAACATATATGCAAAGCATCCAAACAGTACAATTCGCCAATTTTTTGTTCTTCAAGTTTAAGTGAACTACGAGCCCCATTGATAATCATGAAATGGAAATTATTTGTAACTTTCTACAAGTAGAACAATGAATAGAACAGGTAGACGGTTGAAATCTTTGTATATATTGCTTCTATATAGTATAAGAAGCATATATGCAAAGCATCCAAACAGTACAATTCGCCAATTTTTTGTTCTTCAAGTTTAAGTGAACTACGAGCCCCATTGATAATCATGAAATGGAAATTATTTGTAACTTTCTACAAGTAGAACAATGAATAGTACAGGTTGACGGGTGAAATCTTTCTATATATTGCATCTAAATAGTCTAAGAAACATATATGCAAAGCATCCAAACAGAACCATTCGCCAATTTTTTGTTCTTCAAGTTTAAGTGAACTACGAGCCCCATTGTTAATCCTTTAAAGAAAATTATTTGTAAATTTCTACAAGTAGAACAATGTATCGAACAGGTAGACGGTTGAAATCTTTGTATATGTTGCTTCTATATAGTCTAAGAAACTTATATGCAAAGCATCTAAACAGTAACATTCGCCAATTTTTTTATCTTCAAGTTTAACTGAACAATGAGCCCCAATGGTTAATCCGTTATCGGAAATTATTTGTAAATTTCGACAAGTAGAACAATGAATAGAACAGGTAGACGGTTGAAATCTTTGTATATATTGCTTCCATATAGTCTAAGAAACATATATGCAAAGCATCCAAACAGTAGCATTCGCCAATTTTTTGTTCTTCAAGTTTAAGTGAACAATAAGCCCCATTGTTAATCCTTTATCGGAAATTATTTGTAACTTTCGACAAGTAGAACAATGAATTGAACAGGTAGACGGTTGAAATCTTTGTATATATTGCTTCCATATAGTCTAAGAAACATGTACGCAAAGCATCCAAACAGTACCGTTCGCTAATTTTTTGTTCTTCAAGTTTAAGTGAACTACGAGCCCCATTGTTAATCCTTTAAAGGAAATTATTTGTAACTTTCGACAAGTAGAACATGAATAGAACAGGTAGACGGTTGAAATCTTTGTATATATTGCTTCCATATAGTATAAGAAACATATATGCAAAGCATCCAAACAGTAGCATTCGCCAATTTTTTGTTCTTCAAGTTTAAGTGAACAATAAGCCCCATTGTTAATCCTTTATCGGAAATTATTTGTAACTTTCGACAAGTAGAACAATGAATAGAACAGGTAGACGGTTGAAATCTTTGTATATGTTGCTTCTATATAGTCTAAGAAACTTATATGCAAAGCATCTAAACAGTAACATTCGCCAATTTTTTTATCTTCAAGTTTAAGTAAACAATGAGCCCCAATGGTTAATCCGTTATCGGAAATTATTTGTAACTTTCGACAAGTAGAACAATGAATGGAACAGGTAGACTGTTGAAATCATTGTATATATTGCTTCTATATAGTCTAAGAAACATATATGCAAAGCATCCAAACAGTACAATTCGCCAATTTTTTGTTCTTCAAGTTTAAGTGAACTACGAGCCCCATTGATAATCATGAAATGGAAATTATTTGTAACTTTCTACAAGTAGAACAATGAATAGAACAGGTAGACGGTTGAAATCTTTGTATATATTGCTTCTATATAGTATAAGAAGCATATATGCAAAGCATCCAAACAGTACAATTCGCCAATTTTTTGTTCTTCAAGTTTAAGTGAACTACGATCCCCATTGATAATCATGAAATGGAAATTATTTGTAACTTTCTACAAGTAGAACAATGAATAGTACAGGTAGACGGGTGAAATCTTTCTATATATTGCATCTAAATAGTCTAAGAAACATATATGCAAAGCATCCAAACAGAACCATTCGCCAATTTTTTGTTCTTCAAGTTTAAGTGAACTACGAGCCCCATTGTTAATCCTTTAAAGAAAATTATTTGTAAATTTCTACAAGTAGAACAATGTATCGAACAGGTAGACGGTTGAAATCTTTGTATATGTTGCTTCTATATAGTCTAAGAAACTTATATGCAAAGCATCTAAACAGTAACATTCGCCAATTTTTTTATCTTCAAGTTTAACTGAACAATGAGCCCCAATGGTTAATCCGTTATCGGAAATTATTTGTAAATTTCGACAAGTAGAACAATGAATAGAACAGGTAGACGGTTGAAATCTTTGTATATATTGCTTCCATATAGTCTAAGAAACATATATGCAAAGCATCCAAACAGTAGCATTCGCCAATTTTTTGTTCTTCAAGTTTAAGTGAACAATAAGCCCCATTGTTAATCCTTTATCGGAAATTATTTGTAACTTTCGACAAGTAGAACAATGAATTGAACAGGTAGACGGTTGAAATCTTTGTATATATTGCTTCCATATAGTCTAAGAAACATGTACGCAAAGCATCCAAACAGTACCGTTCGCTAATTTTTTGTTCTTCAAGTTTAAGTGAACTACGAGCCCCATTGTTAATCCTTTAAAGGAAATTATTTGTAACTTTCGACAAGTAGAACATGAATAGAACAGGTAGACGGTTGAAATCTTTGTATATATTGCTTCCATATAGTATAAGAAACATATATGCAAAGCATCCAAACAGTAGCATTCGCCAATTTTTTGTTCTTCAAGTTTAAGTGAACAATAAGCCCCATTGTTAATCCTTTATCGGAAATTATTTGTAACTTTCGACAAGTAGAACAATGAATAGAACAGGTAGACGGTTGAAATCTTTGTATATGTTGCTTCTATATAGTCTAAGAAACTTATATGCAAAGCATCTAAACAGTAACATTCGCCAATTTTTTTATCTTCAAGTTTAAGTAAACAATGAGCCCCAATGGTTAATCCGTTATCGGAAATTATTTGTAACTTTCGACAAGTAGAACAATGAATGGAACAGGTAGACTGTTGAAATCATTGTATATATTGCTTCTATATAGTCTAAGAAACATATATGCAAAGCATCCAAACAGTACAATTCGCCAATTTTTTGTTCTTCAAGTTTAAGTGAACTACGAGCCCCATTGATAATCATGAAATGGAAATTATTTGTAACTTTCTACAAGTAGAACAATGAATAGAACAGGTAGACGGTTGAAATCTTTGTATATATTGCTTCTATATAGTATAAGAAGCATATATGCAAAGCATCCAAACAGTACAATTCGCCAATTTTTTGTTCTTCAAGTTTAAGTGAACTACGATCCCCATTGATAATCATGAAATGGAAATTATTTGTAACTTTCTACAAGTAGAACAATGAATAGTACAGGTAGACGGGTGAAATCTTTCTATATATTGCATCTAAATAGTCTAAGAAACATATATGCAAAGCATCCAAACAGAACCATTCGCCAATTTTTTGTTCTTCAAGTTTAAGTGAACTACGAGCCCCATTGTTAATCCTTTAAAGAAAATTATTTGTAAATTTCGACAAGTAGAACAATGAATGGAACAGGTAGACTGTTGAAATCATTGTATATATTGCTTCTATATAGTCTAAGAAACATATATGCAAAGCATCCAAACAGTACAATTCGCCAATTTTTTGTTCTTCATGTTTAAGTAAACTACGATCCCCATTGTTAATCCCTTAACGGAAATTATTTGTAACTTTCGACAAGTAGAACAATGAATGGAACAGGTAGACGGTTGAAATCACTGTATATATTGCTTCTATATAATCTAAGAAACATATATGCAAAGCATCCAAACAGTACAATACGCCAATTATTTCATCTTCATGTTTAAGTGAACTACGAGCCCCATTGTTAATCCTTTAAAGGAAATTATTTGTAAATTTCGACATGTAGAACAATGAATGAATCATGTAGACGGTTGAAATCATTGTATATATTGTTTCTATATAGTCTGCGAAACAAATATGCAAAGCATCCAAACAGTACAATTCGCCAATTTTTTGTTCTTCAAGTTTAAGTGAACTACGAGCCCCATTGATAATCATGAAATGGAAATTATTTGTAACTTTCTACAAGTAGAACAATGAATAGTACAGGTAGACGGGTGAAATCTTTCTATATATTACATCTAAATAGTCTAAGAAACATATATGGAAAGCATCCAAACAGTACAATTCGCCAATTTTTTGTTCTTCAAGTTTAAGTGAACTACGAGCCCCATTGTTAATCCTTTATCGGAAATTATTTGTAACTTTCTACAAGTAGAACAATGATTGGAACACGTAGACGGTTGAAATCTTTGTATATATTGCTTCCATATAGTCTAAGAAACATGTACGCAATGCATCCAAACAGTACCGTTCGCTAATTTTTTGTTCTTCAAGTTTAAGTGAACTACGAGCCCCATTGTTAATCCTTTAAAGGAAATTATTTGTAACTTTCGACAAGTAGAACAATGAATGGAACTGGTAGACGGTTGAAATTTTTGTATATATTGCTTCTATATAGTCTAAGAAACATATATGCAAAGCATCCAAACAGTACCATTCGCCAATTTTTTGTTCTTCAAGTTTAAGTGAACTACGAGCCCCATTGATAATCATGAAACGGAAATTATTTGTAACTTTCTACAAGTAGAACAATGAATAGAACAGGTAGACGGTTGAAATCTTTGTATATGTTGCTTCTATATAGTCTAAGAAACTTATATGCAAAGCATCTAAACAGTAACATTCGCCAATTTTTTTATCTTCAAGTTTAAGTGAACAATGAGCCCCAATGGTTAATCCGTTATCGGAAATTATTTGTAACTTTCGACAAGTAGAACAATGAATGGAACAGGTAGACTGTTGAAATCATTGTATATATTG
Source organism: Cerceris ruficornis (assembly GCA_963989415.1). Taxonomy (NCBI): domain Eukaryota; kingdom Metazoa; phylum Arthropoda; class Insecta; order Hymenoptera; family Crabronidae; genus Cerceris; species Cerceris ruficornis. Next base: position 3,055,657 of record CAXDIW010000229.1, on the reverse strand, counting down.
TTTCTATATAGTCTAAGAAACATATATGCAAAGCATCCAAACAGTACAATTCGCCAATTTTTTGTTCTTCAAGTTTAAGTGAACTACGAGCCCCATTGATAATCATGAAATGGAAATTATTTGTAACTTTCTACAAGTAGAACAATGAATAGTACAGGTAGACGGGTGAAATATTTCTATATATTGCATCTAAATAGTCTAAGAAACATATATGCAAAGCATCCAATCAGAACCATTCGCCAATTTTGTGTTCTTCAAGTTTAAGTGAACTACGAGCCCCATTGTTAATCCTTTAAAGAAAATTATTTGTAAATTTCGACAAGTAGAGCAATGAATGGAACAGGTAGACTGTTGAAATCATTGTATATATTGCTTCTCTATAGTCTAAGAAACATATATGCAAAGCATCCAAACAGTACAATTCGCCAATTTTTTGTTCTTCATGTTTAAGTAAACTACGATCCCCATTGTTAATCCCTTAACGGAAATTATTTGTAACTTTCGACAAGTAGAACAATGAATGGAACAGGTAGACGGTTGAAATCATTGTATATATTGCTTCTATATAATCTAAGAAACATATATGCAAAGCATCCAAACAGTACAATACGCCAATTATTTCATCTTCATGTTTAAGTGAACTACGAGCCCCATTGTTAATCCTTTAAAGGAAATTATTTGTAAATTTCGACAAGTAGGACAATGAATGGATCATGTAGACGGTTGAAATCATTGTATACATTGTTTCTATATAGTCTGCGAAACAAATATGCAAAGCATCCAAACAGTACAATTCGCCAATTTTTTGTTCTTCAAGTTTAAGTGAACTACGAGCCCCATTGTTAATCCTTTAACGGAAATTAATTGTAACTTTCTACAAGTAGAACAATGATTGGAACACGTAGACGGTTGAAATCTTTGTATATATTGCTTCTATATAGTCTAAGAAACATATATGCAAAGCATCCAAACAGTACAATTCGCCAATTTTTTGTTCTTCATGTTTAAGTAAACTACGATCCCCATTGTTAATCCCTTAACGGAAATTATTTGTAACTTTCGACAAGTAGAACAATGAATGGAACAGGTAGACGGTTGAAATCATTGTATATATTGCTTCTATATAGTCTAAGAAACATATATGCAAAGCATCCAAACAGTACAACTCGACTATTTTTTGCTCTTCAAGTTTAAGTGAACTACGAGCCCCATTGTTAATCCTTTAAAGGAAATTATTTGTAAATTTCGGCAAGTAGAACAATGAATGGAATAGGTAGACGGTTGAAATCATTGTATATATTGCTTCTATATAGTCTAAGAAACATATATGCAAAGCATCCATACAGTACAGTTCGCCAATTTTTTGTTCTTCAAGTTTAAGTAAACTACGATCCCCATTGTTAATCCCTTAACGGAAATTATTTGTAACATTCGACAAGTAGAACAATGAATGGAACAGGTAGGCGGTTGAAATCATTGTATATATTGCTTCTATATAGTCTAAGAAACATATATGCAAAGCATCCAAACAGTACAATTCGACTATTTTTTGCTCTTCAAGTTTAAGTGAACTACGAGCCCCATTGTTAATCCTTTAAAGGAAATTATTTGTAAATTTCGGCAAGTAGAACAATGAATGGAATAGGTAGACGGTTGAAATCATTGCATATATTGCTTCTATATAGTCTAAGAAACATATATGCAAAGCATCCAAACAGTACAGTTCGCCAATTTTTTGTTCTTCAAGTTTAAGTAAACTACGATCCCCATTGTTAATCCCTTAACGGAAATTATTTGTAACATTCGACAAGTAGAACAATGAATGGAACAGGTAGACGGTTGAAATCATTGTATATTATGCTTTTATATAGTCTAAGAAACATATATGCAAAGCATCCAAACAGTACAATTCGCCAATTTTTTGTTCTTCAAGTTTAAGTAAACTACGATCCCCATTGTTAATCCCTTAACGGAAATTATTTGTAACTTTCGACAAGTAGAACAATGAATGGAACAGGTAGACGGTTGAAATCATTGTATATATTGCTTCTATATAGTCTAAGAAACATATATGCAAAGCATCCAAACAGTACAATTCGACTATTTTTTGCTCTTCAAGTTTAAGTGAACTACGAGCCCCATTGTTAATCCTTTAAAGGAAATTATTTGTAAATTTCGGCAAGTAGAACAATGAATGGAATAGGTAGACGGTTGAAATCATTGTATATATTGCTTCTATATAGTCTAAGAAACATATATGCGAAGCACCCAAACAGTACAATTCGCCAATTTTTTGTTCTTCAAGTTTAAGTAAACTTCGATCCCCATTGTTAATCCCTTAACGGAAATTATTTGTAACATTCGACAAGTAGAACAATGAATGGAACAGGTAGACGGTTGAAATCATTGTATATTTTGCTTCTATATAGTCTAAGAAACATATATGCAAAGCATCCAAACAGTACAATTCGCCGATTTATTGTTCTTCAAGTTTAAGTGAACAACGAGCCCCATTGTTAATCCTTTAAAGGAAATTATGTGTAAATTTCGACAAGTAGAACAATGATTGGAACACGTAGACGGTTGAAATCTTTGCATATATTGCTTCCATATAGTCTAAGAAACATATATGCAAAGCATCCAAACAGTACAGTTCGCCAATTTTTCGTTCTTCAAGTTTAAGTAAACTACGATCCCCATTGATAATCCCTTAACGGAAATTATTTGTAACTTTCGACAAGTAGAACAATGAATGGAACAGGTAGACGGTTGAAATCTTTGTATATATTGCTTCTATATAGTATAAGAAGCATATATGCATAGCATCCAAACAGTACCATTCGCCAATTTTTTGTTCTTCAAGTTTAAGTAAACTACGATCCCCATTGTTAATCCCTTAACGGAAATTATTTGTAACTTTCGACAAGTAGAACAATGATTGGAACCCGTAGACGGTTGAAATCTTTGTATATATTGCTTCCATATAGTCTAAGAAACATGTACGCAAAGCATCCAAACAGTACCGTTCGCCAATTTTTTGTTCTTCAAGTTTAAGTGAACAATGAGCCCCAATGGTTAATCCTTTATCGGAAATTATTTGTAACTTTCGGCAAGTAGAACAATGAATGGAACAGGTAGACGGTTGAAATCTTTGTATATATTGCTTCTATATAGTCTAAGAAACACATATGCAAAGCATCCAAACAGTACAATTCGCCAATTTATTGTTCTTAAAGTTTAAGTGAACAACGAGCCCCATTGTTAATCCTTTAAAGGAAATTATTTGTAAATTTCAACAAGTAGAACAATGATTGGAACACGTAGACGGTTGAAATCTTTGTATATATTGCTTCCATATAGTCTAAGAAACATGTACGCAAAGCATCCAAATAGTACCGTTCTCCAATTTGTTGGCCTTCAAGATTAAGTGAACAATGAGCCCCAATGGTTAATCCGTAATCGGTAATTATTTGTAACTTTCGACAAGTAGAACAATGAATGGAACAGGTAGACGGTTGAAATCCTTGTATATATTGCTTCCATATAGTCTAAGAAACATGTACGCAAAGCATCCAAACAGTACCATTCGCCAATTTTTTGTCCTTCAAGTTTAAGTGAACAATGAGCCCCATTGTTAATCCTTTATCGGAAATTATTTGTAACTTTCGGCAAGTAGAACAATGAATGGAACAGGTAGACGGTTGAAATCTTTGTATATATTGCTTCCATATAGCCTAAGAAACATGTACGCAAAGCATCCAAACAGTACCATTCGCCAATTTTTTGTTCTTCAAGTTTAGGTGAACAATGAGCCCCAATGGTTAATCCTTTATCGGTAATTATTTGTAATTTTCGACAAGTAGAACAATGAATGGAACAGGTAGACGGTTGAAATATTTGTATATGTTGCTTCTATATAGTATAAGAAACATATATGCAAAGCATCCAAACAGTACAATTCGCCAATTTTTTGTTCTTCAAGTTTAAGTAAACAACGATCCCCATTGTTAATCCCTTAACGGAAATTATTTGTAACTTTCGACAAGTAGAACAGTGAATGGAACAGGTAGACGGTTGAAATCTTTGTATATATTGCTTCTATATAGTATAAGAAGCATATATGCATAGCATCCAAACAGTACCATTCGCCAATTTTTTGTTCTTCAAGTTTAAGTGAACTACGAGCCCCATTGTGAATCCTTTAAAGGAAATTATTTGTAAATTTCGACAAGTAGAACAATGAATGGAACAGGTAGACGGTTGAAATCTTTGTATATGCTGCTTCTAAATGGTCTAAGAAACATCTATGCAAAGCATCCAAACAGTACAATTCGCCAATTTTTTGTTCTTCAAGTTTAAGTAAACTACGATCCCCATTGTTAATCCCTTAACGGAAATTATTTGTAACTTTCGACAAGTAGAACAATGATTGGAACCCGTAGACGGTTGAAATCTTTGTATATGTTGCTTCTATATAGTCTACGAAACCTATATGCAAAGCATCTAAACAGTAACAATCGCCAATTTTTTGTTCTTCAAGTTTAAGTGAACAGCGAACCCCATTGATAATCATGAAATGGAAATTTTTTGTAACTTTCTACAAGTAGAACAATGAATAGTACAGGTAGACGGGTGAAATCTTTGTATATATTGCTTCTATATAGTATAAGAAACATATATGCATAGCATCCAAACAGTACCATTCGCCAGTTTTTTGTTCTTCAAGTTTAAGTGAACTACGAGCCCCATTGTTAATCCTTTAAATGAAATTATTTGTAAATTTCTACAAGTAGAACAATGAATAGTACAGGTAGACGGGTGAAATCTTTCTATATATTGCTTCTAAATAGTCTAAGAAACATATATGCAAAGCATCCAAACAGTAAAATTCGCCAATTTATTGTTCTTCAAGTTTAAGTGAACAACGAGCCCCATTGTTAATCCTTTAAAGGAAATTATTTGTAATTTTCGACAAGCAGAACAATGAATGGAACAGGTAGACGGTTGAAATCTTTGTATATATTGCTTCTATATAATCTAAGAAACATATATGCAAAGCATCCAAACAGTACCATTCGCCAATTTTTTGTTCTTCAACTTTAAGTGAACAATGAGCCCCATTGTTAATCCTTTATCGGAAATTATTTGTAACTTCCGACAAGTAGAACAATGATTGGAAAACGTAGACGGTTGAAATCTTTGTATATATTGCTTCTATATAGTCTAAGAAACATATATGCAAAGCATCCAAACAGTACAATTCGCCAATTTATTGTTCTTCAAGTTTAAGTGAACAATGAGCCCCAATGGTTAATCCTTTATCGGAAATTATTTATAACTTTCGACAAGTAGAACAATGAATGGAACAGGTAGACGGTTGAAATCTTTGTATATATTGCTTCTATATAATCTAAGAAACATATATGCAAAGCATCCAAACAGTACCATACGCCAATTTTTTGTTCTTCAAGTTTAAGTGAACTACGTGCCCCATTGTTAATCCTTTAAAGGAAATTATTTGTAAATTTCGACAAGTAGAACAATGAATGGATCAGGTAGACGGTTGAAATCTTTGTATATGTTGCTTCTATATAGTCTACGAAACCTATATGCAAAGCATCTAAACAGTAACAATCGCCAATTTTTTGTTCTTCAAGTTTAAGTGAACAATGAGACCCATTGTTAATCCTTTATCGGAAATTATTTGTAATTTTCGACAAGTAGAACAATGAATGGAACTGGTAGACGGTTGAAATCTTTTTATATATTGCTTCTATATAGTCTAAGAAACATATATGCAAAGCATCCAAACAGTACCAGTCGCCAATTTTTTGATCTTCAAGTTTAAGTGAACAGCGAGCCCCATTGTTAATCCTTTAACGGAAATTATTTGTAACTTTCGACAAGTAGAACAATGAATAGAACAGGTAGACGGTTGAAATCTTTGTATATGTTGCTTCTATATAGCCTAAGAAACCTATATGCAAAGCATCTAAAAAGTAACAATCGCCAATTTTTTGTTCTCCAAGATTAAGTGAACAACGAGCCCCATTGATAATCATGAAATGGAAATTATTTGTAAATGTCGACAAGTAGAACAATGAATGGATCAGGTAGACGGTTGAAATCATTGTATATATTGCTTCTATATAATCTACGAAACATTTATGCAAAGCATCCAAACAGTACAATTCTCCAATTTTTTGTTCTTCAAGCTTAAGTGAACTACGAGCCCCATTGTTAATCCTTTAACGGAAATTAATTGTAACTTTCTACAAGTAGAACAATGAATAGTACAGGTAGACGTTTGAAATCATTGTATATATTGCTTCTATATAATCTAAGAAACATATATGCAAAGCATCCAAACAGTACCATTCGCCAAATTTTTGTTCTTCAAGTTTAAGTGAACAACGAGCCCCATTGATAATCATGAAACGGAAATTATTTGTAACTTTCTACAAGTAGAACAATGAACAGAACAGGTAGACGGTTGAAATCTTTGTATATGTTGCTTCTATATAGTCTAAGAAACCTATATGCAAAGCATCTAAACAGTAACAATCGCCAATTTTTTGATCTTCAAGTTTAAGTGAACAGCGAGCCCCATTGTTAATCCTTTAACGGAAATTATTTGTAAATTTCGACAAGTAGAACAATGAATCGAACAGGTAGACGGTTGAAATCCTTGTATATATTGCGTCTATATAGTATAAGAAACATATATGCAAAGCATCCAAACAGTACAATTCGCCAATTTTTTGTTCTTCAAGTTTAAGTGAGCAATGAGCCCCAATGGTTAATCCTTTATCGGAAATTATTTGTAACATTCGGCAAGTAGAACAATGAATGGAACAGGTAGACGGTTGAAATCTTTGTATATATTGCTTCTATATAGTCTAAGAAACATATATGCAAAGCATCCAAACAGTACAATTCGCCAATTTTTTGTTCTTCAAGTTTAAGTGAACTACGAGCCCCATTGTTAATCCTTTAAAGGAAATTATTTGTAAATTTCGACAAGTAGAAAAATGAATGGATCAGGTAGACGGTTGAAATCATTGTATATATTGCTTCTATATAATCTACGAAACATATATGCAAAGCATCCAAACAGTCCAATTCGCCAATTTTTTGTTCTTCAAGTTTAAGTGAACTACGAGCCCCATTGTTAATCCTTTAACGGAAATTAATTGTAACTTTCTACAAGTAGAACAATGATTGGAACACGTAGACGGTTGAAATCTTTGTATATGTTGCTTCCATATAGTCTAAGAAACATATATGCAAAGCATCCAAACAGTACCATTCGCCAATTTATTGTTCTTCAAGTTTAAGTGAACTACGAGCCCCATTGTTAATGCTTTAAAGGAAATTATTTGTAAACTTCGACAAGTAGAACAATGAATGGAACAGGTAGACGGTTGAAATATTTGTATATATTGCTTCTATATAGTATAAGAAACATATATGCAAAGCATCCAAACAGTACAATTCGCCAATTTTTTGTTCTTCAAGTTTAAGTAAACTACGATCCCCATTGTTAATCCCTTAACGGAAATTATTTGTAACTTTCGACAAGTAGAACAATGATTGGAACACGTAGACGGTTGAAATCTTTGTATATATTGCTTCCATATAGTCTAAGAAACATGTACGCAAAGCATCCAAACAGTACCATTCGCCAATTTTTTGTTCTTCAAGTTTAGGTGAACAATGAGCCCCAATGGTTAATCCTTTATCGGTAATTATTTGTAATTTTCGACAAGTAGAACAATGAATGGAACAGGTAGACGGTTGAAATATTTGTATATGTTGCTTCTATATAGTATAAGATACATATATGCAAAGCATCCAAACAGTACAATTCGCCAATTTTTTGTTCTTCAAGTTTAAGTAAACAACGATCCCCATTGTTAATCCCTTAACGGAAATTATTTGTAACTTTCGACAAGTAGAACAGTGAATGGAACAGGTAGACGGTTGAAATCTTTGTATATATTGCTTCTATATAGTATAAGAAACATATATGCATAGCATCCAAACAGTACCATTCGCCAATTTTTTGTTCTTCAAGTTTAAGTGAACTACGAGCCCCATTGTTAATCCTTTAAAGGAAATTATTTGTAAATTTCGACAAGTAGAACAATGAATGGAACAGGTAGACGGTTGAAATCTTTGTATATGCTGCTTCTAAATGGTCTAAGAAACATCTATGCAAAGCATCCAAACAGTACAATTCGCCAATTTTTTGTTCTTCAAGTTTAAGTAAACTACGATCCCCATTGTTAATCCCTTAACGGAAATTATTTGTAACTTTCGACAAGTAGAACAATGATTGGAACCCGTAGACGGTTGAAATCTTTGTATATATTGCTTCCATATAGTCTAAGAAACATGTACGCAAAGCATCCAAACAGTACCGTTCGCCAATTTTTTGTTCTTCAAGTTTAAGTGAACAATGAGCCCCAATGGTTAATCCTTTATCGGAAATTATTTGTAACTTTCGGCAAGTAGAACAATGAATGGAACAGGTAGACGGTTGAAATCTTTGTATATATTGCTTCTATATAGACTCAGAAACACATATGCAAAGCATCCAAACAGTACAATTCGCCAATTTATTGTTCTTCAAGTTTAAGTGAACAACGAGCCCCATTGTTAATCCTTTAAAGGAAATTATTTGTAAATTTCAACAAGTAGAACAATGATTGGAACACGTAGACGGTTGAAATCTTTGTATATATTGCTTCCATATAGCCTAAGAAACATGTACGCAAAGCATCCAAACAGTACCGTTCTCCAATTTCTTGGCCTTCAAGATTAAGTGAACAATGAGCCCCAATGGTTAATCCGTAATCGGTAATTATTTGTAACTTTCGACAAGTAGAACAATGAATGGAACAGGTAGACGGTTGAAATCCTTGTATATATTGCTTCCATATAGTCTAAGAAACATGTACGCAAAGCATCCAAACAGTACCATTCGCCAATTTTTTGTCCTTCAAGTTTAAGTGAACAGCGAGCCCCATTGATAATCATGAAATGGCAATTATTTGTAACTTTCTACAAGTAGAAAAATGAATAGTACAGGTAGACGGGGGAAATCTTTCTATATATTGCTTCTAAATAGTCTAAGAAACATCTATGCAAAGCATCCAAACAGTACAATTCGCCAATTTTTTGTTCTTCAAGTTTAAGTAAACTACGATCCCCATTGTTAATCCCTTAACGGAAATTATTTGTAACTTTCGACAAGTAGAACAATGATTGGAACACGTAGACGGTTGAAATCTTTGTATATATTGCTTCCATATAGTCTAAGAAACATGTACGCAAAGCATCCAAACAGTACAATTCGCCAATTTTTTGTTCTTCAAGTTTAAGTGAACAATGAGCCCCAATGGTTAATCCTTTATCGGAAATTATTTGTAACTTTCGGCAAGTAGAACAATGAATGGAACAGGTAGACGGTTGAAATCCTTGTATATATTGCTTCCATATAGTCTAAGAAACATGTACGCAAAGCATCCAAACAGTACCATTCGCCAATTTTTTGTCCTTCAAGTTTAAGTGAACAATGAGCCCCAATGGTTAATCCGTTATCGGAAATTATTTGTAACTTTCGACAAGTAGAACAATGAATAGAACAGGTAGACGGTTGAAATCTTTGTATATGTTGCTTCTATATAGTCTAAGAAACCTATATGCAAAGCATCTAAAAAGTAACAATCGCCAATTTTTTGTTCTTCAAGTTTAAGTGAACTACGAGCCCCATTGTTAATCCTTTAACGGAAATTAATTGTAACTTTCTACAAGTAGAACAATGATTGGAACACGTAGACGGTTGAAATCTTTGTATATATTGCTTCCATATAGTCTAAGAAACATATATGCAAAGCATCCAAACAGTACAATTCGCCAATTTTTTGTCCTTCAAGTTTAAGTGAACAATGAGCCCCATTGTTAATCGTTTATCGGAAATTATTTGTAACTTTCGACAAGTAGAACAATGAATGGAACAGGTAGACGGTTGAAATCTTTGTATATATTGCTTCTATATAGTCTAAGAAACATATATGCAAAGCATCCATACAGTACAATTCGCCAATTTTTTGTTCTTCTAGTTTAAGTGAACAATGAGCCCCAATGGTTAATCCTTTATCGGTAATTATTTGTAACTTTCGACAAGTAGAACAATGAATGGAACAGGTAGACGGTTGAAATCTTTGTATATATTGCTTCCATATAGTCTAAGAAACATGTACGCAAAGCATCCAAACAGTACCGTTCGCCAATTTTTTGTTCTTCAAGTTTAAGTGAACTACGAGCCCCATTGATAATCATGAAACGGAAATTATTTGTAACTTTCTACAAGTAGAACAATGAATCGAACAGGTAGACGGTTAAAATCTTTGTATATGTTGCTTCTATATAGTCTAAGAAACTTATATGCAAAGCATCTAAACAGTAACATTCGCCAATTTTTTTATCTTCAAGTTTAAGTGAACAATGAGCCCCAATGGTTAATCCGTTATCGGAAATTATTTGTAACTTTCGACAAGTAGAACAATGAATAGAACAGGTAGACGGTTGAAATCTTTGTATATGTTGCTTCTATATAGTCTAAGAAACTTATATGCAAAGCATCCAAACAGTACAATTCGCCAATTTATTGTTCTTCAAGTTTAAGTGAACAACGAGCCCCACTGTTAATCCTTTAAAGGAAATTATTTGTAAATTTCGACAAGTAGAACAATGAATGGAACAGGTAGACGGTTGAAATCTTTGTATATATTGCTTCTATATAATCTAAGAAACATATATGCAAAGCATCCAAACAGTACCATTCGCCAATTTCTTGTTCTTCAAGTTTAAGTGAACTACGAGCCCCATTGTTAATCCTTTAAAGGAAATTATTTGTAAATTTCGACAAGTAGAACAATGAATGGATCAGGTAGACGGTTGAAATCATTGTATATATTGCTTCTATATAGTCTAAGAAACATATATGCAAAGCATCCAAACAGTACAATTCGCCAATTTTTTGTTCTTCATGTTTAAGTAAACTACGATCCCCATTGTTAATCCCTTAACGGAAATTATTTGTAACTTTCGACAAGTAGAACAATGAATGGAACAGGTAGACGGTTGAAATCTTTGTATATATTGCTTCCATATAGTCTAAGAAACATGTACGCAAAGCATCCAAACAGTACCGTTCGCCAATTTTTTGTTCTTCAAGTTTAAGTGAACTACGAGCCCCATTGATAATCATGAAACGGAAATTATTTGTAACTTTCTACAAGTAGAACAATGAATCGAACAGGTAGACGGTTGAAATCTTAGTATATGTTGCTTCTATATAGTCTAAGAAACTTATATGCAAAGCATCTAAACAGTAACATTCGCCAATTTTTTTATCTTCAAGTTTAAGTGAACAATGAGCCCCAATGGTTAATCCGTTATCGGAAATTATTTGTAACTTTCGACAAGTAGAACAATGAATAGAACAGGTAGACGGTTGAAATCTTTGTATATGTTGCTTCTATATAGTCTAAGAAACTTATATGCAAAGCATCCAAACAGTACAATTCGCCAATTTATTGTTCTTCAAGTTTAAGTGAACAACGAGCCCCACTGTTAATCCTTTAAAGGAAATTATTTGTAAATTTCGACAAGTAGAACAATGAATGGAACAGGTAGACGGTTGAAATCTTTGTATATATTGCTTCTATATAATCTAAGAAACATATATGCAAAGCATCCAAACAGTACCATTCGCCAATTTCTTGTTCTTCAAGTTTAAGTGAACTACGAGCCCCATTGTTAATCCTTTAAAGGAAATTATTTGTAAATTTCGACAAGTAGAACAATGAATGGATCAGGTAGACGGTTGAAATCATTGTATATATTGCTTCTATATAGTCTAAGAAACATATATGCAAAGCATCCAAACAGTACAATTCGCCAATTTTTTGTTCTTCATGTTTAAGTAAACTACGATCCCCATTGTTAATCCCTTAACGGAAATTATTTGTAACTTTCGACAAGTAGAACAATGAATGGAACAGGTAGACGGTTGAAATCATTGTATATATTGCTTCTATATAATCTAAGAAACATATATGCAAAGCATCCAAACAGTACAATTCGCCAATTATTTCATCTTCATGTTTAAGTGAACTACGAGCCCCATTGTTAATCCTTTAAAGGAAATTATTTGTAAATTTCGACAAGTAGAACAATGAATGGATCATGTAGACGGTTGAAATCTTTGTATATATTGTTTCTATATAGTCTGCGAAACAAATATGCAAAGCATCCAAAAAGTACAATTCGCCAATTTTTTGTTCTTCAAGTTTAAGTGAACTACGAGCCCCATTGATAATCATGAAATGGAAATTATTTGTAACTTTCTACAAGTAGAACAATGAATAGTACAGGTAGACGTGTGAAATCATTCTATATATTACATCTAAATAGTCTAAGAAACATATATGGAAAGCATCCAAACAGTACCATTCGCCAATTTTTTGTTCTTCAAGTTTAAGTGAACAATGAAGCCCAATGGTTAATCCTTTATCGGAAATTATTTGTAATTTTCGACAAGTAGAACAATGAATGGAACAGGTAGACGGTTGAAATCTTTGTATATATTGCTTCTATATAATCTAAGAAACATATATGCAAAGCATCCAAACAGTACAATTCGCCAATTTTTTGTTCTTCAAGTTTAAGTGAACTACGAGCCCCATTGATAATCATGAAATGGAAATTATTTGTAACTTTCTACAAGTAGAACAATGAATAGAACAGGTAGACGGTTGAAATCTTTGTATATGTTGCTTCTATATAGTATAAGAAGCATATATGCAAAGCATCCAAACAGTACAATTCGCCAATTTTTTGTTCTTCAAGTTTAAGTGAACTACGAGCCCCATTGATAATCATGAAATGGAAATTATTTGTAACTTTCTACAAGTAGAACAATGAATAGTACAGGTAGACGGGTGAAATCTTTCTATATATTGCATCTAAATAGTCTAAGAAACATATATGCAAAGCATCCAAACAGAACCATTCGCCAATTTCTTGTTCTTCAAGTTTAAGTGAACTACGAGCCCCATTGTTAATCCTTTAAAGAAAATTATTTGTAAATTTCTACAAGTAGAACAATGAATCGAACAGGTAGACGGTTGAAATCTTTGTATATGTTGCTTCTATATAGTCTAAGAAACATATATGCAAAGCATCCAAACAGTACAATTCGCCAATTTTTTGTTCTTCATGTTTAAGTAAACTACGATCCCCATTGTTAATCCCTTAACGGAAATTATTTGTAACTTTCGACAAGTAGAACAATGAATGGAACAGGTAGACGGTTGAAATCTTTGTATATATTGCTTCCATATAGTCTAAGAAACATGTACGCAAAGCATCCAAACAGTACCGTTCGCCAATTTTTTGTTCTTCAAGTTTAAGTGAACTACGAGCCCCATTGATAATCATGAAACGGAAATTATTTGTAACTTTCTACAAGTAGAACAATGAATCGAACAGGTAGACGGTTGAAATCTTAGTATATGTTGCTTCTATATAGTCTAAGAAACTTATATGCAAAGCATCTAAACAGTAACATTCGCCAATTTTTTTATCTTCAAGTTTAAGTGAACAATGAGCCCCAATGGTTAATCCGTTATCGGAAATTATTTGTAACTTTCGACAAGTAGAACAATGAATAGAACAGGTAGACGGTTGAAATCTTTGTATATGTTGCTTCTATATAGTCTAAGAAACTTATATGCAAAGCATCCAAACAGTACAATTCGCCAATTTATTGTTCTTCAAGTTTAAGTGAACAACGAGCCCCACTGTTAATCCTTTAAAGGAAATTATTTGTAAATTTCGACAAGTAGAACAATGAATGGAACAGGTAGACGGTTGAAATCTTTGTATATATTGCTTCTATATAATCTAAGAAACATATATGCAAAGCATCCAAACAGTACCATTCGCCAATTTCTTGTTCTTCAAGTTTAAGTGAACTACGAGCCCCATTGTTAATCCTTTAAAGGAAATTATTTGTAAATTTCGACAAGTAGAACAATGAATGGATCAGGTAGACGGTTGAAATCATTGTATATATTGCTTCTATATAGTCTAAGAAACATATATGCAAAGCATCCAAACAGTACAATTCGCCAATTTTTTGTTCTTCATGTTTAAGTAAACTACGATCCCCATTGTTAATCCCTTAACGGAAATTATTTGTAACTTTCGACAAGTAGAACAATGAATGGAACAGGTAGACGGTTGAAATCATTGTATATATTGCTTCTATATAATCTAAGAAACATATATGCAAAGCATCCAAACAGTACAATTCGCCAATTATTTCATCTTCATGTTTAAGTGAACTACGAGCCCCATTGTTAATCCTTTAAAGGAAATTATTTGTAAATTTCGACAAGTAGAACAATGAATGGATCATGTAGACGGTTGAAATCTTTGTATATATTGTTTCTATATAGTCTGCGAAACAAATATGCAAAGCATCCAAAAAGTACAATTCGCCAATTTTTTGTTCTTCAAGTTTAAGTGAACTACGAGCCCCATTGATAATCATGAAATGGAAATTATTTGTAACTTTCTACAAGTAGAACAATGAATAGTACAGGTAGACGTGTGAAATCATTCTATATATTACATCTAAATAGTCTAAGAAACATATATGGAAAGCATCCAAACAGTACCATTCGCCAATTTTTTGTTCTTCAAGTTTAAGTGAACAATGAAGCCCAATGGTTAATCCTTTATCGGAAATTATTTGTAATTTTCGACAAGTAGAACAATGAATGGAACAGGTAGACGGTTGAAATCTTTGTATATATTGCTTCTATATAATCTAAGAAACATATATGCAAAGCATCCAAACAGTACAATTCGCCAATTTTTTGTTCTTCAAGTTTAAGTGAACTACGAGCCCCATTGATAATCATGAAATGGAAATTATTTGTAACTTTCTACAAGTAGAACAATGAATAGAACAGGTAGACGGTTGAAATCTTTGTATATGTTGCTTCTATATAGTATAAGAAGCATATATGCAAAGCATCCAAACAGTACAATTCGCCAATTTTTTGTTCTTCAAGTTTAAGTGAACTACGAGCCCCATTGATAATCATGAAATGGAAATTATTTGTAACTTTCTACAAGTAGAACAATGAATAGTAAAGGTAGACGGGTGAAATCTTTCTATATATTGCATCTAAATAGTCTAAGAAACATATATGCAAAGCATCCAAACAGAACCATTCGCCAATTTCTTGTTCTTCAAGTTTAAGTGAACTACGAGCCCCATTGTTAATCCTTTAAAGAAAATTATTTGTAAATTTCTACAAGTAGAACAATGAATCGAACAGGTAGACGGTTGAAATCTTTGTATATGTTGCTTCTATATAGTCTAAGAAACATATATGCAAATCATCCAAACAGTACAATTCGCCAATTTTTTGTTCTTCATGTTTAAGTAAACTACGATCCCCATTGTTAATCCCTTAACGGAAATTATTTGTAACTTTCGACAAGTAGAACAATGAATGGAACAGGTAGACGGTTGAAATCATTGTATATATTGCTTCTATATAATCTAAGAAACATATATGCAAAGCATCCAAACAGTACAATTCGCCAATTATTTCATCTTCATGTTTAAGTGAACTACGAGCCCCATTGTTAATCCTTTAAAGGAAATTATTTGTAAATTTCGACAAGTAGAACAATGAATGGATCATGTAGACGGTTGAAATCTTTGTATATATTGTTTCTATATAGTCTGCGAAACAAATATGCACAGCATCCAAAAAGTACAATTTGCCAATTTTTTGTTCTTCAAGTTTAAGTGAACTACGAGCCCCATTGATAATCATGAAATGGAAATTATTTGTAACTTTCTACAAGTAGAACAATGAATAGTACAGGTAGACGGGTGAAATCATTCTGTATATTACATCTAAATAGTCTAAGAAACATATATGGAAAGCATCCAAACAGTACAATTCGCCAATTTTTTGTTCTTCAAGTTTAAGTGAACTACGAGCCCCATTGTTAATCCTTTAAAGGAAATTATTTGTAAATTTCGACAAGTAGAACAATGAATCGAACAGGTAGACGGTTGAAATCCTTGTATATATTGCGTCTATATAGTCTAAGAAACATATATGCAAAGCATCCAAACAGTACAATTCGCCAATTTATTGTTCTTCAAGTTTAAGTGAACAACGAGCCCCATTGTTAATCCATAAAAGGAAATTATTTGATAATTTCGACAAGTAGAACAATGAATGGAACAGGTAGACGGTTGAAATCTTTGTATATATTGCTTCTTTATAATCTAAGAAACATATATGCAAAGCATCCAAACAGTACAATTCGCCATTTATTTCATCTTCATGTTTAAGTGAACTACGAGCCCCATTGTTAATCCTTTAAAGGAAATTATTTGTAAATTTCGACAAGTCGAACAATGAATGGATCATGTAGACTGTTGAAATCATTGCATATATTGCTTCTATATAGTCTGCGAAACAAATATGCAAAGCATCCAAACAGTACCGTTCGCCAATTTTTTGTTCTTCAAGTTTAAGTGAACTACGAGCCCCATTGATAATCATGAAATGGAAATTATTTGTAACTTTCTACAAGTAGAACAATGAATCGAACAGGTAGACGGTTGAAATCTTTGTATATGTTGCTTCTATATAGTCTAAGAAACTTATATGCAAAGCATCTAAACAGTAACATTCGCCAATTTTTTTATCTTCAAGTTTAACTGAACAATGAGCCCCAATGGTTAATCCGTTATCGGAAATTATTTGTAACTTTCGACAAGTAGAACACTGAATAGAACAGGTAGACGGTTGAAATCTTTGTATATATTGCTTCCATATAGTCTAAGAAACATATATGCAAAGCATCCAAACAGTAGCATTCGCCAATTTTTTGTTCTTCAAGTTTAAGTGAACAATAAGCCCCATTGTTAATCCTTTATCGGAAATTATTTGTAACTTTCGACAAGTAGAACAATGAATTGAACAGGTAGACGGTTGAAATCTTTGTATATATTGCTTCTATATAGTCTAAGAAACATATATGCAAAGCATCCAAACAGTACAATTCGCCAATTTATTGTTCTTCAAGTTTAAGTGAACAACGAGCCCCATTGTTAATCCTTTAAAGGAAATTATTTGTAACTTTCGACAAGTAGAACAATGAATGGAACTGGTAGACGGTTGAAATTTTTGTATATATTGCTTCTATATAGTCTAAGAAACATATATGCAAAGCATCCAAACAGTACCATTCGCCAATTTTTTGTTCTTCAAGTTTAAGTGAACTACGAGCCCCATTGATAATCATGAAACGGAAATTATTTGTAACTTTCTACAAGTAGAACAATGAATAGAACAGGTAGACGGTTGAAATCTTTGTATATGTTGCTTCTATATAGTCTAAGAAACTTATATGCAAAGCATCTAAACAGTAACATTCGCCAATTTTTTTATCTTCAAGTTTAAGTGAACAATGAGCCCCAATGGTTAATCCGTTATCGGAAATTATTTGTAACTTTCGACAAGTAGAACAATGAATGGAACAGGTAGACTGTTGAAATCATTGTATATATTGCTTCTATATAGTCTAAGAAACATATATGCAAAGCATCCAAACAGTACAATTCGCCAATTTTTTGTTCTTCAAGTTTAAGTGAACTACGAGCCCCATTGATAATCATGAAATGGAAATTATTTGTAACTTTCTACAAGTAGAACAATGAATAGAACAGGTAGACGGTTGAAATCTTTGTATATATTGCTTCTATATAGTATAAGAAGCATATATGCAAAGCATCCAAACAGTACAATTCGCCAATTTTTTGTTCTTCAAGTTTAAGTGAACTACGAGCCCCATTGATAATCATGAAATGGAAATTATTTGTAACTTTCTACAAGTAGAACAATGAATAGTACAGGTAGACGGGTGAAATCTTTCTATATATTGCATCTAAATAGTCTAAGAAACATATATGCAAAGCATCCAAACAGAACCATTCGCCAATTTTTTGTTCTTCAAGTTTAAGGGAACTACGAGCCCCATTGTTAATCCTTTAAAGAAAATTATTTGTAAATTTCTACAAGTAGAACAATGAATCGAACAGGTAGACGGTTGAAATCTTTGTATATGTTGCTTCTATATAGTCTAAGAAACTTATATGCAAAGCATCTAAACAGTAACATTCGCCAATTTTTTTATCTTCAAGTTTAACTGAACAATGAGCCCCAATGGTTAATCCGTTATCGGAAATTATTTGTAACTTTCGACAAGTAGAACAATGAATAGAACAGGTAGACGGTTGAAATCTTTGTATATATTGCTTCCATATAGTCTAAGAAACATATATGCAAAGCATCCAAACAGTAGCATTCGCCAATTTTTTGTTCTTCAAGTTTAAGTGAACAATAAGCCCCATTGTTAATCCTTTATCGGAAATTATTTGTAACTTTCGACAAGTAGAACAATGAATTGAACAGGTAGACGGTTGAAATCTTTGTATATATTGCTTCCATATAGTCTAAGAAACATGTACGCAAAGCATCCAAACAGTACCGTTCGCTAATTTTTTGTTCTTCAAGTTTAAGTGAACTACGAGCCCCATTGTTAATCCTTTAAAGGAAATTATTTGTAACTTTCGACAAGTAGAACAATGAATAGAACAGGTAGACGGTTGAAATCTTTGTATATATTGCTTCCATATAGTCTAAGAAACATATATGCAAAGCATCCAAACAGTAGCATTCGCCAATTTTTTGTTCTTCAAGTTTAAGTGAACAATAAGCCCCATTGTTAATCCTTTATCGGAAATTATTTGTAACTTTCGACAAGTAGAACAATGAATTGAACAGGTAGACGGTTGAAATCTTTGTATATATTGCTTCCATATAGTCTAAGAAACATGTACGCAAAGCATCCAAACAGTACCGTTCGCTAATTTTTTGTTCTTCAAGTTTAAGTGAACTACGAGCCCCATTGTTAATCCTTTAAAGGAAATTATTTATAACTTTCGACAAGTAGAACAATGAATAGAACAGGTAGACGGTTGAAATCTTTGTATATATTGCTTCCATATAGTCTAAGAAACATATATGCAAAGCATCCAAACAGTAGCATTCGCCAATTTTTTGTTCTTCAAGTTTAAGTGAACAATAAGCCCCATTGTTAATCCTTTATCGGAAATTATTTGTAACTTTCGACAAGTAGAACAATGAATAGAACAGGTAGACGGTTGAAATCTTTGTATATGTTGCTTCTATATAGTCTAAGAAACTTATATGCAAAGCATCTAAACAGTAACATTCGCCAATTTTTTTATCTTCAAGTTTAAGTAAACAATGAGCCCCAATGGTTAATCCGTTATCGGAAATTATTTGTAACTTTCGACAAGTAGAACAATGAATGGAACAGGTAGACTGTTGAAATCATTGTATATATTGCTTCTATATAGTCTAAGAAACATATATGCAAAGCATCCAAACAGTACAATTCGCCAATTTTTTGTTCTTCAAGTTTAAGTGAACTACGAGCCCCATTGATAATCATGAAATGGAAATTATTTGTAACTTTCTACAAGTAGAACAATGAATAGAACAGGTAGACGGTTGAAATCTTTGTATATATTGCTTCTATATAGTATAAGAAGCATATATGCAAAGCATCCAAACAGTACAATTCGCCAATTTTTTGTTCTTCAAGTTTAAGTGAACTACGAGCCCCATTGATAATCATGAAATGGAAATTATTTGTAACTTTCTACAAGTAGAACAATGAATAGTACAGGTAGACGGGTGAAATCTTTCTATATATTGCATCTAAATAGTCTAAGAAACATATATGCAAAGCATCCAAACAGAACCATTCGCCAATTTTTTGTTCTTCAAGTTTAAGTGAACTACGAGCCCCATTGTTAATCCTTTAAAGAAAATTATTTGTAAATTTCGACAAGTAGAACAATGAATGGAACAGGTAGACTGTTGAAATCATTGTATATATTGCTTCTATATAGTCTAAGAAACATATATGCAAAGCATCCAAACAGTACAATTCGCCAATTTTTTGTTCTTCATGTTTAAGTAAACTACGATCCCCATTGTTAATCCCTTAACGGAAATTATTTGTAACTTTCGACAAGTAGAACAATGAATGGAACAGGTAGACGGTTGAAATCACTGTATATATTGCTTCTATATAATCTAAGAAACATATATGCAAAGCATCCAAACAGTACAATACGCCAATTATTTCATCTTCATGTTTAAGTGAACTACGAGCCCCATTGTTAATCCTTTAAAGGAAATTATTTGTAAATTTCGACATGTAGAACAATGAATGGATCATGTAGACGGTTGAAATCATTGTATATATTGTTTCTATATAGTCTGCGAAACAAATATGCAAAGCATCCAAACAGTACAATTCGCCAATTTTTTGTTCTTCAAGTTTAAGTGAACTACGAGCCCCATTGATAATCATGAAATGGAAATTATTTGTAACTTTCTACAAGTAGAACAATGAATAGTACAGGTAGACGGGTGAAATCTTTCTATATATTACATCTAAATAGTCTAAGAAACATATATGGAAAGCATCCAAACAGTACAATTCGCCAATTTTTTGTTCTTCAAGTTTAAGTGAACTACGAGCCCCATTGTTAATCCTTTATAGGAAATTATTTGTAAATTTCGACAAGTAGAACAATGAATCGAACAGGTAGACGGTTGAAATCTTTGTATATATTGCTTCTTTATAATCTAAGAAACATATATGCAAAGCATCCAAACAGTACAATTCGCCAATTATTTCATCTTCATGTTTAAGTGAACTACGAGCCCCATTGTTAATACTTTAAATGAAATTATTTGTAAATTTCGACAAGTAGAACAATGAATGGATCATGTAGACGGTTGAAATCATTGCATATATTGCTTCTATAT
This sequence comes from Cerceris ruficornis, assembly GCA_963989415.1. Lineage (NCBI taxonomy): Eukaryota > Metazoa > Arthropoda > Insecta > Hymenoptera > Crabronidae > Cerceris > Cerceris ruficornis. The sequence goes on along the minus strand of CAXDIW010000229.1, from coordinate 3,034,610 downwards.
AGTCTGCGAAACAAATATGCAAAGCATCCAAACAGTACCGTTCGCCAATTTTTTGTTCTTCAAGTTTAAGTGAACTACGAGCCCCATTGATAATCATGAAACGGAAATTATTTGTAACTTTCTACAAGTAGAACAATGATTGGAACACGTAGACGGTTGAAATCTTTGTATATATTGCTTCCATATAGTCTAAGAAACATGTACGCAAAGCATCCAAACAGTACCGTTCGCTAATTTTTTGTTCTTCAAGTTTAAGTGAACTACGAGCCCCATTGTTAATCCTTTAAAGGAAATTATTTGTAACTTTCGACAAGTAGAACAATGAATGGAACTGGTAGACGGTTGAAATTTTTGTATATATTGCTTCTATATAGTCTAAGAAACATATATGCAAAGCATCCAAACAGTACCATTCGCCAATTTTTTGTTCTTCAAGTTTAAGTGAACTACGAGCCCCATTGATAATCATGAAACGGAAATTATTTGTAACTTTCTACAAGTAGAACAATGAATAGAACAGGTAGACGGTTGAAATCTTTGTATATGTTGCTTCTATATAGTCTAAGAAACTTATATGCAAAGCATCTAAACAGTAACATTCGCCAATTTTTTTATCTTCAAGTTTAAGTGAACAATAAGCCCCAATAGTTAATCCGTTATCGGAAATTATTTGTAACTTTCGACAAGTAGAACAATGAATGGAACAGGTAGACTGTTGAAATCATTGTATATATTGTTTCTATATAGTCTAAGAAACATATATGCAAAGCATCCAAACAGTACAATTCGCCAATTTTTTGTTCTTCAAGTTTAAGTGAACTACGAGCCCCATTGATAATCATGAAATGGAAATTATTTGTAACTTTCTACAAGTAGAACAATGAATAGTACAGGTAGACGGGTGAAATCTTTCTATATATTGCATCTAAATAGTCTAAGAAACATATATGCAAAGCATCCAAACAGAACCATTCGCCAATTTTGTGTTCTTCAAGTTTAAGTGAACTACGAGCCCCATTGTTAATCCTTTAAAGAAAATTATTTGTAAATTTCGACAAGTAGAGCAATGAATGGAACAGGTAGACTGTTGAAATCATTGTATATATTGCTTCTATATAGTCTAAGAAACATATATGCAAAGCATCCAAACAGTACAATTCGCCAATTTTTTGTTCTTCATGTTTAAGTAAACTACGATCCCCATTGTTAATCCCTTAACGGAAATTATTTGTAACTTTCGACAAGTAGAACAATGAATGGAACAGGTAGACGGTTGAAATCATTGTATATATTGCTTCTATATAATCTAAGAAACATATATGCAAAGCATCCAAACAGTACAATACGCCAATTATTTCATCTTCATGTTTAAGTGAACTACGAGCCCCATTGTTAATCCTTTAAAGGAAATTATTTGTAAATTTCGACAAGTAGAACAATGAATGGATCATGTAGACGGTTGAAATCATTGTATATATTGTTTCTATATAGTCTGCGAAACAATTATGCAAAGCATCCAAACAGTACAATTCGCCAATTTTTTGTTCTTCAAGTTTAAGTGAACTACGAGCCCCATTGTTAATCCTTTAACGGAAATTAATTGTAACTTTCTACAAGTAGAACAATGATTGGAACACGTAGACGGTTGAAATCTTTGTATATATTGCTTCTATATAGTCTAAGAAACATATATGCAAAGCATCCAAACAGTACAATTCGCCAATTTTTTGTTCTTCAAGTTTAAGTAAACTACGATCCCCATTGTTAATCCCTTAACGGAAATTATTTGTAACTTTCGACAAGTAGAACAATGAATGGAACAGGTAGACGGTTGAAATCATTGTATATATTGCTTCTATATAGTCTAAGAAACATATATGCAAAGCATCCAAACAGTACAACTCGACTATTTTTTGCTCTTCAAGTTTAAGTGAACTACGAGCCCCATTGTTAATCCTTTAAAGGAAATTATTTGTAAATTTCGACAAGTAGAACAATGAATCGAACAGGTAGACGGTTGAAATCTTTGTATATATTGCTTCTTTATAATCTAAGAAACATATATGCAAAGCATCCAAACAGTACAATTCGCCAATTATTTCATCTTCATGTTTAAGTGAACTACGAGCCCCATTGTTAATCCTTTAAAGGAAATTATTTGTAAATTTCGACAAGTAGAACAATGAATGGATCATGTAGACGGTTGAAATCATGGCATATATTGCTTCTATATAGTCTGCGAAACAAATATGCAAATCATCCAAACAGTACCGTTCGCCAATTTTTTGTTCTTCAAGTTTAAGTGAACTACGAGCCCCATTGATAATCATGAAACGGAAATTATTTGTAACTTTCTACAAGTAGAACAATGATTGGAACACGTAGACGGTTGAAATCTTTGTATATATTGCTTCCATATAGTCTAAGAAACATGTACGCAAAGCATCCAAACAGTACCGTTCGCTAATTTTTTGTTCTTCAAGTTTAAGTGAACTACGAGCCCCATTGTTAATCCTTTAAAGGAAATTATTTGTAACTTTCGACAAGTAGAACAATGAATGGAACTGGTAGACGGTTGAAATTTTTGTATATATTGCTTCTATATAGTCTAAGAAACATATATGCAAAGCATCCAAACAGTACCATTCGCCAATTTTTTGTTCTTCAAGTTTAAGTGAACTACGAGCTCCATTGATAATCATGAAACGGAAATTATTTGTAACTTTCTACAAGTAGAACAATGAATAGAACAGGTAGACGGTTGAAATCTTTGTATATGTTGCTTCTATATAGTCTAAGAAACTTATATGCAAAGCATCTAAACAGTAACATTCGCCAATTTTTTTATCTTCAAGTTTAAGTGAACAATAAGCCCCAATGGTTAATCCGTTATCGGAAATTATTTGTAACTTTCGACAAGTAGAACAATGAATGGAACAGGTAGACTGTTGAAATCATTGTATATATTGTTTCTATATAGTCTAAGAAACATATATGCAAAGCATCCAAACAGTACAATTCGCCAATTTTTTGTTCTTCAAGTTTAAGTGAACTACGAGCCCCATTGATAATCATGAAATGGAAATTATTTGTAACTTTCTACAAGTAGAACAATGAATAGTACAGGTAGACGGGTGAAATCTTTCTATATATTGCATCTAAATAGTCTAAGAAACATATATGCAAAGCATCCAAACAGAACCATTCGCCAATTTTGTGTTCTTCAAGTTTAAGTGAACTACGAGCCCCATTGTTAATCCTTTAAAGAAAATTATTTGTAAATTTCGACAAGTAGAGCAATGAATGGAACAGGTAGACTGTTGAAATCATTGTATATATTGCTTCTATATAGTCTAAGAAACATATATGCAAAGCATCCAAACAGTACAATTCGCCAATTTTTTGTTCTTCATGTTTAAGTAAACTACGATCCCCATTGTTAATCCCTTAACGGAAATTATTTGTAACTTTCGACAAGTAGAACAATGAATGGAACAGGTAGACGGTTGAAATCATTGTATATATTGCTTCTATATAATCTAAGAAACATATATGCACAGCATCCAAACAGTACAATACGCCAATTATTTCATCTTCATGTTTAAGTGAACTACGAGCCCCATTGTTAATCCTTTAAAGGAAATTATTTGTAAATTTCGACAAGTAGAACAATGAATGGATCATGTAGACGGTTGAAATCATTGTATATATTGTTTCTATATAGTCTGCGAAACAAATATGCAAAGCATCCAAACAGTACAATTCGCCAATTTTTTGTTCTTCAAGTTTAAGTGAACTACGAGCCCCATTGTTAATCCTTTAACGGAAATTAATTGTAACTTTCTACAAGTAGAACAATGATTGGAACACGTAGACGGTTGAAATCTTTGTATATATTGCTTCTATATAGTCTAAGAAACATATATGCAAAGCATCCAAACAGTACAATTCGCCAATTTTTTGTTCTTCAAGTTTAAGTAAACTACGATCCCCATTGTTAATCCCTTAACGGAAATTATTTGTAACTTTCGACAAGTAGAACAATGAATGGAACAGGTAGACGGTTGAAATCATTGTATATATTGCTTCTATATAGTCTAAGAAACATATATGCAAAGCATCCAAACAGTACAACTCGACTATTTTTTGCTCTTCAAGTTTAAGTGAACTACGAGCCCCATTGTTAATCCTTTAAAGGAAATTATTTGTAAATTTCGACAAGTAGAACAATGAATCGAACAGGTAGACGGTTGAAATCTTTGTATATATTGCTTCTTTATAATCTAAGAAACATATATGCAAAGCATCCAAACAGTACAATTCGCCAATTATTTCATCTTCATGTTTAAGTGAACTACGAGCCCCATTGTTAATCCTTTAAAGGAAATTATTTGTAAATTTCGACAAGTAGAACAATGAATGGATCATGTAGACGGTTGAAATCATTGCATATATTGCTTCTATATAGTCTGCGAAACAAATTTGCAAAGCATCCAAACAGTACCGTTCGCCAATTTTTTGTTCTTCAAGTTTAAGTGAACTACGAGCCCCATTGATAATCATGAAACGGAAATTATTTGTAACTTTCTACAAGTAGAACAATGATTGGAACACGTAGACGGTTGAAATCTTTGTATATATTGCTTCGATATAGTCTAAGAAACATGTACGCAAAGCATCCAAACAGTACCGTTCGCTAATTTTTTGTTCTTCAAGTTTAAGTGAACTACGAGCCCCATTGTTAATCCTTTAAAGGAAATTATTTGTAACTTTCGACAAGTAGAACAATGAATGGAACTGGTAGACGGTTGAAATTTTTGTATGTATTGCTTCTATATAGTCTAAGAAACATATATGCAAAGCATCCAAACAGTACCATTCGCCAATTTTTTGTTCTTCAAGTTTAAGTGAACTACGAGCCCCATTGATAATCATGAAACGGAAATTATTTGTAACTTTCTACAAGTAGAACAATGAATAGAACAGGTAGACGGTTGAAATCTTTGTATATGTTGCTTCTATATAGTCTAAGAAACTTATATGCAAAGCATCTAAACAGTAACATTCGCCAATTTTTTTATCTTCAAGTTTAAGTGAACAATAGCCCCAATGGTTAATCCGTTATCGGAAATTATTTGTAACTTTCGACAAGTAGAACAATGAATGGAACAGGTAGACTGTTGAAATCATTGTATATATTGTTTCTATATAGTCTAAGAAACATATATGCAAAGCATCCAAACAGTACAATTCGCCAATTTTTTGTTCTTCAAGTTTAAGTGAACTACGAGCCCCATTGATAATCATGAAACGGAAATTATTTGTAACTTTCTACAAGTAGAACAATGAATAGAACAGGTAGACGGTTGAAATCTTTGTATATGTTGCTTCTATATAGTCTAAGAAACTTATATGCAAAGCATCTAAACAGTAACATTCGCCAATTTTTTTATCTTCAAGTTTAAGTGAACAATGAGCCCCAATGGTTAATCCGTTATCGGAAATTATTTGTAACTTTCGACAAGTAGAACAATGAATGGAACAGGTAGACTGTTGAAATCATTGTATATATTGTTTCTATATAGTCTAAGAAACATATATGCAAAGCATCCAAACAGTACAATTCGCCAATTTTTTGTTCTTCAAGTTTAAGTGAACTACGAGCCCCATTGATAATCATGAAATGGAAATTATTTCTAACTTTCTACAAGTAGAACAATGAATAGTACAGGTAGACGGGTGAAATCTTTCTATATATTGCATCTAAATAGTCTAAGAAACATATATGCAAAGCATCCAAACAGAACCATTCGCCAATTTTGTGTTCTTCAAGTTTAAGTGAACTACGAGCCCCATTGTTAATCCTTTAAAGAAAATTATTTGTGAATTTCGACAAGTAGAGCAATGAATGGAACAGGTAGACTGTTGAAATCATTGTATATATTGCTTCTCTATAGTCTAAGAAACATATATGCAAAGCATCCAAACAGTACAATTCGCCAATTTTTTGTTCTTCATGTTTAAGTAAACTACGATCCCCATTGTTAATCCCTTAACGGAAATTATTTGTAACTTTCGACAAGTAGAACAATGAATGGAACAGGTAGACGGTTGAAATCATTGTATATATTGCTTCTATATAATCTAAGAAACATATATGCAAAGCATCCAAACAGTACAATTCGCCAATTTTTTGTTCTTCAAGTTTAAGTGAACTACGAGCCCCATTGTTAATCCTTTAACGGAAATTATTTGTAACTTTCGACAAGTAGAACAATGAATGGAACAGGTAGACGGTTGAAATCATTGTATATATTGCTTCTATATAGTCTAAGAAACATATATGCAAAGCATCCAAACAGTACAACTCGACTATTTTTTGCTCTTCAAGTTTAAGTGAACTACGAGCCCCATTGTTAATCCTTTAAAGGAAATTATTTGTAAATTTCGGCAAGTAGAACAATGAATGGAATAGGTAGACGGTTGAAATCATTGTATATATTGCTTCTATATAGTCTAAGAAACATATATGCGAAGCACCCAAACAGTACAATTCGCCAATTTTTTGTTCTTCAAGTTTAAGTAAACTTCGATCCCCATTGTTAATCCCTTAACGGAAATTATTTGTAACATTCGACAAGTAGAACAATGAATGGAACAGGTAGACGGTTGAAATCATTGTATATTTTGCTTCTATATAGTCTAAGAAACATATATGCAAAGCATCCAAACAGTACAATTCGCCGATTTATTGTTCTTCAAGTTTAAGTGAACAACGAGCCCCATTGTTAATCCTTTAAAGGAAATTATGTGTAAATTTCGACAAGTAGAACAATGATTGGAACACGTAGACGGTTGAAATCTTTGCATATATTGCTTCCATATAGTCTAAGAAACATATATGCAAAGCATCCAAACAGTACAGTTCGCCAATTTTTTGTTCTTCAAGTTTAAGTAAACTACGATCCCCATTGATAATCCCTTAACGGAAATTATTTGTAACTTTCGACAAGTAGAACAATGAATGGAACAGGTAGACGGTTGAAATCATTGTATATATTGCTTCTATATAGTCTAAGAAACATATATGCAAAGCATCCAAACAGTACAATTCGACTATTTTTTGCTCTTCAAGTTTAAGTGAACTACGAGCCCCATTGTTAATCCTTTAAAGGAAATTATGTGTAAATTTCGACAAGTAGAACAATGATTGGAACACGTAGACGGTTGAAATCTTTGCATATATTGCTTCCATATAGTCTAAGAAACATATATGCAAAGCATCCAAACAGTACAGTTCGCCAATTTTTTGTTCTTCAAGTTTAAGTAAACTACGATCCCCATTGTTAATCCCTTAACGGAAATTATTTGTAACTTTCGACAAGTAGAACAATGAATGGAACAGGTAGACGGTTGAAACCATTGTGTATATTGCTTCTATATAATCTACGAAACATATATGCAAAGCATGCAAACAGTCCAATTCGCCAATTTTTTGTTCTTCAAGTTTAAGTGAACTACGAGCCCCATTGTTAATCCTTTAACGGAAATTAATTGTAACTTTCTACAAATAGAACAATGATTGGAACACGTAGACGGTTGAAATCTTTGTATATATTGCTTCCATATAGTCTAAGAAACATATATGCAAAGCATCCAAACAGTACCATTCGCCAATTTTTTATTCTTCAAGTTTAAGTGAACAATGAGACCCATTGTTAATCCTTTATCGGAAATTATTTGTAACTTTCGACATGTAGAACAATGAATGGAACAGGTAGACGGTTGAAATATTTGTATATATTGCTTCTATATAGTATAAGAAACATATATGCAAAGCATCCAAACAGTACAATTCGCCAATTTTTTGTTCTTCAAGTTTAAGTAAACTACGATCCCTATTGTTAATCCCTTAACGGAAATTATTTGTAACTTTCGACAAGTAGAACAATGATTGGAACACGTAGACGGTTGAAATCTTTGTATATATTGCTTCCATATAGTCTAAGAAACATGTACGCAAAGCATCCAAACAGTACCATTCGCCAATTTTTTGTTCTTCAAGTTTAGGTGAACAATGAGCCCCAATGGTTAATCCTTTATCGGTAATTATTTGTAATTTTCGACAAGTAGAACAATGAATGGAACAGGTAGACGGTTGAAATATTTGTATATGTTGCTTCTATATAGTATAAGAAACATATATGCAAAGCATCCAAACAGTACAATTTGCCAATTTTTTGTTCTTCAAGTTTAAGTAAACAACGATCCCCATTGTTAATCCCTTAACGGAAATTATTTGTAACTTTCGACAAGTAGAACAGTGAATGGAACAGGTAGACGGTTGAAATCTTTGTATATATTGCTTCTATATAGTATAAGAAACATATATGCATAGCATCCAAACAGTACCATTCGCCAATTTTTTGTTCTTCAAGTTTAAGTGAACTACGAGCCCCATTGTTAATCCTTTAAAGGAAATTATTTGTAAATTTCGACTAGTAGAACAATGAATGCAACAGGTAGACGGTTGAAATCTTTGTATATGCTGCTTCTAAATGGTCTAAGAAACATCTATGCAAAGCATCCAAACAGTACAATTCGCCAATTTTTTGTTCTTCAAGTTTAAGTAAACTACGATCCCCATTGTTAATCCCTTAACGGAAATTATTTGTAACTTTCGACAAGTAGAACAATGATTGGAACCCGTAGACGGTTGAAATCTTTGTATATATTGCTTCCATATAGTCTAAGAAACATGTACGCAAAGCATCCAAACAGTACCGTTCGCCAATTTTTTGTTCTTCAAGTTTAAGTGAACAATGAGCCCCAATGGTTAATCCTTTATCGGAAATTATTTGTAACTTTCGGCAAGTAGAACAATGAATGGAACAGGTAGACGGTTGAAATCTTTGTATATATTGCTTCTATATAGTCTAAGAAACACATATGCAAAGCATCCAAACAGTACAATTCGCCAATTTATTGTTCTTAAAGTTTAAGTGAACAACGAGCCCCATTGTTAATCCTTTAAAGGAAATTATTTGTAAATTTCAACAAGTAGAACAATGATTGGAACACGTAGACGGTTGAAATCTTTGTATATATTGCTTCCATATAGTCTAAGAAACATGTACGCAAAGCATCCAAACAGTACCGTTCTCCAATTTGTTGGCCTTCAAGATTAAGTGAACAATGAGCCCCAATGGTTAATCCGTAATCGGTAATTATTTGTAACTTTCGACAAGTAGAACAATGAATGGAACAGGTAGACGGTTGAAATCCTTGTATATATTGCTTCCATATAGTCTAAGAAACATGTACGCAAAGCATCCAAACAGTACCATTCGCCAATTTTTTGTCCTTCAAGTTTAAGTGAACAATGAGCCCCATTGTTAATCCTTTATCGGAAATTATTTGTAACTTTCGGCAAGTAGAACAATGAATGGAACAGGTAGACGGTTGAAATCTTTGTATATATTGCTTCCATATAGCCTAAGAAACATGTACGCAAAGCATCCAAACAGTACCATTCGCCAATTTTTTGTTCTTCAAGTTTAGGTGAACAATGAGCCCCAATGGTTAATCCTTTATCGGTAATTATTTGTAATTTTCGACAAGTAGAACAATGAATGGAACAGGTAGACGGTTGAAATATTTGTATATGTTGCTTCTATATAGTATAAGAAACATATATGCAAAGCATCCAAACAGTACAATTCGCCAATTTTTTGTTCTTCAAGTTTAAGTAAACAACGATCCCCATTGTTAATCCCTTAACGGAAATTATTTGTAACTTTCGACAAGTAGAACAGTGAATGGAACAGGTAGACGGTTGAAATCTTTGTATATATTGCTTCTATATAGTATAAGAAACATATATGCATAGCATCCAAACAGTACCATTCGCCAATTTTTTGTTCTTCAAGTTTAAGTGAACTACGAGCCCCATTGTGAATCCTTTAAAGGAAATTATTTGTAAATTTCGACAAGTAGAACAATGAATGGAACAGGTAGACGGTTGAAATCTTTGTATATGCTGCTTCTAAATGGTCTAAGAAACATCTATGCAAAGCATCCAAACAGTACAATTCGCCAATTTTTTGTTCTTCAAGTTTAAGTAAACTACGATCCCCATTGTTAATCCCTTAACGGAAATTATTTGTAACTTTCGACAAGTAGAACAATCATTGGAACCCGTAGACGGTTGAAATCTTTGTATATGTTGCTTCTATATAGTCTACGAAACCTATATGCAAAGCATCTAAACAGTAACAATCGCCAATTTTTTGTTCTTCAAGTTTAAGTGAACAGCGAACCCCATTGATAATCATGAAATGGAAATTTTTTGTAACTTTCTACAAGTAGAACAATGAATAGTACAGGTAGACGGGTGAAATCTTTGTATATATTGCTTCTATATAGTATAAGAAACATATATGCATAGCATCCAAACAGTACCATTCGCCAGTTTTTTGTTCTTCAAGTTTAAGTGAACTACGAGCCCCATTGTTAATCCTTTAAAGGAAATTATTTGTAAATTTCTACAAGTAGAACAATGAATAGTACAGGTAGACGGGTGAAATCTTTCTATATATTGCTTCTAAATAGTCTAAGAAACATATATGCAAAGCATCCAAACAGTAAAATTCGCCAATTTATTGTTCTTCAAGTTTAAGTGAACAACGAGCCCCATTGTTAATCCTTTAAAGGAAATTATTTGTAATTTTCGACAAGCAGAACAATGAATGGAACAGGTAGACGGTTGAAATCTTTGTATATATTGCTTCTATATAATCTAAGAAACATATATGCAAAGCATCCAAACAGTACCATTCGCCAATTTTTTGTTCTTCAAGTTTAAGTGAACAATGAGCCCCATTGTTAATCCTTTATCGGAAATTATTTGTAACTTCCGACAAGTAGAACAATGATTGGAAAACGTAGACGGTTGAAATCTTTGTATATATTGCTTCTATATAGTCTAAGAAACATATATGCAAAGCATCCAAACAGTACAATTCGCCAATTTATTGTTCTTCAAGTTTAAGTGAACAACGAGCCCCATTGTTAATCCATAAAAGGAAATTATTTGATAATTTCGACAAGTAGAACAATGAATGGAACAGGTAGACGGTTGAAATCTTTGTATATATTGCTTCTTTATAATCTAAGAAACATATATGCAAAGCATCCAAACAGTACAATTCGCCAATTATTTCATCTTCATGTTTAAGTGAACTACGAGGCCCATTGTTAATCCTTTAAAGGAAATTATTTGTAAATTTCGACAAGTAGAACAATGAATGGATCATGTAGACGGTTGAAATCATTGCATATATTGCTTCTATATAGTCTGCGAAACAAATACGCAAAGCATCCAAACAGTACAATTCGCCAATTTTTTGTTCTTCAAGTTTAAGTGAACTACGAGCCCCATTGATAATCATGAAACGGAAATTATTTGTAACTTTCTACAAGTAGAACAATGAATAGAACAGGTAGACGGTTGAAATCTTTGTATATGTTGCTTCTATATAGTCTAAGAAACCTATATGCAAAGCATCTAAAAAGTAACAATCGCCAATTTTTTGTTCTTCAAGTTTAAGTGAACTACGAGCCCCATTGTTAATCCTTTATCGGAAATTATTTGTAACTTTCGACAAGTAGAACAAGTAATGGAACAGGTAGACGGTTGAAATCTTTGTATATATTGCTTCTATATAGTCTAAGAAACATATATGCAAAGCATCCAAACAGTACAATTCGCCAATTTATTGTTCTTCAAGTTTAAGTGAACGACGAGCCCCATTGTTAATCCTTTAAAGAAAATTATTTGTAAATTTCGACAAGTAGAACAATGATTGGAACACGTAGACGGTTGAAATCTTTGTATATATTGCTTCCATATAGTCTAAGAAACATGTACGCAAAGCATCCAAACAGTACCGTTCGCTAATTTTTTGTTCTTCAAGTTTAAGTGAACTACGAGCCCCATTGTTAATCCTTTAAAGGAAATTATTTGTAACTTTCGACAAGTAGAACAATGAATAGAACAGGTAGACGGTTGAAATCTTTGTATATGTTGCTTCTATATAGCCTAAGAAACCTATATGCAAAGCATCTAAAAAGTAACAATCGCCAACTTTTTGTTCTCCAAGATTAAGTGAACAACGAGCCCCATTGATAATCATGAAACGGAAATTATTTGTAACTTTCTACAAGTAGAACCTTGAATAGAACAGGTAGACGGTTGAAATCTTTGTATATGTTGCTTCTATATAGTCTAAGAAACCTATATGCAAAGCATCTAAAAAGTAACAATCGCCAATTTTTTGTTCTTCAAGTTTAAGTGAACTACGAGCCCCATTGTTAATCCTTTATCGGAAATTATTTGTAACTTTCGACAAGTAGAACAAGTAATGGAACAGGTAGACGGTTGAAATCTTTGTATATATTGCTTCTATATAGTCTAAGAAACATATATGCAAAGCATCCAAACAGTACAATTCGCCAATTTATTGTTCTTCAAGTTTAAGTGAACGACGAGCCCCATTGTTAATCCTTTAAAGAAAATTATTTGTAAATTTCGACAAGTAGAACAATGATTGGAACACGTAGACGGTTGAAATCTTTGTATTTATTGCTTCCATATAGTCTAAGAAACATGTACGCAAAGCATCCAAACAGTACCGTTCGCTAATTTTTTGTTCTTCAAGTTTAAGTGAACTACGAGCCCCATTGTTAATCCTTTAAAGGAAATTATTTGTAAGTTTCGACAAGTAGAACAATGAATGGAACTGGTAGACGGTTGAAATTTTTGTATATATTGCTTCTATATAGTCTAAGAAACATATATGCAAAGCATCCAAACAGTACCATTCGCCAATTTTTTGTTCTTCAAGTTTAAGTGAACTACGAGCCCCATTGATAATCATGAAACGGAAATTATTTGTAACTTTCTACAAGTAGAACAATGAATAGAACAGGTAGACGGTTGAAATCTTTGTATATGTTGCTTCTATATAGTCTAAGAAACTTATATGCAAAGCATCTAAACAGTAACATTCGCCAATTTTTTTATCTTCAAGTTTAAGTGAACAATGAGCCCCAATGGTTAATCCGTTATCGGAAATTATATGTAACTTTCGACAAGTAGAACAATGAATGGAACAGGTAGACTGTTGAAATCATTGTATATATTGCTTCTATATAGTCTAAGAAACATATATGCAAAGCATCCAAACAGTACAATTCGCCAATTTTTTGTTCTTCAAGTTTAAGTGAACTACGAGCCCCATTGTTAATCCTTTATAGGAAATTATTTGTAAATTTCGACAAGTAGAACAATGATTGGAACACGTAGACGGTTGAAATCTTTGTATATATTGCTTCCATATAGTCTAAGAAACATGTACGCAAAGCATCCAAACAGTACAATTCGCCAATTTATTGTTCTTCAAGTTTAAGTGAACAACGAGCCCCATTGTTCATCCTTTAAAGGAAATTATTTGTAAATTTCGACAAGTAGAACAATGATTGGAACACGTAGACGGTTGAAATCTTTGTATATATTGCTTCTATATAGTCTAAGAAACATGTACGCAAAGCATCCAAACAGTACCATTCGCCAATTTTTTGTTCCTCAAGTTTAAGTGAACAATGAGACCCATTGTTAATCCTTTATCGGAAATTATTTGTAACTTTCGACAAGTAGAACAATGAATGGAACAGGTAGACGGTTGAAATCTTTGTAAATATTGCTTCTATATAGTCTGAGAAACATATATGCAAAGCATCCAAACAGTACCATTCGCCAATTTTTTGTTCTTCAAGTTTAAGTGAACAACGAGCCCCATTGATAATCATGAAAGGGAAATTATTTCTAAATTTCGACAAGTAGAACAATGATTGGAACAGGTAGACGGGTGAAATCCTTCTATATATTGCATCTATATAGTCTAAGAAACATATATGCAAAGCATCCAAACAGTACAATTCGCCAATTTTTTTGTTCTTCAAGTTTAAGTGAACTACGAGCCCCATTGTTAATCCTTTATCGGAAATTATTTGTAATTTTCGACAAATAGAACAATGAATGGAACAGGTAGACGGTTGAAATCTTTGTATATATTGCTTCTATATAGTCTAAGAAACATATATGCAAAGCATCCAAACAGTACAATTCGCCAATTTTTTGTTTTTCAAGTTTAATTGAAACTACGAGCCCCATTGTTAATCCTTTAAAGGAAATTATTTGTAAATTTCGACAAGTAGAACAATGAATGGATCATGTAGACGGTTGAAATCATTGTATATATTGCTTCTATATAGTCTACGAAACATATATGCAAAGCATCCAATCAGTACAATTCGCCAATTTTTTGTTCTTCAAGTTTAAGTGAACTACGAGTCCCATTGTTAATCCTTTAACGGAAATTAATTGTAACTTTCTACAAGTAGAACAATGATTGGAACACGTAGACTGTTGAAATCTTTGTATATATTGCTTCCATATAGTCTAAGAAACATATATGCAAAGCTTCCAAACAGTACCATTCGCCAATTTTTTGTTCTTCAATTTAAGTAAACTACGATCCCCATTGTTAATCCCTTAACGGAAATTATTTGTAACTTTCGACAAGTAGAACAATGAATGGAACAGGTAGACGGTTGAAATCAATGTATATATTGCTTCTATATAGTCTAAGAAACATATATGCAAAGCATCCAAACAGTACCATTCGCCAATTTTTTGTTCTTCAAGTTTAAGTGAACTACGAGCCCCATTGTTAATCCTTTAAAGGAAATTATTTGTAAATTTCGGTTGAAATCATTGTATATATTGCTTCTATATAGTCTACGAAACATATATGCAAAGCATCCAAACAGTACAATTCGCCAATTTTTTGTTCTTCAAGTTGAAGTGAACTACGAGCCCCATTGTTAATCCTTTAAAGGAAATTATTTGTAAATTTCGACAAGTAGAACAATGAATGGATCATGTAGACGGTTGAAATCATTGCATATATTGCTTCTTTATAATCTAAGAAACATATATGCAAAGCATCCAAACAGTACAATTCGCCAATTATTTCATCTTCATGTTTAAGTGAACTACGAGGCCCATTGTTAATCCTTTAAAGGAAATTATTTGTAAATTTCGACAAGTAGAACAATGAATGGATCATGTAGACGGTTGAAATCATTGCATATATTGCTTCTATATAGTCTGCGAAACAAATACGCAAAGCATCCAAACAGTACAATTCGCCAATTTTTTGTTCTTCAAGTTTAAGTGAACTACGAGCCCCATTGATAATCATGAAACGGAAATTATTTGTAACTTTCTACAAGTAGAACAATGAATAGAACAGGTAGACGGTTGAAATCTTTGTATATGTTGCTTCTATATAGTCTAAGAAACCTATATGCAAAGCATCTAAAAAGTAACAATCGCCAATTTTTTGTTCTTCAAGTTTAAGTGAACTACGAGCCCCATTGTTAATCCTTTAAAGGAAATTATTTGTAACTTTCGACAAGTAGAACAATGAATAGAACAGGTAGACGGTTGAAATCTTTGTATATGTTGCTTCTATATAGCCTAAGAAACCTATATGCAAAGCATCTAAAAAGTAACAATCGCCAATTTTTTGTTCTCCAAGATTAAGTGAACAACGAGCCCCATTGATAATCATGAAACGGAAATTATTTGTAACTTTCTACAAGTAGAACAATGAATAGAACAGGTAGACGGTTGAAATCTTTGTATATGTTGCTTCTATATAGTCTAAGAAACCTATATGCAAAGCATCTAAAAAGTAACAATCGCCAATTTTTTGTTCTTCAAGTTTAAGTGAACAATGAGCCCCAATGGTTAATCCTTTATCGGAAATTATTTGTAATTTTCGACAAGTAGAACAATGAATGGAACATGTAAACGGTTGAAATCTTTGTATATATTGCTTCTATATAACCTAAGAAACATATATGTAAAGCATCCAAATAGTACCATTCGCCAATTTTTTGTTCTTCAAGGTTAAGTGAACAATGAGCCACATTGTTAATCCTTTATCGGAAACTATTTGTAACTTTCTACAAGTAGATCAATAATTGGAACACGTAGACGGTTGAAATCTTTGTATATATTGCTTCTATATAGACTATGAAACATATATGCAAAGCATCCAAACAGTACCATTCGCCAATTTTTTGTTCTTCAAGTTTAAGTGAACAACGAGCCCCATTGATAATCATGAAACGGAAATTATTTGTAACTTTCGACATGTAGAACAATGAATGGAACAGGTAGACGGTTGAAATCATTATATATATTGCTTCTATATAGTCTAAGAAACATATATGCATAGCATCCACACAGTACAATTCGCCAATTTATTGTTCTTCAAGATTATGTGAACTACGAGCCCCATTGTTAATCCTTTAACGGAAATTATTTGTAACTTGCGACAAGTAGAACAATGATTGGAACACGTAGACGGTTGAAATCTTTGTATATATTGCTTCCATATAGTCTAAGAAACATGTACGCAAAGCATCCAAACAGTACAATTCGCCAATTTATTGTTCTTCAAGTTTAAGTGAACAACGAGCCCCATTGTTCATCCTTTAAAGGAAATTATTTGTAAATTTCGACAAGTAGAACAATGATTGGAACACGTAGACGGTTGAAATCTTTGTATATATTGCTTCTATATAGTCTAAGAAACATGTACGCAAAGCATCCAAACAGTACCATTCGCCAATTTTTTGTTCCTCAAGTTTAAGTGAACAATGAGACCCATTGTTAATCCTTTATCGGAAATTATTTGTAACTTTCGACAAGTAGAACAATGAATGGAACAGGTAGACGGTTGAAATCTTTGTAAATATTGCTTCTATATAGTCTAAGAAACATATATGCAAAGCATCCAAACAGTACCATTCGCCAATTTTTTGTTCTTCAAGTTTAAGTGAACAACGAGCCCCATTGATAATCATGAAAGGGAAATTATTTCTAAATTTCGACAAGTAGAACAATGATTGGAACAGGTAGACGGGTGAAATCCTTCTATATATTGCATCTATATAGTCTAAGAAACATATATGCAAAGCATCCAAACAGTACAATTCGCCAATTTTTTTGTTCTTCAAGTTTAAGTGAACTACGAGCCCCATTGTTAATCCTTTATCGGAAATTATTTGTAATTTTCGACAAATAGAACAATGAATGGAACAGGTAGACGGTTGAAATCTTTGTATATATTGCTTCTATATAGTCTAAGAAACATATATGCAAAGCATCCAAACAGTACAATTCGCCAATTTTTTGTTTTTCAAGTTTAATTGAAACTACGAGCCCCATTGTTAATCCTTTAAAGGAAATTATTTGTAAATTTCGACAAGTAGAACAATGAATGGATCATGTAGACGGTTGAAATCATTGTATATATTGCTTCTATATAGTCTACGAAACATATATGCAAAGCATCCAATCAGTACAATTCGCCAATTTTTTGTTCTTCAAGTTTAAGTGAACTACGAGTCCCATTGTTAATCCTTTAACGGAAATTAATTGTAACTTTCTACAAGTAGAACAATGATTGGAACACGTAGACTGTTGAAATCTTTGTATATATTGCTTCCATATAGTCTAAGAAACATATATGCAAAGCTTCCAAACAGTACCATTCGCCAATTTTTTGTTCTTCAATTTAAGTAAACTACGATCCCCATTGTTAATCCCTTAACGGAAATTATTTGTAACTTTCGACAAGTAGAACAATGAATGGAACAGGTAGACGGTTGAAATCAATGTATATATTGCTTCTATATAGTCTAAGAAACATATATGCAAAGCATCCAAACAGTACCATTCGCCAATTTTTTGTTCTTCAAGTTTAAGTGAACTACGAGCCCCATTGTTAATCCTTTAAAGGAAATTATTTGTAAATTTCGGTTGAAATCATTGTATATATTGCTTCTATATAGTCTACGAAACATATATGCAAAGCATCCAAACAGTACAATTCGCCAATTTTTTGTTCTTCAAGATTATGTGATCTACGAGCCCCATTGTTAATCCTTTAACGGAAATTATTTGTAACTTGCGACAAGTAGAGCAATGAATGGAACAGGTAGACGGTTGAAATCTTTGTATATATTGCTTCTATATAGTCTAAGAAACATATATGCAAAGCATCCAAACAGTACAATTCGCCAATTTATTGTTCTTCAAGTTTAAGTGAACAACGAGCCCCATTGTTAATCCTTTAAAGGAAATTATTTGTAACTTTCGACAAGTAGAACAATGAATGGAACAGGTAGACGGTTGAAATCTTTGTATATATTGCTTCTATATAGTCTAAGAAACATATATGCAAAGCATCCAAACAGTACAATTCGCCAATTTTTTGTTTTTCAAGTTTAATTGAAACTACGAGCCCCATTGTTAATCCTTTAAAGGAAATTATTTGTAAATTTCGACAAGTAGAACAATGAATGGATCATGTAGACGGTTGAAATCATTGTATATATTGCTTCTATATAGTCTACGAAACATATATGCAAAGCATCCAATCAGTACAATTCGCCAATTTTTTGTTCTTCAAGTTTAAGTGAACTACGAGTCCCATTGTTAATCCTTTAACGGAAATTAATTGTAACTTTCTACAAGTAGAACAATGATTGGAACACGTAGACTGTTGAAATCTTTGTATATATTGCTTCCATATAGTCTAAGAAACATATATGCAAAGCTTCCAAACAGTACCATTCGCCAATTTTTTGTTCTTCAATTTAAGTAAACTACGATCCCCATTGTTAATCCCTTAACGGAAATTATTTGTAACTTTCGACAAGTAGAACAATGAATGGAACAGGTAGACGGTTGAAATCAATGTATATATTGCTTCTATATAGTCTAAGAAACATATATGCAAAGCATCCAAACAGTACCATTCGCCAATTTTTTGTTCTTCAAGTTTAAGTGAACTACGAGCCCCATTGTTAATCCTTTAAAGGAAATTATTTGTAAATTTCGGCAAGTAGAACAATGAATAAAACACGTAGACGGTTGAAATCTTTGTATATATTGCTTCCATATAGTCTAAGAAACATGTACGCAAAGCATCCAAACAGTACCATTCGCCAATTTTTTGTTCTTCAAGTTGAAGTGAACTACGAGCCCCATTGTTAATCCTTTAAAGGAAATTATTTGTAAATTTCGACAAGTAGAACAATGAATGGATCATGTAGACGGTTGAAATCATTGCATATATTGCTTCTTTATAATCTAAGAAACATATATGCAAAGCATCCAAACAGTACAATTCGCCAATTATTTCATCTTCATGTTTAAGTGAACTACGAGGCCCATTGTTAATCCTTTAAAGGAAATTATTTGTAAATTTCGACAAGTAGAACAATGAATGGATCATGTAGACGGTTGAAATCATTGCATATATTGCTTCTATATAGTCTGCGAAACAAATACGCAAAGCATCCAAACAGTACAATTCGCCAATTTTTTGTTCTTCAAGTTTAAGTGAACTACGAGCCCCATTGATAATCATGAAACGGAAATTATTTGTAACTTTCTACAAGTAGAACAATGAATAGAACAGGTAGACGGTTGAAATCTTTGTATATGTTGCTTCTATATAGTCTAAGAAACCTATATGCAAAGCATCTAAAAAGTAACAATCGCCAATTTTTTGTTCTTCAAGTTTAAGTGAACTACGAGCCCCATTGTTAATCCTTTAAAGGAAATTATTTGTAACTTTCGACAAGTAGAACAATGAATAGAACAGGTAGACGGTTGAAATCTTTGTATATGTTGCTTCTATATAGCCTAAGAAACCTATATGCAAAGCATCTAAAAAGTAACAATCGCCAATTTTTTGTTCTCCAAGATTAAGTGAACAACGAGCCCCATTGATAATCATGAAACGGAAATTATTTGTAACTTTCTACAAGTAGAACAATGAATAGAACAGGTAGACGGTTGAAATCTTTGTATATGTTGCTTCTATATAGTCTAAGAAACCTATATGCAAAGCATCTAAAAAGTAACAATCGCCAATTTTTTGTTCTTCAAGTTTAAGTGAACAATGAGCCCCAATGGTTAATCCTTTATCGGAAATTATTTGTAATTTTCGACAAGTAGAACAATGAATGGAACATGTAAACGGTTGAAATCTTTGTATATATTGCTTCTATATAACCTAAGAAACATATATGTAAAGCATCCAAATAGTACCATTCGCCAATTTTTTGTTCTTCAAGGTTAAGTGAACAATGAGCCACATTGTTAATCCTTTATCGGAAACTATTTGTAACTTTCTACAAGTAGATCAATAATTGGAACACGTAGACGGTTGAAATCTTTGTATATATTGCTTCTATATAGACTATGAAACATATATGCAAAGCATCCAAACAGTACCATTCGCCAATTTTTTGTTCTTCAAGTTTAAGTGAACAACGAGCCCCATTGATAATCATGAAACGGAAATTATTTGTAACTTTCGACATGTAGAACAATGAATGGAACAGGTAGACGGTTGAAATCATTATATATATTGCTTCTATATAGTCTAAGAAACATATATGCATAGCATCCACACAGTACAATTCGCCAATTTATTGTTCTTCAAGTTTAAGTGAACAACGAGCCCTATTGTTAATCCTTTAAAGGAAATTATTTGTAAATTTCGACAAGTAGAACAATGATTGGAACAAGTAGACGGTTGAAATATTATTATATATTGCTTCCATATAGTCTAAGAAACATATATGCAAAGCATCCAAACAGTACCATTCGCCAATTTTTTGTTCTTCAAGTTTAAGTGAACAATGAGCCCCATTGTTACTCCTTTATCGGAAATTATTTGTAAATTTCGACAAGTAGAACAATGAATGGATCATGTAGACGGTTGAAATCATTGTATATATTGCTTCTATATAGTCTACGAAACATATATGCAAAGCATCCAAACAGTACAATTCGCCAATTTTTTGTTCTTCAAGATTATGTGAACTACGAGCCCCATTGTTAATCCTTTAACGGAAATTATTTGTAACTTGCGACAAGTAGAGCAATGAATGGAACAGGTAGACGGTTGAAATCTTTGTATATATTGCTTCTATATAGTCTAAGAAACATATATGCAAAGCATCCAAACAGTACAATTCGCCAATTTATTGTTCTTCAAGTTTAAGTGAACAACGAGCCCCATTGTTAATCCTTTAAAGGAAATTATTTATAAATTTCGACAAGTAGAACAATGATTGGAACACGTAGACGGTTGAAATCTTTGTATATATTGCTTCCATATAGTCTAAGTAACATGTACGCAAAGCATCCAAACAGTACAATTCGCCAATTTATTGTTCTTCAAGTTTAAGTGAACAACGAGCCCCATTGTTCATCCTTTAAAGGAAATTATTTGTAAATTTCGACAAGTAGAACAATGATTGGAACACGTAGACGGTTGAAATCTTTGTATATATTGCTTCTATATAGTCTAAGAAACATGTACGCAAAGCATCCAAACAGTACCATTCGCCAATTTTTTGTTCCTCAAGTTTAAGTGAACAATGAGACCCATTGTTAATCCTTTATCGGAAATTATTTGTAACTTTCGACAAGTAGAACAATGAATGGAACAGGTAGACGGTTGAAATCTTTGTAAATATTGCTTCTATATAGTCTAAGAAACATATATGCAAAGCATCCAAACAGTACCATTCGCCAATTTTTTGTTCTTCAAGTTTAAGTGAACAACGAGCCCCATTGATAATCATGAAAGGGAAATTATTTCTAAATTTCGACAAGTAGAACAATGATTGGAACAGGTAGACGGGTGAAATCCTTCTATATATTGCATCTATATAGTCTAAGAAACATATATGCAAAGCATCCAAACAGTACAATTCGCCAATTTTTTTGTTCTTCAAGTTTAAGTGAACTACGAGCCCCATTGTTAATCCTTTATCGGAAATTATTTGTAATTTTCGACAAATAGAACAATGAATGGAACAGGTAGACGGTTGAAATCTTTGTATATATTGCTTCTATATAGTCTAAGAAACATATATGCAAAGCATCCAAACAGTACAATTCGCCAATTTTTTGTTTTTCAAGTTTAATTGAAACTACGAGCCCCATTGTTAATCCTTTAAAGGAAATTATTTGTAAATTTCGACAAGTAGAACAATGAATGGAACAGGTAGACGGTTGAAATCATTGTATATATTGCTTCTATATAGTCTAAGAAACATATATGCAAAGCATCCAAACAGTACAATTCGCCAATTTTTTGTTCTTCAAGTTTAAGTAAACTACGATCCCCATTGTTAATCCCTTAACGGAAATTATTTGTAACATTCGACAAGTAGAACAATGATTGGAACACGTAGACGGTTGAAATCTTTGTATATATTGCTTCCATATAGTCTAAGAAACATGTACGCAAAGCATCCAAACAGTACAATTCGCCAATTTTTTGTTTTTCAAGTTTAATTGAAACTACGAGCCCCATTGTTAATCCTTTAAAGGAAATTATTTGTAAATTTCGACAAGTAGAACAATGAATGGATCATGTAGACGGTTGAAATCATTGTATATATTGCTTCTATATAGTCTACGAAACATATATGCAAAGCATCCAATCAGTACAATTCGCCAATTTTTTGTTCTTCAAGTTTAAGTGAACTACGAGTCCCATTGTTAATCCTTTAACGGAAATTAATTGTAACTTTCTACAAGTAGAACAATGATTGGAACACGTAGACTGTTGAAATCTTTGTATATATTGCTTCCATATAGTCTAAGAAACATATATGCAAAGCTTCCAAACAGTACCATTCGCCAATTTTTTGTTCTTCAATTTAAGTAAACTACGATCCCCATTGTTAATCCCTTAACGGAAATTATTTGTAACTTTCGACAAGTAGAACAATGAATGGAACAGGTAGACGGTTGAAATCAATGTATATATTGCTTCTATATAGTCTAAGAAACATATATGCAAAGCATCCAAACAGTACCATTCGCCAATTTTTTGTTCTTCAAGTTTAAGTGAACTACGAGCCCCATTGTTAATCCTTTAAAGGAAATTATTTGTAAATTTCGGTTGAAATCATTGTATATATTGCTTCTATATAGTCTACGAAACATATATGCAAAGCATCCAAACAGTACAATTCGCCAATTTTTTGTTCTTCAAGATTATGTGATCTACGAGCCCCATTGTTAATCCTTTAACGGAAATTATTTGTAACTTGCGACAAGTAGAGCAATGAATGGAACAGGTAGACGGTTGAAATCTTTGTATATATTGCTTCTATATAGTCTAAGAAACATATATGCAAAGCATCCAAACAGTACAATTCGCCAATTTATTGTTCTTCAAGTTTAAGTGAACAACGAGCCCCATTGTTAATCCTTTAAAGGAAATTATTTGTAACTTTCGACAAGTAGAACAATGAATGGAACAGGTAGACGGTTGAAATCTTTGTATATATTGCTTCTATATAGTCTAAGAAACATATATGCAAAGCATCCAAACAGTACAATTCGCCAATTTTTTGTTTTTCAAGTTTAATTGAAACTACGAGCCCCATTGTTAATCCTTTAAAGGAAATTATTTGTAAATTTCGACAAGTAGAACAATGAATGGATCATGTAGACGGTTGAAATCATTGTATATATTGCTTCTATATAGTCTACGAAACATATATGCAAAGCATCCAATCAGTACAATTCGCCAATTTTTTGTTCTTCAAGTTTAAGTGAACTACGAGTCCCATTGTTAATCCTTTAACGGAAATTAATTGTAACTTTCTACAAGTAGAACAATGATTGGAACACGTAGACTGTTGAAATCTTTGTATATATTGCTTCCATATAGTCTAAGAAACATATATGCAAAGCTTCCAAACAGTACCATTCGCCAATTTTTTGTTCTTCAATTTAAGTAAACTACGATCCCCATTGTTAATCCCTTAACGGAAATTATTTGTAACTTTCGACAAGTAGAACAATGAATGGAACAGGTAGACGGTTGAAATCAATGTATATATTGCTTCTATATAGTCTAAGAAACATATATGCAAAGCATCCAAACAGTACCATTCGCCAATTTTTTGTTCTTCAAGTTTAAGTGAACTACGAGCCCCATTGTTAATCCTTTAAAGGAAATTATTTGTAAATTTCGGCAAGTAGAACAATGAATAAAACACGTAGACGGTTGAAATCTTTGTATATATTGCTTCCATATAGTCTAAGAAACATGTACGCAAAGCATCCAAACAGTACCATTCGCCAATTTTTTGTTCTTCAAGTTGAAGTGAACTACGAGCCCCATTGTTAATCCTTTAACGGAAATTAATTGTAACTTTCTACAAGTAGAACAATGATTGGAACACGCAGACGGTTGAAATCTTTGTATATATTGCTTCCATATAGTCTAAGAAACATATATGCAAAGCATCCAAACAGTACAATTCGACAATTTTTTGCTCTTCAAGTTTAAGTGAACAACGAGCCCCATTGTTCATCCTTTAAAGGAAATTATTTGTAAATTTCGACAAGTAGAACAATGATTGGAACACGTAGACGGTTGAAATCTTTGTATATATTGCTTCTATATAGTCTAAGAAACATGTACGCAAAGCATCCAAACAGTACCATTCGCCAATATTTTGTTCCTCAAGTTTAAGTGAACAATGAGACCCATTGTTAATCCTTTATCGGAAATTATTTGTAACTTTCGACAAGTAGAACAATGAATGGAACAGGTAGACGGTTGAAATCTTTGTAAATATTGCTTCTATATAGTCTAAGAAACATATATGCAAAGCATCCAAACAGTACCATTCGCCAATTTTTTGTTCTTCAAGTTTAAGTGAACAACGAGCCCCATTGATAATCATGAAAGGGAAATTATTTCTAAATTTCGACAAGTAGAACAATGATTGGAACAGGTAGACGGGTGAAATCCTTCTATATATTGCTTCTATATAGTCTAAGAAACATATATGCAAAGCATCCAAACAGTACAATTCGCCAATTTTTTTGTTCTTCAAGTTTAAGTGAACTACGAGCCCCATTGTTAATCCTTTATCGGAAATTATTTGTAATTTTCGACAAATAGAACAATGAATGGAACAGGTAGACGGTTGAAATCTTTGTATATATTGCTTCTATATAGTCTAAGAAACATATATGCAAAGCATCCAAACAGTACCATTCGCCAATTTTTTGTTCTTCAAGGTTAAGTGAAAAATGAGCCCCATTGTTAATCCTTTATCGGAAATTATTTGTAACTTTCGACAAGTAGAACAATGAATGGAACAGGTAGACGGTTGAAAACTTTGTATATATTGCTTCTATATAGTCTAAGAAACATGTACGCAAAGCATCCAAACAGTACCATTCGCCAATTTTTTGTTCCTCAAGTTTAAGTGAACAATGAGCCCCATTGTTAATCCTTTATCGGAAATTATTTGTAACTTTCGACAAGTAGAACAATGAATGGAACAGGTAGACGGTTGAAATCATTGTATATATTGCTTCTATATAGTCTAAGAAACATATATGCAAAGCATCCAAACAGTACAATTCGCCAATTTTTTGTTCTTCAAGTTTAAGTAAACTACGATCCCCATTGTTAATCCCTTAACGGAAATTATTTGTAACATTCGACAAGTAGAACAATGATTGGAACACGTAGACGGTTGAAATCTTTGTATATATTGCTTCCATATAGTCTAAGAAACATGTACGCAAAGCATCCAAACAGTACAATTCGCCAATTTATTGTTCTTCAAGTTTAAGTGAACAACGAGCCCCATTGTTCATCCTTTAAAGGAAATTATTTGTAAATTTCGACAAGTAGAACAATGATTGGAACACGTAGACGGTTGAAATCTTTGTATATATTGCTTCTATATAGTCTAAGAAACATGTACGCAAAGCATCCAAACAGTACCATTCGCCAATTTTTTGTTCCTCAAGTTTAAGTGAACAATGAGACCCATTGTTAATCCTTTATCAGAAATTATTTGTAACTTTCGACAAGTAGAACAATGAATGGAACAGGTAGACGGTTGAAATCTTTGTAAATATTGCTTCTATATAGTCTAAGAAACATATATGCAAAGCATCCAAACAGTACCATTCGCCAATTTTTTGTTCTTCAAGTTTAAGTGAACAACGCGCCCCATTGATAATCATGAAAGGGAAATTATTTCTAAATTTCGACAAGTAGAACAATGATTGGAACAGGTAGACGGGTGAAATCCTTCTATATATTGCTTCTATATAGTCTAAGAAACATATATGCAAAGCATCCAAACAGTACAATTCGCCAATTTTTTTGTTCTTCAAGTTTAAGTGAACTACGAGCCCCATTGTTAATCCTTTATCGGAAATTATTTGTAATTTTCGACAAATAGAACAATGAATGGAACAGGTAGACGGTTGAAATCTTTGTATATATTGCTTCTATATAGTCTAAGAAACATATATGCAAAGCATCCAAACAGTACCATTCGCCAATTTTTTGTTCTTCAAGGTTAAGTGAAAAATGAGCCCCATTGTTAATCCTTTATCGGAAATTATTTGTAACTTTCGACAAGTAGAACAATGAATGGAACAGGTAGACGGTTGAAAACTTTGTATATATTGCTTCTATATAGTCTAAGAAACATGTACGCAAAGCATCCAAACAGTACCATTCGCCAATTTTTTGTTCCTCAAGTTTAAGTGAACTACGAGCCCCATTGTTAATCCTTTAAAGGAAATTATTTGTAACTTTCGACAAGTAGAACAATGAATGGAACAGGTAGACGGTTGAAATCTTTGTATATATTGCTTCTATATAGTCTAAGAAACATATATGCAAAGCATCCGAACAGTAGCATTCGCCAATTTATTGTTCTTCAAGTTTAAGTGAACAACGAGCCCCATTGTTAATCCTTTAAAGGAAATTATTTGTAACTTTCGACAAGTAGAACAATGAATGGAACAGGTAGACGGTTGAAATCTTTTTAAATATTGCTTCTATATAGTCTAAGAAACATATATGCAAAGCATCCAAACAGTACCATTCGCCAATTTTTTGTTCTTCAAGTTTAAGTGAACAATGAGCCCCATTGTTAATCCTTTATCGGAAATTATTTGTAACTTTCGACAAGTAGAACAATGAATGGAACAGGTAGACGGTTGAAATCATTGTATATATTGCTTCTATATAGTCTAAGAAACATATATGCAAAGCATCCAAACAGTACAATTCGCCAATTTTTTGTTCTTCAAGTTTAAGTGAACAATGAGCCCCATTGTTAATCCTTTAAAGGAAATTATTTGTTACTTTCGACAAGTAGAACAATGAATAGAACAGGTAGACGGTTGAAATCTTTGTATATATTGCTTCTATATAGTCTAAGAAACATATATGCAAAGCATCCAAACAGTGCAATTCGCCAATTTTTTGTTCTTCAAGTTTAAGTAAACTACGATCCCCATTGTTAATCCCTTAACGGAAATTATTTGTAACTTTCGACAAGTAGAACAATGAATGGAACAGGTAGACGGTTGAAATCATTGTATATATTGCTTCTATATAGTCTAAGAAACATATATGCAAAGCATCCAAACAGTACAATTCGCCAATTTTTTGTTCTTCAAGTTTAAGTAAACTACGATCCCCATTGTTAATCCCTTAACGGAAATTATTTGTAACTTTCGACAAGTAGAACAATGAATGGAACAGGTAGACGGTTGAAATCATTGTATATATTGCTTCTATATAGTCTAAGAAACATATATGCAAAGCATCCAAACAGTACAATTCGCCAATTTTTTGTTCTTCAAGTTTAAGTGAACAATGAGCCCCATTGTTAATCCTTTAAAGGAAATTATTTGTAACTTTCGACAAGTAGAACAATGAATGGAACAGGTAGACGGTTGAAATCTTTGTATATATTGCTTCTATATAGTCTAAGAAACATATATGCAAAGCATCCAAACAGTACAATTCGCCAATTTTTTGTTTTTCAAGTTTAATTGAAACTACGAGCCCCATTGTTAATCCTTTAAAGGAAATTATTTGTAAATTTCGACAAGTAGAACAATGAATGGATCATGTAGACGGTTGAAATCATTGTATATATTGCTTCTATATAGTCTACGAAACATATATGCAAAGCATCCAATCAGTACAATTCGCCAATTTTTTGTTCTTCAAGTTTAAGTGAACTACGAGTCCCATTGTTAATCCTTTAACGGAAATTAATTGTAACTTTCTACAAGTAGAACAATGATTGGAACACGTAGACTGTTGAAATCTTTGTATATATTGCTTCCATATAGTCTAAGAAACATATATGCAAAGCTTCCAAACAGTACCATTCGCCAATTTTTTGTTCTTCAATTTAAGTAAACTACGATCCCCATTGTTAGTCCCTTAACGGAAATTATTTGTAACTTTCGACAAGTAGAACAATGAATGGAACAGGTAGACGGTTGAAATCAATGTATATATTGCTTCTATATAGTCTAAGAAACATATATGCAAAGCATCCAAACAGTACCATTCGCCAATTTTTTGTTCTTCAAGTTTAAGTGAACTACGAGCCCCATTGTTAATCCTTTAAAGGAAATTATTTGTAAATTTCGGCAAGTAGAACAATGAATGGAACACGTAGACGGTTGAAATCTTTGTATATATTGCTTCCATATAGTCTAAGAAACATGTACGCAAAGCATCCAAACAGTACCATTCGCCAATTTTTTGTTCTTCAAGTTGAAGTGAACTACGAGCCCCATTGTTAATCCTTTAACGGAAATTAATTGTAACTTTCTACAAGTAGAACAATGATTGGAACACGCAGACGGTTGAAATCTTTGTATATATTGCTTCCATATAGTCTAAGAAACATATATGCAAAGCATCCAAACAGTACAATTCGACAATTTTTTGCTCTTCAAGTTTAAGTGAACAACGAGCCCCATTGTTCATCCTTTAAAGGAAATTATTTGTAACTTTCGACAAGTAGAACAATGAATGGAACAGGTAGACGGTTGAATTCTTTGTATATATTGCTTCTATATAGACTAAGAAACATATATGCAAAGCACCCAAACAGTACAATTCGCCAATTTATTGTTCTTCAAGTTTAAGTGAACAACGAGCCCCATTGTTAATCCTTTAACGGAAATTATTTGTAAATTTCGACAAGTAGAACAATGATTGGAACACGTAGACGGTTGAAATCTTTGTATATATTGCTTCCATATAGTCTAAGAAACATGTACGCAAAGCATCCAAACACTACCATTCGCCAATTTTTTGTTCTTCAAGTTTAAGTGAACAATGAGCCCCATTGTTAATCCATTAACGGAAATTAATTGTAAATTTCTACAAGTAGAACAATGAATGGAACAGGTAGACGGTTGAAATCTTTGTATATATTGCTTCCATCTAGTGTAAGAAACAAATATGCAAAGCATCCAAACAGTACAATTCGCCAATTTTTTGTTCTTCAAGTTTAAGTGAACAACGAGCCCCATTGTTAATCCTTTAAAGGAAATTATTTGTAAATTTCGGCAAGTAGAACAATGAATGGAACACGTAGACGGTTGAAATCTTTGTATATATTGCTTCCATATAGTCTAAGAAACATGTACGCAAAGCTTCCAAACAGTACCATTCGCCAATTTTTTGTTCTTCAAGTTGAAGTGAACTACGAGCCCCATTGTTAATCCTTTAACGGAAATTAATTGTAACTTTCTACAAGTAGAACAATGATTGGAACACGCAGACGGTTGAAATCTTTGTATATATTCCTTCCATATAGTCTAAGAAACATATATGCAAAGCATCCAAACAGTACCATTCGCCAATTTTTTGTTCTTCAAGTTTAAGTAAACTACGATCCCCATTGTTAATCCCTTAACGGAAATTATTTGTAACTTTCGACAAGTAGAACAATGAATGGAACAGGTAGACGGTTGAAATCATTGTATATATTGCATCTATATAGTCTAAGAAACATATATGCAAAGCATCCAAACAGTACAATTCGCCAATTTTTTGTTCTTCAAGTTTAAGTAAACTACGATCCCCATTGTTAATCCCTTAACGGAAATTATTTGTAACTTTCGACAAGTAGAACAATGAATGGAACAGGTAGACGGTTGAAATCATTGTATATATTGCTTCTATATAGTCTAAGAAACATATATGCAAAGCATCCAAACAGTACAATTCGACAATTTTTTGCTCTTCAAGTTTAAGTGAACTACGAGCCCCATTGTTAATCCTTTAAAGGAAATTATTTGTAAATTTCGGCAAGTAGAACAATGAATGGAATAGGTAGACGGTTGAAATCATTGTATATATTGCTTCTATATAGTCTAAGAAACATATATGCAAAGCATCCAAACAGTACAATTCGCCAATTTTTTGTTCTTCAAGTTTAAGTAAACTACGATCCCCATTGTTAATCCCTTAACGGAAATTATTTGTAACAGTCGACAAGTAGAACAATGAATGGAATAGGTAGACGGTTGAAATCATTGTATATATTGCTTTTATAGAGTCTAAGAAACATATATGCAAAGCATCCAAACAGTACAATTCGCCAATTTTTTGTTCTTCAAGTTTAAGTGAACAATGAGCCCCATTGTTAATCCTTTAAAGGAAATTATTTGTAACTTTCGACAAGTAGAACAATGAATGGAACAGGTAGACGGTTGAAATCTTTGTATATATTGCTTCTATATAGTCTAAGAAACATACATTCAAAGCATCCAAACAGTACCATTCGCGAATTTATTGTTCTTCAAGTTTAAGTGAACAACGAGCCCCATTGATAATCATGAAAGGGAAATTATTTCTAAATTTCGACAAGTAGAACAATGATTGGAACAGGTAGACGGGTGAAATCCTTCTATATATTGCTTCTATATAGTCTAAGAAACATATATGCAAAGCATCCAAACAGTACAATTCGCCAATTTTTTGTTCTTCAAGTTTAAGTAAACTACGATCCCCATTGTTAATCCCTTAACGGAAATTATTTGTAACTTTCGACAAGTAGAACAATGAATGGAACAGGTAGACGGTTGAAATCATTGTATATATTGCTTCCATATAGTCTAAGAAACATGTACGCAAAGCATCCAAACAGTACCGTTCGCTAATTTTTTGTTCTTCAAGTTTAAGTGAACTACGAGCCCCATTGTTAATCCTTTAAAGGAAATTATTTGTAACTTTCGACAAGTAGAACAATGAATGGAACTGGTAGACGGTTGAAATTTTTGTATATATTGCTTCTATATAGTCTAAGAAACATATATGCAAAGCATCCAAACAGTACCATTCGCCAATTTTTTGTTCTTCAAGTTTAAGTGAACTACGAGCCCCATTGATAATCATGAAACGGAAATTATTTGTAACTTTCTACAAGTAGAACAATGAATAGAACAGGTAGACGGTTGAAATCTTTGTATATGTTGCTTCTATATAGTCTAAGAAACTTATATGCAAAGCATCTAAACAGTAACATTCGCCAATTTTTTTATCTTCAAGTTTAAGTGAACAATAAGCCCCAATAGTTAATCCGTTATCGGAAATTATTTGTAACTTTCGACAAGTAGAACAATGAATGGAACAGGTAGACTGTTGAAATCATTGTATATATTGTTTCTATATAGTCTAAGAAACATATATGCAAAGCATCCAAACAGTACAATTCGCCAATTTTTTGTTCTTCAAGTTTAAGTGAACTACGAGCCCCATTGATAATCATGAAATGGAAATTATTTGTAACTTTCTACAAGTAGAACAATGAATAGTACAGGTAGACGGGTGAAATCTTTCTATATATTGCATCTAAATAGTCTAAGAAACATATATGCAAAGCATCCAAACAGAACCATTCGCCAATTTTGTGTTCTTCAAGTTTAAGTGAACTACGAGCCCCATTGTTAATCCTTTAAAGAAAATTATTTGTAAATTTCGACAAGTAGAGCAATGAATGGAACAGGTAGACTGTTGAAATCATTGTATATATTGCTTCTATATAGTCTAAGAAACATATATGCAAAGCATCCAAACAGTACAATTCGCCAATTTTTTGTTCTTCATGTTTAAGTAAACTACGATCCCCATTGTTAATCCCTTAACGGAAATTATTTGTAACTTTCGACAAGTAGAACAATGAATGGAACAGGTAGACGGTTGAAATCATTGTATATATTGCTTCTATATAATCTAAGAAACATATATGCAAAGCATCCAAACAGTACAATACGCCAATTATTTCATCTTCATGTTTAAGTGAACTACGAGCCCCATTGTTAATCCTTTAAAGGAAATTATTTGTAAATTTCGACAAGTAGAACAATGAATGGATCATGTAGACGGTTGAAATCATTGTATATATTGTTTCTATATAGTCTGCGAAACAATTATGCAAAGCATCCAAACAGTACAATTCGCCAATTTTTTGTTCTTCAAGTTTAAGTGAACTACGAGCCCCATTGTTAATCCTTTAACGGAAATTAATTGTAACTTTCTACAAGTAGAACAATGATTGGAACACGTAGACGGTTGAAATCTTTGTATATATTGCTTCTATATAGTCTAAGAAACATATATGCAAAGCATCCAAACAGTACAATTCGCCAATTTTTTGTTCTTCAAGTTTAAGTAAACTACGATCCCCATTGTTAATCCCTTAACGGAAATTATTTGTAACTTTCGACAAGTAGAACAATGAATGGAACAGGTAGACGGTTGAAATCATTGTATATATTGCTTCCATATAGTCTAAGAAACATGTACGCAAAGCATCCAAACAGTACCGTTCGCTAATTTTTTGTTCTTCAAGTTTAAGTGAACTACGAGCCCCATTGTTAATCCTTTAAAGGAAATTATTTGTAACTTTCGACAAGTAGAACAATGAATGGAACTGGTAGACGGTTGAAATTTTTGTATATATTGCTTCTATATAGTCTAAGAAACATATATGCAAAGCATCCAAACAGTACCATTCGCCAATTTTTTGTTCTTCAAGTTTAAGTGAACTACGAGCCCCATTGATAATCATGAAACGGAAATTATTTGTAACTTTCTACAAGTAGAACAATGAATAGAACAGGTAGACGGTTGAAATCTTTGTATATGTTGCTTCTATATAGTCTAAGAAACTTATATGCAAAGCATCTAAACAGTAACATTCGCCAATTTTTTTATCTTCAAGTTTAAGTGAACAATAAGCCCCAATAGTTAATCCGTTATCGGAAATTATTTGTAACTTTCGACAAGTAGAACAATGAATGGAACAGGTAGACTGTTGAAATCATTGTATATATTGTTTCTATATAGTCTAAGAAACATATATGCAAAGCATCCAAACAGTACAATTCGCCAATTTTTTGTTCTTCAAGTTTAAGTGAACTACGAGCCCCATTGATAATCATGAAATGGAAATTATTTGTAACTTTCTACAAGTAGAACAATGAATAGTACAGGTAGACGGGTGAAATCTTTCTATATATTGCATCTAAATAGTCTAAGAAACATATATGCAAAGCATCCAAACAGAACCATTCGCCAATTTTGTGTTCTTCAAGTTTAAGTGAACTACGAGCCCCATTGTTAATCCTTTAAAGAAAATTATTTGTAAATTTCGACAAGTAGAGCAATGAATGGAACAGGTAGACTGTTGAAATCATTGTATATATTGCTTCTATATAGTCTAAGAAACATATATGCAAAGCATCCAAACAGTACAATTCGCCAATTTTTTGTTCTTCATGTTTAAGTAAACTACGATCCCCATTGTTAATCCCTTAACGGAAATTATTTGTAACTTTCGACAAGTAGAACAATGAATGGAACAGGTAGACGGTTGAAATCATTGTATATATTGCTTCTATATAATCTAAGAAACATATATGCAAAGCATCCAAACAGTACAATACGCCAATTATTTCATCTTCATGTTTAAGTGAACTACGAGCCCCATTGTTAATCCTTTAAAGGAAATTATTTGTAAATTTCGACAAGTAGAACAATGAATGGATCATGTAGACGGTTGAAATCATTGTATATATTGTTTCTATATAGTCTGCGAAACAATTATGCAAAGCATCCAAACAGTACAATTCGCCAATTTTTTGTTCTTCAAGTTTAAGTGAACTACGAGCCCCATTGTTAATCCTTTAACGGAAATTAATTGTAACTTTCTACAAGTAGAACAATGATTGGAACACGTAGACGGTTGAAATCTTTGTATATATTGCTTCTATATAGTCTAAGAAACATATATGCAAAGCATCCAAACAGTACAATTCGCCAATTTTTTGTTCTTCAAGTTTAAGTAAACTACGATCCCCATTGTTAATCCCTTAACGGAAATTATTTGTAACTTTCGACAAGTAGAACAATGAATGGAACAGGTAGACGGTTGAAATCATTGTATATATTGCTTCTATATAGTCTAAGAAACATATATGCAAAGCATCCAAACAGTACAACTCGACTATTTTTTGCTCTTCAAGTTTAAGTGAACTACGAGCCCCATTGTTAATCCTTTAAAGGAAATTATTTGTAAATTTCGACAAGTAGAACAATGAATCGAACAGGTAGACGGTTGAAATCTTTGTATATATTGCTTCTTTATAATCTAAGAAACATATATGCAAAGCATCCAAACAGTACAATTCGCCAATTATTTCATCTTCATGTTTAAGTGAACTACGAGCCCCATTGTTAATCCTTTAAAGGAAATTGTTTGTAAATTTCGACAAGTAGAACAATGAATGGATCATGTAGACGGTTGAAATCATTGCATATATTGCTTCTATATAGTCTGCGAAACAAATTTGCAAAGCATCCAAACAGTACCGTTCGCCAATTTTTTGTTCTTCAAGTTTAAGTGAACTACGAGCCCCATTGATAATCATGAAACGGAAATTATTTGTAACTTTCTACAAGTAGAACAATGATTGGAACACGTAGACGGTTGAAATCTTTGTATATATTGCTTCGATATAGTCTAAGAAACATGTACGCAAAGCATCCAAACAGTACCGTTCGCTAATTTTTTGTTCTTCAAGTTTAAGTGAACTACGAGCCCCATTGTTAATCCTTTAAAGGAAATTATTTGTAACTTTCGACAAGTAGAACAATGAATGGAACTGGTAGACGGTTGAAATTTTTGTATGTATTGCTTCTATATAGTCTAAGAAACATATATGCAAAGCATCCAAACAGTACCATTCGCCAATTTTTTGTTCTTCAAGTTTAAGTGAACTACGAGCCCCATTGATAATCATGAAACGGAAATTATTTGTAACTTTCTACAAGTAGAACAATGAATAGAACAGGTAGACGGTTGAAATCTTTGTATATGTTGCTTCTATATAGTCTAAGAAACTTATATGCAAAGCATCTAAACAGTACAATTCGCCAATTTTTTTATCTTCAAGTTTAAGTGAACAATGAGCCCCAATGGTTAATCCTTTAAAGGAAATTATTTGTAAATTTCGACAAGTAGAACAATGATTGGAACACGTAGACGGTTGAAATCTAAGTATATATTGCTTCCATATAGTCTAAGAAACATGTACGCAAAGCATCCAAACAGTACCATTCGCCAATTTTTTGTTCTTCAAGTTTAAGTGAACAATGAGCCCCAATGGTTAATCCTTTAAAGGAAATTATTTGTAACATTCGACAAGTAGAACAATGAATGGAACAGGTAGACGGTTGAAAACCTTGTATATATTGCGTCTATATAATCTAAGAAACATATATGCAAAGCATCCAAACAGTACAATTCGCCAATTTTTTGTTCTTCAAGTTTAAGTGAACTACGAGCCCCATTGTTAATCCTTTAAAGGAAATTATTTGTAAATTTCGACAAGTAGAACAATGAATGGATCAGGTAGACGGTTGAAATCATTGTATATATTGCTTCTATATAATCTACGAAACATATATGCAAAGCATCCAAACAGTCCAATTCGCCAATTTTTTGTTCTTCAAGTTTAAGTGAACTACGAGCCCCATTGTTAATCCTTTAAAGGAGATTATTTGTAAATTTCGACAAGTAAAACAATGATTGGAACACGTAGACGGTTGAAATCTTTGTATATATTGCTTCCATATAGTCTAAGAAACATATATGCAAAGCATCCAAACAGTACCATTCACCAATTTTTTGTTCTTCAAGTTTAAGTGAACTACGAGCCCCATTGTTAATCCTTTAACGGAAATTAATTGTAACTTTCTACAAGTAGAACAATGATTGGAACACGTAGACGGTTGAAATCTTTGTATATATTGCTTCCATATAGTCTAAGAAACATGTACGCAAAGCATCCAAACAGTACCATTCGCCAATTTGTTGGTCTTCAAGATTAAGTGAACAATGAGCCCCAATGGTTAATCCTTTATCGGAAACTATTTGTAATTTTCGACAAGTAGAACAATGAATGGAACAGGTAGACGGTTGAAATATTTGTATATATTGCTTCTATATAGTATAAGAAACATATATGCAAAGCATCCAAACAGTACAATTCGCCAATTATTTGTTCTTCAAGTTTAAGTAAACTACGATCCCCATTGTTAATCCCTTAACGGAAATTATTTGTAAATTTCGACAAGTAAAACAATGAATGGAACAGGTAGACGGTTGAATTC
The DNA here is from genome assembly GCA_963989415.1 of Cerceris ruficornis. Taxonomy (NCBI): domain Eukaryota; kingdom Metazoa; phylum Arthropoda; class Insecta; order Hymenoptera; family Crabronidae; genus Cerceris; species Cerceris ruficornis. The sequence goes on along the minus strand of CAXDIW010000229.1, from coordinate 2,997,879 downwards.
TTTGTATTTATTGCTTCTATATAGTCTAAGAAACATATATGCAAAGCATCCAAACAGTACAATTCGCCAATTTTTTGTTTTTCAAGTTTAAGTGAACAATGAGCCTCAATTTTTAATCCCTTAAAGGAAATTATTTGTAAATTTCGACAAGTAGAACAATGAATGGAACAGGTAGACGGTTGAAATCTTTGTATATATTGCTTCCATATAGTCTAAGAAACATGTACGCAAAGCATCCAAACAGTACCATTCGCCAATTTTTTGTTCTTCAAGTTTAAGTGAACAATGAGCCCCAATGGTTAATCCTTTAACGGAAATTAATTGTAACTTTCTACAAGTAGAACAATGATTGGAACACGTAGACGGTTGAAATCTTTGTATATATTGCTTCCATTTAGTCTAAGAAACATATATGCAAAGCATCCAAACAGTACAATTTGACAATTTTTTGTTCTTCAAGATTAGTGAATAATGAGCCCCAATGGTTAATCCTTTATCGGAAATTATTTGTAATTTTCGACAAGTAGAACAATGAATGGAACAGGTAGACGGTTGAAATCTTTGTATATATTGCTTCTATATAATCTAAGAAACATATATGCAAAGCATCCAAACAGTACAATTCGCCAATTATTTCATCTTCATGTTTAAGTGAACTACGAGCCCCATTGTTTATACTTTAACGGAAATTATTTGTAACTTCCGACAAGTAGAACAATGAATGGAACAGGTAGACGGTTGAAATCAATGTATATATTGCTTCTATATAGTCTAAGAAACATATATGCAAAGCATCCAAACAGTACCATTCGCCAATTTTTTGTTCTTCAAGTTTAAGTGAACAATGAGCCCCATTGTTAATCCTTTATCGGAAATTATTTGTAACTTTCGACAAGTAGAACAATGAATAGAACTGGTAGACGGTTGAAATCTTTGTATATGTTGCTTCTATATAGTCTAAGAAACCTATATGCAAAGCATCTAAACAGTACAATTCGCCAATTTATTGTTCTTCAAGTTTAAGTGAACAACGAGCCCCATTGTTAATCATTTAATGGAAATTATTTGTAAATTTCGACAAGTGAACAATGATTGGAACACGTAGACGGTTGAAATCTGTGTATATATTGCTTCCATATAGTCTAAGAAACATATATGCAAAGCATCCAAACAGTACAATTCGCCAATTTTTATATAAAATTATATAAAATGATTTTAACCGTCTACCTGTTCCATTCATTGTTCTACTTGTCGAAAGTTACAAATAATTTCTGTTAATGGATTAACAATGGGGATCGTAGTTCACTTAAACTTGAAGTACAATAAATTGGCGAATTGTACTGTTTGGATGCTTTGCATATATGTTTCTTAGACTATATAGAAGCAATATATACAATGATTTCAACCGTCTACCTGTTCCATTCATTGTTCTACTTGTCGAAAGTTAGAAATAATTTCCGTTAAAGTATTAACAATCGGGCTCGTTGTTCACTTAAACTTGAAGAACAAAAAATTGGCGAATGGTACTGTTTGGATGCTTTGCATATATGTTTCTTAGACTATATAGAAGCAATATATATAAAGATTACAACCGTCTACCTGTTCCATTCATCGTTCTACTTGTCGAAAATTACAAATAATTTCCGATAAAGGATTAACCATTGGGGCTCATTGTTCACTTAAACTTGAAGAACATAAAATTGGCGAATTGTACTGTATGGATGCTTTGCATATATGTTTCTTAGACTATATGGAAGCAATATATACAAAGATTTCAACCGTCTACGTGTTCCAATCATTGTTCACTTGTCGAAATTTACAAATAATTTCCATTAAAGGATTAACAATGGGGCTCGTTGTTCTCTTAAACTTGAAGAACAATAAATTGGCGAATTGTACTGTTTGGATGCTTTGCATATATGTTTCTTAGACTATATAGAAGCAATATATACAAAGATTTCAACAGTCTACGTGTTCCAATCATTGTTCACTTGTCGAAATTTACAAATAATATCCATTAAAGGATTAACAATGGGGCTCGTTGTTCTCTTAAACTGGAAGAACAATAAATTGGGGAATTGTACTGTTTGGATGCTTTGCATATATGTTTCTTAGACTATATGGAAGCAATATATACAAAGATTTCAACCGTCTACGTGTTCCAATCATTGTTCACTTGTCGAAATTTACAAATAATTTCCATTAAAGGATTAACAATGGGGCTCGTTGTTCTCTTAACCTTGAAGAACAATAAATTGGCGAATTGTACTGTTTGGATGCTTTGCATATATGTTTCTTAGACTATATGGAAGCAATATATACAAAGATTTCAACAGACTAACTGTTCTATTCATTGTTCTACTTATAGAAACTTATAAATAATTTCCCTTTCATGATTATCAATGGGGCTCGTAGTTCACTTAAACTTGAAGAACAAAAAATTGGCGAATGGTACAGTTTGGATGCTTTGCATATATGTTTCTTAGACTATATAGAAGCAAAATATACAAAGATCTCAACCGTCTACCTGTTCCATTCATTGTTCTACTTGTCGAAAGTTACAAATAATTTCCGATAAAGGATTAACAATGGGGCTCGTTGTTCACTTAAACTTGAAGAACAATAAATTGGCGAATTGTACTGTTTGGATGCATTGCATATATGTTTCTTACACTATATAGAAGCAATATATACAAAGATTTCTACCCTCTACCTGTTCCATTCATTGTTCTACTTGTCGATAGTTACAAATAATTTCCATTTCATGATTATCAATGGGGCTCGTTGTTCACTTAAACTTGAAGAACAATAAATTGGCGAATGGTACTGTTTGGATGCTATGCACATATGTTTCTTAGTCTATACAGAAGCAATATATACAAAAATTTCAACAGTCTGCCTGTTCCATTCATTGTTCTACTTGTCGAAAGTTACAAATAATTTCCGATAAAGGATTAACAATAGGGGCTCATTCTTCACTTTAACTTGAAGAACAAAAAATTGGTGAACGGTACTGTCTGGATGCTTTGCGTACATGTTTCTTAGACTATATGGAAGCAATATATACAATGATTTCAACCGTCTACCTGTTCCATTCATTGTTCAACTTGTCGAAAGTTACAAATAATTTCCGATAAAGGATTAACAATTGTGCTCGCTGTTCACTTAAAGTTGAAGAACAAAAAATTGGCGAATGGTACTGTTTGGATGCTTTGCATATATGTTTCTTAGTCTATATGGAAGCAATATATACAAAGATTTCAACCGTCTACCTGTTCCATTCATTGTTATACTTCTCGAAATTTACAAATAATTTCCTTTAAAGGATTAACAATGGGGCTCGTTGTTCACTTAAACTTGAAGAACAAAAAATTGGCGAATTGTACTGTTTGGATGCTTTGCATATAGGTATCCTAGACTATATAGTAGCAACATATACAAAGATTTCAACCGTCTACCAGTTCTATTCATTGTTCTGCTTGTAGAAAGTTACAAATAATTTCCATTTCATGATTATCAATGTGGCTCGTTGTTCACTTAAACTTGAAGGACAAAAAATTGGCGAATGGTATTGTTTGGATGCTTTGCATATATGTTTCTTAGACTATATGGAAGCAAGATATACAAAGATTTCAACCGTCTACCTGTTCCATTCAATGTTCTACTTGTCGAAAGTTACAAATAATTTCCATTTCATGATTATCAATGGGGCTCGTTGTTCACTTAAACTTGAAGAACAATAAATTGGCGAATTGTACGGATTGGATGCTTTGCATTTATGTTTCTTAGCATATATAGAAGCAATTTATACAAAGATATCAACCGTCTACCTGTTCCATTCATTGTTCAACTTGTCGAAAGTTACAAATAATTTCCTTTAAAGGATTAACAATGGGGCTCATTGTTCACTTAAACTTGAAGAACAAAAAATTGGCGAATTGTACAGTTTGGATGCTTTGCATATATATTTCTTAGACTATTTAGAAGCAATATATAGAAAGATTTCTCCCGTCTACCTGTACTATTCATTGTTCTACTTGTAGAAAGTTACAAATAATTTCCGTTTCATGATTATCAATGGGGCTCGCTGTTCACTTAAACTTGAAGATCAAAAAATTGGCGAATGGTACTGTTTGGATGCTTTGCATATATGTTTCGTAGATTATATAGAAGCAATATATACAATTATTTCAACCGTCTACCTGATCCATTTATAGTTCTACTTGTCGAAATTTACAAATAATTTCCATTTCATGATTATCAATGGGGCTCGTTGTTCACTTAAACTTGAAGAACAATAAATTGGCGAATGGTACTGTTTGGGTGCTTTGCATATATGTTTCTTAGACTATATAGAAGCACTATATACAAAGATTTCAACCGTCTACCTGTTCCATTCATTGTTATACTTGTCGAAAGTTACAAATAATTTCCGGTTCATGATTATCAATGGGGCTCGTTGTTCACTTAAACTTGAAGAACAATAAATTGGCGAATTGTACGGATTGGATGCTTTGCATTTATGTTTCTTAGCATATATAGAAGCAATTTATACAAAGATATCAACCGTCTACCTGTTCCATTCATTGTTCAACTTGTCGAAAGTTACAAATAATTTCCGTTAAAGGATTAACAATGAGGCTCGTAGTTCACTTAAACTTGAAGAACAAAAAATTGGCGAATTGTACTGTTTGGATGCTGTGCATATATACAATGGTTAGCGTTTTTCGGGTTAAAGCCGCGTTGGGAAATAAGAAAATTCCGACGTTTCGCCAGCACTTCAGCTAGCTTCATCAGGGTAAACTGATACTGATATGTTTCTTAGTCTATATAGAAGCAATATATACAAAGATTTCTACCCTCTACCTGTTCCATTCATTGTTCTACTTGTCGATAGTTACAAATAATTTCCATTTCATGATTATCAATGGGGCTCGTTGTTCACTTAAACTTGAAGAACAATAAATTGGCGAATGGTACTGTTTGGATGCTATGCACATATGTTTCTTAGTCTATATAGAAGCAATATATACAAAAATTTCAACAGTCTGCCTGTTCCATTCATTGTTCTACTTGTCGAAAGTTACAAATAATTTCCGATAAAGGATTAACAATAGGGGCTCATTCTTCACTTTAACTTGAAGAACAAAAAATTGGTGAACGGTACTGTCTGGATGCTTTGCGTACATGTTTCTTAGACTATATGGAAGCAATATATACAAAGATTTCAACCGTCTATCTGCTCCATTCATTGTTCTACTTGTCGAAATTTACAAATAATTTCCTTTAAAGGATCAACAATGGGGCTCGTAGTTCACTTAATCTTGAAGAACAAAAAATTGGCGAATTGTACTGATTGGATGCTTTGCATTTATGTTTCTTAGCATATATAGAAGCAATTTATACAAAGATATCAACCGTCTACCTGTTCCATTCATTGTTCAACTTGTCGAAAGTTACAAATAATTTCCGTTAATGGATTAACAATGGCGAATTGTACTGTTTGGATGCTTTGCATATAGGTTTCCTAGACTATATAGTAGCAACATATACAAAGATTTCAACCGTCTACCTGTTCTATTCATTGTTCTGCTTGTAGAAAGTTACAAATAATTTCCATTTCATGATTATCAATGGGGTTCGTAGTTCACTTAAACTTGAAGAACAAAAAATTGGCGAATTGTACTGTTTGGATGCTGTGCATATAGGTTTCCTAGACTATATAGTAGCAAGATATACAAAGATTTCAAACGTCTACCTGTTCCATTCATTGTTCTACTTGTCGAAAGTTACAAATAATTTCCGATAAAGGATTAACAATAGGGGCTCATTCTTCACTTTAACTTGAAGAACAAAAAATTGGTGAACGGTACTGTCTGGATGCTTTGCGTACATGTTTCTTAGACTATATGGAAGCAATATATACAAAGATTTCAACCGTCTACCTGTTCCATTCATTGTTCTACTTGTCGAAAGTTACAAATAATTTCCGATAAAGGATTAACAATAGGGGCTCATTCTTCACTTTAACTTGAAGAACAAAAAATTGGTGAACGGTACTGTCTGGATGCTTTGCGTACATGTTTCTTAGACTATATGGAAGCAATATATACAAAGATTTCAACCGTCTACCTGCTCCATTCATTGTTCTACTTGTCGAAATTTACAAATAATTTCCGTTAAAGGATTAACAATGAGGCTCGTATTTCCCTTAAACTTGAAGAACAAAAAATTGGCGAATTGTACTGTTTGGATACTTTGCATATAGGTTTCCTCGACTATATAGTAGCAACATATACAAAGATTTCAACCGTCTACCTGTTCTATTCATTGTTCTGCTTGTAGAAAGTTACAAATAATTTCCATTTCATGATTATCAATGTGGCTCGTTGTTCACTTAAACTTGAAGGACAAAAAATTGGCGAAGGCTGCTGTTGGATGCTTTGCATATATGTTTCTTTGTCTATATAGAAGCAATATATACAAAGATTTCAACGGTCTACCTGTTCCATTCATTGTTCTACTTGTCGAAAGTTACAAATAATTTCCGTTTCATGATTATCAATGGGGCTCGTTGTTCACTTAAACTTGAGGAACATAAAATTGGCGAGTGGTACTGTTTGGATGCTTTGCATATATGTTTCTTTGACTATATGGAAGCAATATATACAAAGATTTCAACCGTCTACCTGTTCCATTCAATGTTCTACTTGTCGAAAGTTACAAATAATTTCCATTTCATGATTATCAATGGGGCTCGTTGTTCACTTAAACTTGAAGAACAAAAAATTGTTGAATGGTACTGTTTGGATGCTTTGCATATATGTTTCATAGACTATATAGAAGCAATATATACAAAGATTTCAACCGTCTACCTGTTCCATTCATTGTTCTACTTGTCGAAAGTTACAAATAATTTCCGTTTCAAGATTATCAATGGGGCTCGTTGTTCACTTAAACTTGAAGAACAATAAATTGGCGAATTGTACTGTTTGGATGCTTTGCATATATGTTTCATAGACTATATAGAAGCAATGTATACAAAGATTTCAACCGTCTACCAGTTCTATTCATTGTTCTGCTTGTAGAAAGTTACAAATAATTTCCATTTCATGATTATCAATGTGGCTCGTTGTTCACTTAAACTTGAAGGACAAAAAATTGGCGAATGGTATTGTTTGGATGCTTTGCATATATGTTTCTTAGACTATATGGAACTAAGATATACAAAGATTTCAACCGTCTACCTGTTCCATTCAATGTTCTACTTGTCGAAAGTTACAAATAATTTCCATTTCATGATTATCAATGGGGCTCGTTGTTCACTTAAACTTGCAGAACAAGAAATTGTTGAATGGTACTGTTTGGATGCTTTGCATATATGTTTCTTAGATTATATAGACGCAATATATACAAGGATTTCAACCGTCTACCTGTTCCATTCATTGTTCTACTTGTCGAATGTTACAAATAATTTCCTTTAAAGGATTAACAATGGGGCTCGTAGTTCACTTAAACTTGAAGAACAAAAAATTGGCGAATTGTACTGTTTGGATGCTTTGCATATATATTTCTTAGACTATTTAGAAGCAATATATAGAAAGATTTCTCCCGTCTACCTGTACTATTCATTGTTCTACTTGTAGAAAGTTACAAATAATTTCCGTTTCATGATTATCAATGGGGCTCGCTGTTCACTTAAACTTGAAGATCAAAAAATTGGCGAATGGTACTGTTTGGATGCTTTGCATATATGTTTCATAGATTATATAGAAGCAATATATACAAAGATTTCAACCGTCTACCTGTTCCATTCATTGTTCTACTTGTCGAAAGTTAGAATTAATTTCCGATAAAGGATTAACAATGGGGCTCATTGTTCACTTAAACTTGAAGAACAAAAAATTGGCGAATGGTACTGTTTGGATGCTTTGCATATACGTTTCTTAGACTATATGGAAGCAATATATACAAAGATTTCAACCGTCTACCTGTTCCATTCAGTGTTCTACTTGTAGCAAGTTACAAATAATTTCCATTTCATGATTATCAATGGGGCTCGTTGTTCACTTAAACTTGAAGAACAATAAATTGGCGAATGGTACTGTTTGGATGCTTTGCACATATGTTTCTTAGACTATATAGAAGCAATATATACAAAGATTTCAACCGTCTACCTGTTCGATTCATTGTTATACTTGTCGAAAGTTACAAATAATTTCCGGTTCTTGATTATCAATGGGGCTCGTTGTTCACTAAAACTTGAAGAACAAAAAATTGGCGAATGCTGCTGTTGGATGCTTTGCATATATGTTTCTTAGTCTATATAGAAGCAATATATACAAAGATTTCAACCGTCTACCTGTTCCATTCATTGTTCTACTTGTCGAAAGTTACAAATAATTTCCGTTTCATGTTATTATCAATGGGGCTCGTTGTTCACTTAAACTTGAAGAACAAAAAATTGGCGAATTGTACTGTTTGGATGCTTTGCATATAGGTTTCCTAGACTATATAGTAGCAACATATACAAAGATTTCAACCGTCTACCTGTTCTATTCATTGTTCTGCTTGTAGAAAGTTACAAATAATTTCCATTTCATGATTATCAATGGGGCTCGTTGTTCACTAAAACTTGAAGAACAATAAATTCGCGAATTGTACTTTTTGGATGCTTAGCATATATGATTCTTAGACTATATGGAAGCAATATATTCAAAGATTTCAACCGTCTACGTGTTCCAATCATTGTTCTACTTATCGAAATTTACAAATAATTTCCTTTAAAGGATTAACAATGGGGCTCGTAGTTCACTTAAACTTGAAGAACATTAATTTCGCGAATGGTACTGTTTGAATGCTTTGCATGTGTGTTTCTTAGACTATATAGAAGCAATATATTCAATGATTTCAACCGTCTACCTGTTCCATTCATTGTTCTTCTTGTTGAAATTAACAAATAATTTCCGTTAAAGGATTAACAATGGGGATTGTAGTTCACTTAAACTTGAAGAACAATAAATTGGCGAATTGCACTGTTTGGATGCTTTGCATATATGTTTCGTAGATTATATAGAAGCAATATATACAATTATTTCAACCGTCTACCTGATCCATTTATAGTTCTACTTGTCGAAATTTACAAATAATTTCCATTTCATGATTATCAATGGGGCTCGTTGTTCACTTAAACTTGAAGAACAATAAATTGGCGAATGGTACTGTTTGGGTGCTTTGCATATATGTTTCTTAGACTATATAGAAGCACTATATACAAAGATTTCAACCGTCTACCTGTTCCATTCATTGTTATACTTGTCGAAAGTTACAAATAATTTCCGGTTCATGATTATCAATGGGGCTCGTTGTTCACTTAAACTTGAAGAACAAAAAATTGTTGAATGGTACTGTTTGGATGCTTTGCATATATGTTTCATAGACTATATAGAAGCAATATATACAAAGATTTCAACCGTCTACCTGTTCCATTCATTGTTCTACTTGTCGAAAGTTACAAATAATTTCCGTTTCAAGATTATCAATGGGGCTCGTTGTTCACTTAAACTTGAAGAACAATAAATTGGCGAATTGTACTGTTTGGATGCTTTGCATATATGTTTCATAGACTATATAGAAGCAATGTATACAAAGATTTCAACCGTCTACCAGTTCTATTCATTGTTCTGCTTGTAGAAAGTTACAAATAATTTCCATTTCATGATTATCAATGTGGCTCGTTGTTCACTTAAACTTGAAGGACAAAAAATTGGCGAATGGTATTGTTTGGATGCTTTGCATATATGTTTCTTAGACTATATGGAACTAAGATATACAAAGATTTCAACCGTCTACCTGTTCCATTCAATGTTCTACTTGTCGAAAGTTACAAATAATTTCCATTTCATGATTATCAATGGGGCTCGTTGTTCACTTAAACTTGCAGAACAAGAAATTGTTGAATGGTACTGTTTGGATGCTTTGCATATATGTTTCTTAGATTATATAGACGCAATATATACAAGGATTTCAACCGTCTACCTGTTCCATTCATTGTTCTACTTGTCGAATGTTACAAATAATTTCCTTTAAAGGATTAACAATGGGGCTCGTAGTTCACTTAAACTTGAAGGACAAAAAATTGGCGAATGGTATTGTTTGGATGCTTTGCATATATGTTTCTTAGACTATATGGAACTAAGATATACAAAGATTTCAACCGTCTACCTGTTCCATTCAATGTTCTACTTGTCGAAAGTTACAAATAATTTCCATTTCATGATTATCAATGGGGCTCGTTGTTCACTTAAACTTGCAGAACAAGAAATTGTTGAATGGTACTGTTTGGATGCTTTGCATATATGTTTCTTAGATTATATAGACGCAATATATACAAGGATTTCAACCGTCTACCTGTTCCATTCATTGTTCTACTTGTCGAATGTTACAAATAATTTCCTTTAAAGGATTAACAATGGGGCTCGTAGTTCACTTAAACTTGAAGAACAAAAAATTGGCGAATTGTACTGTTTGGATGCTTTGCATATATATTTCTTAGACTATTTAGAAGCAATATATAGAAAGATTTCTCCCGTCTACCTGTACTATTCATTGTTCTACTTGTAGAAAGTTACAAATAATTTCCGTTTCATGATTATCAATGGGGCTCGCTGTTCACTTAAACTTGAAGATCAAAAAATTGGCGAATGGTACTGTTTGGATGCTTTGCATATATGTTTCATAGATTATATAGAAGCAATATATACAAAGATTTCAACCGTCTACCTGTTCCATTCATTGTTCTACTTGTCGAAAGTTAGAATTAATTTCCGATAAAGGATTAACAATGGGGCTCATTGTTCACTTAAACTTGAAGAACAAAAAATTGGCGAATGGTACTGTTTGGATGCTTTGCATATACGTTTCTTAGACTATATGGAAGCAATATATACAAAGATTTCAACCGTCTACCTGTTCCATTCAGTGTTCTACTTGTAGCAAGTTACAAATAATTTCCATTTCATGATTATCAATGGGGCTCGTTGTTCACTTAAACTTGAAGAACAATAAATTGGCGAATGGTACTGTTTGGATGCTTTGCACATATGTTTCTTAGACTATATAGAAGCAATATATACAAAGATTTCAACCGTCTACCTGTTCGATTCATTGTTATACTTGTCGAAAGTTACAAATAATTTCCGGTTCTTGATTATCAATGGGGCTCGTTGTTCACTAAAACTTGAAGAACAAAAAATTGGCGAATGCTGCTGTTGGATGCTTTGCATATATGTTTCTTAGTCTATATAGAAGCAATATATACAAAGATTTCAACCGTCTACCTGTTCCATTCATTGTTCTACTTGTCGAAAGTTACAAATAATTTCCGTTTCATGTTATTATCAATGGGGCTCGTTGTTCACTTAAACTTGAAGAACAAAAAATTGGCGAATTGTACTGTTTGGATGCTTTGCATATAGGTTTCCTAGACTATATAGTAGCAACATATACAAAGATTTCAACCGTCTACCTGTTCTATTCATTGTTCTGCTTGTAGAAAGTTACAAATAATTTCCATTTCATGATTATCAATGGGGCTCGTTGTTCACTAAAACTTGAAGAACAATAAATTCGCGAATTGTACTTTTTGGATGCTTAGCATATATGATTCTTAGACTATATGGAAGCAATATATTCAAAGATTTCAACCGTCTACGTGTTCCAATCATTGTTCTACTTATCGAAATTTACAAATAATTTCCTTTAAAGGATTAACAATGGGGCTCGTAGTTCACTTAAACTTGAAGAACATTAATTTCGCGAATGGTACTGTTTGAATGCTTTGCATGTGTGTTTCTTAGACTATATAGAAGCAATATATTCAATGATTTCAACCGTCTACCTGTTCCATTCATTGTTCTTCTTGTTGAAATTAACAAATAATTTCCGTTAAAGGATTAACAATGGGGATTGTAGTTCACTTAAACTTGAAGAACAATAAATTGGCGAATTGCACTGTTTGGATGCTTTGCATATATGTTTCGTAGATTATATAGAAGCAATATATACAATTATTTCAACCGTCTACCTGATCCATTTATAGTTCTACTTGTCGAAATTTACAAATAATTTCCATTTCATGATTATCAATGGGGCTCGTTGTTCACTTAAACTTGAAGAACAATAAATTGGCGAATGGTACTGTTTGGGTGCTTTGCATATATGTTTCTTAGACTATATAGAAGCACTATATACAAAGATTTCAACCGTCTACCTGTTCCATTCATTGTTATACTTGTCGAAAGTTACAAATAATTTCCGGTTCATGATTATCAATGGGGCTCGTTGTTCACTTAAACTTGAAGAACAATAAATTGGCGAATTGTACGGATTGGATGCTTTGCATTTATGTTTCTTAGCATATATAGAAGCAATATATACAAATATTTCAACCGTCTAACTGTTGCATTCATTGTTCTACTTGTCGAAAGTTACAAATAATTTCCGATAAAGGATTAACAATGGGGCTCATTGTTCACTTAAACTTGAAGAACAAAAAATAGGCGAATGGTACTGTTTGGATGCTTTGCATATATGTATCTTAGACTATATGAAAGCAATATATACAAAGATTTCAACCGTCTACGTGTTTCAATCATTGTTCTACTTGTCGAAATTTACAAATAATTTCCGTTTCATGATTATCAATGGGGCTCGTTGTTCACTTAAACTTGAAGAACAAAAAATTGGCGAATTGTACTGTTTGGATGCTTTGCATATAGGTTTCCTAGACTATATAGTAGCAACATATACAAAGATTTCAACCGTCTACCTGTTCTATTCATTGTTCTGCTTGTAGAAAGTTACAAATAATTTCCATTTCATGATTATCAATGGGGTTCGTAGTTCACTTAAACTTGAAGAACAATAAATTGGCGAATTGTACGGATTGGATGCTTTGCATTTATGTTTCTTAGCATATATAGAAGCAATATATACAAATATTTCAACCGTCTAACTGTTGCATTCATTGTTCTACTTGTCGAAAGTTACAAATAATTTCCGATAAAGGATTAACAATGGGGCTCATTGTTCACTTAAACTTGAAGAACAAAAAATAGGCGAATGGTACTGTTTGGATGCTTTGCATATATGTATCTTAGACTATATGAAAGCAATATATACAAAGATTTCAACCGTCTACGTGTTCCAATCATTGTTCTACTTGTCGAAATTTACAAATAATTTCCGTTTCATGATTATCAATGGGGCTCGTTGTTCACTTAAACTTGAAGAACAAAAAATTGGCGAATTGTACTGTTTGGATGCTTTGCATATAGGTTTCCTAGACTATATAGTAGCAACATATACAAAGATTTCAACCGTCTACCTGTTCTATTCATTGTTCTGCTTGTAGAAAGTTACAAATAATTTCCATTTCATGATTATCAATGGGGTTCGTAGTTCACTTAAACTTGAAGAACAAAAAATTGGCGAATTGTACTGTTTGGATGCTGTGCATATAGGTTTCCTAGACTATATAGTAGCAAGATATACAAAGATTTCAAACGTCTACCTGTTCCATTGATTGTTCTACTTGTCGAAAGTTACAAATAATTTCCGATAAAGTATTAACAATGGGCTCATTGTTCACTTAAACTTGAAGAACAAAAAATTGGCGAATGGTACTGTTTGGATGCTTTGCATATATGTTTCTTAGACTATATGGCAGCAATATATACAAAGATTTCAACCGTCTACCTGCTCCATTCATTGTTCTACTTGTCGAAATTTACAAATAATTTCCTTTAAAGGATTAACAATGGGGATCGTAGTTCACTTAAACTTGAAGAACAATAAATTGGCGAATTGTACTGTTTGGATGCTTTGCATATATGTTTCTTATACTATATGGAAGCAATATATACAAAGATTTCAACCGTCTACCTGCTCCATTCATTGTTCTACTTGTCGAAATTTACAAATAATTTCCTTTAAAGGATTAACAATGGGGCTCATTGTTCACTTAAACTTGAAGAACAAAAAATTGTCGTATGGTACTGTTTGGATGCTTTGCATATATGTTTCTTAGCCTATATGGAAGGAATATATACAAAGATTTCAACCGTCTACCTGTTCCATGCATTGTTCTACTTGTCGAAATTTACAAATAATTTCCTTTAAGGGATTAACAATGGGGATCGTAGTTCACTTAAACTTGAAGAACAATAAATTGGCGAATTGTACTGTTTGGATGCTTTGCATATATGTTTCTTATACTATATGGAAGCAATATATACAAAGATTTCAACCGTCTACCTGCTCCATTCATTGTTCTACTTGTCGAAATTTACAAATAATTTCCTTTAAAGGATTAACAATGGGGCTCATTGTTCACTTAAACTTGAAGAACAATAAATTGGCGTATGGTACTGTTTGGATGCTTTGCATATATGTTTCTTAGCCTATATGGAAGGAATATATACAAAGATTTCAACCGTCTACCTGTTCCATGCATTGTTCTACTTGTCGAAATTTACAAATAATTTCCTTTAAAGGATTAACAATGGGGCTCATTGTTCACTTAAACTTGAAGAACAAAAAATTGGCGAATGGTACTGTTTGGATGCTTTGTGTACATGTTTCTTAGCCTATATGGAAGGAATATATACAAAGATTTCAACCGTCTACCTGCTCCATTCATTGTTCTACTTGTCGAAATTTACAAATAATTTCCTTTAAAGGATTAACAATGGGGCTCATTGTTCACTTAAACTTGAAGAACAAAAAATTGGCGAATGGTACTGTTTGGATGCTTTGTGTACATGTTTCTTAGCCTATATGGAAGGAATATATACAAAGATTTCAACCGTCTACCTGTTCCATTCATTGTTCTACTTGTTGAAATTAACAAATAATTTCCGTTAAAGGATTAACAATGGGGATCGTAGTTCACTTAATCTTGAAGATCAAAAAATTGTCGAATGGTACTGTTTGGATGCTTTGCATTTATGTTTCTTAGACTATATGGAAGCAATATATACAAAGATTTCAACCGTCTACCTGCTCCATTCATTGTTCTACTTGTCGAAATTTACAAATAATTTCCTTTAAAGGATCAACAATGGGGCTCATTGTTCACTCAAACTTCAAGAACAAAAAATAGGCGAATGGTACTGTTTGGATGCTTTGCATATATGTATCTTAGACTATATGAAAGCAATATATACAAAGATTTCAACCGTCTACGTGTTCCAATCATTGTTCTACTTGTCGAAATTTACAAATAATTTCCTTTAAAGGATTAACAATGGGGCTCGTTGTTCACTTAAACTTGAAGAACAATAAATTGGCGAATTGTACTGTTTGGATGCTTTGCATATATGTTTCTTATTCTACATAGAAGCAACATATACAATGATTTCAACCGTCTACCTGTTCCATGCATTGTTCTACTTGTCGAAATTTACAAATAATTTCCTTTAAAGGATTAACAATTGGGCTAATTCTTCACTTAAACTTGAAGAACAAAAAATTGGCGTATGGTACTGTTTGGATGCTTTGCATATTTGTTTCTTAGCCTATATGGAAGGAATATATACAAAGATTTCAACCGTCTAACTGTTGCATTCATTGTTCTACTTGTCGAAAGTTACAAATAATTTCCGATAAAGGATTAACAATGGGGCTCATTGTTCACTTAAACTTGAAGAACAAAAAATTGGCGAATTGTACTGTTTGGATGCTTTGCATATAGGTTTCCTAGACTATATAGTAGCAACATATACAAAGATTTCAACCGTCTACCTGTTCTATTCATTGTTCTGCTTGTAGAAAGTTACAAATAATTTCCATTTCATGATTATCAATGGGGCTCGTTGTTCACTAAAACTTGAAGAACAATAAATTCGCGAATTGTACTTTTTGGATGCTTAGCATATATGATTCTTAGACTATATGGAAGCAATATATTCAAAGATTTCAACCGTCTACGTGTTACAATCATTGTTCTACTTATCGAAATTTACAAATAATTTCCTTTAAAGGATTAACAATGGGGCTCGTAGTTCACTTAAACTTGAAGAACATTAATTTCGCGAATGGTACTGTTTGAATGCTTTGCATGTGTGTTTCTTAGACTATATAGAAGCAATATATTCAATGATTTCAACCGTCTACCTGTTCCATTCATTGTTCTTCTTGTTGAAATTAACAAATAATTTCCGTTAAAGGATTAACAATGGGGATTGTAGTTCACTTAAACTTGAAGAACAATAAATTGGCGAATTGCACTGTTTGGATGCTTTGCATATATGTTTCGTAGATTATATAGAAGCAATATATACAATTATTTCAACCGTCTACCTGATCCATTTATAGTTCTACTTGTCGAAATTTACAAATAATTTCCATTTCATGATTATCAATGGGGCTCGTTGTTCACTTAAACTTGAAGAACAATAAATTGGCGAATGGTACTGTTTGGGTGCTTTGCATATATGTTTCTTAGACTATATAGAAGCACTATATACAAAGATTTCAACCGTCTACCTGTTCCATTCATTGTTATACTTGTCGAAAGTTACAAATAATTTCCGGTTCATGATTATCAATGGGGCTCGTTGTTCACTTAAACTTGAAGAACAATAAATTGGCGAATTGTACGGATTGGATGCTTTGCATTTATGTTTCTTAGCATATATAGAAGCAATTTATACAAAGATATCAACCGTCTACCTGTTCCATTCATTGTTCAACTTGTCGAAAGTTACAAATAATTTCCGTTAAAGGATTAACAATGAGGCTCGTAGTTCACTTAAACTTGAAGAACAAAAAATTGGCGAATTGTACTGTTTGGATGCTGTGCATATATACAATGGTTAGCGTTTTTCGGGTTAAAGCCGCGTTGGGAAATAAGAAAATTCCGACGTTTCGCCAGCATTTCAGCTAGCTTCATCAGGGTAAACTGATACTGATATGGTTCTTAGTCTATATAGAAGCAATATATACAAAGATTTCTACCCTCTACCTGTTCCATTCATTGTTCTACTTGTCGATAGTTACAAATAATTTCCATTTCATGATTATCAATGGGGCTCGTTGTTCACTTAAACTTGAAGAACAATAAATTGGCGAATGGTACTGTTTGGATGCTATGCACATATGTTTCTTAGTCTATATAGAAGCAATATATACAAAAATTTCAACAGTCTGCCTGTTCCATTCATTGTTCTACTTGTCGAAAGTTACAAATAATTTCCGATAAAGGATTAACAATAGGGGCTTATTCTTCACTTTAACTTGAAGAACAAAAAATTGGTGAACGGTACTGTCTGGATGCTTTGCGTACATGTTTCTTAGACTATATGGAAGCAATATATACAAAGATTTCAACCGTCTATCTGCTCCATTCATTGTTCTACTTGTCGAAATTTACAAATAATTTCCTTTAAAGGATCAACAATGGGGCTCGTAGTTCACTTAATCTTGAAGAACAAAAAATTGGCGAATTGTACTGATTGGATGCTTTGCATTTATGTTTCTTAGCATATATAGAAGCAATTTATACAAAGATATCAACCGTCTACCTGTTCCATTCATTGTTCAACTTGTCGAAAGTTACAAATAATTTCCGTTAATGGATTAACAATGGCAAATTGTACTGTTTGGATGCTTTGCATATAGGTTTCCTAGACTATATAGTAGCAACATATACAAAGATTTCAACCGTCTACCTGTTCTATTCATTGTTCTGCTTGTAGAAAGTTACAAATAATTTCCATTTCATGATTATCAATGGGGCTCGTTGTTCACTAAAACTTGTAGAACAATAAATTCGCGAATGCTACTGTTTGGATGCTTTGCATATATGTTTCATAGACTATATAGAAGCAATAAATACAAATATTTCAACCGTCTAACTGTTGCATTCATTGTTCTACTTGTCGAAAGTTACAAATAATTTCCGATAAAGGATTAACAATGGGGCTCATTGTACACTTAAACTTGAAGAACAAAAAATTGGCGAATTGTACTGTTTGGATGCTTTGCATATAGGTTTCCTAGACTATATAGTAGCAACATATACAAAGATTTCAACCGTCTACCTGTTCTATTCATTGTTCTGCTTGTAGAAAGTTACAAATAATTTCCATTTCATGATTATCAATGGGGTTCGTAGTTCACTTAAACTTGAAGAACAAAAAATTGGCGAATTGTACTGTTTGGATGCTGTGCATATAGGTTTCCTAGACTATATAGTAGCAAGATATACAAAGATTTCAAACGTCTACCTGTTCCATTGATTGTTCTACTTGTCGAAAGTTACAAATAATTTCCGATAAAGTATTAACAATGGGCTCATTGTTCACTTAAACTTGAAGAACAAAAAATTGGCGAATGGTACTGTTTGGATGCTTTGCATATATGTTTCTTAGACTATATGGCAGCAATATATACAAAGATTTCAACCGTCTACCTGCTCCATTCATTGTTCTACTTGTCGAAATTTACAAATAATTTCCTTTAAAGGATTAACAATGGGGATCGTAGTTCACTTAAACTTGAAGAACAATAAATTGGCGAATTGTACTGTTTGGATGCTTTGCATATATGTTTCATAGACTATATAGAAGCAATGTATACAAAGATTTCAACCGTCTACCAGTTCTATTCATTGTTCTGCTTGTAGAAAGTTACAAATAATTTCCATTTCATGATTATCAATGTGGCTCGTTGTTCACTTAAACTTGAAGAACAATAAATTGGCGAATGGTACTGTTTGGGTGCTTTGCATATATGTTTCTTAGACTATATAGAAGCACTATATACAAAGATTTCAACCGTCTACCTGTTCCATTCATTGTTCTACTTGTCGAAAGTTACAAATAATTTCCGATAAAGGATTAACAATGGGGCTCATTGTTCACTTAAACTTGAAGAACAAAAAATTGGCGAATTGTACTGTTTGGATGCTTTGCATATAGGTTTCCTAGACTATATAGTAGCAACATATACAAAGATTTCAACCGTCTACCTGTTCTATTCATTGTTCTGCTTGTAGAAAGTTACAAATAATTTCCATTTCATGATTATCAATGGGGTTCGTAGTTCACTTAAACTTGAAGAACAAAAAATTGGCGAATTGTACTGTTTGGATGCTGTGCATATAGGTTTCCTAGACTATATAGTAGCAAGATATACAAAGATTTCAAACGTCTACCTGTTCCATGCATTGTTCTACTTGTCGAAATTTACAAATAATTTCCTTTAAAGGATTAACAATTGGGCTAATTCTTCACTTAAACTTGAAGAACAAAAAATTGGCGTATGGTACTGTTTGGATGCTTTGCATATTTGTTTCTTAGCCTATATGGAAGGAATATATACAAAGATTTCAACCGTCTAACTGTTGCATTCATTGTTCTACTTGTCGAAAGTTACAAATAATTTCCGATAAAGGATTAACAATGGGGCTCATTGTTCACTTAAACTTGAAGAACAAAAAATTGGCGAATTGTACTGTTTGGATGCTTTGCATATAGGTTTCCTAGACTATATAGTAGCAACATATACAAAGATTTCAACCGTCTACCTGTTCTATTCATTGTTCTGCTTGTAGAAAGTTACAAATAATTTCCATTTCATGATTATCAATGGGGCTCGTTGTTCACTAAAACTTGAAGAACAATAAATTCGCGAATTGTACTTTTTGGATGCTTAGCATATATGATTCTTAGACTATATGGAAGCAATATATTCAAAGATTTCAACCGTCTACGTGTTACAATCATTGTTCTACTTATCGAAATTTACAAATAATTTCCTTTAAAGGATTAACAATGGGGCTCGTAGTTCACTTAAACTTGAAGAACATTAATTTCGCGAATGGTACTGTTTGAATGCTTTGCATGTGTGTTTCTTAGACTATATAGAAGCAATATATTCAATGATTTCAACCGTCTACCTGTTCCATTCATTGTTCTTCTTGTTGAAATTAACAAATAATTTCCGTTAAAGGATTAACAATGGGGATTGTAGTTCACTTAAACTTGAAGAACAATAAATTGGCGAATTGCACTGTTTGGATGCTTTGCATATATGTTTCGTAGATTATATAGAAGCAATATATACAATTATTTCAACCGTCTACCTGATCCATTTATAGTTCTACTTGTCGAAATTTACAAATAATTTCCATTTCATGATTATCAATGGGGCTCGTTGTTCACTTAAACTTGAAGAACAATAAATTGGCGAATGGTACTGTTTGGGTGCTTTGCATATATGTTTCTTAGACTATATAGAAGCACTATATACAAAGATTTCAACCGTCTACCTGTTCCATTCATTGTTATACTTGTCGAAAGTTACAAATAATTTCCGGTTCATGATTATCAATGGGGCTCGTTGTTCACTTAAACTTGAAGAACAATAAATTGGCGAATTGTACGGATTGGATGCTTTGCATTTATGTTTCTTAGCATATATAGAAGCAATTTATACAAAGATATCAACCGTCTACCTGTTCCATTCATTGTTCAACTTGTCGAAAGTTACAAATAATTTCCGTTAAAGGATTAACAATGAGGCTCGTAGTTCACTTAAACTTGAAGAACAAAAAATTGGCGAATTGTACTGTTTGGATGCTGTGCATATATACAATGGTTAGCGTTTTTCGGGTTAAAGCCGCGTTGGGAAATAAGAAAATTCCGACGTTTCGCCAGCATTTCAGCTAGCTTCATCAGGGTAAACTGATACTGATATGGTTCTTAGTCTATATAGAAGCAATATATACAAAGATTTCTACCCTCTACCTGTTCCATTCATTGTTCTACTTGTCGATAGTTACAAATAATTTCCATTTCATGATTATCAATGGGGCTCGTTGTTCACTTAAACTTGAAGAACAATAAATTGGCGAATGGTACTGTTTGGATGCTATGCACATATGTTTCTTAGTCTATATAGAAGCAATATATACAAAAATTTCAACAGTCTGCCTGTTCCATTCATTGTTCTACTTGTCGAAAGTTACAAATAATTTCCGATAAAGGATTAACAATAGGGGCTTATTCTTCACTTTAACTTGAAGAACAAAAAATTGGTGAACGGTACTGTCTGGATGCTTTGCGTACATGTTTCTTAGACTATATGGAAGCAATATATACAAAGATTTCAACCGTCTATCTGCTCCATTCATTGTTCTACTTGTCGAAATTTACAAATAATTTCCTTTAAAGGATCAACAATGGGGCTCGTAGTTCACTTAATCTTGAAGAACAAAAAATTGGCGAATTGTACTGATTGGATGCTTTGCATTTATGTTTCTTAGCATATATAGAAGCAATTTATACAAAGATATCAACCGTCTACCTGTTCCATTCATTGTTCAACTTGTCGAAAGTTACAAATAATTTCCGTTAATGGATTAACAATGGCAAATTGTACTGTTTGGATGCTTTGCATATAGGTTTCCTAGACTATATAGTAGCAACATATACAAAGATTTCAACCGTCTACCTGTTCTATTCATTGTTCTGCTTGTAGAAAGTTACAAATAATTTCCATTTCATGATTATCAATGGGGCTCGTTGTTCACTAAAACTTGTAGAACAATAAATTCGCGAATGCTACTGTTTGGATGCTTTGCATATATGTTTCATAGACTATATAGAAGCAATAAATACAAATATTTCAACCGTCTAACTGTTGCATTCATTGTTCTACTTGTCGAAAGTTACAAATAATTTCCGATAAAGGATTAACAATGGGGCTCATTGTACACTTAAACTTGAAGAACAAAAAATTGGCGAATTGTACTGTTTGGATGCTTTGCATATAGGTTTCCTAGACTATATAGTAGCAACATATACAAAGATTTCAACCGTCTACCTGTTCTATTCATTGTTCTGCTTGTAGAAAGTTACAAATAATTTCCATTTCATGATTATCAATGGGGTTCGTAGTTCACTTAAACTTGAAGAACAAAAAATTGGCGAATTGTACTGTTTGGATGCTGTGCATATAGGTTTCCTAGACTATATAGTAGCAAGATATACAAAGATTTCAAACGTCTACCTGTTCCATTGATTGTTCTACTTGTCGAAAGTTACAAATAATTTCCGATAAAGTATTAACAATGGGCTCATTGTTCACTTAAACTTGAAGAACAAAAAATTGGCGAATGGTACTGTTTGGATGCTTTGCATATATGTTTCTTAGACTATATGGCAGCAATATATACAAAGATTTCAACCGTCTACCTGCTCCATTCATTGTTCTACTTGTCGAAATTTACAAATAATTTCCTTTAAAGGATTAACAATGGGGATCGTAGTTCACTTAAACTTGAAGAACAATAAATTGGCGAATTGTACTGTTTGGATGCTTTGCATATATGTTTCATAGACTATATAGAAGCAATGTATACAAAGATTTCAACCGTCTACCAGTTCTATTCATTGTTCTGCTTGTAGAAAGTTACAAATAATTTCCATTTCATGATTATCAATGTGGCTCGTTGTTCACTTAAACTTGAAGAACAATAAATTGGCGAATGGTACTGTTTGGGTGCTTTGCATATATGTTTCTTAGACTATATAGAAGCACTATATACAAAGATTTCAACCGTCTACCTGTTCCATTCATTGTTCTACTTGTCGAAAGTTACAAATAATTTCCGATAAAGGATTAACAATGGGGCTCATTGTTCACTTAAACTTGAAGAACAAAAAATTGGCGAATTGTACTGTTTGGATGCTTTGCATATAGGTTTCCTAGACTATATAGTAGCAACATATACAAAGATTTCAACCGTCTACCTGTTCTATTCATTGTTCTGCTTGTAGAAAGTTACAAATAATTTCCATTTCATGATTATCAATGGGGTTCGTAGTTCACTTAAACTTGAAGAACAAAAAATTGGCGAATTGTACTGTTTGGATGCTGTGCATATAGGTTTCCTAGACTATATAGTAGCAAGATATACAAAGATTTCAAACGTCTACCTGTTCCATTGATTGTTCTACTTGTCGAAAGTTACAAATAATTTCCGATAAAGTATTAACAATGGGCTCATTGTTCACTTAAACTTGAAGAACAAAAAATTGGCGAATGGTACTGTTTGGATGCTTTGCATATATGTTTCTTAGACTATATGGCAGCAATATATACAAAGATTTCAACCGTCTACCTGCTCCATTCATTGTTCTACTTGTCGAAATTTACAAATAATTTCCTTTAAAGGATTAACAATGGGGATCGTAGTTCACTTAAACTTGAAGAACAATAAATTGGCGAATTGTACTGTTTGGATGCTTTGCATATATGTTTCATAGACTATATAGAAGCAATGTATACAAAGATTTCAACCGTCTACCAGTTCTATTCATTGTTCTGCTTGTAGAAAGTTACAAATAATTTCCATTTCATGATTATCAATGTGGCTCGTTGTTCACTTAAACTTGAAGGACAAAAAATTGGCGAATGGTATTGTTTGGATGCTTTGCATATATGTTTCTTAGACTATATGGAACTAAGATATACAAAGATTTCAACCGTCTACCTGTTCCATTCAATGTTCTACTTGTCGAAAGTTACAAATAATTTCCATTTCATGATTATCAATGGGGCTCGTTGTTCACTTAAACTTGAAGAACAAGAAATTGTTGAATGGTACTGTTTGGATGCTTTGCATATATGTTTCTTAGTCTATATAGAAGCTATATATACGAAGATTTCAACCGTCTACCTGTTCCATTCATTGTTCAACTTGTCGAAAGTTACAAATAATTTCCTTTAAAGGATTAACAATGGGGCTCATTGTTCACTTAAACTTGAAGAACAAAAAATTGGCGAATTGTACTGTTTGGATGCTTTGCATATATGTTTCTTAGATTATATAGACGCACTATATACAAGGATTTCAACCGTCTACCTGTTCCATTCATTGTTCTACTTGTCGAATGTTACAAATAATTTCCTTTAAAGGATTAACAATGGGGCTCGTAGTTCACTTAAACTTGAAGAACAAAAAATTGGCGAATTGTACTGTTTGGATGCTTTGCATATATATTTCTTAGACTATTTAGAAGCAATATATAGAAAGATTTCTCCCGTCTACCTGTACTATTCATTGTTCTACTTGTAGAAAGTTACAAATAATTTCCGTTTCATGATTATCAATGGGGCTCGCTGTTCACTTAAACTTGAAGATCAAAAAATTGGCGAATGGTACTGTTTGGATGCTTTGCATATATGTTTCATAGATTATATAGAAGCAATATATACAAAGATTTCAACCGTCTACCTGTTCCATTCATTGTTCTACTTGCCGAAATTTACAAATAATTTCCTTTAAAGGATTAACAATGGGGCTCGTAGTTCACTTAAACTTGAAGAGCAAAAAATTGGCGAATTGTACTGTTTGGATGCTTTGCGTACATGTTTCTTAGACTATATGGAAGCAATATATACAATGATTTCAACCGTCTACCTGATCCATTCATTGTTCTACTTGTCGCAAGTTACAAATAATTACCGTTAAAGTATTAACAATGGGGCTCGTAGTTCACTTAAACTTGAAGATCAAATAATTGGCGAATTGTACTGTTTGGATGATTTGCATATATGTTTCTTAGTCTATATAGAAGCAATATATAGAAAGATTTCACCCGTCTACCTGTTCCATTTATTGTTCTACTTGTCGAAAGTTACAAATAATTTCCGATAAAGGATTAACCATTGGGGCTCATTGTTCACTTAAACTTGAAGAACAAAAAATTGGCGAATGGTACTGTTTGGATGCTTTGCATATATGTTTCTTAGATTATATAGAAGCAATATATACAAAGATTTCAAAAGACTACCTGTTCCATTCATTGTTCTACTTGTCGAAATTTACAAATAATATCCTTTAAAGGATTAACAATGGGGCTCATTATTCACTTAAACATGAAGAACAAAAAATTGGCGAATGATACTGTTTGGATGATTTGCATATATGTTTCTTAGACTATACGGAAGCAATATATACAAATATTTCAAACGTCTACCTGTTCCATTCATTGTTCTACTTGTCGAAAGTTACAAATAATTTCCGATAAAGAATTAATCATTGGGGCTCATTGTTCACTTAAACTTGAAGAACAAAAAATTGGCGAATGATACTGTTTGGATGCTTTGCACATATGTCTCTTAGACTATATAGAAGCAATATATACAAAGATTTCAACCGTCTACGTGTTCCAATCATTGTTCTACTTGTAGAAAGTTACAATTAATTTCCGTTAAAGGATTAACAATGGGGCTCATTATTCACTTAAACTTGAAGAACAAAAAATTGGCGAATGATACTGTTTGGATGCTTTGCATATATGTTTCTTAGACTATATAGAAGCAATATATACAAAGATTTCAACCGTCTACCTGTTGCATTCATTGTTCCACTTGTCGAAAGTTACAAATAATTTCCGATAAAGGATTAACAATGGGGCTCATTGTTCACTTAAACTTGAAGAACAAGGAATTGGCGAATGGTACTGTTTGGATGCTTTGCATATATGTTTCTTAGACTATATAGAAGCAATATGTACAAAGATTTCAACAGTCTAACTGTTCTATTCATTGTTCTACTTGTAGAAAGTTAGAAATAATTTCCCTTTCATGATTATCAATGGGGCTCGTTGTTCACTTAAACTTGAAGAACAATAAATTGGCGAATTGTACTGTTTGGATGCTTTGCATATATGTTTCTTAGACTATACAGAAGCAATATATAACAAGAATTCAACCGTCTACCAGTTCCATTCATTGTTCTACTTGTCGAAAGTTACAAATAATTTCCGATAAAGGATTAACAATGGGGCTCATTGTTCACTTAAACTTGAAGAACAAAAAATTGGCGAATGGTACTGTTTGGATGCTTTGCATATATGTTTCTTAGACTATATGGAAGCAATATATACAAAGATTTCAACCGTCTACGTGTTCCAATCATTGTTCTACTTGTAGAAAATTACAATTAATTTCCGTTAAAGGATTAACAATGGGGCTCATTATTCACTTAAACATGAAGAACAAAAAATTGGCGAATGATACTGTTTGGATGATTTGCATATATGTTTCTTAGACTATACGGAAGCAATATATACAAATATTTCAAACGTCTACCTGTTCCATTCATTGTTCTACTTGTCGAAAGTTACAAATAATTTCCGATAAAGAATTAATCATTGGGGCTCATTGTTCACTTAAACTTGAAGAACAAAAAATTGGCGAATGATACTGTTTGGATGCTTTGCACATATGTCTCTTAGACTATATAGAAGCAATATATACAATGATTTCAACCGTCTACCTGTTCCATTCATTGTTCTACTTGTCGAAAGTTACAAATAATTTCCGTTAAAGGATTAACAATGGGGATCGTAGTTTACTTAATCTTGAAGAACAAAAAATTGGCGAATTGTACTGTTTGGATGCTTTGCATATATGTTTCTTAGACTATATAGAAGCAATATATACAATGATTTCAACCGTCTACCATTTCCATTCATTGTTCTACTTGTCGAAATTTACAAATAAATTCCTTTAAAGGATTAACAATGGGGCCCGTTGTTCACTCAAACTGGAAGAATAATAAATTGGCGAATTGTACTGTTTGGATGCTATGCATATATGTTTCTTAGACTATATAGATGCAATATATACAAAGATTTCATCCGTCTACCTGTTCCATTCATTGTTCTACTTGTCGAAAGTTACAAATAATTTCCTTTAAAGGATTAACAATGGGGCCCGTTGTTCACTCAAACTTGAAGAACAATAAATTGGCGAATTGTACTGTTTGGATGCTATGCATATATGTTTCTTAGACTATATAGATGCAATATATACAAAGATTTCAACCGTCTACCTGTTCCATTCATTGTTCTACTTGTCGAAAGTTACAAATAATTTCCGATAAAGGATTAACCATTGGGGCTCATTGTTCACTTAAACTTGAAGAACAATAAATTGGCGAATTGTACAGTTTGGATGCTTTGCATATATGTATCATAGACTATATAGAAGCAATATATACAATGATTTCAACCGTCTACCTGTTCTGTTCATTGTTCTACTTGTAGAAAGTTACAAATAATTTCCGATAAAGGATTAACCATTGGGTCTCATTGTTCACTTAAACTTGAAGAACAAAAAATTGGCGAATTGTACAGTTTGGATGCTTTGCATATATGTTTCTTAGACTATATAGAAGCATTATATACAATGATTTCAACCGTCTAGCTGTTCTGTTCATTGTTCTACTTGTAGAAAGTTACAAATAATTTCCGTTTCATGATTATCAATGGGGCTCGTAGTTCACTTAAACATGAAGAACAAAAAATTGGCGAATTGTAATGTTTGGATGCTTTGCATATATGTTTCTTAGACTATATAGAAGCAATATATACAATGATTTCAACCGTCTACCTGTTCCATTCATTGTTCTACTTGTCGAAATTTACAAATAATTTCCGTTAAAGGATTAACAATGGGGCTCGTAGTCCACTTACACTTGAAGAACAAAAAATTGGCGAATTGTACTGTTTGGATGCTTTCTATATATGTTTCTTAGACTATATGGAAGCAATATATACAAAGATTTCAACCGTTTATCTGTTCCATTCATTGTTCTACTTGTCGAAAGTTACAAATAATTTCCGTTAAAGGATTATCAATGGGGATCGTAGTTTACTTAATCTTGAAGAACAAAAAATTAGCGAATTGTACTGTTTGGATGCTTTGCATATATGTTTCTTAGACTATATAGAAGCAATATATACAATGATTTCAACCGTCTACCTATTCCATTCATTGTTCTACTTGTCGAAAATTATAAATAAATTCCTTTAAAGAATTAACAATGGGGCCCGATGTTCACTTAAACTTGAAGAACAATAAATTGACGAATTGTACTGTTTGGATTATTTGCATATATGTTTCTTAGACTATATAGATGCAATATATACAAAGATTTCATCCGTCTACCTGTTCCATTCATTGTTCTACTTGTCGAAATTTACAAATAATTTCCTTTAAAGGATTAACAATGGGGCTCGTAGTTCACTTAAACTTGAAGAACAAAAAATTGGCGAATTGTACTGTTTGGATGCTTTGTACATATATTTCTTAGACTATATAGAAGCAATATATACAATGATTTCAACCGTCTACCTGTTCCATTCCTTATTCTACTTGTCGAAAGTTACAAATAATTTCCTTTAAAGGATTAACAATGGGGCTCATTGTTCACTTAAACTTGAAGAACAAGGAATTGGCGAATGGTACTGTTTGGATGCTTTGCATATATGTTTCTTAGACTATATAGAAGCAATATATTCAAAGATTTCAACAGTTTAACTGTTCTATTCATTGTTCTACTTGTAGAAAGTTAGAAATAATTTCCCTTTCATGATTATCAATGGGGCTCGTTGTTCACTTAAACTTGAAGAACAATAAATTGGCGAATGGTAATGTTTGGATGCTTTGCATATATGTTTCTTAGACTATATAGAAGCAATATATACAATGATTTCAACCGTCTACCTGTTCCATTCATTGTTCTACTTGTTGAAAGTTACAAATAATTTCCGTTAAAGGATTAACAATGGGGCTCATAGTTCACTTAAACTTAAGAACAAAAAATTAGCGAATGGTACTGTTTGGATGCTTTGCATATATGTTTCTTAAACTATATGGAAGCAATATATACAATGATTTCAACAGTCTACCTGTTCCATTCATTGTTCTACTTGTCGAAATTTACAAATAATTTCCTTTAAAGGATTAACAATGGGGCTCGTTGTTCACTTAAACTTGAAGAACAATGAATTGGCGAATTGTACTGTTTGGATGCTTTGCATATATGTTTCTTAAACTATATAGAAGCAATATATACAAAGATTTCAACAGTCTAACTGTTCTATTCATTGTTCTACTTGTAGAAAGTTATAAATAATTTCCCTTTCATGATTATCAATGGGGCTCGTTGTTCACTTAAACTTGAAGAACAATAAATTGGCGAATGGTACTGTTTGGATGCTTTGCACATATGTTTCTTAGACTATATAGAAGCAATATATACAAAGATTTCAACCGTCTACCTGTTCGATTCATTGTTATACTTGTCGAAAGTTACAAATAATTTCCGGTTCTTGATTATCAATGGGGCTCGTTGTTCACTAAAACTTGAAGAACAAAAAATTGGCGAATTGTACTGTTTGGATGCTTTGCATATAGGTTTCCTAGACTATATAGTAGCAACATATACAAAGATTTCAACCGTCTACCTGTTCTATTCATTGTTCTGCTTGTAGAAAGTTACAAATAATTTCCATTTCATGATTATCAATGGGGCTCGTTGTTCACTAAAACTTGAAGAACAATAAATTCGCGAATTGTACTTTTTGGATGCTTAGCATATATGATTCTTAGACTATATGGAAGCAATATATTCAAAGATTTCAACCGTCTACGTGTTCCAATCATTGTTCTACTTATCGAAATTTACAAATAATTTCCTTTAAAGGATTAACAATGGGGCTCGTAGTTCACTTAAACTTGAAGAACATTAATTTCGCGAATGGTACTGTTTGAATGCTTTGCATGTGTGTTTCTTAGACTATATAGAAGCAATATATTCAATGATTTCAACCGTCTACCTGTTCCATTCATTGTTCTTCTTGTTGAAATTAACAAATAATTTCCGTTAAAGGATTAACAATGGGGATTGTAGTTCACTTAAACTTGAAGAACAATAAATTGGCGAATTGCACTGTTTGGATGCTTTGCATATATGTTTCGTAGATTATATAGAAGCAATATATACAATTATTTCAACCGTCTACCTGATCCATTTATAGTTCTACTTGTCGAAATTTACAAATAATTTCCATTTCATGATTATCAATGGGGCTCGTTGTTCACTTAAACTTGAAGAACAATAAATTGGCGAATGGTACTGTTTGGGTGCTTTGCATATATGTTTCTTAGACTATATAGAAGCACTGTATACAAAGATTTCAAACGTCTACCTGTTCCATTCATTGTTATACTTGTCGAAAGTTACAAATAATTTCCGGTTCATGATTATCAATGGGGCTCGTTGTTCACTTAAACTTGAAGAACAATAAATTGGCGAATTGTACGGATTGGATGCTTTGCATTTATGTTTCTTAGCATATATAGAAGCAATATATACAAATATTTCAACCGTCTAACTGTTGCATTCATTGTTCTACTTGTCGAAAGTTACAAATAATTTCCGATAAAGGATTAACAATGGGGCTCATTGTTCACTTAAACTTGAAGAACAAAAAATAGGCGAATGGTACTGTTTGGATGCTTTGCATATATGTATCTTAGACTATATGAAAGCAATATATACAAAGATTTCAACCGTCTACGTGTTCCAATCATTGTTCTACTTGTCGAAATTTACAAATAATTTCCGTTTCATGATTATCAATGGGGCTCGTTGTTCACTTAAACTTGAAGAACAAAAAATTGGCGAATTGTACTGTTTGGATGCTTTGCATATAGGTTTCCTAGACTATATAGTAGCAACATATACAAAGATTTCAACCGTCTACCTGTTCTATTCATTGTTCTGCTTGTAGAAAGTTACAAATAATTTCCATTTCATGATTATCAATGGGGTTCGTAGTTCACTTAAACTTGAAGAACAATAAATTGGCGAATTGTACGGATTGGATGCTTTGCATTTATGTTTCTTAGCATATATAGAAGCAATATATACAAATATTTCAACCGTCTAACTGTTGCATTCATTGTTCTACTTGTCGAAAGTTACAAATAATTTCCGATAAAGGATTAACAATGGGGCTCATTGTTCACTTAAACTTGAAGAACAAAAAATAGGCGAATGGTACTGTTTGGATGCTTTGCATATATGTATCTTAGACTATATGAAAGCAATATATACAAAGATTTCAACCGTCTACGTGTTCCAATCATTGTTCTACTTGTCGAAATTTACAAATAATTTCCGTTTCATGATTATCAATGGGGCTCGTTGTTCACTTAAACTTGAAGAACAAAAAATTGGCGAATTGTACTGTTTGGATGCTTTGCATATAGGTTTCCTAGACTATATAGTAGCAACATATACAAAGATTTCAACCGTCTACCTGTTCTATTCATTGTTCTGCTTGTAGAAAGTTACAAATAATTTCCATTTCATGATTATCAATGGGGTTCGTAGTTCACTTAAACTTGAAGAACAAAAAATTGGCGAATTGTACTGTTTGGATGCTGTGCATATAGGTTTCCTAGACTATATAGTAGCAAGATATACAAAGATTTCAAACGTCTACCTGTTCCATTGATTGTTCTACTTGTCGAAAGTTACAAATAATTTCCGATAAAGTATTAACAATGGGCTCATTGTTCACTTAAACTTGAAGAACAAAAAATTGGCGAATGGTACTGTTTGGATGCTTTGCATATATGTTTCTTAGACTATATGGCAGCAATATATACAAAGATTTCAACCGTCTACCTGCTCCATTCATTGTTCTACTTGTCGCAATTTACAAATAATTTCCTTTAAAGGATTAACAATGGGGATCGTAGTTCACTTAAACTTGAAGAACAATAAATTGGCGAATTGTACTGTTTGGATGCTTTGCATATATGTTTCTTATACTATATGGAAGCAATATATACAAAGATTTCAACCGTCTACCTGCTCCATTCATTGTTCTACTTGTCGAAATTTACAAATAATTTCCTTTAAAGGATTAACAATGGGGCTCATTGTTCACTTAAACTTGAAGAACAAAAAATTGTCGTATGGTACTGTTTGGATGCTTTGCATATATGTTTCTTAGCCTATATGGAAGGAATATATACAAAGATTTCAACCGTCTACCTGTTCCATGCATTGTTCTACTTGTCGAAATTTACAAATAATTTCCTTTAAGGGATTAACAATGGGGATCGTAGTTCACTTAAACTTGAAGAACAATAAATTGGCGAATTGTACTGTTTGGATGCTTTGCATATATGTTTCTTATACTATATGGAAGCAATATATACAAAGATTTCAACCGTCTACCTGCTCCATTCATTGTTCTACTTGTCGAAATTTACAAATAATTTCCTTTAAAGGATTAACAATGGGGCTCATTGTTCACTTAAACTTGAAGAACAATAAATTGGCGTATGGTACTGTTTGGATGCTTTGCATATATGTTTCTTAGCCTATATGGAAGGAATATATACAAAGATTTCAACCGTCTACCTGTTCCATGCATTGTTCTACTTGTCGAAATTTACAAATAATTTCCTTTAAAGGATTAACAATGGGGCTCATTGTTCACTTAAACTTGAAGAACAAAAAATTGGCGAATGGTACTGTTTGGATGCTTTGTGTACATGTTTCTTAGCCTATATGGAAGGAATATATACAAAGATTTCAACCGTCTACCTGCTCCATTCATTGTTCTACTTGTCGAAATTTACAAATAATTTCCTTTAAAGGATTAACAATGGGGCTCATTGTTCACTTAAACTTGAAGAACAAAAAATTGGCGAATGGTACTGTTTGGATGCTTTGTGTACATGTTTCTTAGCCTATATGGAAGGAATATATACAAAGATTTCAACCGTCTACCTGTTCCATTCATTGTTCTACTTGTTGAAATTAACAAATAATTTCCGTTAAAGGATTAACAATGGGGATCGTAGTTCACTTAATCTTGAAGATCAAAAAATTGTCGAATGGTACTGTTTGGATGCTTTGCATTTATGTTTCTTAGACTATATGGAAGCAATATATACAAAGATTTCAACCGTCTACCTGCTCCATTCATTGTTCTACTTGTCGAAATTTACAAATAATTTCCTTTAAAGGATCAACAATGGGGCTCATTGTTCACTTAAACTTCAAGAACAAAAAATAGGCGAATGGTACTGTTTGGATGCTTTGCATATATGTATCTTAGACTATATGAAAGCAATATATACAAAGATTTCAACCGTCTACGTGTTCCAATCATTGTTCTACTTGTCGAAATTTACAAATAATTTCCTTTAAAGGATTAACAATGGGGCTCGTTGTTCACTTAAACTTGAAGAACAATAAATTGGCGAATTGTACTGTTTGGATGCTTTGCATATATGTTTCTTATTCTACATAGAAGCAACATATACAATGATTTCAACCGTCTACCTGTTCCATGCATTGTTCTACTTGTCGAAATTTACAAATAATTTCCTTTAAAGGATTAACAATTGGGCTAATTCTTCACTTAAACTTGAAGAACAAAAAATTGGCGTATGGTACTGTTTGGATGCTTTCCATATTTGTTTCTTAGTCTATATAGAAGCAATATATACAAAGATTTCTACCCTCTACCTGTTCCATTCATTGTTCTACTTGTCGATAGTTACAAATAATTTCCATTTCATGATTATCAATGGGGCTCGTTGTTCACTTAAACTTGAAGAACAATAAATTGGCGAATGGTACTGTTTGGATGCTATGCACATATGTTTCTTAGTCTATATAGAAGCAATATATACAAAAATTTCAACAGTCTGCCTGTTCCATTCATTGTTCTATATACTTGTCGAAAGTTACAAATAATTTCCGATAAAGGATTAACAATAGGGGCTCATTCTTCACTTTAACTTGAAGAACAAAAAATTGGTGAACGGTACTGTCTGGATGCTTTGCGTACATGTTTCTTAGACTATATGGAAGCAATATATACAAAGATTTCAACCGTCTATCTGCTCCATTCATTGTTCTACTTGTCGAAATTTACAAATAATTTCCTTTAAAGGATCAACAATGGGGCTCGTAGTTCACTTAATCTTGAAGAACAAAAAATTGGCGAATTGTACTGATTGGATGCTTTGCATTTATGTTTCTTAGCATATATAGAAGCAATTTATACAAAGATATCAACCGTCTACCTGTTCCATTCATTGTTCAACTTGTCGAAAGTTACAAATAATTTCCGTTAATGGATTAACAATGGCAAATTGTACTGTTTGGATGCTTTGCATATAGGTATCCTAGACTATATAGTAGCAACATATACAAAGATTTCAACCGTCTACCTGTTCTATTCATTGTTCTGCTTGTAGAAAGTTACAAATAATTTCCATTTCATGATTATCAATGGGGCTCGTTGTTCACTAAAACTTGTAGAACAATAAATTCGCGAATGCTACTGTTTGGATGCTTTGCATATATGTTTCATAGACTATATAGAAGCAATATATACAAATATTTCAACCGTCTAACTGTTGCATTCATTGTTCTACTTGTCGAAAGTTACAAATAATTTCCGATAAAGGATTAACAATGGGGCTCATTGTTCACTTAAACTTGAAGAACAAAAAATTGGCGAATTGTACTGTTTGGATGCTTTGCATATAGGTTTCCTAGACTATATAGTAGCAACATATACAAAGATTTCAACCGTCTACCTGTTCTATTCATTGTTCTGCTTGTAGAAAGTTACAAATAATTTCCATTTCATGATTATCAATGGGGTTCGTAGTTCACTTAAACTTGAAGAACAAAAAATTGGCGAATTGTACTGTTTGGATGCTGTGCATATAGGTTTCCTAGACTATATAGTAGCAAGATATACAAAGATTTCAAACGTCTACCTGTTCCATTGATTGTTCTACTTGTCGAAAGTTACAAATAATTTCCGATAAAGTATTAACAATGGGCTCATTGTTCACTTAAACTTGAAGAACAAAAAATTGGCGAATGGTACTGTTTGGATGCTTTGCATATATGTTTCTTAGACTATATGGCAGCAATATATACAAAGATTTCAACCGTCTACCTGCTCCATTCATTGTTCTACTTGTCGAAATTTACAAATAATTTCCTTTAAAGGATTAACAATGGGGATCGTAGTTCACTTAAACTTGAAGAACAATAAATTGGCGAATTGTACTGTTTGGATGCTTTGCATATATGTTTCTTATATTATATGGAAGCAATATATACAAAGATTTCAACCGTCTACCTGCTCCATTCATTGTTCTACTTGTCGAAATTTACAAATAATTTCCTTTAAAGGATTAACAATGGGGCTCATTGTTCACTTAAACTTGAAGAACAAAAAATTGTCGTATGGTACTGTTTGGATGCTTTGCATATATGTTTCTTAGCCTATATGGAAGGAATATATACAAAGATTTCAACCGTCTACCTGTTCCATGCATTGTTCTACTTGTCGAAATTTACAAATAATTTCCTTTAAGGGATTAACAATGGGGATCGTAGTTCACTTAAACTTGAAGAACAATAAATTGGCGAATTGTACTGTTTGGATGCTTTGCATATATGTTTCTTATACTATATGGAAGCAATATATACAAAGATTTCAACCGTCTACCTGCTCCATTCATTGTTCTACTTGTCGAAATTTACAAATAATTTCCTTTAAAGGATTAACAATGGGGCTCATTGTTCACTTAAACTTGAAGAACAATAAATTGGCGTATGGTACTGTTTGGATGCTTTGCATATATGTTTCTTAGCCTATATGGAAGGAATATATACAAAGATTTCAACCGTCTACCTGTTCCATGCATTGTTCTACTTGTCGAAATTTACAAATAATTTCCTTTAAAGGATTAACAATGGGGCTCATTGTTCACTTAAACTTGAAGAACAAAAAATTGGCGAATGGTACTGTTTGGATGCTTTGTGTACATGTTTCTTAGCCTATATGGAAGGAATATATACAAAGATTTCAACCGTCTACCTGTTCCATTCATTGTTCTACTTGTCGAAATTTACAAATAATTTCCTTTAAAGGATTAACAATGGGGCTCGTAGTTCACTTAAACATGAAGAACAAAAAATTGGCGAATTGTAATGTTTGGATGCTTTGCATATATGTTTCTTAGACTATATAGAAGCAATATATACAATGATTTCAACCGTCTACCTGTTCCATTCATTGTTCTACTTGTCGAAATTTACAAATAATTTCCGTTAAAGGATTAACAATGGGGCTCGTAGTCCACTTACACTTGAAGAACAAAAAATTGGCGAATTGTACTGTTTGGATGCTTTCTATATATGTTTCTTAGACTATATGGAAGCAATATATACAAAGATTTCAACCGTTTATCTGTTCCATTCATTGTTCTACTTGTCGAAAGTTACAAATAATTTCCGTTAAAGGATTATCAATGGGGATCGTAGTTTACTTAATCTTGAAGAACAAAAAATTAGCGAAATGTACTGTTTGGATGCTTTGCATATATGTTTCTTAGACTATATAGAAGCAATATATACAATGATTTCAACCGTCTACCTATTCCATTCATTGTTCTACTTGTCGAAAATTATAAATAAATTCCTTTAAAGAATTAACAATGGGGCCCGATGTTCACTTAAACTTGAAGAACAATAAATTGACGAATTGTACTGTTTGGATTATTTGCATATATGTTTCTTAGACTATATAGATGCAATATATACAAAGATTTCATCCGTCTACCTGTTCCATTCATTGTTCTACTTGTCGAAATTTACAAATAATTTCCTTTAAAGGATTAACAATGGGGCTCGTAGTTCACTTAAACTTGAAGAACAAAAAATTGGCGAATTGTACTGTTTGGATGCTTTGTACATATATTTCTTAGACTATATAGAAGCAATATATACAATGATTTCAACCGTCTACCTGTTCCATTCCTTATTCTACTTGTCGAAAGTTACAAATAATTTCCTTTAAAGGATTAACAATGTGGCTCATTGTTCACTTAAACTTGAAGAACAAGGAATTGGCGAATGGTACTGTTTCGATGCTTTGCATATATGTTTCTTAGACTATATAGAAGCAATATATACAAAGATTTCAACAGTTTAACTGTTCTATTCATTGTTCTACTTGTAGAAAGTTAGAAATAATTTCCCTTTCATGATTGTCAATGGGGCTCGTTGTTCACTTAAACTTGAAGAACAATAAATTGGCGAATGGTAATGTTTGGATGCTTTGCATATATGTTTCTTAGACTATATAGAAGCAATATATACAATGATTTCAACCGTCTACCTGTTCCATTCATTGTTCTACTTGTCGAAAGTTACAAATAATTTCCGTTAAAGGATTAACAATGGGGCTCATAGTTCACTTAAACTTAAGAACAAAAAATTAGCGAATGGTACTGTTTGGATGCTTTGCATATATGTTTCTTAAACTATATGGAAGCAATATATACAATGATTTCAACAGTCTACCTGTTCCATTCATTGTTCTACTTGTCGAAATTTACAAATAATTTCCTTTAAAGGATTAACAATGGGGCTCGTTGTTCACTTAAACTTGAAGAACAATAAATTGGCGAATTGTACTGTTTGGATGCTTTGCATATATGTTTCTTAAACTATATAGAAGCAATATATACAAAGATTTCAACAGTCTAACTGTTCTATTCATTGTTCTACTTGTAGAAAGTTATAAATAATTTCCCTTTCATGATTATCAATGGGGCTCGTTGTTCACTTAAACTTGAAGAACAATAAATTGGCGAATGGTACTGTTTGGATGCTTTGCATATATGTTTCTTAGAATATATAGAAGCAATATATACAAAGATTTCAACAGTCTAACTGTTCTATTCATTGTTCTACTTGTAAAAAGTTACAAATAATTTCCGTTAAAGGATTAACAATGGGGCTCGTTGTTCACTTTAACTTGAAGAACAATGATTTGGCGACTTGTACTGTTTGGATTATTTGCATATATGTTTCTTAGACTATATAGATGCAATATATACAAAGATTTCATCCGTCTACCTGTTCCATTCATTGTTCTACTTGTCGAAATTTACAAATAATTTCCTTTAAAGGATTAACAATGGGGCTCGTAGTTCACTTAAACTTGAAGAACAAAAAATTGGCGAATGGTACTGTTTGGATGCTTTGCATATATGTTTCTTAGACTATATAAAAGCAATATATACAAAGATTTCAACCGTCTACATGTTCTATTCATTGTTCTACTTGTAGAAAGTTACAAATAATTTCCGATAAAGGATTAACAATGGGGCTCATTGTTCACTTAATCTTGAAGAACAAAAAATTGGCGAATGGGACTGTTTGGATGCTTTGGATATATGTTTTTTAGACTATATGGAAGCAATATATTCAAAGATTTCAACCGTCTACGTGTTCCAATCATTGTTCTACTTGTCGAAATTTACAAATAATTTCCTTTAAAGGATTAACAATAGGGCTCGTTGTTCACTTAAACTTGAAGAACAATATATTGGCGAATTGTACTGTTTGGATGCTTTGCATATATGTTTCTTAGACTATATAGAAGCAATATATACAATGATTTCAACCGTCTACCTGTTCCATTCATTGTTCTAATTGTCGAAAGTTACAAATAATTTCCGTTAAAGGATTAACAATGGGGCTCGTAGTTCACTGAAACTTGAAGAACAAAAAATTGGCGAATTGTACTGTTTGGATGCTTTGCTTATATGTTTCTCAGACTATATAGAAGCAATATATACAAAGATTTCAACCGTCTACGTGTTCCAATCATTGTTCTACTTGTAGAAAGTTACAATTAATTTCCGTTAAAGTATTAACAATGGGGCTCGTAGTTCACTTAAACTTGAAGACCAAAAAATTGGCGAATTGCACTGTTTGGATGCTTTGCATATATGTTTCGTAGATTATATAGAAGCAATATATACAATTATTTCAACCGTCTACCTGATCCATTTATAGTTCTACTTGTCGAAATTTACAAACAATTTCCTTTAAAGGATTAACAATGTGGCTCGTAGTTCACTTAAACTTGAAGAACAAATAATTGGCGAATGGTACTGTTTGGATGATTTGCAGATATGTTTCTTAGACTATATAGAAGCAATATATACAATGATTTCAACCGTCTACCTGTTCCATTCATTGTTCTACTTGTCGAAAGTTACAAATAATTTCCGTTAAAGTATTAACAATGGGGCTCGTAGTTCACTTAACCTTGAAGATCAAATAATTGGCGAATTGTACTGTTTGGATGCTCTGCATATATGTTTCTTAGACTATATAGAAGCAATATATACAAAGATTTCAACCGTCTACGTGTTCCAATCATTGTTCTACTTGTCGAAAGTTACAAATAATTTCCGATAAAGGATTAACAATGGGGCTCATTGTTCACTTAAACTTGAAGAACAAGGAATTGGCGAATGGTACTGTTTGGATGCTTTGCATATATGTTTCTTAGAATATATAGAAGCAATATATACAAAGATTTCAACAGTCTAACTGTTCTATTCATTGTTCTACTTGTAAAAAGTTACAAATAATTTCCGTTAAAGGATTAACAATGGGGCTCGTTGTTCACTTTAACTTGAAGAACAATGATTTGGCGACTTGTACTGTTTGGATGCTTTGCATATATGTTTCTTAGACTATATAGATGCAATATATACAAAGATTTCATCCGTCTACCTGTTCCATTCATTGTTCTACTTGTCGAAATTTACAAATAATTTCCTTTAAAGGATTAACAATGGGGCTCGTAGTTCACTTAAACATGAAGAACAAAAAATTGGCGAATTGTAATGTTTGGATGCTTTGCATATATGTTTCTTAGACTATATAGAAGCAATATATACAATGATTTCAACCGTCTACCTGTTCCAATCATTGTTCTACTTGTAGAAAGTTACAATTAATTTCCGTTAAAGTATTAACAATGGGGCTCGTAGTTCACTTAAACTTGAAGACCAAAAAATTGGCGAATTGCACTGTTTGGATGCTTTGCATATATGTTTCGTAGATTATATAGAAGCAATATATACAATTATTTCAACCGTCTACCTGATCCATTTATAGTTCTACTTGTCGAAATTTACAAACAATTTCCTTTAAAGGATTAACAATGTGGCTCGTAGTTCACTTAAACTTGAAGAACAAATAATTGGCGAATGGTACTGTTTGGATGATTTGCAGATATGTTTCTTAGACTATATAGAAGCAATATATACAATGATTTCAACCGTCTACCTGTTCCATTCATTGTTCTACTTGTCGAAAGTTACAAATAATTTCCGTTAAAGTATTAACAATGGGGCTCGTAGTTCACTTAACCTTGAAGATCAAATAATTGGCGAATTGTACTGATTGGACGCTTTGCATATATGTTTCTTAGGCTATATAGAAGCAATATATACAATGATTTCAACAGTCTACCTGTTCGATTCATTGTTCTACTTGTCGAAATTTACAAATAATTTCCTTTAAAGGATTAACAATGGGGCTCGTTGTTCACTTAAACTTGAAGAACAATAAATTGGCGAATTGTACTGTTTGGATGCTTTGCATATATGCTTCTTATACTACATAGAAGCAACATATACAATGATTTCAACCGTCTACCTGTTCCATGCATTGTTCTACTTGTCGAAATTTACAAATAATTTCCTTTAAAGGA
Source organism: Cerceris ruficornis (assembly GCA_963989415.1). Classification (NCBI taxonomy): domain Eukaryota; kingdom Metazoa; phylum Arthropoda; class Insecta; order Hymenoptera; family Crabronidae; genus Cerceris; species Cerceris ruficornis. The sequence continues at coordinate 2,957,368 of CAXDIW010000229.1, read as the reverse complement.
TTAACAATTGGGCTCATTCCTCACTTAAACTTGAAGAACAAAAAATTGGCGTATGGTACTGTTTGGATGCTTTGCATATATGTTTCTTAGCCTATATGGAAGGAATATATACAAAGATTTCAACCGTCTACCTGCTCCATTCATTGTTCTACTTGTCGAAATTTACAAATAATTTCCTTTAAAGGATCAACAATGGGGCTCATTGTTCACTTAAACTTCAAGAACAAAAAATAGGCGAATGGTACTGTTTGGATGCTTTGCATATATGTTTCTTAGACTATATGAAAGCAATATATACAAAGATTTCAACCGTCTACGTGTTCCAATCATTGTTCTACTTGTCGAAATTTACAAATAATTTCCTTTAAAGGATTAACATTGGGGCTCATTGTTCACTTAAACTTGAAGAACAATAAATTGGCGAATTGTACTGTTTGGATGCTTTGCATATATGTTTCTTAGACTATATACAAGCAATATATACAATGATTTCAACCGTCTACCTGTTCCATTCATTGTTCTACTTGTCGAAAGTTACAAATAATTTCCGTTAAGGGATTAACAATGGGGATCGTAGTTTACTTAAACTTGAAGAACAAGAAATTGGCGAACTGTACTGTTTGGATGCTTTGCATATATGTTTCTTAGACTATATAGAAGCAATATATACAATGATTTCAACCGTCTACCTATTCCATTCATTGTTCTACTTGTCGAAATTTACAAATAATTTCCTTTGAAGGATTAACAATGGGGCTCGTTGTTCAGTTAAACTTGACGAACAAAAAATTGGCGAATGGTACTGTTTGGACGCTTTGCATATATGTTTCTTGGACTATATAAAAGCAATATATACAATGATTTCAACCGTCTACGTGTTCCAATCATTGTTCTACTTGTCGAAAGTTACAAATAATTTCCGTTAAAGTATTAACAATGGGGCTCGTAGTTCACTTAACCTTGAAGATCAAATAATTGGCGAATTGTACTGTTTGGATGCTCTGCATATATGTTTCTTAGACTATATAGAAGCAATATATACAAAGATTTCAACCGTCTACGTGTTCCAATCATTGTTCTACTTGTCGAAAGTTACAAATAATTTCCGATAAAGGATTAACAATGGGGCTCATTGTTCACTTAAACTTGAAGAACAAGGAATTGGCGAATGGTACTGTTTGGATGCTTTGCATATATGTTTCTTAGAATATATAGAAGCAATATATACAAAGATTTCAACAGTCTAACTGTTCTATTCATTGTTCTACTTGTAAAAAGTTACAAATAATTTCCGTTAAAGGATTAACAATGGGGCTCGTTGTTCACTTTAACTTGAAGAACAATGATTTGGCGACTTGTACTGTTTGGATGCTTTGCATATATGTTTCTTAGACTATATAGATGCAATATATACAAAGATTTCATCCGTCTACCTGTTCCATTCATTGTTCTACTTGTCGAAATTTACAAATAATTTCCTTTAAAGGATTAACAATGGGGCTCGTAGTTCACTTAAACATGAAGAACAAAAAATTGGCGAATTGTAATGTTTGGATGCTTTGCATATATGTTTCTTAGACTATATAGAAGCAATATATACAATGATTTCAACCGTCTACCTGTTCCATTCATTGTTCTACTTGTCGAAATTTACAAATAATTTCCGTTAAAGGATTAACAATGGGGCTCGTAGTCCACTTACACTTGAAGAACAAAAAATTGGCGAATTGTACTGTTTGGATGCTTTCTATATATGTTTCTTAGACTATATGGAAGCAATATATACAAAGATTTCAACCGTTTATCTGTTACATTCATTGTTCTACTTGTCGAAAGTTACAAATAATTTCCGTTAAAGGATTATCAATGGGGATCGTAGTTTACTTAATCTTGAAGAACAAAAAATTAGCGAATTGTACTGTTTGGATGCTTTGCATATATGTTTCTTAGACTATATAGAAGCAATATATACAATGATTTCAACCGTCTACCTATTCCATTCATTGTTCTACTTGTCGAAAATTATAAATAAATTCCTTTAAAGAATTAACAATGGGGCCCGATGTTCACTTAAACTTGAAGAACAATAAATTGACGAATTGTACTGTTTGGATTATTTGCATATATGTTTCTTAGACTATATAGATGCAATATATACAAAGATTTCATCCGTCTACCTGTTCCATTCATTGTTCTACTTGTCGAAATTTACAAATAATTTCCTTTAAAGGATTAACAATGGGGCTCTTAGTTCACTTAAACTTGAAGAACAAAAAATTGGCGAATTGTACTGTTTGGATGCATTGTACATATATTTCTTAGACTATATAGAAGCAATATATACAATGATTTCAACCGTCTACCTGTTCCATTCCTTATTCTACTTGTCGAAAGTTACAAATAATTTCCTTTAAAGGATTAACAATGGGGCTCATTGTTCACTTAAACTTGAAGAACAAGGAATTGGCGAATGGTACTGTTTCGATGCTTTGCATATATGTTTCTTAGACTATATAGAAGCAATATATACAAAGATTTCAACAGTTTAACTGTTCTATTCATTGTTCTACTTGTAGAAAGTTAGAAATAATTTCCCTTTCATGATTGTCAATGGGGCTCGTTGTTCACTTAAACTTGAAGAACAATAAATTGGCGAATGGTAATGTTTGGATGCTTTGCATATATGTTTCTTAGACTATATAGAAGCAATATATACAATGATTTCAACCGTCTACCTGTTCCATTCATTGTTCTACTTGTCGAAAGTTACAAATAATTTCCGTTAAAGGATTAACAATGGGGCTCATAGTTCACTTAAACTTAAGAACAAAAAATTAGCGAATGGTACTGTTTGGATGCTTTGCATATATGTTTCTTAAACTATATGGAAGCAATATATACAATGATTTCAACAGTCTACCTGTTCCATTCATTGTTCTACTTGTCGAAATTTACAAATAATTTCCTTTAAAGGATTAACAATGGGGCTCGTTGTTCACTTAAACTTGAAGAACAATAAATTGGCGAATTGTACTGTTTGGATTATTTGCATATATGTTTCTTAGACTATATAGATGCAATATATACAAAGATTTCATCCGTCTACCTGTTCCATTCATTGTTCTACTTGTCGAAATTTACAAATAATTTCCTTTAAAGGATTAACAATGGGGCTCTTAGTTCACTTAAACTTGAAGAACAAAAAATTGGCGAATTGTACTGTTTGGATGCATTGTACATATATTTCTTAGACTATATAGAAGCAATATATACAAAGATTTCAACAGTCTAACTGTTCTATTCATTGTTCTACTTGTAAAAAGTTACAAATAATTTCCGTTAAAGGATTAACAATGGGGCTCGTTGTTCACTTTAACTTGAAGAACAATGATTTGGCGACTTGTACTGTTTGGATGCTTTGCATATATGTTTCTTAGACTATATAGATGCAATATATACAAAGATTTTATCCGTCTACCTGTTCCATTCATTGTTCTACTTGTCGAAATTTACAAATAATTTCCTTTAAAGGATTAACAATGGGGCTCGTAGTTCACTTAAACTTGAAGAACAAAAAATTGGCGAATGGTACTGTTTGGATGCTTTGCATATATGTTTCTTAGACTATATAAAAGCAATATATACAAAGATTTCAACCGTCTACATGTTCTATTCATTGTTCTACTTGTAGAAAGTTACAAATAATTTCCGATAAAGGATTAACAATGGGGCTCATTGTTCACTTAATCTTGAAGAACAAAAAATTGGCGAATGGGACTGTTTGGATGCTTTGGATATATGTTTTTTAGACTATATGGAAGCAATATATTCAAAGATTTCAACCGTCTACGTGTTCCAATCATTGTTCTACTTGTCGAAATTTACAAATAATTTCCTTTAAAGGATTAACAATAGGGCTCGTTGTTCACTTAAACTTGAAGAACAATATATTGGCGAATTGTACTGTTTGGATGCTTTGCATATATGTTTCTTAGACTATATAGAAGCAATATATACAATGATTTCAACCGTCTACCTGTTCCATTCATTGTTCTAATTGTCGAAAGTTACAAATAATTTCCGTTAAAGGATTAACAATGGGGCTCGTAGTTCACTGAAACTTGAAGAACAAAAAATTGGCGAATTGTACTGTTTGGATGCTTTGCTTATATGTTTCTCAGACTATATAGAAGCAATATATACAAAGATTTCAACCGTCTACGTGTTCCAATCATTGTTCTACTTGTAGAAAGTTACAATTAATTTCCGTTAAAGTATTAACAATGGGGCTCGTAGTTCACTTAAACTTGAAGACCAAAAAATTGGCGAATTGCACTGTTTGGATGCTTTGCATATATGTTTCGTAGATTATATAGAAGCAATATATACAATTATTTCAACCGTCTACCTGATCCATTTATAGTTCTACTTGTCGAAATTTACAAACAATTTCCTTTAAAGGATTAACAATGTGGCTCGTAGTTCACTTAAACTTGAAGAACAAATAATTGGCGAATGGTACTGTTTGGATGATTTGCAGATATGTTTCTTAGACTATATAGAAGCAATATATACAATGATTTCAACCGTCTACCTGTTCCATTCATTGTTCTACTTGTCGAAAGTTACAAATAATTTCCGTTAAAGTATTAACAATGGGGCTCGTAGTTCACTTAACCTTGAAGATCAAATAATTGGCGAATTGTACTGATTGGACGCTTTGCATATATGTTTCTTAGGCTATATAGAAGCAATATATACAATGATTTCAACAGTCTACCTGTTCGATTCATTGTTCTACTTGTCGAAATTTACAAATAATTTCCTTTAAAGGATTAACAATGGGGCTCGTTGTTCACTTAAACTTGAAGAACAATAAATTGGCGAATTGTACTGTTTGGATGCTTTGCATATATGCTTCTTATACTACATAGAAGCAACATATACAATGATTTCAACCGTCTACCTGTTCCATGCATTGTTCTACTTGTCGAAATTTACAAATAATTTCCTTTAAAGGATTAACAATTGGGCTCATTCTTCACTTAAACTTGAAGAACAAAAAATTGGCGTATGGTACTGTTTGGATGCTTTGCATATATGTTTCTTAGCCTATATGGAAGGAATATATACAAAGATTTCAACCGTCTACCTGCTCCATTCATTGTTCTACTTGTCGAAATTTACAAATAATTTCCTTTAAAGGATCAACAATGGGGCTCATTGTTCACTTAAACTTCAAGAACAAAAAATAGGCGAATGGTACTGTTTGGATGCTTTGCATATATGTTTCTTAGACTATATGAAAGCAATATATACAAAGATTTCAACCGTCTACGTGTTCCAATCATTGTTCTACTTGTCGAAATTTACAAATAATTTCCTTTAAAGGATTAACATTGGGGCTCATTGTTCACTTAAACTTGAAGAACAATAAATTGGCGAATTGTACTGTTTGGATGCTTTGCATATATGTTTCTTAGACTATATACAAGCAATATATACAATGATTTCAACCGTCTACCTGTTCCATTCATTGTTCTACTTGTCGAAAGTTACAAATAATTTCCGTTAAGGGATTAACAATGGGGATCGTAGTTTACTTAAACTTGAAGAACAAGAAATTGGCGAACTGTACTGTTTGGATGCTTTGCATATATGTTTCTTAGACTATATAGAAGCAATATATACAATGATTTCAACCGTCTACCTATTCCATTCATTGTTCTACTTGTCGAAATTTACAAATAATTTCCTTTGAAGGATTAACAATGGGGCTCGTTGTTCAGTTAAACTTGACGAACAAAAAATTGGCGAATGGTACTGTTTGGATGCTTTGCATATATGTTTCTTAGACTATATAGAAGCAATATATACACAGATTTCAACCGTCTACCTGTTCCATTCATTGTTCTACTTGTCGCAAGTTACAAATAATTTCCGTTAAAGTATTAACAATGGGACTCGTAGTTCACTTAAACTTGAAGAACAAATAATTGGCGAATGGTACTGTTTGGATGATTTGCATATATGTTTCTTAGACTATGTAGACGCAATATATACAAAGATTTCAACCGTCTACCTGTTCCATTCATTGTTCTACTTGTCGAAAGTTACAAATAATTTCCTTTAAAGGATTAACAATGGGGCTCATTGTTCACTTAAACTTGAAGAACAAGGAATTGGCGTATTGTACTGTTTGGATGCTTTGCATATATGTTTCTTAGACTATATAGAAGCAATATATACAATGATTTCAACCGTCTACCTGTTCCATTCATTGTTCTACTTGTCGAAAATTACAAATAATTTCCGATAAAGGATTAACCATTGGGGCTTGTTGTTCACTTAAACTTGAAGAACAATAAATTGGCGAATTGTACTGTTAGGATGCTTTGCACGTATGTTTCTTAGACTATATAGAAGCAATATATACAAAGATTTCAACTGTCTACCTGTTCCATTCATTGTTCTACTTGTTGAAAGTTACAAATAATTTCCGTTAAAGGATTAACAATGGGGCTCATAGTTCACTTAAACTTAAGAACAAAAAATTAGCGAATGGTACTGTTTGGATGCTTTGCATATATGTTTCTTAAACTATATGGAAGCAATATATACAATGATTTCAACAGTCTACCTGTTCCATTCATTGTTCTACTTGTCGAAATTTACAAATAATTTCCTTTAAAGGATTAACAATGGGGCTCGTTGTTCACTTAAACTTGAAGAACAATAAATTGGCGAATTGTACTGTTTGGATGCTTTGCATATATGTTTCTTAAACTATATAGAAGCAATATATACAAAGATTTCAACAGTCTAACTGTTCTATTCATTGTTCTACTTGTAGAAAGTTATAAATAATTTCCCTTTCATGATTATCAATGGGGCTCGTTGTTCACTTAAACTTGAAGAACAATAAATTGGCGAATGGTACTGTTTGGATGATTTGCATATATGTTTCTTAGACTATATAGATGCAATATATACAATGATTTTAAAGGTCTAATTGTTCTATACATAGTTCTACTTGTAGAAAGTTACAAATAATTTCCGTTAAAGGATTAACAATGGGGATCGTAGTTCACTTAAACTTGAAGAAAAAAAATTGGCGAATTGTACTGTTCGGATGCTTTGCATATAAGTTTCTTAGACTATATAGAAGCAATATATAGAAAGATTTCACATGTCTACCTATTCTATTCATTGTTCTACTTGTAGAATGTTACAAATAATTTCCAATAAAGGATTAACAATGGGGCTCATTGTTCACTTAATCTTGAAGAACAAAAAATTGGCGAATGGGACTGTTTGGATGCTTTGGATATATGTTTTTTAGACTATATGGAAGCAATATATACAAAGATTTCAACAGTCTAACTGTTCTATTCATTGTTCTACTTGTAAAAAGTTACAAATAATTTCCGTTAAAGGATTAACAATGGGGCTCGTTGTTCACTTTAACTTGAAGAACAATGATTTGGCGACTTGTACTGTTTGGATGCTTTGCATATATGTTTCTTAGACTATATAGATGCAATATATACAAAGATTTCAACCGTCTACGTGTTCCAATCATTGTTCTACTTGTCGAAAGTTACAAATAATTTCCGATAAAGGATTAACAATGGGGCTCATTGTTCACTTAAACTTGAAGAACAAGGAATTGGCGAATGGTACTGTTTGGATGCTTTGCATATATGTTTCTTAGAATATATAGAAGCAATATATACAAAGATTTCAACAGTCTAACTGTTCTATTCATTGTTCTACTTGTAAAAAGTTACAAATAATTTCCGTTAAAGGATTAACAATGGGGCTCGTTGTTCACTTTAACTTGAAGAACAATGATTTGGCGACTTGTACTGTTTGGATGCTTTGCATATATGTTTCTTAGACTATATAGATGCAATATATACAAAGATTTCATCCGTCTACCTGTTCCATTCATTGTTCTACTTGTCGAAATTTACAAATAATTTCCTTTAAAGGATTAACAATGGGGCTCGTAGTTCACTTAAACATGAAGAACAAAAAATTGGCGAATTGTAATGTTTGGATGCTTTGCATATATGTTTCTTAGACTATATAGAAGCAATATATACAATGATTTCAACCGTCTACCTGTTCCATTCATTGTTCTACTTGTCGAAATTTACAAATAATTTCCGTTAAAGGATTAACAATGGGGCTCGTAGTCCACTTACACTTGAAGAACAAAAAATTGGCGAATTGTACTGTTTGGATGCTTTCTATATATGTTTCTTAGACTATATGGAAGCAATATATACAAAGATTTCAACCGTTTATCTGTTCCATTCATTGTTCTACTTGTCGAAAGTTACAAATAATTTCCGTTAAAGGATTATCAATGGGGATCGTAGTTTACTTAATCTTGAAGAACAAAAAATTAGCGAATTGTACTGTTTGGATGCTTTGCATATATGTTTCTTAGACTATATAGAAGCAATATATACAATGATTTCAACCGTCTACCTATTCCATTCATTGTTCTACTTGTCGAAAATTATAAATAAATTCCTTTAAAGAATTAACAATGGGGCCCGATGTTCACTTAAACTTGAAGAACAATAAATTGACGAATTGTACTGTTTGGATTATTTGCATATATGTTTCTTAGACTATATAGATGCAATATATACAAAGATTTCATCCGTCTACCTGTTCCATTCATTGTTCTACTTGTCGAAATTTACAAATAATTTCCTTTAAAGGATTAACAATGGGGCTCGTAGTTCACTTAAACTTGAAGAACAAAAAATTGGCGAATTGTACTGTTTGGATGCATTGTACATATATTTCTTAGACTATATAGAAGCAATATATACAATGATTTCAACCGTCTACCTGTTCCATTCCTTATTCTACTTGTCGAAAGTTACAAATAATTTCCTTTAAAGGATTAACAATGGGGCTCATTGTTCACTTAAACTTGAAGAACAAGGAATTGGCGAATGGTACTGTTTCGATGCTTTGCATATATGTTTCTTAGACTATATAGAAGCAATATATACAAAGATTTCAACAGTTTAACTGTTCTGTTCATTGTTCTACTTGTAGAAAGTTAGAAATAATTTCCCTTTCATGATTGTCAATGGGGCTCGTTGTTCACTTAAACTTGAAGAACAATAAATTGGCGAATGGTAATGTTTGGATGCTTTGCATATATGTTTCTTAGACTATATAGAAGCAATATATACAATGATTTCAACCGTCTACCTGTTCCATTCATTGTTCTACTTGTCGAAAGTTACAAATAATTTCCGTTAAAGGATTAACAATGGGGCTCATAGTTCACTTAAACTTAAGAACAAAAAATTAGCGAATGGTACTGTTTGGATGCTTTGCATATATGTTTCTTAAACTATATGGAAGCAATATATACAATGATTTCAACAGTCTACCTGTTCCATTCATTGTTCTACTTGTCGAAATTTACAAATAATTTCCTTTAAAGGATTAACAATGGGGCTCGTTGTTCACTTAAACTTGAAGAACAATAAATTGGCGAATTGTACTGTTTGGATGCTTTGCATATATGTTTCTTAAACTATATAGAAGCAATATATACAAAGATTTCAACAGTCTAACTGTTCTATTCATTGTTCTACTTGTAGAAAGTTATAAATAATTTCCCTTTCATGATTATCAATGGGGCTCGTTGTTCACTTAAACTTGAAGAACAATAAATTGGCGAATGGTACTGTTTGGATGCTTTGCATATATGTTTCTTAGAATATATAGAAGCAATATATACAAAGATTTCAACAGTCTAACTGTTCTATTCATTGTTCTACTTGTAAAAAGTTACAAATAATTTCCGTTAAAGGATTAACAATGGGGCTCGTTGTTCACTTTAACTTGAAGAACAATGATTTGGCGACTTGTACTGTTTGGATGCTTTGCATATATGTTTCTTAGACTATATAGATGCAATATATACAAAGATTTCATCCGTCTACCTGTTCCATTCATTGTTCTACTTGTCGAAATTTACAAATAATTTCCTTTAAAGGATTAACAATGGGGCTCGTAGTTCACTTAAACTTGAAGAACAAAAAATTGGCGAATGGTACTGTTTGGATGCTTTGCATATATGTTTCTTAGACTATATAAAAGCAATATATACAAAGATTTCAACCGTCTACATGTTCTATTCATTGTTCTACTTGTAGAAAGTTACAAATAATTTCCGATAAAGGATTAACAATGGGGCTCATTGTTCACTTAATCTTGAAGAACAAAAAATTGGCGAATGGGACTGTTTGGATGCTTTGGATATATGTTTTTTAGACTATATGGAAGCAATATATTCAAAGATTTCAACCGTCTACGTGTTCCAATCATTGTTCTACTTGTCGAAATTTACAAATAATTTCCTTTAAAGGATTAACAATAGGGCTCGTTGTTCACTTAAACTTGAAGAACAATATATTGGCGAATTGTACTGTTTGGATGCTTTGCATATATGTTTCTTAGACTATATAGAAGCAATATATACAATGATTTCAACCGTCTACCTGTTCCATTCATTGTTCTAATTGTCGAAAGTTACAAATAATTTCCGTTAAAGGATTAACAATGGGGCTCGTAGTTCACTGAAACTTGAAGAACAAAAAATTGGCGAATTGTACTGTTTGGATGCTTTGCTTATATGTTTCTCAGACTATATAGAAGCAATATATACAAAGATTTCAACCGTCTACGTGTTCCAATCATTGTTCTACTTGTAGAAAGTTACAATTAATTTCCGTTAAAGTATTAACAATGGGGCTCGTAGTTCACTTAAACTTGAAGACCAAAAAATTGCCGAATTGCACTGTTTGGATGCTTTGCATATATGTTTCGTAGATTATATAGAAGCAATATATACAATTATTTCCACCGTCTACCTGATCCATTTATAGTTCTACTTGTCGAAATTTACAAACAATTTCCTTTAAAGGATTAACAATGTGGCTCGTAGTTCACTTAAACTTGAAGAACAAATAATTGGCGAATGGTACTGTTTGGATGATTTGCAGATATGTTTCTTAGACTATATAGAAGCAATATATACAATGATTTCAACCGTCTACCTGTTCCATTCATTGTTCTACTTGTCGAAAGTTACAAATAATTTCCGTTAAAGTATTAACAATGGGGCTCGTAGTTCACTTAACCTTGAAGATCAAATAATTGGCGAATTGTACTGTTTGGATGCTTTGCATATATGTTTCGTAGATTATATAGAAGCAATATATACAATTATTTCAACCGTCTACCTGATCCATTTATTGTTCTACTTGTCGAAATTTACAAATAATTTCCTTTAAAGGATTAACAATGTGGCTCGTAGTTCACTTAAACTTGAAGAACAAAAAATTTGGGGAAGTGTACTGTTTGCATGCTTTGCATATATGTTTCTTAGACTATTTAGAAGCAATATATAGAAAGATTTCAACCGTCTACCTGTTCCATTCATTGTTCTACTTGTCGAAAGTTACAAATAATTTCCGATAAAGGATTAACAATGGGGCTCGTAGTTCACTTAAACTTGAAGAACAAAAAATTGGCGAATGGTACTGTTTGGATGCTTTGCATATATGTTTCTTAGACTATATAAAAGCAATATATACAAAGATTTCAACCGTCTACATGTTCTATTCATTGTTCTACTTGTAGAAAGTTACAAATAATTTCCGATAAAGGATTAACAATGGGGCTCATTGTTCACTTAATCTTGAAGAACAAAAAATTGGCGAATGGGACTGTTTGGATGCTTTGGATATATGTTTTTTAGACTATATGGAAGCAATATATTCAAAGATTTCAACCGTCTACGTGTTCCAATCATTGTTCTACTTGTCGAAATTTACAAATAATTTCCTTTAAAGGATTAACAATAGGGCTCGTTGTTCACTTAAACTTGAAGAACAATATATTGGCGAATTGTACTGTTTGGATGCTTTGCATATATGTTTCTTAGACTATATAGAAGCAATATATACAATGATTTCAACCGTCTACCTGTTCCATTCATTGTTCTAATTGTCGAAAGTTACAAATAATTTCCGTTAAAGGATTAACAATGGGGCTCGTAGTTCACTGAAACTTGAAGAACAAAAAATTGGCGAATTGTACTGTTTGGATGCTTTGCTTATATGTTTCTCAGACTATATAGAAGCAATATATACAAAGATTTCAACCGTCTACGTGTTCCAATCATTGTTCTACTTGTAGAAAGTTACAATTAATTTCCGTTAAAGTATTAACAATGGGGCTCGTAGTTCACTTAAACTTGAAGACCAAAAAATTGGCGAATTGCACTGTTTGGATGCTTTGCATATATGTTTCGTAGATTATATAGAAGCAATATATACAATTATTTCAACCGTCTACCTGATCCATTTATAGTTCTACTTGTCGAAATTTACAAACAATTTCCTTTAAAGGATTAACAATGTGGCTCGTAGTTCACTTAAACTTGAAGAACAAATAATTGGCGAATGGTACTGTTTGGATGATTTGCAGATATGTTTCTTAGACTATATAGAAGCAATATATACAATGATTTCAACCGTCTACCTGTTCCATTCATTGTTCTACTTGTCGAAAGTTACAAATAATTTCCGTTAAAGTATTAACAATGGGGCTCGTAGTTCACTTAACCTTGAAGATCAAATAATTGGCGAATTGTACTGATTGGACGCTTTGCATATATGTTTCTTAGGCTATATAGAAGCAATATATACAATGATTTCAACAGTCTACCTGTTCGATTCATTGTTCTACTTGTCGAAATTTACAAATAATTTCCTTTAAAGGATTAACAATGGGGCTCGTAGTTCACATAAACTTGAAGAACAAAAAATTGGCGAATGGTACTGTTTGGATGCTTTGCATAAATGTTTCTTAGACTATATGGAAGCAATATATACAATGATTTCAACCGTCTACCTATTCCATTCATTGTTCTACTTGTCGAAATTTACAAATAATTTCCTTTAAAGGATTAACAATGGGGCTCGTTGTACACTTAAACTTGAAGAACAATGAATTGGCGAATTGTACTGTTTGGATGCTTTGCATATATGTTTCTTAGACTATATAGAAGCAATATATACAATGATTTCAACCGTCTACCTATTCCATTCATTGTTCTACTTGCCGAAATTTACAAATAATTTCCTTTAAAGGATTAACAATGGGGCTCGTTGTTCACTTAAACTTGAAGAACAAAAAATTGGCGAATGGTACTGTTTGGATGCTTTGCATATATGTTTCTTAGACTATATAGAAGCAATATATACAAAGATTTCAACCGTCTACCTGTTCCATTCATTGTTCTACTTGTCGAAAGTTACAAATAATTTCCGATAACGGATTAACCATTGGGGCTCATTGTTCACTTAAACTTGAAGAACCATAAATTGGCGAATTGTACTGTTTGGATGCTTTGCATATATGTTTCTTAGACTATATAGAAGCAATATATACAAAGATTTCAACCGTCTACCTGTTCCATTCACTGTTCTACTTGTCGAAATTTACAAATAATTTCCTTTAAAGGATTAACAATGGGGCTCGTTGTACACTTAAACTTGATGAACAATGAATTGGCGAATTGTACTGTTTGGATGCTTTGCATATATGTTTCTTAGACTATATAGAAGCAATATATACAATGATTTCAACCGTCTACCTGTTCCATTCATTGTTCTAATTGTCGAAAGTTACAAATAATTTCCGTTAAAGGATTAACAATGGGGCTCGTAGTTCACTGAAACTTGAAGAACAAAAAATTGGCGAATTGTACTGTTTGGATGCTTTGCTTATATGTTTCTCAGACTATATAGAAGCAATATATACAAAGATTTCAACCGTCTACGTGTTCCAATCATTGTTCTACTTGTAGAAAGTTACAATTATTTTCCGTTAAAGTATTAACAATGGGGCTCGTAGTTCACTTAAACTTGAAGACCAAAAAATTGGCGAATTGCACTGTTTGGATGCTTTGCATATATGTTTCGTAGATTATATAGAAGCAATATATACAATTATTTCAACCGTCTACCTGATCCATTTATAGTTCTACTTGTCGAAATTTACAAACAATTTCCTTTAAAGGATTAACAATGTGGCTCGTAGTTCACTTAAACTTGAAGAACAAATAATTGGCGAATGGTACTGTTTGGATGATTTGCAGATATGTTTCTTAGACTATATAGAAGCAATATATACAATGATTTCAACCGTCTACCTGTTCCATTCATTGTTCTACTTGTCGAAAGTTACAAATAATTTCCGTTAAAGTATTAACAATGGGGCTCGTAGTTCACTTAACCTTGAAGATCAAATAATTGGCGAATTGTACTGATTGGACGCTTTGCATATATGTTTCTTAGGCTATATAGAAGCAATATATACAATGATTTCAACAGTCTACCTGTTCGATTCATTGTTCTACTTGTCGAAATTTACAAATAATTTCCTTTAAAGGATTAACAATGGGGCTCGTAGTTCACTTAAACTTGAAGAACAAAAAATTGGCGAATGGTACTGTTTGGATGCTTTGCATAAATGTTTCTTAGACTATATGGAAGCAATATATACAATGATTTCAACCGTCTACCTATTCCATTCATTGTTCTACTTGTCGAAATTTACAAATAATTTCCTTTAAAGGATTAACAATGGGGCTCGTTGTACACTTAAACTTGAAGAACAATGAATTGGCGAATTGTACTGTTTGGATGCTTTGCATATATGTTTCTTAGACTATATAGAAGCAATATATACAATGATTTCAACCGTCTACCTATTCCATTCATTGTTCTACTTGCCGAAATTTACAAATAATTTCCTTTAAAGGATTAACAATGGGGCTCGTTGTTCACTTAAACTTGAAGAACAAAAAATTGGCGAATGGTACTGTTTGGATGCTTTGCATATATGTTTCTTAGACTATATAGAAGCAATATATACAAAGATTTCAACCGTCTACCTGTTCCATTCATTGTTCTACTTGTCGAAAGTTACAAATAATTTCCGATAACGGATTAACCATTGGGGCTCATTGTTCACTTAAACTTGAAGAACCATAAATTGGCGAATTGTACTGTTTGGATGCTTTGCATATATGTTTCTTAGACTATATAGAAGCAATATATACAAAGATTTCAACCGTCTACCTGTTCCATTCACTGTTCTACTTGTCGAAATTTACAAATAATTTCCTTTAAAGGATTAACAATGGGGCTCGTTGTACACTTAAACTTGATGAACAATGAATTGGCGAATTGTACTGTTTGGATGCTTTGCATATATGTTTCTTAGACTATGTAGAAGCAATATATACAAAGATTTCAACCGTCTACCTGTTCCATTCATTGTTCTACTTGTCGAAAGTTACAAATAATTTCCGATAACGGATTAACCATTGGGGCTCATTGTTCAATTAAACTTGAAGAACAATAAATTGGCGAATTGTACTGTTAGGATGTTTTGCACGTATGTTTCTTAGACTATATAGAAGCAATATATACTATGATTTCAACCGTCTACCTGTTCCATTCATTGTTCTACTTGTCGCAAGTTACAAATAATTTCCGTTAAAGTATTAACAATGGGACTCGTAGTTCACTTAAACTTGAAGAACAAATAATTGGCGAATGGTACTGTTTGGATGCTTTGCATATATGTTTCTTAGACTATATAGAAGCAATATATACAAAGATTTCAACCGTCTACCTGTTCCATTCACTGTTCTACTTGTCGAAATTTACAAATAATTTCCTTTAAAGGATTAACAATGGGGCTCGTTGTACACTTAAACTTGAAGAACAAAAAATTGGCGAATTGTACTGATTGGACGCTTTGCATATATGTTTCTTAGGCTATATAGAAGCAATATATACAATGATTTCAACAGTCTACCTGTTCGATTCATTGTTCTACTTGTCGAAATTTACAAATAATTTCCTTTAAAGGATTAACAATGGGGCTCGTAGTTCACTTAAACTTGAAGAACAAAAAATTGGCGAATGGTACCGTTTGGATGCTTTGCGTACATGTTTCTTAGACTATATGGAAGCAATATATACAAAGATTTCAACCGTCTACGTGTTCCAATCATAGTTCTACTTGTCGAAATTTACAAATAATTTCCTTTAAAGGATTAACAATGGGGCTCGTAGTTCACTTAAACTTGAAGAACAAAAAGTTGGCGAATGGTACTGTTTGGATGCTTTGCATATATGTTTCTTAGACTATGTAGACGCAATATATACAAAGATTTCAACCGTCTACCTGTTCCATTCATTGTTCTACTTGTCGAAAGTTACAAATAATTTCCGATAAAGGATTAGCCATTGGGGCTCGTTGTTCACTTAAACTTGAAGAACAAAAAATTGGCGAATGGTACTGTTTGGATGCTTTGCATATATGTTTCTTAGACTATATAGAAGCAATATATACATTGATTTCAACCGGCTACCTGTTCCATTCATTGTTCTACTTGTCGCAAGTTACAAATAATTTCCGATAAAGGATTAACCATTGGGGCTCATTGTTCACTTAAACTTGAAGAACAAAAAATTGGCGAATGGTAATGTTTGGATGCTTTGCGGACATGTTTCTTAGACTATATGGAAGCATTATATACAAAGATTTCAACCGTCTACGTGTTCCAATCATTGTTTAACTTGTCGAAATTTACAAATAATTTCCTTTAAAGGATTAACAATGGGTCTCATTGTTCACTTAAACTTGACGACCAAAAATTGGCGAATGGTACTGTTTGGATGCTTTGCATATATGTTTCTAAGACTATATAGACGAAATATATACAAGGATTTCAACTGTCTACCTGTTCCATTCATTGTTCTACTTGTCGAAAGTTACAAATAATTACCGATAAAGGATTAACCATTGGGGCTCATTGTTCACTTAAACTTGAAGAACAAAAACGGGCGATTTGTACTGTTTGGATGTTTTGCATATATGTTTCTTAGACTATATGGAAGCAATATATACAATGATTTCAACCGTCAACCTATTCCATTCATTGTTCTACTTGCCGAAATTTACAAATAATTTCCTTTAAAGGATTAACAATGGGGCTCGTTGTTCACTTAAACTTGAAGAACAAAAAATTGGCGAATGGTACTGTTTGGATGCTTTGCATATATGTTTCTTAGACTATATAGAAGCAATATATACAAAGATTTCAACCGTCTACCTGTTCCATTCATTGTTCTACTTGTCGAAAGATACAAATAATTTCCGATAACGGATTAACCATTGGGGCTCATTGTTCACTTAAACTTGAAGAACCATAAATTGGCGAATTGTACTGTTTGGATGCTTTGCATATACGTTTCTTAGACTATATAGAAGCAATATATACAAAGATTTCAACCGTCTACCTGTTCCATTCACTGTTCTACTTGTCGAAATTTACAAATAATTTCCTTTAAAGGATTAACAATGGGGCTCGTTGTACACTTAAACTTGATGAACAATGAATTGGCGAATTGTACTGTTTGGATGCTTTGCATATATGTTTCTTAGACTATGTAGAAGCAATATATACAAAGAATTCAACCGTCTACCTGTTCCATTCATTGTTCTACTTGTCGAAAGTTACAAATAATTTCCGATAAAGGATTAACCATTGGGGCTCATTGTTCACTTAAACTTGAAAAACAAAAAATTGGCGAATTGTACTGTTTGGATCCTTTGCAAATATGTTTCTTAGACTATATAGACGCAATATATACAAGGATTTCAACCGTCTACCTGTTCCATTCATTGTTCTACTTGTCGAATGTTACAAATAATTACCGATAAAGGATTAACCATTGGGGCTCATTGTTCACTTAAACTTGAAAAACAAAAAATTGGCGAATTGTACTGTTTGGATCCTTTGCAAATATGTTTCTTAGACTATATAGACGCAATATATACAAGGATTTCAACCGTCTACCTGTTCCATTCATTGTTCTACTTGTCGAATGTTACAAATAATTACCGATAAAGGATTAACCATTGGGGCTCATTGTTCACTTAAACTTGAAGAACAAGAAATTGGCGAATTGTACTGTTTGGATGCTTTGCATATATGTTTCTCAGACTATATAGAAGCAACATATACAAAGATTTCAACCGTCTACCTGTTCCATTCATTGTTCTACTTGTCGAAAGTTACAAATAATTTCCGATAAAGGATTAGCCATTGGGGCTCGTTGTTCACTTAAACTTGAAGAACAAAAAATTGGCGAATGGTACTGTTTGGATGCTTTGCATATATGTTTCTTAGATTATATAGAAGCAATATATACAAAGACTTTAACCGTCTACCTGTACCATTCATTGTTCTGCTTGTCGAAAGTTACAAATAATTTCCTTTAAAGGATTAACAATGGGGCTCGTAGTTCACTTAAACTTGAAGAACAAGAAATTGGCGTATTGTACTGTTTGGATGCTTTGCATATATGTTTCTTAGACTATATAGAAGCAATATATACAATGATTTCAACCGTCTACCTGTTCCATTCATTGTTCTACTTGTCGAAAATTACAAATAATTTCCGATAAAGGATTAACCATTGGGGCTTGTTGTTCACTTAAACTTGAAGAACAATAAATTGGCGAATTGTACTGTTAGGATGCTTTGCACGTATGTTTCTTAGACTATATAGAAGCAATATATACAAAGATTTCAACTGTCTACCTGTTCCATTCATTGTTCTACTTGTCGAAAGTTACAAATAATTTCCGATAAAGGATTAACCATTGGGGCTCATTGTTCACTTAAACTTGAGGAACAAAAAATTGGCGAATTGTTCTGTTTGGACGCTATGCATATATGTTTCTTAGACTATATAGAAGCAATATATACAAAGATTTCAACCGTCTACCTGTTCCATTCATTGTTCTACTTGTCGAAAATTACAAATAATTTCCGATAAATGATTAACCATTGGGGCTCGTTGTTCACTTAAACTTGAAGAACAATAAATTGGCGAATGGTACTGTTTGGATGCTTTGCATATATGTTTCTTAGATTATATAGAAGCAATATATACAAAGATTTCAACCGTCTACCTGTTCCATTCATTGTTCTACTTGTCGAAAGTTACAAATAATTTCCGATAAAGGATTAACAATGGGGCTCATTGTTCACTTAAACTTGAAGGACAAAAAATTGGCGAATTGTACTGTTTGGATGCTTTGCATATATGTTTCTTAGACTATATGGAAGCAATATATACAAAGATTTCAACCGTCTACGTGTTCCAATCATTGTTCTACTTGTAGAAAGTTACAATTAATTTCCGTTAAAGTATTAACAATGGGGCTCGTAGTTCACTTAAACTTGAAGACCAAAAAATTGGCGAATTGTACTGTTTGGATGCTTTGCATATATGTTTCGTAGATTATATAGAAGCAATATATACAATTATTTCAACCGTCTACCTGATCCATTTATTGTTCTACTTGTCGAAATTTACAAATAATTTCCTTTAAAGGATTAACAATGTGGCTCGTAGTTCACTTAAACTTGAAGAACAAAAAATTTGGGGAAGTGTACTGTTTGCATGCTTTGCATATATGTTTCTTAGACTATTTAGAAGCAATATATAGAAAGGTTTCAACCGTCTACCTGTTCCATTCATTGTTCTACTTGTCGAAAGTTACAAATAATTTCCGATAAAGGATTAACAATGGGTCTCATTGTTCACTTAAACTTGAAGAACAAAAAATTGGCGAATGGTACTGTTTGGATGCTTTGCATATATGTTTCTAAGACTATATAGACGCAATATATACAAGGATTTCAACCGTCTACCTGTTCCATTCATTGTTCTACTTGTCGAAAGTTGCAAATAATTTCCGATAAAGGATTAACCATTGGGGCTCATTGTTCACTTAAACTTGAAAAACAAAAAATTGGCGAATTGTACTTTTTGGATCCTTTGCATATATGTTTCTTAGACTATATAGACGCAATATATACAAAGATTTCAACAGTCTACGTGTTCCAATCATTGTTCTACTTGTCGAAATTTACAAATAATTTCCTTTAAAGGATTAACAATGGGGCTCGTTCTGCACTTAAACTTGAAGAACAATAAATTGGCGAATTGTACTGTTTGGATGCTTTGCATATATGTTTCTTAGACTATATAGAAGCAATATATACAAAGAATTCAACCGTCTACCTGTTCCATTCATTGTTCTACTTGTCGAAAGTTACAAATAATTTCCTTTAAAGGATTAACAATGGGGCTCGTTGTTCACTTAAACTTGAAGAACAATAAATTGGCGAATTGTACTGTTTCGATGCTTTGCATATATGTTTCTTAGACTATATAGAAGCAATATATACAAAGAATTCAACCGTCTACCTGTTCCATTCATTGTTC
This sequence comes from Cerceris ruficornis, assembly GCA_963989415.1. Classification (NCBI taxonomy): domain Eukaryota; kingdom Metazoa; phylum Arthropoda; class Insecta; order Hymenoptera; family Crabronidae; genus Cerceris; species Cerceris ruficornis. Next base: position 2,936,933 of record CAXDIW010000229.1, on the reverse strand, counting down.
TACTTGTCGAAAGTTACAAATAATTTCCGATAAATGATTAACCATTGGGGCTCGTTGTTCACTTAAACTTGAAGAACAATAAATTGGCGAATGGTACTGTTTGGATGCTTTGCATATATGTTTCTTAGACTATATAGAAGCAATATATACAAAGATTTCAACTGTCTACCTGTTCCATTCATTGTTCTACTTGTCGAAAGTTACAAATAATTTCCGATAAAGGATTAACCATTGGGGCTCATTGTTCACTTAAACTTGAGGAACAAAAAATTGGCGAATTGTACTGTTTGGATGCTTTGCATATATGTTTCTTAGACTATATAGAAGCAACATATACAAAGATTTCAACCGTCTACCTGTTCTATTCATTGTTCTACTTGTAAAAAGTTACAAATAATTTCCGTTTCATGATTATCAATGGGGCTCGTTGTTCACTTAAACTTGAAGAACAAAAAATTGGTGAAAGGTACTGTTTGGATGCTTTGCATATATGTTTCTTAGACTATATAGAAGCAATATATACAAAGATTTCAACCGTCTACCTATTCCATTCATTGTTCTACTTGCCGAAATTTACAATTAATTTCCGTTAAAGTATTAACAATGGGGCTCGTAGTTCACTTAAACTTGAAGACCAAAAAATTGGCGAATTGCACTGTTTGGATGCTTTGCATATATGTTTCGTAGATTATATAGAAGCAATATATACAATTATTTCAACCGTCTACCTGATCCATTTATAGTTCTACTTGTCGAAATTTACAAATAATTTCCTTTAAAGGATCAACAATGTGGCTCGTAGTTCACTTAAACTTGAAGAACAAAAAATTTGGGGAAGTGTACTGTTTGGATGCTTTGCATATATGTTTCTTAGACTATTTAGAAGCAATATATAGAAAGATTTCACCCGTCTACCTGTTCCATTCATTGTTCTACTTGTCGAAAGTTACAAATAATTTCCTTTAAAGGATTAACAATGGGGCTCGTTGTACACTTAAACTTGAAGAACAATGAATTGGCGAATTGTACTGTTTGGATGCTTTGCATATATGTTTCTTAGACTATATAGAAGCAATATATACAATGATTTCAACCGTCTACCTATTCCATTCATTGTTCTACTTGCCGAAATTTACAAATAATTTCCTTTAAAGGATTAACAATGGGGCTCGTTGTTCACTTAAACTTGAAGAACAAAAAATTGGCGAATGGTACTGTTTGGATGCTTTGCATATATGTTTCTTAGACTATATAGAAGCAATATATACAAAGATTTCAACCGTCTACCTGTTCCATTCATTGTTCTACTTGCCGAAATTTACAAATAATTTCCTTTAAAGGATTAACAATGGGGCTCGTTGTTCACTTAAACTTGAAGAACAAAAAATTGGCGAATGGTACTGTTTGGATGCTTTGCATATATGTTTCTTAGACTATATAGAAGCAATATATAGAAAGATTTCACCCGTCTACCTGTTCCATTCATTGTTCTACTTGTCGAAAGTTACAAATAATTTCCTTTAAAGGATTAACAATGGGGCTCGTTGTACACTTAAACTTGAAGAACAATGAATTGGCGAATTGTACTGTTTGGATGCTTTGCATATATCTTTCTTAGACTATATAGAAGCAATATATACAATGATTTCAACCGTCTACCTATTCCATTCATTGTTCTACTTGCCGAAATTTACAAATAATTTCCTTTAAAGGATTAACAATGGGGCTCGTTGTTCACTTAAACTTGAAGAACAAAAAATTGGCGAATGGTACTGTTTGGATGCTTTGCGTATATGTTTCTTAGACTATATAGAAGCAATATATACAAAGATTTCAACCGTCTACCTGTTCCATTCATTGTTCTACTTGCCGAAATTTACAAATAATTTCCTTTAAAGGATTAACAATGGGGCTCGTTGTTCACTTAAACTTGAAGAACAAAAAATTGGCGAATGGTACTGTTTGGATGCTTTGCATATATGTTTCTTAGACTATATAGAAGCAATATATAGAAAGATTTCACCCGTCTACCTGTTCCATTCATTGTTCTACTTGTCGAAAGTTACAAATAATTTCCTTTAAAGGATTAACAATGGGGCTCGTTGTACACTTAAACTTGAAGAACAATGAATTGGCGAATTGTACTGTTTGGATGCTTTGCATATATGTTTCTTAGACTATATAGAAGCAATATATACAATGATTTCAACCGTCTACCTGTTCCATTCATTGTTCTACTTGTCGAAAGTTACAAATAATTTCCGATAAAGGATTAACCATTGGGGCTCATTGTTCACATAAACTTGGAAAACAAAAAATTGGCGAATTGTACTGTTTGTATGCTTTGCATATATGTTTCTTAGACTATATGGAAGCAATATATACAATGATTTCAACCGTCTACCTGTTCCATTCATTGTTCTACTTGTCGAAAGTTACAAATAATTTCCAATAAAGGATTAACCATTGGGGCTCATTGTTCACTTAAACTTGAAAAACAAAAAATTGGCGAATTGTACTGTTTGGATCCTTTGCAAATATGTTTCTTAGACTATATAAACGCAATATATACAAGGATTTCAACCGTCTACCTGTTCCATTCGTTGTTCTACTTGTCGAATGTTACAAATAATTACCGATAAAGGATTAACCATTGGGGCTCATTGTTCCCTTAAACTTGAAGAACAAAAAATTGGCGAATTGTACTGTTTGGATGCTTTGCATATATGTTTCTTAGACAATATAGAAGCAATATATACAAAGATTTCAACCGTCTACCTTTTCCATTCATTGTTCTACTTGTCGAAAGTTACAAATAATTTCCGATAAAGGATTAACAATGGGGCTCATTGTTCAATTAAACTTGAAGAACAATAAATTGGCGAATTGTACTGTTTGGATGCTTTGCATATATGTTTCTTAGACTATATGGAAGCAATATATACAAAGATTTCAACCGTCTACGTGTTCCAATCATTGTTCTACTTGTAGAAAGTTACAATTAATTTCCGTTAAAGTATTAACAATGGGGCTCGTAGTTCACTTAAACTTGAAGACCAAAAAATTGGCGAATTGCACTGTTTGGATGCTTTGCATATATGTTTCGTAGATTATATAGAAGCAATATATACAATTATTTCAACCGTCTACCTGATCCATTTATAGTTCTACTTGTCGAAATTTACAAATAATTTCCTTTAAAGGATTAACAATGTGGCTCGTAGTTCACTTAAACTTGAAAAACAAAAAATGGGGGGAAGTGTACTGTTTGGATGCTTTGCATATATGTTTCTTAGACTATTTAGAAGCAATATATAGAAAGATTTCACCCGTCTACCTGTTCCATTCATTGTTCTACTTGTCGAAAGTTACAAATAATTTCCTTTAAAGGATTAACAATGGGGCTCGTTGTACACTTAAACTTGAAGAACAATGAATTGGCGAATTGTACTGTTTGGATGCTTTGCATATATGTTTCTTAGACTATATAGAAGCAATATATACAATGATTTCAACCGTCTACCTATTCCATTCATTGTTCTACTTGTCGAAATTTACAAATAATTTCCTTTAAAGGATTAACAATGGGGCTCGTTGTTCACTTAAACTTGAAGAACAATAAATTGGCGAATTGTACTGTTTCGATGCTTTGCATATATGTTTCTTAGACTATATAGAAGCAATATATACAAAGAATTCAACCGTCTACCTGTTCCATTCATTGTTCTACTTGTCGAAAGTTACAAATAATTTCCGATAAATGATTAACCATTGGGGCTCGTAGTTCACTTAAACTTGAAGAACAATAAATTGGCGAATGGTACTGTTTGGATGCTTTGCATATATGTTTCTTAGATTATATAGAAGCAATATATACAAAGATTTCAACCGTCTACCTGTTCCATTCATTGTTCTACTTGTCGAAAGTTACAAATAATTTCCGATAAAGGATTAACAATGGGGCTCATTGTTCACTTAAACTTGAAGGACAAAAAATTGGCGAATTGTACTGTTTGGATGCTTTGCATATATGTTTCTTAGACTATATAGAAGCAATATATACAAAGATTTCAACTGTCTACCTGTTCCATTCATTGTTCTACTTGTCGAAAGTTACAAATAATTTCCGATAAAGGATTAACCATTGGGGCTCATTGTTCACTTAAACTTGAGGAACAAAAAATTGGCGAATTGTACTGTTTGGATGCTTTGCATATATGTTTCTTAGACTATATAGAAGCAACATATACAAAGATTTCAACCGTCTACCTGTTCTATTCATTGTTCTACTTGGTAAAAAGTTACAAATAATTTCCGTTTCATGATTATCAATGGGGCTCGTTGTTCACTTAAATTGAAGAACAAAAAATTGGTGAAAGGTACTGTTTGGATGCTTTGCATATATGTTTCTTAGATTATATAGAAGCAATATATACAAAGATTTCAACCGTCTACCTGTTCCATTCATTGTTCTACTTGTCGAAAGTTACAAATAATTTCCGATAAAGGATTAACAATGGGGCTCATTGTTCACTTAAACTTGAAGGACAAAAAATTGGCGAATTGTACTGTTTGGATGCTTTGCATATATGTTTCTTAGACTATATGGAAGCAATATATACAAAGATTTCAACCGTCTACGTGTTCCAATCATTGTTCTACTTGTAGAAAGTTACAATTAATTTCCGTTAAAGTATTAACAATGGAGCTCGTAGTTCACTTAAACTTGAAGACCAAAAAATTGGCGAATTGCACTGTTTGGATGCTTTGCATATATGTTTCGTAGATTATATAGAAGCAATATATACAATTATTTCAACCGTCTACCTGATCCATTTATAGTTCTACTTGTCGAAATTTACAAATAATTTCCTTTAAAGGATTAACAATGTGGCTCGTAGTTCACTTAAACTTGAAGAACAAAAAATTTGGGGAAGTGTACTGTTTGGATGCTTTGCATATATGTTTCTTAGACTATTTAGAAGCAATATATAGAAAGATTTCACCCGTCTACCTGTTCCATTCATTGTTCTACTTGTCGAAAGTTACAAATAATTTCCTTTAAAGGATTAACAATGGGGCTCGTTGTACACTTAAACTTGAAGAACAATGAATTGGCGAATTGTACTGTTTGGATGCTTTGCATATATGTTTCTTAGACTATATAGAAGCAATATATACAATGATTTCAACCGTCTACCTATTCCATTCATTGTTCTACTTGCCGAAATTTACAAATAATTTCCTTTAAAGGATTAACAATGGGGCTCGTTGTTCACTTAAACTTGAAGAACAAAAAATTGGCGAATGGTACTGTTTGGATGCTTTGCATATATGTTTCTTAGGCTGTATAGAAGCAATATATATAAAGATTTCAACCGTCTACCTGTTCCATTCATTGTTCTACTTGCCGAAAGTTACAAATAATTTCCGATAAAGGATTAACCATTGGGGCTCATTGTTCACATAAACTTGGAAAACAAAAAATTGGCGAATTGTACTGTTTGGATGCTTTGCATATATGTTTCTTAGACTATATGGAAGCAATATATACAATGATTTCAACCGTCTACCTATTCCATTCATTGTTCTACTTGTCGAAATTTACAAATAATTTCCTTTAAAGGATTAACAATGGGGCTCGTTGTACACTTAAACTTGATGAACAATGAATTGGCGAATTGTACTGTTTGGATGCTTTGCATATATGTTTCTTAGACTATATAGAAGCAATATATACAAAGATTTCAACCGTCTACCTTTTCCATTCATTGTTCTACTTGTCGAAAGTTACAAATAATTTCCGATAAAGGATTAACCATTGGGGCTCATTGTTCACTTAAACTTGAAAAACAAAAAATTGGCGAATTGTACTGTTTGGATCCTTTGCAAATATGTTTCTTAGACTATATAGACGCAATATATACAAGGATTTCAACCGTCTACCTGTTCCATTCATTGTTCTACTTGTCGAATGTTACAAATAATTACCGATAAAGGATTAACCATTGGGGCTCATTGTTCACTTAAACTTGAAGAACAAAAAATTGGCGAACTGTACTGTTTGGATGCTTTGCATATATGTTTCTTAGACTATATAGAAGCAATATATACAAAGATTTCAACCGTCTACCTTTTCCATTCATTGTTCTACTTGTCGAAAGTTACAAATAATTTCCGATAAAGGATTAACAATGGGGCTCATTGTTCAATTAAACTTGAAGGACAATAAATTGGCGAATTGTACTGTTAGGATGCTTTGCACGTATGTTTCTTAGACTATATAGAAGCAATATATACAAAGATTTCAACTGTCTACCTGTTCCATTCATTGTTCTACTTGTCGAAAGTTACATATAATTTCCGATAAAGGATTAACCATTGGGGCTCATTGTTCACTTAAACTTGAGGAACAAAAAATTGGCGAATTGTACTGTTTGGATGCTTTGCATATATGTTTCTTAGACTATATAGAAGCAACATATACAAAGATTTCAACCGTCTACCTGTTCTATTCATTGTTCTACTTGTAAAAAGTTACAAATAATTTCCGTTTCATGATTATCAATGGGGCTCGTTGTTCACTTAAACTTGAAGAACAAAAAATTGGTGAAAGGTACTGTTTGGATGCTTTGCATATATGTTTCTTAGATTATATAGAAGCAATATATACAAAGACTTTAACCGTCTACCTGTACCATTCATTGTTCTGCTTGTCGAAAGTTACAAATAATTTCCTTTAAAGGATTAACAATGGGGCTCGTAGTTCACTTAAACTTGAAGAACAAGAAATTGGCGTATTGTACTGTTTGGATGCTTTGCATATATGTTTCTTAGACTATATAGAAGCAATATATACAATGATTTCAACCGTCTACCTGTTCCATTCATTGTTCTACTTGTCGAAAATTACAAATAATTTCCGATAAAGGATTAACCATTGGGGCTTGTTGTTCACTTAAACTTGAAGAACAATAAATTGGCGAATTGTACTGTTAGGATGCTTTGCACGTATGTTTCTTAGACTATATAGAAGCAATATATACAAAGATTTCAACTGTCTACCTGTTCCATTCATTGTTCTACTTGTCGAAAGTTACAAATAATTTCCGATAAAGGATTAACCATTGGGGCTCATTGTTCACTTAAACTTGAGGAACAAAAAATTGGCGAATTGTTCTGTTTGGACGCTATGCATATATGTTTCTTAGACTATATAGAAGCAATATATACAATGATTTCTACCGTCTACCTGTTCCATTCATTGTTCTACTTGTCGAAAGTTACAAATAATTTCCGATAAAGGATTAACAATGGGGCTCATTGTTCACTTAAACTTGAAGGACAAAAAATTGGCGAATTGTACTGTTTGGATGCTTTGCATATATGTTTCTTAGACTATATGGAAGCAATATATACAAAGATTTCAACCGGCTACGTGTTCCATTCATTGTTCTACTTGTCGAAAGTTACAAATAATTTCCGATAAAGGATTAACCATTGGGGCTCATTGTTCACTTAAACTTGAGGAACAAAAAATTGGCGAATTGTTCTGTTTGGACGCTATGCATATATGTTTCTTAGACTATATAGAAGCAATATATACAAAGATTTCAACCGTCTACCTGTTCCATTCATTGTTCTACTTGTCGAAAATTACAAATAATTTCCGATAAATGATTAACCATTGGGGCTCGTTGTTCACTTAAACTTGAAGAACAATAAATTGGCGAATGGTACTGTTTGGATGCTTTGCATATATGTTTCTTAGATTATATAGAAGCAATATATACAAAGATTTCAACCGTCTACCTGTTCCATTCATTGTTCTACTTGTCGAAAGTTACAAATAATTTCCGATAAAGGATTAACAATGGGGCTCATTGTTCACTTAAACTTGAAGGACAAAAAATTGGCGAATTGTACTGTTTGGATGCTTTGCATGTATGTTTCTTAGACTATATGGAAGCAATATATACAAAGATTTCAACCGTCTACGTGTTCCAATCATTGTTCTACTTGTAGAAAGTTACAATTAATTTCCGTTAAAGTATTAACAATGGGGCTCGTAGTTCACTTAAACTTGAAGACCAAAAAATTGGCGAATTGTACTGTTTGGATGCTTTGCATATATGTTTCGTAGATTATATAGAAGCAATATATACAATTATTTCAACCGTCTACCTGATCCATTTATTGTTCTACTTGTCGAAATTTACAAATAATTTCCTTTAAAGGATTAACAATGTGGCTCGTAGTTCACTTAAACTTGTAGAACAAAAAATTTGGGGAAGTGTACTGTTTGCATGCTTTGCATATATGTTTCTTAGACTATTTAGAAGCAATATATAGAAAGATTTCAACCGTCTACCTGTTCCATTCATTGTTCTACTTGTCGAAAGTTACAAATAATTTCCGATAAAGGATTAACAATGGGTCTCATTGTTCACTTAAACTTGAAGAACAAGAAATTGGCGAATGGTACTGTTTGGATGCTTTGCATATATGTTTCTAAGACTATATAGACGCAATATATACAAGGATTTCAACCGTCTACCTGTTCCATTAATTGTTCTACTTGTCGAAAGTTGCAAATAATTTCCGATAAAGGATTAACCATTGGGGCTCATTGTTCACTTAAACTTGAAAAACAAAAAATTGGCGAATTGTACTGTTTGGATCCTTTGCATATATGTTTCTTAGACTATATAGACGCAATATATACAAAGATTTCAACAGTCTACGTGTTCCAATCATTGTTCTACTTGTCGAAATTTACAAATAATTTCCTTTAAAGGATTAACAATGGGGCTCGTTGTTCACTTAAACTTGAAGAACAATAAATTGGCGAATTGTACTGTTTAGATGCTTTGCATATATGTTTCTTAGACTATATAGAAGCAATATATACAAAGAATTCAACCGTCTACCTGTTCCATTCATTGTTCTACTTGTCGAAAGTTACAAATAATTTCCTTTAAAGGATTAACAATGGGGCTCGTTGTTCACTTAAACTTGAAGAACAATAAATTGGCGAATTGTACTGTTTCGATGCTTTGCATATATGTTTCTTAGACTATATAGAAGCAATATATACAAAGAATTCAACCGTCTACCTGTTCCATTCATTGTTCTACTTGTCGAAAGTTACAAATAATTTCCGATAAAGGATTAACAATGGGGCTCATTGTTCACTTAAACTTGAAGGACAAAAAATTGGCGAATTGTACTGTTTGGATGCTTTGCATATATGTTTCTTAGACTATATAGAAGCAATATATACAAAGATTTCAACTGTCTACCTGTTCCATTCATTGTTCTACTTGTCGAAAGTTACAAATAATTTCCGTTTCATGATTATCAATGGGGCTCGTTGTTCACTTAAACTTGAAGAACAAAAAATTGGTGAAAGGTACTGTTTGGATGCTTTGCATATATGTTTCTTAGATTATATAGAAGCAATATATACAAAGACTTTAACCGTCTACCTGTACCATTCATTGTTCTGCTTGTCGAAAGTTACAAATAATTTCCTTTAAAGGATTAACAATGGGGCTCGTAGTTCACTTAAACTTGAAGAACAAGAAATTGGCGTATTGTACTGTTTGGATGCTTTGCATATATGTTTCTTAGACTATATAGAAGCAATATATACAATGATTTCAACCGTCTACCTGTTCCATTCATTGTTCTACTTGTCGAAAATTACAAATAATTTCCGATAAAGGATTAACCATTGGGGCTTGTTGTTCACTTAAACTTGAAGAACAATAAATTGGCGAATTGTACTGTTAGGATGCTTTGCACGTATGTTTCTTAGACTATATAGAAGCAATATATACAAAGATTTCAACTGTCTACCTGTTCCATTCATTGTTCTACTTGTCGAAAGTTACAAATAATTTCCTTTAAAGGATTAACAATGGGGCTCGTTGTTCACTTAAACTTGAAGAACAATAAATTGGCGAATTGTACTGTTTCGATGCTTTGCATATATGTTTCTTAGACTATATAGAAGCAATATATACAAAGTATTCAACCGTCTACCTGTTCCATTCATTGTTCTACTTGTCGAAAGTTACAAATAATTTCCGATAAATGATTAACCATTGGGGCTCGTTGTTCACTTAAACTTGAAGAACAATAAATTGGCGAATGGTACTGTTTGGATGCTTTGCATATATGTTTCTTAGATTATATAGAAGCAATATATACAAAGATTTCAACCGTCTACCTGTTCCATTCATTGTTCTACTTGTCGAAAGTTACAAATAATTTCCGATAAAGGATTAACAATGGGGCTCATTGATCACTTAAACTTGAAGGACAAAAAATTGGCGGATTGTACTGTTTGGATGCTTTGCATATATGTTTCTTAGACTATATGGAAGCAATATATACAAAGTTTTCAACCGTCTACGTGTTCCATTCATTGTTCTACTTGTCGAAAGTTACAAATAATTTCCGATAAAGGATTAACAATGGGTCTCATTGTTCACTTAAACTTGAAGAACAAAAAATTGGCGAATGGTACTGTTTGGATGCTTTGCATATATGTTTCTAAGACTATATAGACGCAATATATACAAGGATTTCAACCGTCTACCTGTTCCATTCATTGTTCTACTTGTCGAAAGTTACAAATAATTACCGATAAAGGATTAACCATTGGGGCTCATTGTTCACTTAAACTTGAGGAACAACAAATTGGCGAATTGTACTGTTTGTATGCTTTGCATATATGTTTCTTAGACTATATAGAAGCAATATATACAAAGATTTCAACCGTCTACATGTTCCATTCATTGTTCTACTTGTCGAAAGTTACAAATTATTTCCGATAAAGGATTAACAATGGGTCTCGTTGTTCACTTAAACTTGACGAACAAAAAATTGGCGAATGGTACTGTTTGGATGCTTTGCATATATGTTTCTAAGACTATATACACGAAATATATACAAGGATTTCAACTGTCTACCTGTTCCATTCATTGTTCTACTTGTCGAAAGTTACAAATAATTACCGATAAAGGATTAACCATTGGGGCTCATTGATCACTTAAACTTGAAGAACAAAAAATGGGCGATTTGTACTGTTTGGATGTTTTGCATATATGTTTCTTAGACTATATGGAAGCAATATATACAATGATTTCAACCGTCTACCTATTCCATTCATTGTTCTACTTGTCGAAATTTACAAATAATTTCCTTTAAAGGATTAACAATGGGGCTCGTTGTACACTTAAACTTGGAGAACAATGAATTGGCGAATTGTACTGTTTGGATGCTTTGCATATATGTTTCTTAGACTATATAGAAGCAATATATACAATGATTTCAACCGTCTACCTATTCCATTCATTGTTCTACTTGCCGAAATTTACAAATAATTTCCTTTAAAGGATTAACAATGGGGCTCGTTGTTCACTTAAACTTGAAGAACAAAAAATTGGCGAATGGTACTGTTTGGATGCTTTGCATATATGTTTCTTAGACTATATAGAAGCAATATATACAAAGATTTCAACCGTCTACCTGTTCCATTCATTGTTCTACTTGTCGAAAGTTACAAATAATTTCCGATAACGGATTAACCATTGGGGCTCATTGTTCACTTAAACTTGAAGAACAAAAAATTGGCGAATTGTACTGTTTGGATGCTTTGCATATATGTTTCTTAGACTATATAGAAGCAATATATACAAAGATTTCAACCGTCTACCTGTTCCATTCATTGTTCTACTTGTCGAAAGTTAGAAATAATTTCCGATAAATGATTAACCATTGGGGCTCGTTGTTCACTTAAACTTGAAGAACAATAAATTGGCGAATGGTACTGTTTGGATGCTTTGCATATTTGTTTCGTAGACTATATAGAAGCAATATATACAATGATTTCAACCGTCTACATGATCCATTCATTGTTCTACTTGTCGAAATTTACAAATAATTTCCTTTAAAGGATTAACAATGGGGCTCGTAGTTCACTTAATCATGAAGATGAAATAATTGGCGAATTGTACTGTTTGGATGCTTTGCATATATGTTTCGTAGATTATATAGAAGCAATATATACAATTATTTCAACCGTCTACCTGATCCATTCATTGTTCTACTTGTCGAAATTTACAAATAATTTCCTTTAAAGGATTAACAATGGGGCTCGTAGTTCACTTAAACTTGAAGAACAATAAATTGGCAAATTGTACTGTTTGGATGCTTTGCATATATGTTTCGTAGACTATATAGAAGCAATATATACAATGATTTCAACCGTCTACATGATCCATTCATTGTTCTACTTGTCGAAATTTACAAATAATTTCCTTTAAAGGATTAACAATGGGGCTCGTTGTACACTTAAACTTGAAGAACAATGAATTGGCGAATTGTACTGTTTGGATGCTTTGCATATATGTTTCTTAGACTATATAGAAGCAATATATACAATGATTTCAACCGTCTACCTATTCCATTCATTGTTCTACTTGCCGAAATTTACAAATAATTTCCTTTAAAGGATTAACAATGGGGCTCGTAGTTCACTTAAACTTGAAGAACAAAAAATTGGCGAATGGTACTGTTTGGATGCTTTGCATATATGTTTCTTAGACTATGTAGACGCAATATATACAAAGATTTCAACCGTCTACCTGTTCCATTCATTGTTCTACTTGTCGAAAGTTACAAATAATTTCCGATAAAGGATTAACCATTGGGGCTCATTGTTCACTTAAACTTGAGGAACAAAAAATTGGCGAATTGTACTGTTTGGATGCTTTGCATATATGTTTCTTAGACTATATAGAAGCAACATATACAAAGATTTCAACCGTCTACCTGTTCTATTCATTGTTCTACTTGTAAAAAGTTACAAATAATTTCCGTTTCATGATTATCAATGGGGCTCGTTGTTCACTTAAACTTGAAGAACAAAAAATTGGTGAAAGGTACTGTTTGGATGCTTTGCATATATGTTTCTTAGATTATATAGAAGCAATATATACAAAGACTTTAACCGTCTACCTGTACCATTCATTGTTCTGCTTGTCGAAAGTTACAAATAATTTCCTTTAAAGGATTAACAATGGGGCTCGTAGTTCACTTAAACTTGAAGAACAAGAAATTGGCGTATTGTACTGTTTGGATGCTTTGCATATATGTTTCTTAGACTATATAGAAGCAATATATACAATGATTTCAACCGTCTACCTGTTCCATTCATTGTTCTACTTGTCGAAAGTTACAAATAATTTCCGATAAAGGATTAACAATGGGTCTCATTGTTCACTTAAACTTGAAGAACAAAAAATTGGCGAATGGTACTGTTTGGATGCTTTGCATATATGTTTCTAAGACTATATAGACGAAATATATACAAGGATTTCAACTGTCTACCTGTTCCATTCATTGTTGTACTTGTCGAAAGTTACAAATAATTACCGATAAAGGATTAACCATTGGGGCTCATTGTTCACTTAAACTTGAAGAACAAAAAATGGGCGATTTGTACTGTTTGGATGTTTTGCATATATGTTTCTTAGACTATATGGAAGCAATATATACAATGATTTCTACCGTCTACCTATTCCATTCATTGTTCTACTTGTCGAAATTTACAAATAATTTCCTTTAAAGGATTAACAATGGGGCTCGTTGTACACTTAAACTTGAAGAACAATGAATTGGCGAATTGTACTGTTTGGATGCTTTGCATATATGTTTCTTAGACTATATAGAAGCAATATATACAATGATTTCAACCGTCTACCTATTCCATTCATTGTTCTACTTGCCGAAATTTACAAATAATTTCCTTTAAAGGATTAACAATGGGGCTCGTTGTTCACTTAAACTTGAAGAACAAAAAATTGGCGAATGGTACTGTTTGGATGCTTTGCATATATGTTTCTTAGACTATATAGAAGCAATATATACAAAGATTTCAACCGTCTACCTGTTCCATTCATTGTTCTACTTGTCGAAAGTTACAAATAATTTCCGATAACGGATTAACCATTGGGGCTCATTGTTCACTTAAACTTGAAGAACAAAAAATTGGCGAGTTGTACTGTTTGGATGCTTTGCATATATGTTTCTTAGACTATATAGAAGCAATATATACAAAGATTTCAACCGTCTACCTGTTCCATTCATTGTTCTACTTGTCGAAAGTTACAAATTATTTCCGATAAAGGATTAACCATTGGGGCTCATTGTTCACTTAAACTTGGAAAACAAAAAATTGGCGAATTGTACTGTTTGGATGCTTTGCATATATGTTTCTTAGACTATATGGAAGCAATATATACAATGATTTCAACCGTCTACCTATTCCATTCATTGTTCTACTTGTCGAAATTTACAAATAATTTCCTTTAAAGGATTAACAATGGGGCTCGTTGTACACTTAAACTTGAAGAACAATGAATTGGCGAATTGTACTGTTTGGATGATTTGCATATATGTTTCTTAGACTATATAGAAGCAATATATACAAAGAATTCAACCGTCTACCTGTTCCATTCATTGTTCTACTTGTCGAAAGTTACAAATAATTTCCGATAAAGGATTAACCATTGGGGCTCAGTGTTCACTTAAACTTGAAAAACAAAAAATTGGCGAATTGTACTGTTTGGATCCTTTGCATATATGTTTCTTAGACTACATAGACGCAATATATACAAAGATTTCAACAGTCTACGTGTTCCAATCATTGTTCTACTTGTCGAAATTTACAAATAATTTCCTTTAAAGGATTAACAATGGGGCTCGTTGTTCACTTAAACTTGAAGAACAAAAAATTGGCGAATGGTACTGTTTGGATGCTTTGCATATATGTTTCTTAGACTATATAGAAGCAATATATACAAAGATTTCTACCGTCTACCTGTTCCATTCATTGTTCTACTTGTCGAAAGTTACAAATAATTTCCGATAAATGATTAACCATTGGGGCTCGTTGTTCACTTAAACTTGAAGAACAATAAATTGGCGAATGGTACTGTTTGGATGCTTTGCATATATGTTTCTTAGATTATATAGAAGCAATATATACAAAGATTTCAACCGTCTACCTGTTCCATTCATTGTTCTACTTGTCGAAAGTTACAAATAATTTCCATTTCATGATTATCAATGGGGCTCGCTGTTCACTTAAACTTGAAGATCAAAAAATTGGCAAATGGTATTGTTTGGATGCTTTGCGTACATGTTTCTTAGACTATATGGAAGCAATATATACAAAGATTTCAACAGTCTACGTGTTCCAATCATTGTTCTACTTGTCGAAATTTACAAATAATTTCCTTTAAAGGATTAACAATGGGGCTCGTTGTTCACTTAAACTTGAAGAACAATAAATTGGCGAATTGTACTGTTTGGATGCTTTGCATATATGTTTCTTAGACTATATAGAAGCAATATATACAAAGAATTCAACCGTCTACCTGTTCCATTCATTGTTCTACTTGTCGAAAGTTACAAATAATTTCCGATAGAGGATTAACAATGGGGCTCATTGTTCACTTAAACTTGAAGGACAAAAAATTGGCGAATGGTACTGTTTGGATGCATTGCATATATGTTTCTTAGACTATATGGAAGCAATATATACAAAGATTTCAACCGTCTACGTGTTCCAATCATTGTTCTACTTGTAGAAAGTTACAATTAATTTCCGTTAAAGGATTAACAATGGGGCTCGTAGTTCACTTAAACTTGAAGAACAAAAAATTGGCGAATTGTACTGTTTGGATGCTTTGCATATTTGTTTCGTAGACTATATAGAAGCAATATATACAATGATTTCAACCGTCTACATGATCCATTCATTGTTCTACTTGTCGAAATTTACAAATAATTTCCTTTAAAGGATTAACAATGGGGCTCGTAGTTCACTTAATCATGAAGATGAAATAATTGGCGAATTGTACTGTTTGGATGCTTTGCATATGTGACTCTTAGATTATATAGAAGCAATATATACAAAGATTTCAACCGTCTACCTGTTCCATTCATTGTTCTACTTGTCGAAAGTTACAAATAATTTCCGATAAAGGATTAACCATTGGGGCTCATTGTTCACATAAACTTGGAAAACAAAAAATTGGCGAATTGTACTGTTTGGATGCTTTGCATATATGTTTCTTAGACTATATGGAATCAATATATACAATGATTTCAACCGTCTACCTATTCCATTCATTGTTGTACTTGTCGAAATTTGCAAATAATTTCCTTTAAAGGATTAACAATGGGGCTCGTTGTACACTTAAACTTGATGAACAATGAATTGGCGAATTGTACTGTTTGGATGCTTTGCATATATGTTTCTTAGACTATGTAGAAGCAATATATACAAAGAATTCAACCGTCTACCTGTTCCATTCATTGTTCTACTTGTCGAAAGTTACAAATAATTTCCGATAAAGGATTAACCATTGGGGCTCATTGTTCACTTAAACTTGAAGAACAATAAATTGGCGAATTGTACTGTTTGGATGCTTTGCATATATGTTTCTTAGACTATATAGAAGCAATATATACAAAGAATTCAACCGTCTACCTGTTCCATTCATTGTTCTACTTGTCGAAAGTTACAAATAATTTCCGATAGAGGATTAACAATGGGGCTCATTGTTCACTTAAACTTGAAGGACAAAAAATTGGCGAATGGTACTGTTTGGATGCATTGCATATATGTTTCTTAGACTATATGGAAGCAATATATACAAAGATTTCAACCGTCTACGTGTTCCAATCATTGTTCTACTTGTAGAAAGTTACAATTAATTTCCGTTAAAGGATTAACAATGGGGCTCGTAGTTCACTTAAACTTGAAGAACAAAAAATTGGCGAATTGTACTGTTTGGATGATTTGCATATTTGTTTCGTAGACTATATAGAAGCAATATATACAATGATTTCAACCGTCTACATGATCCATTCATTGTTCTACTTGTCGAAATTTACAAATAATTTCCTTTAAAGGATTAACAATGGGGCTCGTAGTTCACTTAATCATGAAGATGAAATAATTGGCGAATTGTACTGTTTGGATGCTTTGCATATGTGACTCTTAGATTATATAGAAGCAATATATACAAAGATTTCAACCGTCTACCTGTTCCATTCATTGTTCTACTTGTCGAAAGTTACAAATAATTTCCGATAAAGGATTAACCATTGGGGCTCATTGTTCACATAAGCTTGGAAAACAAAAAATTGGCGAATTGTACTGTTTGGATGCTTTGCATATATGTTTCTTAGACTATATGGAAGCAATATATACAATGATTTCAACCGTCTACCTATTCCATTCATTGTTGTACTTGTCGAAATTTACAAATAATTTCCTTTAAAGGATTAACAATGGGGCTCGTTGTACACTTAAACTTGATGAACAATGAATTGGCGAATTGTACTGTTTGGATGCTTTGCATATATGTTTCTTAGACTATGTAGAAGCAATATATACAAAGAATTCAACCGTCTACCTGTTCCATTCATTGTTCTACTTGTCGAAAGTTACAAATAATTTCCGATAAAGGATTAACCATTGGGGCTCATTGTTCACTTAAACTTGAAAAACAAAAAATTGGCGAATTGTACTGTTTGGATCCTTTGCAAATATGTTTCTTAGACTATATAGACGCAATATATACAAGGATTTCAACCGTCTACCTGTTCCATTCATTGTTCTACTTGTCGAATGTTACAAATAATTACCGATAAAGGATTAACCATTGGGGCTCATTGTTCACTTAAACTTGAAGAACAAAAAATTGGCGAATTGTACTGTTTGGATGCTTTGCATATATGTTTCTTAGACTATATAGAAGCAATATATACAAAGATTTCAACCGTCTACCTTTTCCATTCATTGTTCTACTTGTCGAAAGTTACAAATAATTTCCGATAAAGGATTAACAATGGGGCTCATTGTTCACTTAAACTTGAAGGACAAAAAATTGGCGAATCGTACTGTTTGGATGCTTTGCATATATGTTTCTTAGACTATATGGAAGCAATATATACAAAGATTTCAACCGTCTACCTGTTCCATTCATTGTTCTACTTGTCGAAATTTACAAATAATTTCCTTTAAAGGATTAACAATGGGGCTCGTTGTACACTTAAACTTGAAGAACAATAAATTGGCGAATTGTTCTGTTAGGATGCTTTGCACGTATGTTTCTTAGACTATATAGAAGCAATATATACAAAGATTTCAACTGTCTACCTGTTCCATTCATTGTTCTACTTGTCGAATGTTACAAATAATTACCGATAAAGGATTAACCATTGGGGCTCATTGTTCACTTAAACTTGAAGAACAAAAAATTGGCGAATTGTACTGTTTGGATGCTTTGCATATATGTTTCTTAGACTATATAGAAGCAATATATACAAAGATTTCAACCGTCTACCTATTCCATTCATTGTTCTACTTGTCGAAATTTACAAATAATTTCCTTTAAAGGATTAACAATGGGGCTCGTTGTACACTTAAACTTGAAGAACAATGAATTGGCGAATTGTACTGTTTGAATGATTTGCATATATGTTTCTTAGACTATATAGAAGCAATATATACAAAGAATTCAACCGTCTACCTGTTCCATTCATTGTTCTACTTGTCGAAAGTTACAAATAATTTCCGATAAAGGATTAACCATTGGGGCTCATTGTTCACTTCAACTTGAAAAACAAGAAATTGGCGAATTGTACTGTTTGGATCCTTTGCATATATGTTTCTTAGACTACAGAGACGCAATATATACTAAGATTTCAACAGTCTACGTGTTCCAACCATTGTTCTACTTGTCGAAATTTACAAATAATTTCCTTTAAAGGATTAACAATGGGGCTCGTTGTTCACTTAAACTTGAAGAACAATAAATTGGCGAATTGTACTGTTTGGATGCTTTGCATATATGTTTCTTAGACTATATAGAAGCAATATATACAAAGAATTCAACCGTCTACCTGTTCCATTCATTGTTCTACTTGTCGAAAGTTAGAAATAATTTCCTTTAAAGGATTAACAATGGGGCTCGTTGTTCACTTAAACTTGAAGAACAATAAATTGGCGAATTGTACTGTTTGATGCTTTGCATATATGTTTCTTAGACTATATAGAAGCAATATATACAAAGATTTCAACTGTCTACCTGTTCCATTCATTGTTCTACTTGTCGAAAGTTACAATTAATTTCCGTTAAAGGATTAACAATGGGGCTCGTAGTTCACTTAAACTTGAAGAACAAAAAATTGGCGAATTGTACTGTTTGGATGCTTTGCACGTATGTTTCTTAGACTATATAGAAGCAATATATACAAAGATTTCAACTGTCTACCTGTTCCATTCATTGTTCTACTTGTCGAAAGTTACAATTAATTTCCGTTAAAGGATTAACAATGGGGCTCGTAGTTCACTTAAACTTGAAGAACAAAAAATTGGCGAATTGTACTGTTTGGATGCTTTGCATATTTGTTTCGTAGACTATATAGAAGCAATATATACAATGATTTCAACCGTCTACATGATCCATTCATTGTTCTACTTGTCGAAATTTACAAATAATTTCCTTTAAAGGATTAACAATGGGGCTCGTAGTTCGCTTAATCATGAAGATGAAATAATTGGCGAATTGTACTGTTTGGATGCTTTGCATATATGTTTCTTAGACTATATAGAAGCAATATATACAAAGATTTCAACCGTCTACCTGTTCCATTCATTGTTCTACTTGTCGAAAGTTACAAATAATTTCCGATAAAGGATTAACCATTGGGGCTCATTGTTCACTTAAACTTGGAAAACAAAAAATTGGCGAATTGTACTGTTCGGATGCTTTGCATATATGTTTCTTAGACTATATGGAAGCAATATATACAATGATTTCAACTGTCTACATGATCCATTCATTGTTCTACTTGTCGAAATTTACAAATAATTTCCTTTAAAGGATTAACAATGGGGCTCGTTGTACACTTAAACTTGAAGAACAATAAATTGGCGAATTGTACTGTTAGGATGCTTTGCACGTATGTTTCTTAGACTATATAGAAGCAATATATACAAAGATTTCAACTGTCTACCTGTTCGATTCATTGTTCTACTTGTCGAAAGTTACAAATAATTTCCGATAAAGGATTAACCATTGGGGCTCATTGTTCACTTAAACTTGAGTAACAAAAAATTGGCGAATTGTACTGTTTGGATGCTTTGCATATATGTTTCTTAGACTATATAGAAGCAACATATACAAAGATTTCAACCGTCTACCTGTTCTATTCATTGTTCTACTTGTAAAAAGTTACAAATAATTTCCGTTTCATGATTATCAATGGGGCTCGTTGTTCACTTAAACTTGAAGAACAAAAAATTGGTGAAAGGTACTGTTTGGATGCTTTGCATATATGTTTCTTAGATTATATAGAAGCAATATATACAAAGACTTTAACCGTCTACCTGTACCATTCATTGTTCTGCTTGTCGAATATTACAACTAATTTCCTTTAAAGGATTAACAATGGGGCTCGTAGTTCACTTAAACTTGAAGAACAAGAAATTGGCGTATTGTACTGTTTGGATGCTTTGCATATATGTTTCTTAGGCTATATAGAAGCAATATATACAATGATATCAACCGTCTACCTGTTCCATTCATTGTTCTACTTGTCGAAAATTACAAATAATTTCCGATAAAGGATTAACCATTGGGGCTCATTGTTCACTTAATCTTGAAGAACAAAAAATTGGCGAATGGTACTGTTTGGATGCTTTGCGTACATGTTTCTTAGACTATATGGAAGCAATATATACAAAGATTTCAACCGTCTACGTGTTCCAATCATTGTTCTACTTGGCGAAATTTACAAATAATTTCCTTTAAAGGATTAAGAATGGGGCTCGTAGTTCACTTAAACTTGAAGAACTATAAATTGGCGAATTGTACTGTTTGGACGCTTTGCATATATGTTTCTTAGACTATATAGAAGCAATATATACAATGATTTCAACCGTCTACCTATTTCATTCATTGTTCTACTTGCCGAAATTTACAATTAATTTCCTTTAAAGGATTAACAATGGGGCTCGTAGTTCACTTAAACTTGAAGAGCAAAAAATTGGCGAATTGTACTGTTTGGACGCTTTGCATATATGTTTCTTGGACTATATAGAAGCAATATATACAATGATTTCAACAGTCTACCTTTTCCATTCATTGTTCTACTTGTCGAAATTTACAAATAGTTTCCGATAAAGTATTAACAATGGGGCTCATTGTTCACTTAAACTTGAAGAACAAAAAATTGGCGAATGGTACTGTTTGGATGCTTTGCATATATGTTTGTTAGACTATATAGAAGCAATATATACAATGATTTCAACCGTCTACCTGTTCCATTCGTTGTTCTACTTGTCGAAATTTACAAATAATTTCCTTTAAAGGATTAACAATGTGGCTCGTAGTTCACTTAAACTTGAAGAACAAAAAATTTGGGGAAGTTTACTGTTTGGATGCTTTGCATATATGTTTCTTAGACTATTTAGAAGCAATATATAGAAAGATTTCACCCGTCTACCTGTTCCATTCATTGTTCTACTTGTCGAAAGTTACAAATAATTACCGATAAAGGATTAACCATTGGGGCTCATTGTTCACTTAAAATTGAGGAACAACAAATTGGCGAATTGTACTGTTTGTATGCTTTGCATATATGTTTCTTAGACTATATAGAAGCAATATATACAAAGATTTCAACCGTCTACATGTTCCATTCATTGTTCTACTTGTCGAAAGTTACAAATAATTTCCGATAAAGGATTAACCATTGGGGCTCATTGTTCACATAAACTTGGAAAACAAAAAATTGGCGAATTGTACTGTTTGGATGCTTTGCATATATGTTTCTTAGACTATTTAGAAGCAATATATAGAAAGATTTCACCCGTCTACTTGTTCCATTCATTGTTCTACTTGTCGAAAGTTACAAATAATTACCGATAAAGGATTAACCATTGGGGCTCATTGTTCACTTAAAATTGAGGAACAACAAATTGGCGAATTGTACTGTTTGTATGCTTTGCATATATGTTACTTAAACTATATAGAAGCAATATATAGAAAGATTTCAACCGCCTACCTGTTCCATTCATTGTTCTACTTATAGAAAGTTATAAATAATTTCCTTTAAAGGATTAAGAATGGGGCTCGTAGTTCACTTAAACTTGAAGAACTATAAATTGTCGAATTGTACTGTTTGGATGCTTTGCATATATGTTTGTTAGACTATATAGAAGCAATATATACAATGATTTCAACCGTCTACCTGTTCCATTCATTGTTCTACTTGTCGAAATTTACAAATAATTTCCTTTAAAGGATTAACAATGGGGCCGTAGTTCACTTAAACTTGAAGAACAAAGAATTGTCGAATTGTACTGTTTGGACGCTTTGCATATATGTTTCTTAGACTATATAGAAGCAATATATACAATGATTTCAACCGTCTACCTATTTCATTCATTGTTCTACTTGCCGAAATTTACAATTAATTTCCTTTAAAGGATTAACAATGGGGCTCGTAGTTCACTTAAACTTGAAGAGCAAAAAATTGGCGAATTGTACTGTTTGGACGCTTTGCATATATGTTTCTTAGATTATATGGAAGCAATATATACAAAGATTTCAACCGTCTACGTGTTCCAATCATTGTTCTACTTGTAGAAAGTTACAATTAATTTCCGTTAAAGTATTAACAATGGGGCTCGTAGTTCACTTAAACTTGAAGAACAAGAAATTGGCGTATTGTACTGTTTGGATGCTTTGCATATATGTTTCTTAGACTATATAGAAGCAATATATACAATGATTTCAACCGTCTACCTGTTCCATTCATTGTTCTACTTGTCGAAAATTACAAATAATTTCCGATAAAGGATTAACCATTGGGGCTTGTTGTTCACTTAAACTTGAAGAACAATAAATTGGCGAATTGTACTGTTAGGATGCTTTGCACGTATGTTTCTTAGACTATATAGAAGCAATATATACAAAGATTTCAACTGTCTACCTGTTCCATTCATTGTTCTACTTGTCGAAAGTAACAAGTAATTTCCGATAAAGGATTAACCATTGGGGCTCGTTGTTCACTTAAACTTGAAGAACAATAAATTGGCGAATGGTACTGTTTGGATTCTTTGAAATATGTTTCTTAGATTATATAGAAGCAATATATACAAAGATTTCAACCGTCTACCTGTTCCATTCATTGTTCTACTTGTCGAAAGTTACAAATAATTTCCGTTAAAGTATTAACAATGGGGCTCGTAGTTCACTTAAACTTGAAGACCAAAAAATTGGCAAATTGTACTGTTTGGATGCTTTGCATATATGTTTCGTACATTATATACAAGCAATATATACAATTATTTCAACCGTCTACCTGATCCATTTATTGTTCTACTTGTCGAAATTTACAAATAATTTCCTTTAAAGGATTAACAATGTGGCTCGTAGTTCACTTAAACTTGAAGAACAAAAAATTTGGGGAAGTTTACTGTTTGGATGCTTTGCATATATGTTTCTTAGACTATTTAGAAGCAATATATAGAAAGATTTCACCCGTCTACCTGTTCCATTCATTGTTCTACTTGTCGAAAGTTACAAATAATTACCGATAAAGGATTAACCATTGGGGCTCATTGTTCACTTAAAATTGAGGAACAACAAATTGGCGAATTGTACTGTTTGTATGCTTTGCATATATGTTTCTTAGACTATATAGAAGCAATATATACAAAGATTTCAACCGTCTACATGTTCCATTCATTGTTCTACTTGTCGAAAGTTACAAATAATTTCCGATAAAGGATTAACCATTGGGGCTCATTGTTCACATAAACTTGGAAAACAAAAAATTGGCGAATTGTACTGTTTGGATGCTTTGCATATATGTTTCTTAGACTATTTAGAAGCAATATATAGAAAGATTTCAACCGTCTACCTGTTCCATTCATTGTTCTACTTGTCGAAAATTACAAATAATTTCCGATAAAGGATTAACCATTGGGGCTTGTTGTTCACTTAAACTTGAAGAACAATAAATTGGCGAATTGTACTGTTAGGATGCTTTGCACGTATGTTTCTTAGACTATATAGAAGCAATATATACAAAGATTTCAACTGTCTACCTGTTCCATTCATTGTTCTACTTGTCGAAAGTAACAAGTAATTTCCGATAAAGGATTAACCATTGGGGCTCAGTGTTCACTTAAACTTGAGGAACAAAAAATTGGCGAATTGTACTGTTTGGACGCGATGCATATATGTTTCTTAGACTATATAGAAGCAATATATACAAAGATTTCAACCGTCTACCTGTTCCATTCATTGTTCTACTTGTCGAAAATTACAAATAATTTCCGATAAATGATTAACCATTGGGGCTCGTTGTTCACTTAAACTTGAAGAACAATAAATTGGCGAATGGTACTGTTTGGATGCTTTGCATATATGTTTCTTAGATTATATAGAAGCAATATTTACAAAGATTTCAACCGTCTACCTGTTCCATTCATTGTTCTACTTGTCGAAAGTTACAAATAATTTCCGATAAAGGATTAACAATGGGGCTCATTGTTCACTTAAACTTGAAGGACAAAAAATTGGCGAATTGTACTGTTTGGATGCTTTGCATATATGTTTCTTAGACTATATGGAAGCAATATATACAAAGATTTCAACCGTCTACGTGTTCCAATCATTGTTCTACTTGTAGAAAGTTACAATTAATTTCCGTTAAAGTATTAACAATGGGGCTCGTAGTTCACTTAAACTTGAAGACCAAAAAATTGGCGAATTGTACTGTTTGGATGCTTTGCATATATGTTTCGTAGATTATATAGAAGCAATATATACAATTATTTCAACCGTCTACCTGATCCATTTATTATTCTACTTGTCGAAATTTAGAAATAATTTCCTTTAAAGGATTAACAATGTGGCTCGTAGTTCACTTAAACTTGAAGAACAAAAAATTTGGGGAAGTTTACTGTTTGGATGCTTTGCATATATGTTTCTTAGACTATTTAGAAGCAATATATAGAAAGATTTCACCCGTCTACCTGTTCCATTCATTGTTCTACTTGTCGAAAGTTACAAATAATTACCGATAAAGGATTAACCATTGGGGCTCGTTGTTCACTTAAACTTGAAGAACAATAAATTGGCGAATGGTACTGTTTGGATGCTTTGAAATATGTTTCTTAGATTATATAGAAGCAATATATACAAAGATTTCAACCGTCTACCTGTTCCATTCATTGTTCTACTTGTCGAAAGTTACAAATAATTTCCGTTAAAGTATTAACAATGGGGCTCGTAGTTCACTTAAACTTGAAGACCAAAAAATTGGCGAATTGTACTGTTTGGATGCTTTGCATATATGTTTCGTAGATTATATACAAGCAATATATACAATTATTTCAACCGTCTACCTGATCCATTTATTGTTCTACTTGTCGAAATTTACAAATAATTTCCTTTAAAGGATTAACAATGTGGCTCGTAGTTCACTTAAACTTGAAGAACAAAAAATTTGGGGAAGTTTACTGTTTGGATGCTTTGCATATATGTTTCTTAGACTATTTAGAAGCAATATATACAAAGATTTCAACCGTCTACATGTTCCATTCATTGTTCTACTTGTCGAAAGTTACAAATAATTACCGATAAAGGATTAACCATTGGGGCTCATTGTTCACTTAAACTTGAGGAACAATGAATTGGCGAATTGTACTGTTTGGATGCTTTGCATATATGTTTCTTAGACTATGTAGAAGCAATATATACAAAGAATTCAACCGTCTACATGTTCCATTCATTGTTCTACTTGTCGAAAGTTACAAATAATTTCCGATAAAGGATTAACCATTGGGGCTCATTGTTCACTTAAACTTGAAAAACAAAAAATTGGCGAATTGTACTGTTTGGATCCTTTGCAAATATGTTTCTTAGACTATATAGACGCAATATATACAAGGATTTCAACCGTCTACCTGTTCCATTCATTGTTCTACTTGTCGAAAGTTACAAATAATTTCCGATAAAGGATTAACCATTGGGGCTCATTGTTCACATAAACTTGGAAAACAAAAAATTGGCGAATTGTACTGTTTGGATGCTTTGCATATATGTTTCTTAGACTATATGGAAGAAATATATACAATGATTTCAACCGTCTACCTATTCCATTCATTGTTCTACTTGTCGAAATTTACAAATAATTTCCTTTAAAGGATTAACAATGGGGCTCGTTGTACACTTAAACTTGATGAACAATGAATTGGCGAATTGTACTGTTTGGATGCTTTGCATATATGTTTCTTAGACTATGTAGAAGCAATATATACAAAGAATTCAACCGTCTACATGTTCCATTCATTGTTCTACTTGTCGAAAGTTACAAATAATTTCCGATAAAGGATTAACAATGGGGCTCATTGTTCACTTAAACTTGAAGATCAAAAAATTGGCGTATTTTACTGTTTGGATGCTTTGCATATATGTTTCTCAGACTATATAGAAGCAATATATACAAGGATTTCAACCGTCTACGTGTGCCAATCATTGTTCTACTTGTCGAAATTTACAAATAATTTCCTTTAAAGGATTAACAATGGGGCTCATTGTTCACTTAAACTTGAAGAACAAAAAATTGGCGAATTGTACTGTTTGGATGCTTTGCATATATGTTTCGTAGATTATATAGAAGCCATATATATATAATGATTTCAACCGTCTACCTGATCCATTCATTGTTCTACTTGTCGAAAGTTACAAATAATTTCCTTTAAAGGATTAACAATGGGGCTCGTTGTTCACTTAAACTTGAAGATCAAAAAATTGGCGAATGTTACTGTTTAGATGCTTTGCATATAGGTTTCTTAGACTATATAGAAGCAACATATACAAAGATTTCAACCGTCTACCTGTTCTATTCACTGTTCTTCTTGTCGAAAGTTACAAATAATTTCCGTTTCATGATTATCAATGGGGCTCGTTGTTCACTTAAACTTGAAGAACAAAAAATTGGCGACTGGTACTGTTTGGATGCTTTGCATATATGTTTCTTAGACTATATAGAAGCAATATATACAAAGATTTCAACCGTCTACCTGTTCCATTCATTGTTCTACTTGTCGAAAGTTACAAATAATTTCCGATAAAGGATTAACAATGGGGCTAATTAATCACTTAATCTTGAAGAACAAAAAATTGGCGAATTGTACTGTTTGGATGCTTTGCATTTATGTTTCTTAGACTATATAGAAGCAATATATACAAAGATTTCAACCGTCTACATGTTCTATTCATTGTTCTTCTTGTCGAAAGTTACAAATAATTTCCGTTTCATGATTATCAATGGGCCTCGTTGTTCACTTAAACTAGAAGAACAAGAAATTGGCGACTGGTACTGTTTGGATGCTTTGCATATATGTTTCTTAGACTATATAGAAGCAATATATAAAAAGAATTCAACCGTCTACCAGTTCCATTCATTGTTCTACTTGTCGAAAGTTACAAATAATTTCCGATAAAGCATTAACAATGGGGCTCATTGTTCACTTAAACTTGAAGAACAAAAAATTGGCAAATGGTACTGTTTGGATGCTTTGCATATATGTTTCTTAGACTATATGGAAGCAATATATACAAAGATTTCAACCGTCTACCTGTTCCATTCATTGTTCTACATGTCGAAAGTTACAAATAATTTCCGTTTCATGATTATCAATGGGGCTCATTGTTCACTTAACCTTGAAGAACAAAAAATTGGCGAATGGTACTGTTTGGATGCTTTGCATATATGTTTCTTAGACTATATGGAAGCAATATATACAAATATTTCAACCGTCTACGTGTGCCAATCAGTGTTCTACTTGTCGAAGTTTACAAATAATTTCCTTTAAAGGATCAACAATGGGGATCATTGTTCACTTAAACTTGAAGAACAAAAAATTGGCGAATGGTACTATTTGGATGCTTTGCATATATGTTTCTTAGACTATATGGAAGCAATTTATACAAATATTTCAACCGTCTACGTGTGCCAATCATTGTTCTACTTGTCGAAATTTACAAATAATTTCCTTTAAAGGATTAACAATGGGGCTCGTTGTTCACTTAAACTTGAAGAACAATAAATTGGCGAATTGTACTGTTTGGATGCTATGCATATATGTTTCTTAGACTGTATAGAAGCAATATATATATATATATAATTATTTCAACCGTCTACCTGTTCCATTCATTGTTCTACATGTCGAAAGTTACAAATAATTTCCGTTTCATGATTATCAATGGGGCTCGTTGTTCACTTAAACTTGAAGAACAATAAATTGGCGAATTGTACTGTTTAGATGTTATGCATATTTCTTTCTTAGACTATATAGAAGCAATATATATATAATGATTTCAACCGTCTACCTGTTCCATTCATTGTTCTACATGTCGAAAGTTACAAATAATTTCCGTTTCATGATTATCAATGGGGCCCGTGGTTCACTTAAACTTGAAGAACAAAAAATTGGCGAATGGTACTGTTTGGATGCTTTGCATATATGTTTCTTAGACTATATAGAAGCAATGTATACAAAATTTTCAACCGTCTACGTGTTCCAATCATTGTTCTACTTGTAGAAAGTTACAATTAATTTCCGTTAAAGGATTAACAATGGGGCTCATTGTTCACTTAAACTTGAAGAACAAAAAATTGGCGAATGGTACTGTTTGGATGCTTTGCATATATGTTTCTTAGACTATATGGAAGCAATATATACAAATATTTCAACCGTCTACCTGTTATATTCATTGTTCTACATGTCGAAAGTTACAAATAATTTCCGTTTCATGATTATCAATGGGGCTCGTTGTTCACTTAAACTTGAAGAACAAAAAATTGGCGAATGGTACTATTTGGATGCTTTGCATATATGTTTCTTAGACTATATGGAAGCAATATATAATAATATTTCAACCGTCTACGTGTTCCAATCATTGTTCTACTTGTCGAAATTTACAAATAATTTCCTTTAAAGGATTAACAATGGGGCTCGTTGTTCACTTAAACTTGAAGAGCAAAAAATTTGCGAATTGTACTGTTTGGATGCTTTGCATATATGTTTCTTAGACTATATAGAAGCAATATATACAAAGAATTCAACCGTCTACGTGTTCCAATCATTGTTCTACTTGTCGAAATTTACAAATAATTTCCTTTAAAGGATTAACAATGGGGCTCGTAGTTCACCTAAAATTGAAGAACAAAAAATTGGCGAATTGTACTGTTTGGATGCTTTGCACATATGTTTCTTAGACTATATAGAAGCAATATATACAAAGAATTCAACCGTCTACCTGTTCCATTCATTGTACTACTTTTCGAATGTTACAAATAATTTCCGATAAAGGATTAACCATTGGGTCTCATTGGTCACTTAAACTTGAAGTACAAAAAATTGGCGAATGGTACTGTTTGGATGCTTTGCATATATGTTTCTTAGACTATATGGAAGCAATATATACAAATATTTCAACCGTCTACGTGTGCCAATCATTGTTCTACTTGTCGAAATTTACAAATAATTTCCTTTAAAGGATTAACAATGGGGCTCATTGTTAACTTAAACTTGAAGAACAAAAAATTGGCGAATTTTACTCTTTGGATGCTTTGCATATATGTTTCTCAGACTATATAGAAGCAACATATAAAAAGAATTCAACCGTCTACCAGTTCCATTCATTGTTCTACTTGTCGAAAGTTACAAATAATTTCCGATAAAGGATTAACAATGGGTCTCATTGTTCACTTAAACTTGAAGAACAAAAAATTGGCAAATGGTACAGTTTGGATGCTTTGCATATATGTTTCTTAGACTATATGGAAGCAATATATACAAAGATTTCAACCGTCTACCTGTTCCATTCATTGATCTACATGTCGAAAGTTACAAATAATTTCCGTTTCACGATTATCAATGGGGCTCATTGTTCACTTAACCTTGAAGAACAAAAAATTGGCGAATGGTACTTTTTGGATGCTTTGCATATATGTTTCTTAGACTATATGGAAGCAATATATACAAATATTTCAACCGTCTACGTGTGCCAATCATTGTTCTACTTGTCGAAATTTACAAATAATTTCCTTTAAAGGATTAACAATGGGGCTCATTGTTCACTTAAACTTGAAGAACAAAAAATTGGCGCATTTTACTCTTTGGATGCTTTGCATATATGTTTCTCAGACTATATAGAAGCAATATATACAAAGATTTCAACCGTCTACCTGTTCCATTCATTGTTCTACTTGTCGAAAGTTACAAGTAATTTCCTTTAAAGGATTAACAATGGGGCTCGTTGTTCACTTAAACTTGAAGATCAAAAAATTGGCGAATGTTACTGTTTAGATGCTTTGCATATAGGTTTCTTAGACTATATAGAAGCAACATATACAAAGATTTCAACCGTCTACCTGTTCTATTCATTGTTCTACTTGTCGAAAGTTACAAATAATTTCCGATAAAGGATTAACCATGGGGCTCGTTGTTCACATAAACTTGAAGAACAATGAATTGGCGACTTGTACTGTTTGGATGCTTTGCATATATGTTTCTTAGACTATATAGAAGCAATATATACAAAGATTTCAACCGTCTACCTGTTCCATTCATTGTTCTACTTGTCGAAAGTTACAAATAATTTCCGATAAAGGATTAACAATGGGGCTTATTCTTCACTTAAACTTGAAGATCAAAAAATTGGCGAATTTTACTGTTTAGATGCTTTGCGTATAGGTTTCTTAGAATATATAGAAGCAACATATACAAAGATTTCAACCGTCTACATGTTCTATTCATTGTTCTTCTTGTCGAAAGTTACAAATAATTTCCGATAAAGGATTAACAATGGGGCTCATTGTTCACTTAAACTTGAAGAACAAAAAATTGGCAAATGGTACTGTTTGGATGCTTTGCATACATGTTTCCTAGGCTATATGGAAGCAATATATACAAAGATTTCAACCGTCTACCTGTTCCATTCATTGTTCTACATGTCGGAAGTTACAAATAATTTCCGTTTCATGATTATCAATGGGGCTCATTGTTCACTTAACCTTGAAGAACAAAAAATTGGCGAATGGTACTGTTTGGGTGCTTTGCATATATGTTTCTTAGACTATATGGAAGCAATATATACAAATATTTCAACCGTCTACGTGTGCCAATCATTGTTCTTCTTGTCGAAAGTTACAAATAATTTCCGTTTCATGATTATCAATGGGCCTCGTTATTCACTTAAACTTGAAGAACAAAAAATTGGCGACTGGTACTGTTTGGATGCTTTGCATATATGTTTCTTAGACTATATAGAAGCAATATATACAAAGATTTCAACCGTCTACCTGTTCCATTCATTGTTCTACTTGTCGAAAGTTACAAATAATTTCCGATAAAGGATTAACAATGGGGCTCATTGTTCACTTAAACTTGAAGAACAAAAAATTAGCGTATTGTACTGTTTGGATGCTTTGCATAGATGTTTCGTAGGCTATATAGAAGCAATATATACAATGATTTCAACCGTCTACCTGATCCATTCCTTGTTCTACTTGTCGAAAGTTACAAATAATTTCCGATAAATGATTAACCATTGGGGCTCGTTGTTCACTTAAACTTGAAGAACAAAAAATTGGCGAATGGTACTGTTTGGATGCTTTGCATATATGTTTCTTAGACTATATGGAAGCAATATATACAAATATTTCAACCGTCTACCTGTTCCATTCATTGTTCTACTTGTCGAAAGTTACAAGTAATTTCCTTTAAAGGATTAACAATGGGGCTCGTTGTTCACTTAAACTTGAAGATCAAAAAATTGGCGAATGTTACTGTTTAGATGCTTTGCATATAGGTTTCTTAGACTATATAGAAGCAACATATAAAAAGATTTCAACTGTCTACCTGTTCCATTCATTGTTCTACTTGTCGAAAGTAACAAGTAATTTCCGATAAAGGATTAACCATTGGGGCTCAGTGTTCACTTAAACTTGAGGAACAAAAAATTGGCGAATTGTACTGTTTGGACGCGATGCATATATGTTTCTTAGACTATATAGAAGCAATATATACAAAGATTTCAACCGTCTACCTGTTCCATTCATTGTTCTACTTGTCGAAAATTACAAATAATTTCCGATAAATGATTAACCATTGGGGCTCGTTGTTCACTTAAACTTGAAGAACAATAAATTGGCGAATGGTACTGTTTGGATGCTTTGCATATATGTTTCTTAGATTATATAGAAGCAATATATACAAAGATTTCAACCGTCTACCTGTTCCATTCATTGTTCTACTTGTCGAAAGTTACAAATAATTTCCGATAAAGGATTAACAATGGGGCTCATTGTTCACTTAAACTTGAAGGACAAAAAATTGGCGAATTGTACTGTTTGGATGCTTTGCATATATGTTTCTTAGACTATATGGAAGCAATATATACAAAGATTTCAACCGTCTACGTGTTCCAATCATTGTTCTACTTGTAGAAAGTTACAATTAATTTCCGTTAAAGTATTAACAATGGGGCTCGTAGTTCACTTAAACTTGAAGACCAAAAAATTGGCGAATTGTACTGTTTGGATGCTTTGCATATATGTTTCGTAGATTATATAGAAGCAATATATACAATTATTTCAACCGTCTACCTGATCCATTTATTATTCTACTTGTCGAAATTTAGAAATAATTTCCTTTAAAGGATTAACAATGTGGCTCGTAGTTCACTTAAACTTGAAGAACAAAAAATTTGGGGAAGTTTACTGTTTGGATGCTTTGCATATATGTTTCTTAGACTATTTAGAAGCAATATATAGAAAGATTTCACCCGTCTACCTGTTCCATTCATTGTTCTACTTGTCGAAAGTTACAAATAATTACCGATAAAGGATTAACCATTGGGGCTCGTTGTTCACTTAAACTTGAAGAACAAAAAATTGGCGAATTGTACTGTTTGGATGCTTTGCATATATGTTTCTCAGACTATATAGAAGCAATATATACAAATATTTCAACCGTCTACCTGTTCCATGCATTGTTCTACTTGTCGAAAGTTACAAATAATTTCCGATAAAGGATTAACAATGGGGCTAATTATTCACTTAACCTTGAAGAACAAAAAATTGGCGAATGTTACTATTTGGATGCTTTGCATATATGTTTCTTAGACTATATGGAAGCAATATATACAAATATTTCAACCGTCTACGTGTGCCAATCATTGTTCTACTTGTCGAAATTTACAAATAATTTCCTTTAAAGGATTAACAATGGGGCTCATTGTTCACTTAAACTTGAAGAACAAAAAATTGGCGAATTGTACTGTTTTGATGCTTTGCATATATGTTTCTTAGACTATATGGAAGCAATATATACAAATATTTCAACCGTCTACGTGTGCCAATCATTGTTCTACTTGTCGAAATTTACAAATAATTTCCTTTAAAGGATTAACAATGGGGCTCATTGTTCACTTAAACTTGAAGAACAAAAAATTGGCGAATTGTACTGTTTGGATGCTTTGCATATATGTTTCTCAGACTATATAGAAGCAATATATACAAAGATTTCAACCGTCTACCTGTTCCATTCATTGTTCTACTTGTCGAAAGTTACAAGTAATTTCCTTTAATGGATTAACAATGGGGCTCGTTGTTTACTTAAACTTGAAGATCAAAAAATTGGCGAATGTTACTGTTTATATGCTTTGCATATAGGTTTCTTAGACTATATAGAAGCAACATATACAAAGATTTCAACCGTCTACCTGTTCTATTCACTGTTCTTCTTGTCGAAAGTTACAAATAATTTCCGTTTCATGATTATCAATGGGCCTCGTTATTCACTTAAACTTGAAGAACAAAAAATTGGAGACTGGTACTGTTTGGATGCTTTGCATATATGTTTCTTAGACTATAGAGAAGCAATATATACAAAGATTTCAACCGTCTACCTGTTCCATTCATTGTTCTACTTGTCGAAAGTTACAAATAATTTCCGATAAAGGATTAACAATGGGGCTCATTGTTCACTTAAACTTGAAGAACAAAAAATTAGCGAATTGTACTGTTTGGATGCTTTGCATATATGTTTCGTAGATTATATAGAAGCCATATATATATAATGATTTCAACCGTCTACCTGATCCATTCATTGTTCTACTTGTCGGAATTTACAAATAATTTCCTTTAAAGGATTAACAATGGGGCTCGTAGTTCACTTAAACTTGAAGAACAAACAATTGGCGAATTGTACTGTTTGGATGCTTTGCATATATGTTTCTTAGACTATTTAGAAGCAATATATAGAAAGATTTCACCCGTCTACCTGTACTATTCATTGTTCTACTTGTAGAAAGTTACAAATAATTTCCATTTCATGATTATCAATGGGGCTCATTGTTCACTTAACCTTGAAGAACAAAAAATTGGCGAATGGTACTGTTTGGATGCTTTGCATATATGTTTCTTAGACTATATGGAAGCAATATATACAAATATTTCAACCGTCTACGTGTGCCAATCAGTGTTCTACTTGTCGAAGTTTACAAATAATTTCCTTTAAAGGATCAACAATGGGGATCATTGTTCACTTAAACTTGAAGAACAAAAAATTGGCGAATGGTACTATTTGGATGCTTTGCATATATGTTTCTTAGACTATATGGAAGCAATTTATACAAATATTTCAACCGTCTACGTGTGCCAATCATTGTTCTACTTGTCGAAATTTACAAATAATTTCCTTTAAAGGATTAACAATGGGGCTCGTTGTTCACTTAAACTTGAAGAACAATAAATTGGCGAATTGTACTGTTTGGATGCTATGCATATATGTTTCTTAGACTGTATAGAAGCAATATATATATATATAATGATTTCAACCGTCTACCTGTTCCATTCATTGTTCTACATGTCGAAAGTTACAAATAATTTCCGTTTCATGATTATCAATGGGGCTCGTTGTTCACTTAAACTTGAAGAACAATAAATTGGCGAATTGTACTGTTTAGATGTTATGCATATTTCTTTCTTAGACTATATAGAAGCAATATATATATAATGATTTCAACCGTCTACATGTTCCATTCATTGTTCTACATGTCGAAAGTTACAAATAATTTCCGGTTCATGATTATCAATGGGGCCCGTGGTTCACTTAAACTTGAAGAACAAAAAATTGGCGAATGGTACTGTTTGGATGCTTTGCATATATGTTTCTTAGACTATATAGAAGCAATGTAAACAAAATTTTCAACCGTCTACGTGTTCCAATCATTGTTCTACTTGTAGAAAGTTACAATTAATTTCCGTTAAAGGATTAACAATGGGGCTCATTGTTCACTTAAACTTGAAGAACAAAAAATTGGCGAATGGTACTGTTTGGATGCTTTGCATATATGTTTCTTAGACTATATGGAAGCAATATATACAAATATTTCAACCGTCTACCTGTTATATTCATTGTTCTACATGTCGAAAGTTACAAATAATTTCCGTTTCATGATTATCAATGGGGCTCGTTGTTCACTTAAACTTGAAGAACAAAAAATTGGCGAATGGTACTATTTGGATGCTTTGCATATATGTTTCTTAGACTATATGGAAGCAATATATAATAATATTTCAACCGTCTACGTGTTCCAATCATTGTTCTACTTGTCGAAATTTACAAATAATTTCCTTTAAAGGATTAACAATGGGGCTCGTTGTTCACTTAAACTTGAAGAGCAAAAAATTTGCGAATTGTACTGTTTGGATGCTTTGCATATATGTTTCTTAGACTATATAGAAGCAATATATACAAAGAATTCAACCGTCTACGTGTTCCAATCATTGTTCTACTTGTAGAAAGTTACAATTAATTTCCGTTAAAGGATTAACAATGGGGCTCATTGTTCACTTAAACTTGAAGAACAAAAAATTGGCGAATGGTACTGTTTGGATGCTTTGCATATATGTTTCTTAGACTATATAGAAGCAATGTAAACAAAATTTTCAACCGTCTACGTGTTCCAATCATTGTTCTACTTGTAGAAAGTTACAATTAATTTCCGTTAAAGGATTAACAATGGGGCTCATTGTTCACTTAAACTTGAAGAACAAAAAATTGGCGAATGGTACTGTTTGGATGCTTTGCATATATGTTTCTTAGACTATATGGAAGCAATATATACAAATATTTCAACCGTCTACCTGTTATATTCATTGTTCTACATGTCGAAAGTTACAAATAATTTCCGTTTCATGATTATCAATGGGGCTCGTTGTTCACTTAAACTTGAAGAACAAAAAATTGGCGAATGGTACTATTTGGATGCTTTGCATATATGTTTCTTAGACTATATGGAAGCAATATATAATAATATTTCAACCGTCTACGTGTTCCAATCATTGTTCTACTTGTCGAAATTTACAAATAATTTCCTTTAAAGGATTAACAATGGGGCTCGTTGTTCACTTAAACTTGAAGAGCAAAAAATTTGCGAATTGTACTGTTTGGATGCTTTGCATATATGTTTCTTAGACTATATAGAAGCAATATATACAAAGAATTCAACCGTCTACGTGTTCCAATCATTGTTCTACTTGTCGAAATTTACAAATAATTTCCTTTAAAGGATTAACAATGGGGCTCGTAGTTCACCTAAAATTGAAGAACAAAAAATTGGCGAATTGTACTGTTTGGATGCTTTGCACATATGTTTCTTAGACTATATAGAAGCAATATATACAAAGAATTCAACCGTCTACCTGTTCCATTCATTGTACTACTTTTCGAATGTTACAAATAATTTCCGATAAAGGATTAACCATTGGGTCTCATTGGTCACTTAAACTTGAAGTACAAAAAATTGGCGAATGGTACTGTTTGGATGCTTTGCATATATGTTTCTTAGACTATATGGAAGCAATATATACAAATATTTCAACCGTCTACGTGTGCCAATCATTGTTCTACTTGTCGAAATTTACAAATAATTTCCTTTAAAGGATTAACAATGGGGCTCATTGTTAACTTAAACTTGAAGAACAAAAAATTGGCGAATTTTACTCTTTGGATGCTTTGCATATATGTTTCTCAGACTATATAGAAGCAACATATAAAAAGAATTCAACCGTCTACCAGTTCCATTCATTGTTCTACTTGTCGAAAGTTACAAATAATTTCCGATAAAGGATTAACAATGGGTCTCATTGTTCACTTAAACTTGAAGAACAAAAAATTGGCAAATGGTACAGTTTGGATGCTTTGCATATATGTTTCTTAGACTATATGGAAGCAATATATACAAAGATTTCAACCGTCTACCTGTTCCATTCATTGATCTACATGTCGAAAGTTACAAATAATTTCCGTTTCACGATTATCAATGGGGCTCATTGTTCACTTAACCTTGAAGAACAAAAAATTGGCGAATGGTACTTTTTGGATGCTTTGCATATATGTTTCTTAGACTATATGGAAGCAATATATACAAATATTTCAACCGTCTACGTGTGCCAATCATTGTTCTACTTGTCGAAATTTACAAATAATTTCCTTTAAAGGATTAACAATGGGGCTCATTGTTCACTTAAACTTGAAGAACAAAAAATTGGCGCATTTTACTCTTTGGATGCTTTGCATATATGTTTCTCAGACTATATAGAAGCAATATATACAAAGATTTCAACCGTCTA
Organism: Cerceris ruficornis; assembly: GCA_963989415.1. Lineage (NCBI taxonomy): Eukaryota > Metazoa > Arthropoda > Insecta > Hymenoptera > Crabronidae > Cerceris > Cerceris ruficornis. Next base: position 2,899,109 of record CAXDIW010000229.1, on the reverse strand, counting down.
CCTGTTCCATTCATTGTTCTACTTGTCGAAAGTTACAAGTAATTTACTTTAAAGGATTAACAATGGGGCTCGTTGTTCACTTAAACTTGAAGATCAAAAAATTGGCGAATGTTACTGTTTAGATGCTTTGCATATAGGTTTCTTAGACTATATAGAAGCAACATATACAAAGATTTCAACCGTCTACCTGTTCTATTCATTGTTCTACTTGTCGAAAGTTACAAATAATTTCCGATAAAGGATTAACCATGGGGCTCGTTGTTCACATAAACTTGAAGAACAATGAATTGGCGACTTGTACTGTTTGGATGCTTTGCATATATGTTTCTTAGACTATATAGAAGCAATATATACAAAGATTTCAACCGTCTACCTGTTCCATTCATTGTTCTACTTGTCGAAAGTTACAAATAATTTCCGATAAAGGATTAACAATGGGGCTTATTCTTCACTTAAACTTGAAGATCAAAAAATTGGCGAATTTTACTGTTTAGATGCTTTGCGTATAGGTTTCTTAGAATATATAGAAGCAACATATACAAAGATTTCAACCGTCTACATGTTCTATTCATTGTTCTTCTTGTCGAAAGTTACAAATAATTTCCGATAAAGGATTAACAATGGGGCTCATTGTTCACTTAAACTTGAAGAACAAAAAATTGGCAAATGGTACTGTTTGGATGCTTTGCATACATGTTTCCTAGGCTATATGGAAGCAATATATACAAAGATTTCAACCGTCTACCTGTTCCATTCATTGTTCTACTTGTCGAAAGTTACAAATAATTTCCGATAAAGGATTAACAATGGGGCTCATAGTTCACTTAAACTTGAAGAACAAAAAATTGGCGAATGGTACTGTTTGGATGCTTTGCATATATTTTTCTTAGACTATATAGACGCAATATATACAAAGATTTCAACCGTCTACCTGTTCAATTCATTGTTCTACTTGTCGAAAGTTACAAATAATTTCCGATAAAGGATTAACCATTGGGGCTCGTTGTTCACTTAAACTTGAAGAACAAAAAATTGGCGATTGTTACTGTTTGGATGCTTTGCATATAGGTTTCTTAGACTATACAGAAGCAACATATACAAAGATTTCAACCGTCTACCTGTTCAATTCATTGTTCTACTTGTAGAAAGTTACAAATAATTTCCGTTTCATGATTATCAATGGGGCTCGTTGTTCACTTAAACTTGAAGAACAAAAAATTGGCGAATGGTACTGTTTGGATGCTTTGAATATATGTTTCTTAGATTATATAGAAGCAATATATACAAAGATTTCAACCGTGTACCTGTTCCATTCATTGTTCTACTTGTCGAAAGTTACAAATAATTTCCGATAAAGTATTAACAATGGGGCTCGTAGTTCACTTAAACTTGAAGATCAAATAATTGGCGAATTGTACTGTTTGGATTCTTTGCATATATGTTTCTTAGACTATACAGAAGCAATATATACAATGATTTCAACAGTCTACCTGTTCCATTCATTGTTCTACTTTTCGAAATTTAGATATAATTTCCTTTAAAGGATTAACAATGGGGCTCGTAGTTCACTTAAACTTGAAGGACTAAAAATTGGCGAATGGTAATGTTTGGATGCTTTGCATAAATGTTTCTTAGACTATATGGAAGCAATATATACAAAGATTTCAACCGTCTACGTGTTCCAATCATTGTTCTACTTGTCGCAAGTTACAAATAATTTCCGTTAAAGTATTAACAATGGGGCTCATAGTTCACTTAAACTAGAAGAACAAAAAATTGGCGAATGGTACTGTTTGGATGCTTTGCATATATGTTTCTTAGACTATATAGAAGCAATATATACATTGATTTCAACCGGCTACCTGTTCCATTCATTGTTCTACTTGTCGCAAGTTACAAATAATTTCCGTTAAAGTATTAACAATGGGGCTCGAAGTTCACTTAAACTTGAAGATCAAATAATTGGCGAATGGTACTGTTTGGATGCTTTGCGTACATGTTTCTTAGACTATATGGAAGCTATATATACAAAGATTTCAACCGTCTACGTGTACCAATCGTTGTTCTACTTGTCGAAATTTACAATTAATTTCCTTTAAAGGATTAACAATGGGGCTCGTTGTTCCCTTAAACTTGAAGAACAAAAAATTGGCGAATGGTACTGTTTGGATGCTTTGAATATATGTTTCTTATATTATATAGAAGCAATATATACAAATATTTCAACCGTCTACCTGTTCCATTCATTGTTCTACTTGTCGAAAATTACAAACAATTTCCGATAAAGGATTAACCATTGGGGCTCATTGTTCACTTAAACGTGAAGACCAAAAAATTGGCGAATGGTACTGTTTGGATGCTTTGCGTACATGTTTCTTAGACTATATAGTAGCAATATATACAAAGATTTCAACCGTCTACGTGTTCCAATCATTGTTCTACTTGTCGAAATTTACAAATAATTTCTGATAAAGGATTAACAATGGGTCTCGTTGTTCACTTAAACTTGAAGAAAAAAAAATTGGCGAATGGTACTGTTTGGATGCTTTGCGTACATGTTTCTTAGACTATATGGTAGCAATATATACAAAGATTTCAACCGTCTACGTGTTCCAAACATTGTTCTACTTGTCGAAATTTACAAATAATTTCCTTTAAAGGATTAACAATGGGGCTCGATGTTCACTTAAACTTGAAGGACAATAAATTGGCGAATTGTACTGTTTGGATGCTTTGCATATATGTTTCTTAGACTATATAGAAGCAATATATACAAAGATTTCAACCGTCTACCTGTTCCATTCATGTTCTACTTGTCGAAAGTTACAAATAATTTCCTTTAAAGGATTAACAATGGGGCTCGTTGTTCACTTAAACTTGAAGAACAATAAATTCGCGAATTGTACTGTTTGGATGCTTTGCATATATGTTCCTTAGACTATATGCAAGCAATATATACAAAGATTTCAACCGTCTACGTATTCCAATCATTGTTCTACTTGTCGAAATTTACAAATAATTTCCTTTAAAGGATTAACAATGGGGCTCGTAGTTCACTTGAACTTGAAGAACAAAAAATTGGCGAATGGTACTGTTTGGATGCTTTGCATATATGTTTCTTAGACTATATAAACGCAATATATACAAAAATTTCAACCGTCTACCTGTTCCATTCATTGTTCTACTTGTCGAAAGTTACAAATAATTTCCGATAAAGGATTAACAATTGGGGCTCGTTGTTCACTTAAACTTGAAGAACAAAAAATTGGCGAATGGTACTGTTTGGATGCTTTGCATATATGTTTCTTAGACCATATAGAAGCAACATATACAAAGATTTCAACCGTATACCTGTTCTATTCATTGTTCTACTTGTCGAAAGTTACAAATAATTTCCGTTTCATGATTATCAATGGGGCTCGTTGTTCACTTAAACTTGAAGAACAAAAAATTGGCGAATGTTACTGTTTGGATGCTTTGCATATATGTTTCTTAGATTATATAGAAGCAATATATTCAAAGATTTCAACCGTCTACCTGTTCCATTCATTGTTCTACTTGTCGAAAATTACAAATAATTTCCTTTAAAGGATTAACAATGCGGCTCGTTGTTCACTTAAACTTGAAGAACAAAAAATTGGCGAATGGTACTGTTTTGATGCTTTGCATATATGTTTCTTAGACTATGTAGATTCAATATATACATTGATTTCAACCGTCTACCTGTTCCGTTCATTGTTCTACTTGTCGAAAGTTACAAATAATTTCCGATAAAGGATTAACCATTGGGGCTCATTGTTCACTTAAACTTGAAGAACAAAAAATTGGCGAATTGTACTGTTTGGATGCTTTGAATATATGTTTCTTAGATTATATAGAAGCAATATATACAAAGATTTCAACCGTGTACCTGTTCCATTCATTGTTCTACTTGTCGAAAGTTACAAATAATTTCCGATAAAGGATTAACAATGGGGCTCATAGTTCACTTAAACTTGAAGAACAAAAAATTGGCGAATGGTACTGTTTGGATGCTTTGCATATATTTTTCTTAGACTATATAGACGCAATATATACAAAGATTTCAACCGTCTACCTGTTCAATTCATTGTTCTACTTGTCGAAAGTTACAAATAATTTCCGATAAAGGATTAACCATTGGGGCTCGTTGTTCACTTAAACTTGAAGAACAAAAAATTGGCGATTGTTACTGTTTGGATGCTTTGCATATAGGTTTCTTAGACTATACAGAAGCAACATATACAAAGATTTCAACCGTCTACCTGTTCAATTCATTGTTCTACTTGTAGAAAGTTACAAATAATTTCCGTTTCATGATTATCAATGGGGCTCGTTGTTCACTTAAACTTGAAGAACAAAAAATTGGCGAATGGTACTGTTTGGATGCTTTGAATATATGTTTCTTAGATTATATAGAAGCAATATATACAAAGATTTCAACCGTGTACCTGTTCCATTCATTGTTCTACTTGTCGAAAGTTACAAATAATTTCCGATAAAGGATTAACAATGGGGCTCATAGTTCACTTAAACTTGAAGAACAAAAAATTGGCGAATGGTACTGTTTGGATGCTTTGCATATATGTTTCTTAGACTATATAGAAGCAATATATACATTGATTTCAACCGGCTACCTGTTCCATTCATTGTTCTACTTGTCGCAAGTTACAAATAATTTCCGTTAAAGTATTAACAATGGGGCTCGTAGTTCACTTAAACTTGAAGATCAAATAATTGGCGAATTGTACTGTTTGGATTCTTTGCATATATGTTTCTTAGACTATACAGAAGCAATATATACAATGATTTCAACAGTCTACCTGTTCCATTCATTGTTCTACTTTTCGAAATTTAGATATAATTTCCTTTAAAGGATTAACAATGGGGCTCGTAGTTCACTTAAACTTGAAGGACTAAAAATTGGCGAATGGTAATGTTTGGATGCTTTGCATAAATGTTTCTTAGACTATATGGAAGCAATATATACAAAGATTTCAACCGTCTACGTGTTCCAATCATTGTTCTACTTGTCGCAAGTTACAAATAATTTCCGTTAAAGTATTAACAATGGGGCTCATAGTTCACTTAAACTAGAAGAACAAAAAATTGGCGAATGGTACTGTTTGGATGCTTTGCATATATGTTTCTTAGACTATATAGAAGCAATATATACATTGATTTCAACCGGCTACCTGTTCCATTCATTGTTCTACTTGTCGCAAGTTACAAATAATTTCCGTTAAAGTATTAACAATGGGGCTCGAAGTTCACTTAAACTTGAAGATCAAATAATTGGCGAATGGTACTGTTTGGATGCTTTGCGTACATGTTTCTTAGACTATATGGAAGCTATATATACAAAGATTTCAACCGTCTACGTGTACCAATCGTTGTTCTACTTGTCGAAATTTACAATTAATTTCCTTTAAAGGATTAACAATGGGGCTCGTTGTTCCCTTAAACTTGAAGAACAAAAAATTGGCGAATGGTACTGTTTGGATGCTTTGAATATATGTTTCTTATATTATATAGAAGCAATATATACAAATATTTCAACCGTCTACCTGTTCCATTCATTGTTCTACTTGTCGAAAATTACAAACAATTTCCGATAAAGGATTAACCATTGGGGCTCATTGTTCACTTAAACGTGAAGACCAAAAAATTGGCGAATGGTACTGTTTGGATGCTTTGCGTACATGTTTCTTAGACTATATAGTAGCAATATATACAAAGATTTCAACCGTCTACGTGTTCCAATCATTGTTCTACTTGTCGAAATTTACAAATAATTTCTGATAAAGGATTAACAATGGGTCTCGTTGTTCACTTAAACTTGAAGAAAAAAAAATTGGCGAATGGTACTGTTTGGATGCTTTGCGTACATGTTTCTTAGACTATATGGTAGCAATATATACAAAGATTTCAACCGTCTACGTGTTCCAAACATTGTTCTACTTGTCGAAATTTACAAATAATTTCCTTTAAAGGATTAACAATGGGGCTCGATGTTCACTTAAACTTGAAGGACAATAAATTGGCGAATTGTACTGTTTGGATGCTTTGCATATATGTTTCTTAGACTATATAGAAGCAATATATACAAAGATTTCAACCGTCTACCTGTTCCATTCATGTTCTACTTGTCGAAAGTTACAAATAATTTCCTTTAAAGGATTAACAATGGGGCTCGTTGTTCACTTAAACTTGAAGAACAATAAATTCGCGAATTGTACTGTTTGGATGCTTTGCATATATGTTCCTTAGACTATATGCAAGCAATATATACAAAGATTTCAACCGTCTACGTATTCCAATCATTGTTCTACTTGTCGAAATTTACAAATAATTTCCTTTAAAGGATTAACAATGGGGCTCGTAGTTCACTTGAACTTGAAGAACAAAAAATTGGCGAATGGTACTGTTTGGATGCTTTGCATATATGTTTCTTAGACTATATAAACGCAATATATACAAAAATTTCAACCGTCTACCTGTTCCATTCATTGTTCTACTTGTCGAAAGTTACAAATAATTTCCGATAAAGGATTAACAATTGGGGCTCGTTGTTCACTTAAACTTGAAGAACAAAAAATTGGCGAATGGTACTGTTTGGATGCTTTGCATATATGTTTCTTAGACTATATAGAAGCAATATATACATTGATTTCAACCGGCTGCCTGTTCCATTCATTGTTCTACTTGTCGCAAGTTACAAATAATTTCCGTTAAGGGATTAACAATGGGGATCGTAGTTCACTTAAACTTGAAGATCAAAAAATTGGCGAATGGTACTGTTTGGATGCTTTGCATATATGTTTCTTAGATTATATAGTAGCAATATATACAAAGATTTCAACCGTCTACCTGTTCCATTCATTGTTCTACTTGTCGAAATTTACAAATAATTTCCTTTAAAGGATTAACAATGGGGCTCGTTGTTCACTTAAACTTGAAGAACAATAAATTGGCGAATTGTACTGTTTGGATGCCTTGCATATATGTTTCTTAGACTATATAGATGCAATATATACAAAGATTTCTACCGTCTACCTGTTCCATTCATTGTTCTACTTGTCGAAAGTTACAAATAATTTCCGATAAACGATTAACCATTGGGGCTCATTGTTCACTTAAACTTGAAGAACAAAAAATTGGCGAATTGTACTGTTTGGATGCTTTGCATATATGTTTCTTAGACTATATAGAAGCAATATATACAATGATTTCAACCGTCTACCTGTTCCATTCATTGTTCTACTTGTCGAAAGTTACAAATAATTTCCGATAAAGGATTAACAATGGGTCTCATTGTTCACTTAAACTTGAAGAACAAAAAATTGGCGAATGGTACTGTTTGTATGCTTTGCACATATGTTTCTTAGACTATATAGAAGCAATATATACATTGATTTCAACCGTCTACCTGTTCCACTCATTGTTCAACTTCTCGCAAGTTACAAATAATTTCCGATAACGGATTAACCATTGGGGTTCATTGTTCACTTAAACTTGAAGATAAAAAAATTGGCGAATGTTACTGTTTAGATGCTGTGCATATAAGTTTCTTAGAATATATAGAAGCAATATATACAAAGATTTCAACCGTCTACCTGTTCCATTCATTGTTCTACTTGTCGAAAGTTACAAATAATTTCCGATAACGGATTAACCATTGGGGCTCATTGTTCACTTAAACTTGAAGAACAAAAAATTGGCTAATTGTACTGTTTGGATGCTTTGCATATATGTTTCTTAAACTATATAGAAGCAATATATACAATGATTTCAACAGTCTACCTGTTCCATTCATTGTTCTACTTGTCGAAATTTACAAATAATTTCCTTTAAATGATTAACAATGGGGCTCGTAGTTCACTTAAACTTGAAGAACAAAAAATTGGCGAATGGTACTGTTTGGATGCTTTGCATATACGTTTCTTAGACTATATAGAAGCAATATATACAAAGATTTCAACCGTCTACCAGTTCCATTCATTGTTCTACTTGTCGAAAGTTACAAATAATTTCCGATAACGGATTAACCATTGGGGCTCATTGTTCACTTAAACTTGAAGAACAAAAAATTGGCGAATTGTACTGTTTGGATGCTTTGCATATATGTTTCTGAGACTATATAGAAGCAATATATACAAAGATTTCAACCGTCTACCTGTTCCATTCATTGTTCTACTTGTCGAAAGATACAAATAATTTCCGATAAAGGATTAACAATGGGGCTCATTGTTCACTTAAACTTGAAGAACAAAAAATTGGCGAATGGTACTGTTTGGATGCTTTGCATATATGTTTCTTAGACTATATGGAAGCAATATATACAAAGATTTCAACCGTCTACGTGTTCCAATCATTGTTCTACTTGTCGAAATTTACAAATAATTTCCTTTAAAGGATTAGCAATGGGGCTCGTAGTTCACTTAAACTTGAAGAACAAAAAATTGGCGAATAGTACTGTTTGGATGCTTTGCATATATTTTTCTTAGACTATATAGACGCAATATATACAAAGATTTCAACCGTCTACCTGTTCAATTCATTGTTCTACTTGTCGAAAGTTACAAATAATTTCCGATAAAGGATTAACCATTGGGGCTCGTTGTTCACTTAAACTTGAAGAACAAAAAATTGGCGATTGTTACTGTTTGGATGCTTTGCATATAGGTTTCTTAGACTATACAGAAGCAACATATACAAAGATTTCAACCGTCTACCTGTTCAATTCATTGTTCTACTTGTAGAAAGTTACAAATAATTTCCGTTTCATGATTATCAATGGGGCTCGTTGTTCACTTAAACTTGAAGAACAAAAAATTGGCGAATGGTACTGTTTGGATGCTTTGAATATATGTTTCTTAGATTATATAGAAGCAATATATACAAAGATTTCAACCGTGTACCTGTTCCATTCATTGTTCTACTTGTCGAAAGTTACAAATAATTTCCGATAAAGGATTAACAATGGGGCTCATAGTTCACTTAAACTTGAAGAACAAAAAATTGGCGAATGGTACTGTTTGGATGCTTTGCATATATGTTTCTTAGACTATATAGAAGCAATATATACATTGATTTCAACCGGCTACCTGTTCCATTCATTGTTCTACTTGTCGCAAGTTACAAATAATTTCCGTTAAAGTATTAACAATGGGGCTCGTAGTTCACTTAAACTTGAAGATCAAATAATTGGCGAATTGTACTGTTTGGATTCTTTGCATATATGTTTCTTAGACTATACAGAAGCAATATATACAATGATTTCAACAGTCTACCTGTTCCATTCATTGTTCTACTTTTCGAAATTTAGAAATAATTTCCTTTAAAGGATTAACAATGGGGCTCGTAGTTCACTTAAACTTGAAGGACTAAAAATTGGCGAATGGTAATGTTTGGATGCTTTGCATAAATGTTTCTTAGACTATATGGAAGCAATATATACAAAGATTTCAACCGTCTACGTGTTCCAATCATTGTTCTACTTGTCGCAAGTTACAAATAATTTCCGTTAAAGTATTAACAATGGGGCTCATAGTTCACTTAAACTAGAAGAACAAAAAATTGGCGAATGGTACTGTTTGGATGCTTTGCATATATGTTTCTTAGACTATATAGAAGCAATATATACATTGATTTCAACCGGCTACCTGTTCCATTCATTGTTCTACTTGTCGCAAGTTACAAATAATTTCCGTTAAAGTATTAACAATGGGGCTCGAAGTTCACTTAAACTTGAAGATCAAATAATTGGCGAATGGTACTGTTTGGATGCTTTGCGTACATGTTTCTTAGACTATATGGAAGCTATATATACAAAGATTTCAACCGTCTACGTGTACCAATCGTTGTTCTACTTGTCGAAATTTACAATTAATTTCCTTTAAAGGATTAACAATGGGGCTCGTTGTTCCCTTAAACTTGAAGAACAAAAAATTGGCGAATGGTACTGTTTGGATGCTTTGAATATATGTTTCTTATATTATATAGAAGCAATATATACAAATATTTCAACCGTCTACCTGTTCCATTCATTGTTCTACTTGTCGAAAATTACAAACAATTTCCGATAAAGGATTAACCATTGGGGCTCATTGTTCACTTAAACGTGAAGACCAAAAAATTGGCGAATGGTACTGTTTGGATGCTTTGCGTACATGTTTCTTAGACTATATAGTAGCAATATATACAAAGATTTCAACCGTCTACGTGTTCCAATCATTGTTCTACTTGTCGAAATTTACAAATAATTTCTGATAAAGGATTAACAATGGGTCTCGTTGTTCACTTAAACTTGAAGAAAAAAAAATTGGCGAATGGTACTGTTTGGATGCTTTGCGTACATGTTTCTTAGACTATATGGTAGCAATATATACAAAGATTTCAACCGTCTACGTGTTCCAAACATTGTTCTACTTGTCGAAATTTACAAATAATTTCCTTTAAAGGATTAACAATGGGGCTCGATGTTCACTTAAACTTGAAGGACAATAAATTGGCGAATTGTACTGTTTGGATGCTTTGCATATATGTTTCTTAGACTATATAGAAGCAATATATACAAAGATTTCAACCGTCTACCTGTTCCATTCATTGTTCTACTTGTCGAAAGTTACAAATAATTTCCGATAAAGGATTAACCATTGGGGCTCATTGTTCACTTAAACTTGAAGAACAAAAAATTGGCGAATTGTACTGTTTGGATGCTTTGCATATATGTTTCTTAGACTACATAGAAGCAATATATACAAAGATTTCAACCGTCTACCTGTTCCATTCATTGTTCTACTTGTCGAAAGTTATAAATAATTTCCGATAAAGGATTAACCATTGGGGCTCATTGTTCACTTAAACTTGAAGCGCAAAAAATTGGCGAATTGTACTGTTTGGACGCTTTGCATATATATTTCTTGGACTATATAGAAGCAATATATACAATGATTTCAAGCGTCTACCTATTCCATTCATTGTTCTACTTGTCGAAATTTACAAATAATTTCCTTTAAAGGATTAACAATGGGGCTCGTTGTACACTTAAACTTGAAGAACAATAAATTGGCGATTGGTACTGTTTGGATGCTTTGCATATATGTTTCTTAGACTATATAGAAGCAATATATACAATGATATCAACCGTCTACCTATTCCATTCAATGTTCTACTTGCCGAAATTTACAAATAATTTCCTTTAAAGGATTAACAATGGGGCTCGTAGTTCACTTAAACTTGAAGAACAAAAAATTGGCGAATGGTACTGTTTGGATGCTTTGAATATATGTTTCTTAGATTATATAGAAGCAATATATACAAAGATTTCAACCGTCTACCTGTTCCATTCATTGTTCTACTTGTCGAAAATTACAAGTAATTTCCGATAAAGGATTAACCATTGGGGCTCATTGTTTACTTAAACTTGAAGAGCAAAAAATAGGCGAATTGTACTGTTTGGATGCTTTGCATATTTGTTTCTTAGACTATTTAGAAGCAATATATAGAAAGATTTCACCCGTCTACCTGTACTATTCATTTTTCTACTTGTAGAAAGTTACAAATAATTTCCATTTCATGATTATCAATTGGGCTCGCTGTTCACTTAAACTTGAAGATCCAAAAATTGGCGATTGTTACTGTTTAGATGCTTTGCATGTATGTTTCTTAGTTTATATAGAAGCAATATATACAAAGATTTCAACCGTCTACCTGTTCCATTCATTGTTCTACTTGTCGAAAATTACAAATAATTTCCGATAAAGGATTAACCATTGGGGCTCATTGTTCACTTAAACTTGAAGAAAAAAAAATTGGCGAATGGTACTGTTTGGATGCTTTGCGTACATGTTTCTTAGACTATATGGTAGCAATATATACAAAGATTTCAACCGTCTACGTGTTCCAAACATTGTTCTACTTGTCGAAATTTACAAATAATTTCCTTAAAAGGATTAACAATGGGGCTCGCTGTTCACTTAAACTTGAAGAACAATAAATTGGCGAATTGTACTGTTTGGATGCTTTGCATATATGTTTCTTAAACTATATAGAAGCAATATATACAAAGAATTCAACGGTCTACCTGTTCCATTCATTGTTCTACTTGTCGAAAGTTACAAATAATTTCCGATAAAGGATTAACCATTGTGGCTCATTGTTCACTTAAACTTGAAAAACAAAAAATTGACGAATTGTACTGTTTGGAAGCTTTGCATATATGTTTCTTAGACTATATGGAAGCAATATATACAATGATTTCAACCGTCTACCTGTTCCATTCATTGTTCTACTTGTCGAAAGTTACAAATAATTTCCGATAAAGGAATAACAATGGGTCTCATTGTTCACTTAAACTTGAAGAACAAAAAATTGGCGAATGGTACTGTTTGGATGCTTTGCATATATGTTTCTTAGACTATATGGAAGCAATATATACAAAGATTTCAACTGTCTACGTGTTCCAATCATTGTTCTACTTGTCGAAATTTACAAATATTTCCTTTAAAGGATTAACAATGGGGCTCGATGTTCACTTAAACTTGAAGAACAATAAATTGGCGAATTGTACTGTTTGGATGCTTTGCATATATGTTTCTTAGATATATGGAAGCAATATATACAAAGATTTCAACCGTCTACGTGTTCCAATCATTGTTCTAATTGTCGAAATTTACAAATAATTTCCTTTAAAGGATTAACAATGGGGCTCGCTGTTCACTTAAACTTGAAGAACAATAAATTGGCGAATTGTACTGTTTGGATGCTTTGCATATATGTTTCTTAGACTATATGGAAGCAATATATACAAAGATTTCAACCGTCTACGTGTTCCAATCATTGTTCTACTTGTCGAAATTTACAAATAATTTCCTTTAAAGGATTAACAATGGGGCTCGATGTTCACTTAAACTTGAAGGACAATAAATTGGCGAATTGTACTGTTTGGATGCTTTGCATATATGTTTCTTAGACTATATAGAAGCAATATATACAAAGATTTCAACCGTCTACCTGTTCCATTCATGTTCTACTTGTCGAAAGTTACAAATAATTTCCTTTAAAGGATTAACAATGGGGCTCGTTGTTCACTTAAACTTGAAGAACAATAAATTCGCGAATTGTACTGTTTGGATGCTTTGCATATATGTTCCTTAGACTATATGGAAGCAATATATACAAAGATTTCAACCGTCTACGTATTCCAATCATTGTTCTACTTGTCGAAATTTACAAATAATTTCCTTTAAAGGATTAACAATGGGGCTCGTAGTTCACTTGAACTTGAAGAACAAAAAATTGACGAATGGTACTGTTTGGATGCTTTGCATATATGTTTCTTAGACTATATAAACGCAATATATACAAAAATTTCAACCGCCTACCTGTTCCATTCATTGTTCTACTTGTCGAAAGTTACAAATAATTTCCGATAAAGGATTAACAATTGGGGCTCGTTGTTCACTTAAACTTGAAGAACAAAAAATTGGCGAATGGTACTGTTTGGATGCTTTGCATATATGTTTCTTAGACTATATAGAAGCAATATATACATTGATTTCAACCGGCTGCCTGTTCCATTCATTGTTCTACTTGTCGCAAGTTACAAATAATTTCCGTTAAGGGATTAACAATGGGGATCGTAGTTCACTTAAACTTGAAGATCAAAAAATTGGCGAATGGTACTGTTTGGATGCTTTGCATATATGTTTCTTAGATTATATAGTAGCAATATATACAAAGATTTCAACCGTCTACCTGTTCCATTCATTGTTCTACTTGTCGAAATTTACAAATAATTTCCTTTAAAGGATTAACAATGGGGCTCGTTGTTCACTTAAACTTGAAGAACAATAAATTGGCGAATTGTACTGTTTGGATGCCTTGCATATATGTTTCTTAGACTATATAGATGCAATATATACAAAGATTTCTACCGTCTACCTGTTCCATTCATTGTTCTACTTGTCGAAAGTTACAAATAATTTCCGATAAACGATTAACCATTGGGGCTCATTGTTCACTTAAACTTGAAGAACAAAAAATTGGCGAATTGTACTGTTTGGATGCTTTGCATATATGTTTCTTAGACTATATAGAAGCAATATATACAATGATTTCAACCGTCTACCTGTTCCATTCATTGTTCTACTTGTCGAAAGTTACAAATAATTTCCGATAAAGGATTAACAATGGGTCTCATTGTTCACTTAAACTTGAAGAACAAAAAATTGGCGAATGGTACTGTTTGTATGCTTTGCACATATGTTTCTTAGACTATATAGAAGCAATATATACATTGATTTCAACCGTCTACCTGTTCCACTCATTGTTCAACTTCTCGCAAGTTACAAATAATTTCCGATAACGGATTAACCATTGGGGTTCATTGTTCACTTAAACTTGAAGATAAAAAAATTGGCGAATGTTACTGTTTAGATGCTGTGCATATAAGTTTCTTAGAATATATAGAAGCAATATATACAAAGATTTCAACCGTCTACCTGTTCCATTCATTGTTCTACTTGTCGAAAGTTACAAATAATTTCCGATAACGGATTAACCATTGGGGCTCATTGTTCACTTAAACTTGAAGAACAAAAAATTGGCTAATTGTACTGTTTGGATGCTTTGCATATATGTTTCTTAAACTATATAGAAGCAATATATACAATGATTTCAACAGTCTACCTGTTCCATTCATTGTTCTACTTGTCGAAATTTACAAATAATTTCCTTTAAATGATTAACAATGGGGCTCGTAGTTCACTTAAACTTGAAGAACAAAAAATTGGCGAATGGTACTGTTTGGATGCTTTGCATATATGTTTCTTAGACTATATAGAAGCAATATATACAAAGATTTCAACCGTCTACCAGTTCCATTCATTGTTCTACTTGTCGAAAGTTACAAATAATTTCCGATAACGGATTAACCATTGGGGCTCATTGTTCACTTAAACTTGAAGAACAAAAAATTGGCGAATTGTACTGTTTGGATGCTTTGCATATATGTTTCTGAGACTATATAGAAGCAATATATACAAAGATTTCAACCGTCTACCTGTTCCATTCATTGTTCTACTTGTCGAAAGATACAAATAATTTCCGATAAAGGATTAACAATGGGGCTCATTGTTCACTTAAACTTGAAGAACAAAAAATTGGCGAATGGTACTGTTTGTATGCTTTGCACATATGTTTCTTAGACTATATAGAAGCAATATATACATTGATTTCAACCGTCTACCTGTTCCACTCATTGTTCTACTTCTCGCAAGTTACAAATAATTTCCGATAACGGATTAACCATTGGGGCTCATTGTTCACTTAAACTTGAAGGACTAAAAATTGGCGAATGGTAATGTTTGGATGCTTTGCATAAATGTTTCTTAGACTATATGGAAGCAATATATACAAAGATTTCAACCGTCTACGTGTTCCAATCATTGTTCTACTTGTCGAAAATTACAAATAATTTCCGATAAAGGAGTAACCATTGGGGCTCATTGTTCACTTAAACTTGAAGAACAAAAAATTGGCGAATGGTACTGTTTGGATGCTTTGCATATATGTTTCTTAGACTATATAGAGGCAATATATACATTGATTTCAACCGTCTACCTGTTCCATTCATTGTTCTACTTGTCGCAAGTTACAAATAATTTCCGTTAAAGTATTAACAATGGGGCTCGTAGTTCACTTAAACTTGAAGAACAAGAAATTGGCGAATTGTACTGTTTGGATGCTTTGCATACATGTTTCTTAGACTATATAGAAGCAATATATACAATGATTTCAACCGTCTACCTATTCCATTCATTGTTCTACTTGTCGAAATTTACAAATAATTTCCTTTAAAGGATTAACAATTGGGGCTCGTAGTTCACTTAAACTTGAAGAACAAAAAATTGGCGAATTGTACTCTTTGGATGCTTTGAATATATGTTTCTTAGGTTATTTAGAAGCAATATATAGAAAGATTTCACCCGTCTACCTGTACTATTCATTGGTCTACTTGTAGAAAGTTACAAATAATTTCCATTTCATGATTATCAATGGGGCTCGCTGTTCACTTAAACTTGAAGATCAAAAAATTGGCGATTGTTACTGTTTAGATGCTTTGCATATAGGTTTCTTAGACTATATAGAAGCAACATATACAAAGATTTCAACCGTCTACCTGTTCTATTCATTGTTCTACTTGTAGAAAGTTACAAATAAATTCCGTTTCATGATTATCAATGGGGCTCGTTGTTCACTTAAACTTGAAGAACAAAAAATTGGCGAATGGTACTGTTTGGATGCTTTGCATATATGTTTCTTAGATTATATAGAAGCAATATATTCAAAGATTTCAACCGTCTACCTGTTCCATTCATTGTTCTACTTGTCGAAAATTACAAATAATTTCCTTTAAAGGATTAACAATGGGGCTCGTTGTTCACTTAAACTTGAAGAAAAAAAAATTGGCGAATGGTACTGTTTTGATGCTTTGCATATATGTTTCTCAGACTATATAGAAGCAATATATACATTGATTTCACCGTGTACCTGTTCCATTCACTGTTCTACTTGTCGAAAGTTACAAATAATTTCCGATAAAGGATTAACCATTGGGGCTCATTGTTCACTTAAACTTGAAGAACAAAAAATTGGCGAATTGTACTGTTTGGATGCTTTGCATATATGTTTCTTAGACTATATAGAAGCAACATATACAAAGATTTCAACCGTCTACCTGTTCTATTCATTGTTCTACTTGTAGAAAGTTACAAATAATTTCCGTTTCATGATTATCAATGGGGCTCGTTGTTCACTTAAACTTGAAGAACAAAAAATTGGCGAATGTTACTGTTTGGATGCTTTGCATATATGTTTCTTAGATTATATAGAAGCAATATATTCAAAGATTTCAACCGTCTACCTGTTCCATTCATTGTTCTACTTGTCGAAAATTACAAATAATTTCCTTTAAAGGATTAACAATGCGGCTCGTTGTTCACTTAAACTTGAAGAACAAAAAATTGGCGAATGGTACTGTTTTGATGCTTTGCATATATGTTTCTTAGACTATGTAGAAGCAATATATACATTGATTTCAACCGTCTACCTGTTCCGTTCATTGTTCTACTTGTCGAAAGTTACAAATAATTTCCGATAAAGGATTAACCATTGGGGCTCATTGTTCACTTAAACTTGAAGAACAAAAAATTGGCGAATTGTACTGTTTGGATGCTTTGCATATATGTTTCTTAGACTATATAGAAGCAATATGTACAAAGATTTCAACCGTCTACCTGTTCCATTCATTGTTCTACTTGTCGAAAGTTACAAATAATTTCCGATAAAGGATTAACAATGGGGCTCGTAGTTCAATTAAACTTGAAGATCAAACAATTGGCGTATTGTACTGTTTGGATGCTTTGCATATATGTTTCTTAGACTATATAGAAGCAATATATACATTGATTTCAACCGTCTACCTGTTCCATTCATTGTTCTACTTGTCGAAAGTTACAAATAATTTCCGATAAAGGATTAACCATTGGGGCTCATTGTTCACTTAAACTTGAAGAACAAAAAATTGGCGAATTGTACTGTTTGGATGCTTTGCATATATGTTTCTTAGACTATATAGAAGCAATATATACAAAGATTTCATCCGTCTACCTGTTCCATTCATTGTTCTACTTGTCGAAATTTACAAATAATTTCCTTTAAAGGATTAACAATTGGGGCTCGTAGTTCACTTAAACTTGAAGAACAAAAAATTGGCGAATTGTACTCTTTGGATGCTTTGAATATATGTTTCTTAGGTTATTTAGAAGCAATATATAGAAAGATTTCACCCGTCTACCTGTACTATTCATTGGTCTACTTGTAGAAAGTTACAAATAATTTCCATTTCATGATTATCAATGGGGCTCGCTGTTCACTTAAACTTGAAGATCAAAAAATTGGCGATTGTTACTGTTTAGATGCTTTGCATATAGGTTTCTTAGACTATATAGAAGCAACATATACAAAGATTTCAACCGTCTACCTGTTCTATTCATTGTTCTACTTGTAGAAAGTTACAAATAAATTCCGTTTCATGATTATCAATGGGGCTCGTTGTTCACTTAAACTTGAAGAACAAAAAATTGGCGAATGGTACTGTTTGGATGCTTTGCATATATGTTTCTCAGACTATATAGAAGCAATATATACATTGATTTCACCGTGTACCTGTTCCATTCACTGTTCTACTTGTCGAAAGTTACAAATAATTTCCGATAAAGGATTAACCATTGGGGCTCATTGTTCACTTAAACTTGAAGAACAAAAAATTGGCGAATTGTACTGTTTGGATGCTTTGCATATATGTTTCTTAGACTATATAGAAGCAACATATACAAAGATTTCAACCGTCTACCTGTTCTATTCATTGTTCTACTTGTAGAAAGTTACAAATAATTTCCGTTTCATGATTATCAATGGGGCTCGTTGTTCACTTAAACTTGAAGAACAAAAAATTGGCGAATGTTACTGTTTGGATGCTTTGCATATATGTTTCTTAGATTATATAGAAGCAATATATTCAAAGATTTCAACCGTCTACCTGTTCCATTCATTGTTCTACTTGTCGAAAATTACAAATAATTTCCTTTAAAGGATTAACAATGCGGCTCGTTGTTCACTTAAACTTGAAGAACAACAAATTGGCGAATGGTACTGTTTTGATGCTTTGCATATATGTTTCTTAGACTATGTAGAAGCAATATATACATTGATTTCAACCGTCTACCTGTTCCGTTCATTGTTCTACTTGTCGAAAGTTACAAATAATTTCCGATAAAGGATTAACCATTGGGGCTCATTGTTCACTTAAACTTGAAGAACAAAAAATTGGCGAATTGTACTGTTTGGATGCTTTGCATATATGTTTCTTAGACTATATAGAAGCAATATGTACAAAGATTTCAACCGTCTACCTGTTCCATTCATTGTTCTACTTGTCGAAAGTTACAAATAATTTCCGATAAAGGATTAACAATGGGGCTCGTAGTTCAATTAAACTTGAAGATCAAACAATTGGCGTATTGTACTGTTTGGATGCTTTGCATATATGTTTCTTAGACTATATAGAAGCAATATATACATTGATTTCAACCGTCTACCTGTTCCATTCATTGTTCTACTTGTCGAAAGTTACAAATAATTTCCGATAAAGGATTAACCATTGGGGCTCATTGTTCACTTAAACTTGAAGAAAAAAAAATTGGCGAATGGTACTGTTTTGATGCTTTGCATATATGTTTCTCAGACTATATAGAAGCAATATATACATTGATTTCACCGTCTACCTGTTCCATTCATTGTTCTACTTGTCGAAAGTTACAAATAATTTCCGATAAAGGATTAACCATTGGGGCTCATTGTTCACTTAAACTTGAAGAACAAAAAATTGGCGAATTGTACTGTTTGGATGCTTTGCATATATGTTTCTTAGACCATATAGAAGCAACATATACAAAGATTTCAACCGTATACCTGTTCTATTCATTGTTCTACTTGTCGAAAGTTACAAATAATTTCCGTTTCATGATTATCAATGGGGCTCGTTGTTCACTTAAACTTGAAGAACAAAAAATTGGCGAATGTTACTGTTTGGATGCTTTGCATATATGTTTCTTAGATTATATAGAAGCAATATATTCAAAGATTTCAACCGTCTACCTGTTCCATTCATTGTTCTACTTGTCGAAAATTACAAATAATTTCCTTTAAAGGATTAACAATGCGGCTCGTTGTTCACTTAAACTTGAAGAACAAAAAATTGGCGAATGGTACTGTTTTGATGCTTTGCATATATGTTTCTTAGACTATGTAGAAGCAATATATACATTGATTTCAACCGTCTACCTGTTCCGTTCATTGTTCTACTTGTCGAAAGTTACAAATAATTTCCGATAAAGGATTAACCATTGGGGCTCATTGTTCACTTAAACTTGAAGAACAAAAAATTGGCGAATTGTACTGTTTGGATGCTTTGCATATATGTTTCTTAGACTATATAGAAGCAATATGTACAAAGATTTCAACCGTCTACCTGTTCCATTCATTGTTCTACTTGTCGAAAGTTACAAATAATTTCCGATAAAGGATTAACAATGGGGCTCGTAGTTCAATTAAACTTGAAGATCAAATAATTGGCGTATTGTACTGTTTGGATGCTTTGCATATATGTTTCTTAGACTATATAGAAGCAATATATACATTGATTTCAACCGTCTACCTGTTCCATTCATTGTTCTACTTGTCGAAAGTTACAAATAATTTCCGATAAAGGATTAACCATTGGGGCTCATTGTTCACTTAAACTTGAAGAACAAAAAATTGGCGAATTGTACTGTTTGGATGCTTTGCATATATGTTTCTTAGACTATATAGAAGCAATATATACAAAGATTTCATCCGTCTACCTGTTCCATTCATTGTTCTACTTGTCGAAAGTTACAAATAATTTCCGATAAAGGATTAACAATGGGCCTCATTGTTCACTTAAACTTGAAGAACAAAAAATTGGCGAATGGTACTGTTTGGATGCTTTGCATATATGTTTCTTAGACTATATGGAAGCAATATATACAAAGATTTCAACCGTCTACGTGTTCCAATCATTGTTCTACTTGTCGAAATTTACAAATAATTTCCTTTAAAGGATTAGCAATGGGGCTCGTAGTTCACTTAAACTTGAAGAACAAAAAATTGGCGAATAGTACTGTTTGGATGCTTTGCATATATTTTTCTTAGACTATATAGACGCAATATATACAAAGATTTCAACCGTCTACCTGTTCAATTCATTGTTCTACTTGTCGAAAGTTACAAATAATTTCCGATAAAGGATTAACCATTGGGGCTCGTTGTTCACTTAAACTTGAAGAACAAAAAATTGGCGATTGTTACTGTTTGGATGCTTTGCATATAGGTTTCTTAGACTATACAGAAGCAACATATACAAAGATTTCAACCGTCTACCTGTTCAATTCATTGTTCTACTTGTAGAAAGTTACAAATAATTTCCGTTTCATGATTATCAATGGGGCTCGTTGTTCACTTAAACTTGAAGAACAAAAAATTGGCGAATGGTACTGTTTGGATGCTTTGAATATATGTTTCTTAGATTATATAGAAGCAATATATACAAAGATTTCAACCGTGTACCTGTTCCATTCATTGTTCTACTTGTCGAAAGTTACAAATAATTTCCGATAAAGGATTAACAATGGGGCTCATAGTTCACTTAAACTTGAAGAACAAAAAATTGGCGAATGGTACTGTTTGGATGCTTTGCATATATGTTTCTTAGACTATATAGAAGCAATATATACATTGATTTCAACCGGCTACCTGTTCCATTCATTGTTCTACTTGTCGCAAGTTACAAATAATTTCCGTTAAAGTATTAACAATGGGGCTCGTAGTTCACTTAAACTTGAAGATCAAATAATTGGCGAATTGTACTGTTTGGATTCTTTGCATATATGTTTCTTAGACTATACAGAAGCAATATATACAATGATTTCAACAGTCTACCTGTTCCATTCATTGTTCTACTTGTCGAAATTTAGAAATAATTTCCTTTAAAGGATTAACAATGGGGCTCGTAGTTCACTTAAACTTGAAGGACTAAAAATTGGCGAATGGTAATGTTTGGATGCTTTGCATAAATGTTTCTTAGACTATATGGAAGCAATATATACAAAGATTTCAACCGTCTACGTGTTCCAATCATTGTTCTACTTGTCGCAAGTTACAAATAATTTCCGTTAAAGTATTAACAATGGGGCTCATAGTTCACTTAAACTAGAAGAACAAAAAATTGGCGAATGGTACTGTTTGGATGCTTTGCATATATGTTTCTTAGACTATATAGAAGCAATATATACATTGATTTCAACCGGCTACCTGTTCCATTCATTGTTCTACTTGTCGCAAGTTACAAATAATTTCCGTTAAAGTATTAACAATGGGGCTCGAAGTTCACTTAAACTTGAAGATCAAATAATTGGCGAATGGTACTGTTTGGATGCTTTGCGTACATGTTTCTTAGATTATATAGTAGCAATATATACAAAGATTTCAACCGTCTACCTGTTCCATTCATTGTTCTACTTGTCGAAATTTACAAATAATTTCCTTTAAAGGATTAACAATGGGCCTCGTTGTTCACTTAAACTTGAAGAACAATAAATTGGCGAATTGTACTGTTTGGATGCCTTGCATATATGTTTCTTAGACTATATAGATGCAATATATACAAAGATTTCTACCGTCTACCTGTTCCATTCATTGTTCTACTTGTCGAAAGTTACAAATAATTTCCGATAAACGATTAACCATTGGGGCTCATTGTTCACTTAAACTTGAAGAACAAAAAATTGGCGAATTGTACTGTTTGGATGCTTTGCATATATGTTTCTTAGACTATATAGAAGCAATATATACAATGATTTCAACCGTCTACCTGTTCCATTCATTGTTCTACTTGTCGAAAGTTACAAATAATTTCCGATAAAGGATTAACAATGGGTCTCATTGTTCACTTAAACTTGAAGAACAAAAAATTGGCGAATGGTACTGTTTGGATGCTTTGCATATATGTTTCTTAGACTATATAGAAGCAATATATACAAAGATTTCAACCGTCTACGTGTTCCAATCATTGATCTACTTGTCGAAATTTACAAATAATTTCCTTTAAAGGATTAACAATGGGGCTCGTTGTTCACTTAAACTTGAAGAACAATAAATTCGCGAATTGTACCGTTTGGATGCTTTGCATATATGTTTCTTAGACTATATAGAAGCAATATATACAAAGATTTCAACCGTCTACATGTTCCATTCATTGTTCTACTTGTCGAAAGTTACAAATAATTTCCGATAAAGGATTAACAATGGGTCTCAATGTTCACTTAAACTTGAAGAACAAAAAATTGGCGAATGGTACTGTTTGGATGCTTTGCATATATGTTTCTAAGACTATATAGACGCAATATATACAAGGATTTCAACCGTCTACCTGTTCCATTCATTGTTCTACTTGTCGAAAGTTACAAATAATTACCGATAAAGAATTAACCATTGGGGCTCATTGTTCACTTAAACTTGAAGAACAAAAAATTGGCGAATTGTACTGTTTGGATGCTTTGCATATATGTTTCTTAGACTATATGGAAGCAATATATACAAAGATTTCAACCGTCTACGTGTTCCAATCATTGTTCTACTTGTCGAAATTTACAAATAATTTCCTTTAGAGTATTAACAATAGGGCTCGCAGTTCACTTAAACATGAATATGAAATAATTGGCGAATTGTACTGTTTGGATGCTTTGCATATGTGTCTCTTAGATTATATAGAAGCAATATATACAATGATTTCAACCGTCTACCTGTTCCATTCATTGTTCTACTTGTCGAAAGTTACAAATAATTTCCGTTAAGGGATTAACAATGGGGATCGTAGATTACGTAAACTTGAAGAACCAGAAATTGGCGAATTGTACTGTTTGGATGCTTTGCATATAGGTTTCTTAGACTATATAGAAGCAACACATACAATGATTTCAACCGTCTACCTATTCCATTCATTGTTCTACTTGCCGAAATTTACAAATAATTTCCTTTAAAGGATTAAGAATGGGGCTCGTAGTTCACTTAAACTTGAAGAACAAAAAATTGGCGAATCGTACTGTTTGGATGCTTTGAATATATGTTTCTTATATTATATAGAAGCAATATATACAAGGATTTCAACCGTCTACATGTTCCATTCATTGTTCTACTTGTCGAAAGTTACAAATAATTACCGATAAAGGATTAACCATTGGGGCTCATTGTTCACTTAAACTTGAGGAACAACAAATTGGCGAATTGTACTGTTTGGATGCTTTGCATATATGTTTCTTAGACTATATAGAAGCAATATATACAAAGATTTCAACCGTCTACATGTTCCATTCATTGTTCTACTTGTCGAAAGTTACAAATAATTTCCGATAAAGGATTAACAATGGGCCTCATTGTTCACTTAAACTTGAAGAACAAAAAATTGGCGAATGGTACTGTTTGGATGCTTTGCATATATGTTTCTTAGACTATATGGAAGCAATATATACAAAGATTTCAACCGTCTACGTGTTCCAATCATTGTTCTACTTGTCGAAATTTACAAATAATTTCCTTTAAAGGATTAGCAATGGGGCTCGTAGTTCACTTAAACTTGAAGAACAAAAAATTGGCGAATAGTACTGTTTGGAAGCTTTGCATATATTTTTCTTAGACTATATAGACGCAATATATACAAAGATTTCAACCGTCTACCTGTTCAATTCATTGTTCTACTTGTCGAAAGTTACAAATAATTTCCGATAAAGGATTAACCATTGGGGCTCGTTGTTCACTTAAACTTGAAGAACAAAAAATTGGCGATTGTTACTGTTTGGATGCTTTGCATATAGGTTTCTTAGACTATACAGAAGCAACATATACAAAGATTTCAACCGTCTACCTGTTCAATTCATTGTTCTACTTGTAGAAAGTTACAAATAATTTCCGTTTCATGATTATCAATGGGGCTCGTTGTTCACTTAAACTTGAAGAACAAAAAATTGGCGAATGGTACTGTTTGGATGCTTTGAATATATGTTTCTTAGATTATATAGAAGCAATATATACAAAGATTTCAACCGTGTACCTGTTCCATTCATTGTTCTACTTGTCGAAAGTTACAAATAATTTCCGATAAAGGATTAACAATGGGGCTCATAGTTCACTTAAACTTGAAGAACAAAAAATTGGCGAATGGTACTGTTTGGATGCTTTGCATATATGTTTCTTAGACTATATAGAAGCAATATATACATTGATTTCAACCGGCTACCTGTTCCATTCATTGTTCTACTTGTCGCAAGTTACAAATAATTTCCGTTAAAGTATTAACAATGGGGCTCGTAGTTCACTTAAACTTGAAGATCAAATAATTGGCGAATGGTACTGTTTGGATGCTTTGCGTACATGTTTCTTAGACTATATGGAAGCTATATATACAAAGATTTCAACCGTCTACGTGTACCAATCGTTGTTCTACTTGTCGAAATTTACAATTAATTTCCTTTAAAGGATTAACAATGGGGCTCGTTGTTCACTTAAACTTGAAGAACAAAAAATTGGCGAATTGTACTGTTTGGATGCTTTGCATATATGTTTCTTAGACTACATAGAAGCAATATATACAAAGATTTCAACCGTCTACCTGTTCCATTCATTGTTCTACTTGTCGAAAGTTATAAATAATTTCCGATAAAGGATTAACCATTGGGGCTCATTGTTCACTTAAACTTGAAGCGCAAAAAATTGGCGAATTGTACTGTTTGGACGCTTTGCATATATATTTCTTGGACTATATAGAAGCAATATATACAATGATTTCAACCGTCTACCTATTCCATTCATTGTTCTACTTGTCGAAATTTACAAATAATTTCCTTTAAAGGATTAACAATGGGGCTCGTTGTACACTTAAACTTGAAGAACAATAAATTGGCGATTGGTACTGTTTGGATGCTTTGCATATATGTTTCTTAGACTATATAGAAGCAATATATACAATGATATCAACCGTCTACCTATTCCATTCAATGTTCTACTTGCCGAAATTTACAAATAATTTCCTTTAAAGGATTAACAATGGGGCTCGTAGTTCACTTAAACTTGAAGAACAAAAAATTGGCGAATGGTACTGTTTGGATGCTTTGAATATATGTTTCTTAGATTATATAGAAGCAATATATACAAAGATTTCAACCGTCTACCTGTTCCATTCATTGTTCTACTTGTCGAAAATTACAAGTAATTTCCGATAAAGGATTAACCATTGGGGCTCATTGTTTACTTAAACTTGAAGAGCAAAAAATTGGCGAATTGTACTGTTTGGATGCTTTGCATATTTGTTTCTTAGACTATTTAGAAGCAATATATAGAAAGATTTCACCCGTCTACCTGTACTATTCATTGTTCTACTTGTAGAAAGTTACAAATAATTTCCGATAAAGGATTAACAATGGGGCTCATTGTTTACTTAAACTTGAAGAGCAAAAAATTGGCGAATTGTACTGTTTGGATGCTTTGCATATTTGTTTCTTAGACTATTTAGAAGCAATATATAGAAAGATTTCACCCGTCTACCTGTACTATTCATTGTTCTACTTGTAGAAAGTTACAAATAATTTCCATTTCATGATTATCAATTGGGCTCGCTGTTCACTTAAACTTGAAGATCCAAAAATTGGCGATTGTTACTGTTTAGATGCTTTGCATGTATGTTTCTTAGTTTATATAGAAGCAATATATACAAAGATTTCAACCGTCTACCTGTTCCATTCATTGTTCTACTTGTCGAAAGTTACAAATAATTTCCGTTAAGTGATTAACAATGGGGATCGTAGTTTACTTAAACTTGAAGAACAAAAAATTGGCGAATTGTACTGTTTGGATGCTTTGCATATATGTTTCTTAGACTATATGGAAGCAATATATACAAAGATTTCAACCGTCTACGTGTACCAATCATTGTTCTACTTGTAGAAAGTTACAATTAATTTCCGTTAAAGGATTAACAATGGGGCTCGTAGTTCACTTAAACTTGAAGATCAAAAAATTGGCGATTGTTACTGTTTACATGCTTTGCATATATGTTTCTTAGACTATTTAGAAGCAATATATAGAAAGATTTCACCCGTCTACCTGTACTATTCATTGTTCTACTTGTCGAAAGTTACAAATAATTTCCGATAAAGGATTAACAATGGGGCTCATTGTTCACTTAAACTTGAAGGACAAAAAATTGGCGAATGGTACTGTTCGGATGCTTTGCATATATGTTTCTTAGACTTTATGGAAGCAAAATATACAAAGATTTCAACCGTCTACGTGTTCCAATCATTCTTCTACTTGTAGAAAGTTACAATTAATTTCCGTTAAAGGATTAACAATGGGGCTCGTAGTTCACTTAAACTTGAAGAACCAAAAATTGGCGAATTGTACTGTTTGGATGCTTTGCATATTTGTTTCGTAGACTATATAGAAGCAATATATACAAAGATTTCAACCGTCTACATGATCCATTCATTGTTCTACTTGTCGAAATTTACAAATAATTTCCTTTAAAGGATTAACAATGGGGCTCGTAGTTCACTTAATCATGAAGATGAAATAATTGGCGAATTGTACTGTTTGGATGCTTTGCATATGTGTCTCTTAGATTATATAGAAGCAATATATACAAAGATTTCAACCGTCTACCTGTTCCATTCATTGTTCTACTTGTTTAAAGTTACAAATAATTTCCTTTAAAGGATTAACAATGGGGCTCATTGTTCACTTAAACTTGAAGGACAAAAAATTGTCGAATTGTACTGTTTGGATGCTTTGCATATATGTTTCTTAGACTATATAGAAGCAATATATACAATGATTTCAACCGTCTACCAGTTCCATTCATTGTTCTACTTGTCGAAAGTTAGAAATAATTTCCGGTAAAGGATTAACAATGGGGCTCATTGTTCACTTAAACTTGAAGAACAAAAAATTGGCGAATTGTACTGTTTGGATGCTTTGCATATATGTTTCTTAGACTATATGGAAGCAATATATACAAAGATTTCAACCGTCCACGTGTTCCAATCATTGTTCTACTTGTCGAAATTTACAAATAATTTCGGATAAAGTATTAACAATCGGGCTCATTTTTCACTTAACCTTGAAGAACAAAAAATTGGCGAATGGTATTGTTTGGATGCTTTGCATATATGTTTCTTAGACTATATGGAAGCAATATATGCAAATATTTCAACCGTCTACGTGTGCCAATCATTGTTCTACTTGTCGAAATTTACAAATAATTTCCTTTAAAGGATTAACAATGGGGCTCATTGTTCACTTCAACTTGAAGAACAAAAAATTGGCGAATTGTACTGTTTGGATGCTTTGCATATATGTTTCTCAGACTATGTAGAAGCAATATATGCAAATATTTCAACCGTCTACGTGTGCCAATCATTGTTCTACTTGTCGAAATTTACAAATAATTTCCTTTAAAGGATTAACAATGGGGCTCATTGTTCACTTCAACTTGAAGAACAAAAAATTGGCGAATTGTACTGTTTGGATGCTTTGCATATATGTTTCTCAGACTATGTAGAAGCAATATATACAAAGATTTCAACCGTCTACCTGTTCCATTCATTGTTCTACTTGTCGAAAATTACAAATAATTTCCGATAAAGGATTAACAATGGGGCTCGTAGTTCACTTAAACTTGAAGAACAAAAAAATTGGCGAATTGTACTGTTTGGATGCTTTGCATATATGTTTCGTAGACTATATAGAAGCAATATATACAATGATTTCAACCGTCTACATGATCCATTCATTGTTCTACTTGTCGAAATTTACAAATAATTTCCTTTAAATGATTAACAATGGGGCTCGTAGTTCAATTAAACTTGAAAAACCAAAAATTGGCGAATTGTACTGTTTGGATGCTTTGCATATATGTTTCTTAGACTATATAGAAGCAATATATACAAAGATTTCAACCGTCTACCAGTTCCATTCATTGTTCTACTTGTCGAAAGTTACAAATAATTTCCGATAACGGATTAACCATTGGGGCTCATTGTTCACTTAAACTTGAAGATAAAAAAATTGGCGAATGTTACTGTTGCTATGCTTTGCATATAAGTTTCTTAGACTATATAGAAGCAATATATACAAAGATTTCAACCGTCTACCTGTTCCATTCATTGTTCTACTGGTCGAAAGTTACAAATAATTTCCTGTAAAGGATTAACAATGGGGCTCGTTGTTCACTTAAACTTGAAGAACAATAAATTGGCGAATTGTACTGTTTGGATGCTTTGCATATATGTTTCTTAGACTATATAGAAGCAATATATACAAAGATTTCAACCGTCTACCTGTTCCATTCATTGTTCTACTTGTTTAAAGTTACAAATAATTTCCGATAAAGGATTAACAATGGGGCTCATTGTTCACTTAAACTTGAAGAACAAAAAATTGGCGAATGGTACTGTTTGTATGCTTTGCATATATGTTTCTTAGACTATATAGAAGCAATATATACATTGATTTCAACCGTCTACCTGTTCCACTCATTGTTCTACTTCTCGCAAGTTACAAATAATTTCCGATAACGGATTAACCATTGGGGCTCGTTGTTCACTTAAACTTGAAGAACAAAAAATTGGCGATTGTTACTGTTTGGATGCTTTGCATATAGGTTTCTTAGACTATACAGAAGCAACATATACAAAGATTTCAACCGTCTACCTGTTCAATTCATTGTTCTACTTGTAGAAAGTTACAAATAATTTCCGTTTCATGATTATCAATGGGGCTCGTTGTTCACTTAAACTTGAAGAACAAAAAATTGGCGAATAGTACTGTTTGGATGCTTTGCATATATTTTTCTTAGACTATATAGACGCAATATATACAAAGATTTCAACCGTCTACCTGTTCAATTCATTGTTCTACTTGTCGAAAGTTACAAATAATTTCCGATAAAGGATTAACCATTGGGGCTCGTTGTTCACTTAAACTTGAAGAACAAAAAATTGGCGATTGTTACTGTTTGGATGCTTTGCATATAGGTTTCTTAGACTATACAGAAGCAACATATACAAAGATTTCAACCGTCTACCTGTTCAATTCATTGTTCTACTTGTAGAAAGTTACAAATAATTTCCGTTTCATGATTATCAATGGGGCTCGTTGTTCACTTAAACTTGAAGAACAAAAAATTGGCGAATGGTACTGTTTGGATGCTTTGAATATATGTTTCTTAGATTATATAGAAGCAATATATACAAAGATTTCAACCGTGTACCTGTTCCATTCATTGTTCTACTTGTCGAAAGTTACAAATAATTTCCGATAAAGGATTAACAATGGGGCTCATAGTTCACTTAAACTTGAAGAACAAAAAATTGGCGTATGGTACTGTTTGGATGCTTTGCATATATGTTTCTTAGACTATATAGAAGCAATATATACATTGATTTCAACCGGCTACCTGTTCCATTCATTGTTCTACTTGTCGCAAGTTACAAATAATTTCCGTTAAAGTATTAACAATGGGGCTCGTAGTTCACTTAAACTTGAAGATCAAATAATTGGCGAATTGTACTGTTTGGATTCTTTGCATATATGTTTCTTAGACTATACAGAAGCAATATATACAATGATTTCAACAGTCTACCTGTTCCATTCATTGTTCTACTTGTCGAAATTTAGAAATAATTTCCTTTAAAGGATTAACAATGGGGCTCGTAGTTCACTTAAACTTGAAGGACTAAAAATTGGCGAATGGTAATGTTTGGATGCTTTGCATAAATGTTTCTTAGACTATATGGAAGCAATATATACAAAGATTTCAACCGTCTATGTGTTCCAATCATTGTTCTACTTGTCGAAAATTACAAACAATTTCCGATAAAGGATTAACCATTGGGGCTCATTGTTCACTTAAACGTGAAGACCAAAAAATTGGCGAATGGTACTGTTTGGATGCTTTGCGTACATGTTTCTTAGACTATATAGTAGCAATATATACAAAGATTTCAACCGTCTACGTGTTCCAATCATTGTTCTACTTGTCGAAATTTACAAATAATTTCTGATAAAGGATTAACAATGGGTCTCGTTGTTCACTTAAACTTGAAGAAAAAAAAATTGGCGAATGGTACTGTTTGGATGCTTTGCGTACATGTTTCTTAGACTATATGGTAGCAATATATACAAAGATTTCAACCGTCTACGTGTTCCAAACATTGTTCTACTTGTCGAAATTTACAAATAATTTCCTTTAAAGGATTAACAATGGGGCTCGATGTTCACTTAAACTTGAAGGACAATAAATTGGCGAATTGTACTGTTTGGATGCTTTGCATATATGTTTCTTAGACTATATAGAAGCAATATATACAAAGATTTCAACCGTCTACCTGTTCCATTCATTGTTCTACTTGTCGAAAGTTATAAATAATTTCCGATAAAGGATTAACCATTGGGGCTCATTGTTCACTTAAACTTGAAGCGCAAAAAATTGGCGAATTGTACTGTTTGGACGCTTTGCATATATATTTCTTGGACTATATAGAAGCAATATATACAATGATTTCAACCGTCTACCTATTCCATTCATTGTTCTACTTGTCGAAATTTACAAATAATTTCCTTTAAAGGATTAACAATGGGGCTCGTTGTACACTTAAACTTGAAGAACAATAAATTGGCGATTGGTACTGTTTGGATGCTTTGCATATATGTTTCTTAGACTATATAGAAGCAATATATACAATGATATCAACCGTCTACCTATTCCATTCAATGTTCTACTTGCCGAAATTTACAAATAATTTCCTTTAAAGGATTAACAATGGGGCTCGTAGTTCACTTAAACTTGAAGAACAAAAAATTGGCGAATGGTACTGTTTGGATGCTTTGAATATATGTTTCTTAGATTATATAGAAGCAATATATACAAAGATTTCAACCGTCTACCTGTTCCATTCATTGTTCTACTTGTCGAAAATTACAAGTAATTTCCGATAAAGGATTAACCATTGGGGCTCATTGTTTACTTAAACTTGAAGAACAAAAAATTGGCGAATGGTACTGTTTGGATGCTTTGCATATATGTTTCTTAGACTATATAGAAGCAATATATACATTGATTTCAACCGGCTACCTGTTCCATTCATTGTTCTACTTGTCGCAAGTTACAAATAATTTCCGTTAAAGTATTAACAATGGGGCTCGTAGTTCACTTAAACTTGAAGATCAAATAATTGGCGAATGGTACTGTTCGGATGCTTTGCATATATGTTTCTTAGACTTTATGGAAGCAAAATATACAAAGATTTCAACCGTCTACGTGTTCCAATCATTCTTCTACTTGTAGAAAGTTACAATTAATTTCCGTTAAAGGATTAACAATGGGGCTCGTAGTTCACTTAAACTTGAAGAACCAAAAATTGGCGAATTGTACTGTTTGGATGCTTTGCATATTTGTTTCGTAGACTATATAGAAGCAATATATACAATGATTTCAACCGTCTACATGATCCATTCATTGTTCTACTTGTCGAAATTTACAATTAATTTCCGTTAAAGGATTAACAATGGGGCTCGTAGTTCACTTAAACTTGAAGAACAAAAAATTGGCGAATTGTACTGTTTGGATGCTTTGCATATTTGTTTCGTAGACTACATAGAAGCAATATATACAAAGATTTCAACCGTCTACGTGTTCCAATCATTGTTCTACTTGTCGAAATTTACAAATAATTTCTGATAAAGGATTAACAATGGGGCTCATAGTTCACTTAAACTTGAAGAACAAAAAATTGGCGAATGGTACTGTTTGGATGCTTTGCATATATGTTTCTTAGACTATATAGAAGCAATATATACATTGATTTCAACCGGCTACCTGTTCCATTCATTGTTCTACTTCTCGCAAGTTACAAATAATTTCCGATAACGGATTAACCATTGGGGCTCGTTGTTCACTTAAACTTGAAGAACAAAAAATTGGCGATTGTTACTGTTTGGATGCTTTGCATATAGGTTTCTTAGACTATACAGAAGCAACATATACAAAGATTTCAACCGTCTACCTGTTCAATTCATTGTTCTACTTGTAGAAAGTTACAAATAATTTCCGTTTCATGATTATCAATGGGGCTCGTTGTTCACTTAAACTTGAAGAACAAAAAATTGGCGAATAGTACTGTTTGGATGCTTTGCATATATTTTTCTTAGACTATATAGACGCAATATATACAAAGATTTCAACCGTCTACCTGTTCAATTCATTGTTCTACTTGTCGAAAGTTACAAATAATTTCCGATAAAGGATTAACCATTGGGGCTCGTTGTTCACTTAAACTTGAAGAACAAAAAATTGGCGATTGTTACTGTTTGGATGCTTTGCATATAGGTTTCTTAGACTATACAGAAGCAACATATACAAAGATTTCAACCGTCTACCTGTTCAATTCATTGTTCTACTTGTAGAAAGTTACAAATAATTTCCGTTTCATGATTATCAATGGGGCTCGTTGTTCACTTAAACTTGAAGAACAAAAAATTGGCGAATGGTACTGTTTGGATGCTTTGAATATATGTTTCTTAGATTATATAGAAGCAATATATACAAAGATTTCAACCGTGTACCTGTTCCATTCATTGTTCTACTTGTCGAAAGTTACAAATAATTTCCGATAAAGGATTAACAATGGGGCTCATAGTTCACTTAAACTTGAAGAACAAAAAATTGGCGTATGGTACTGTTTGGATGCTTTGCATATATGTTTCTTAGACTATATAGAAGCAATATATACATTGATTTCAACCGGCTACCTGTTCCATTCATTGTTCTACTTGTCGCAAGTTACAAATAATTTCCGTTAAAGTATTAACAATGGGGCTCGTAGTTCACTTAAACTTGAAGATCAAATAATTGGCGAATTGTACTGTTTGGATTCTTTGCATATATGTTTCTTAGACTATACAGAAGCAATATATACAATGATTTCAACAGTCTACCTGTTCCATTCATTGTTCTACTTGTCGAAATTTAGAAATAATTTCCTTTAAAGGATTAACAATGGGGCTCGTAGTTCACTTAAACTTGAAGGACTAAAAATTGGCGAATGGTACTGTTTGGATGCTTTGCATATATGTTTCTTAGACTATATAGAAGCAATATATAAAATGATTTCAACCGTCTACCTGTTCCATTCATTGTTCCATTTGTCGAAAGTTACAAATAATTTCCGATAAAGGATTAACAATGGGGCTCGTTGTTCACTTAAACTTGAAGAACAATAAATTGGCGATTTGTACTGTTTGGACGCTTTGCATATATGTTTCTTAGACTATGTAGAAGCAATATATACATTGATTTCAACCGTCTACCTGTTCCATTCATTGTTCTACTTGTCGCAAGTTACAAATAATTTCCGTTAAAGTATTAACAATGGGGCTCGTAGTTCACTTAAACTTGAAGATCAAATAATTGGCGAATTGTACTGTTTGGATAATATGCAGATATGTTTCTTAGACTATATAGAAGCAATATATAGAAGGATTTCCTCCGTCTACCTGTTCCATTCATTGTTCTACTTGTAGAAAATTACAATTAATTTCCGTTAAAGTATTAACAATCGGGCTCGTAGTTCACATAAACCTGAAGAACAATAAATTGGCGAATTGTACTGTTTGGATGCTTTGCACATATGTTTCTTAGACTATATAGAAGCAATATATACTATGATGTCCATCGTCAACCTGTTCCATTCATTGTTCTACTTGTAGAAAATTACAAATAATTTCCGTTTCATGATTACCAATGGGGCTCGTAGTTCACTTAAACTTGAAGAACAAAAAATTGTCAAATGGTACTGTTTGGATGCTTTGCATATATGTTTATTAGACTATATAGAAGCAATATATACAATGATATCCATCGTCAACCTGTTCCATTCATTGTTCTACTTGTAGAAAGTTACAATTAATTTCCGTTAAAGGAATAACAATGGGGATCGTAGTACACTTAAAATTGAAGATCAAATAATTGGCGAATTGTACTGTTTGGATGATATGCAGATATGTTTCTTAGACTATATAGAAGCAATATATAGAAGGATTTCCTCCGTCTACCTGTTCCATTCATTGTTCTACTTGTAGAAAATTACAATTAATTTCCGTTAAAGTATTAACAATGGGGCTCGTAGTTCACATAAACTTGAAGAACAAAAAATTGGCGAATGGTACTGTTTGGATGCTTTGCATATATGTTGATTAGACTATATGGAAGCAATATATACAAATATTTCAACCGTCTACGTGTGCCAATCATTGTTCTACTCGTCGAAATTTACAAATAATTTCCATTAAAGGATTAACAATGGGGCTCATTGTTCACTTAAACTTGAAGAACAAAAAATTGGCGAATTGTACTGTTTGGGTGCTTTGCATATATATTTCTTAGACTATATAGAAGCATTATATACAAAGATTTCAACCGTCTACCTGTTCCATTCATTGTTCTACTTGTCGAAAGTTACAAATAATTTCCGATAAAGGATTAACCATTGGGGCTCATTGTTCACTTAAACTTGAAGAACAAAAAATTGGCGGATTGTACTGTTTGGATGCTTTGCATATAAGTTTCTTAGACTATATAGAAGCAATATATTCAAAGATTTCAACCGTCTACCTGTTCCATTCATTGTTCTACTTGTCGAAAGTTACAAATAATTTCCGATAAAGAATTAACAATGGGGCTCATTGTTCACTTAACCTTGAAGAACAAAAAATTGGCGAATGGTACTGTTTGGATGCTTTGCATATATGTTTCTTAGACTATACGGAAGCAATATATACAAATATTTCAACCGTCTACCTGTTCCATTCATTGTTCTACATGACGAAAGTTACAAATAATTTCCGATAAAGAATTAACAATGGGGCTCATTGTTCACTTAACCTTGAAGAACAAAAAATTGGCGAATGGTACTGTTTGGATGCTTTGCATATATGTTTCTTAGACTATACGGAAGCAATATATACAAATATTTCAACCGTCTACCTGTTCCATTCATTGTTCTACATGACGAAAGTTACAAATAATTTCCGATAAAGAATTAACAATGGGGCTCATTGTTCACTTAACCTTGAAGAACAAAAAATTGGCGAATGGTACTGTTTGGATGCTTTGCATATAGGTTTCTCAGACTATATAGAAGCAACATATACAAAGATTTCAACCGTCTACCTGTTCTATTCATTGTTCTACTTGTAGAAAGTTACAAATAATTTCCGTTTCATGATTATCAATGGGGCTCGTTGTTCACTTAAACTTGAAGAACAAAAAATTGGCGAATTGTACTGTTTGGATGCTTTGCACATATGTTTCTTAGACTATATAGAAGCAATATATACAAAGATTTCAACCGTCTACGTGTTCCAATCATTGTTCTACTTGTAGAAATTTACAATTAATTTCCGTTAAAGGATTAACAATGGGGCTCATTGTTAACTTAAACTTGAAGAACAAAAAATTGGCGAATGGTACTGTTTGGATGATTTGCATATATGTTTCTTAGATTATATAGAAGCAATATATACAAAGATTTCAACCGTCTACCTGTTCCATTCATTGTTCTACTTGTCGAAAATTACAAATAATTTCCGATAAAGGATTAACCATTGGGGCTCATTGTTCACTTAAACTTGAAGAACAAAAAATTGGCGAATTGTACTGTTTGGATGCTTTGCATATATGTTTCTTAGACTATATAGAAGCAATATATATAATGATTTCAACCGTCTACCTGTTCCATTCCTTGTTCTACTTGTCGAAAGTTACAAATAATTTCCTTTAAAGGATTAACAATGGGGCTCGTTGTTCACTTAAACTTGAAGAACAATAAATTGGCGAATTGTACTGTTTGGATGCTTTGCATATATGTTTCTTACACTATATAGATGCAATATATACAAAGATTTCATCCGTCTACCTGTTCCATTCATTGTTCTACTTGTCGAAATTTACAAATAATTTCCTTTAAAGCATTAACAATGGGGCTCATTGTTCACTTAACCTTGAAGAACAAAAAATTGGCGAATGGTACTGTTTGGATGCTTTGCGTACATGTTTCTTAGACTATATGGAAGCAATATATACAAAGATTTCA
The DNA here is from genome assembly GCA_963989415.1 of Cerceris ruficornis. Classification (NCBI taxonomy): domain Eukaryota; kingdom Metazoa; phylum Arthropoda; class Insecta; order Hymenoptera; family Crabronidae; genus Cerceris; species Cerceris ruficornis. The sequence continues at coordinate 2,862,243 of CAXDIW010000229.1, read as the reverse complement.
ACCGTCTACGTGTTCCAATCATTGTTCTACTTGTCGAAATTTACAAATAATTTCCTTTAAAGGATTAACAATGGGGCTCGTTGTTCACTTAAACTTGAAGAACAATAAATTGGCGAATTGTACTGTTTGGATGCTTTGCATATATGTTTCTTACACTATATAGATGCAATATATACAAAGATTTCATCCGTCTACCTGTTCCATTCATTGTTCTACTTGTCGAAATTTACAAATAATTTCCTTTAAAGCATTAACAATGGGGCTCATTGTTCACTTAACCTTGAAGAACAAAAAATTGGCGAATGGTACTGTTTGGATGCTTTGCATATAGGTTTCTCAGACTATATAGAAGCAACATATACAAAGATTTCAACCGTCTACCTGTTCTATTCATTGTTCTACTTGTAGAAAGTTACAAATAATTTCCGTTTCATGATTATCAATGGGGCTCGATGTTCACTTAAACTTGAAGAACAAAAAATTGGCGAATTGTACTGTTTGGATGCTTTGCACATATGTTTCTTAGACTATATAGAAGCAATATATACAAAGATTTCAACCGTCTACGTGTTCCAATCATTGTTCTACTTGTAGAAATTTACAATTAATTTCCGTTAAAGGATTAACAATGGGGCTCATTGTTAACTTAAACTTGAAGAACAAAAAATTGGCGAATGGTACTGTTTGGATGCTTTGCACATATGTTTCTTAGACTATATAGAAGCAATATATACAAAGATTTCAACCGTCTACGTGTTCCAATCATTGTTCTACTTGTAGAAAGTGAGAATTAATTTCCGTTAAAGGATTAAAAATGGGGCTCATTGGTCACTTAAACTTGAAGAACAATAAATTGGCGAATTGTACTGTTTGGATGCTTTGCATATATGTTTCTTAGACTCTATAGAAGCAATATATACAATGATTTCAACCGTCTACCTGTTCCATTCCGTGTTCCGTTTGTCGAAAGTTACAAATAATTTCCGTTAAAGGATTAACAATGGGGCTCTTAGTTCACTTAAACTTGAAGAACAAAAAATTGGCAAATGTTAGTGTTTGGATGCTTGGCATATAGGTTTCCTAGACTATATAGAAGCAACATATACAAAGAATTCAACCGTCTACCTGTTCTATTCATTGTTCTACTTGTAGAAACTTACAAATAATTTCCCTTTCGTGATTATCAATGGGGCTCGTTGTTCACTTAAACTTGAAGAACAAAAAATTGGCGAATGGTACTGTTTGGATGCTTTGCATATATGTTTCTTAGACTATATAGAAGCAATATATACAAAGATTTCAACCGTCTACCTGCTCCATTCATTGTTCTACTTGTCGAAAGTTACAGATAATTTCCGATAAAGGATTAACAATGGGGCTCATTGTTCACTTAAACTTGAAGTACAAAAAATTGGCGAATGGTACTGTTTGGATGCTTTGCGTACATGTTTCTTAGACTATATGGAAGCAATATATACAAAGATTTCAACCGTCGACGTGTTCCAATCATTGTTCTACTTGTCGAAATTTACAAATAATTTCCTTTAAAGGATTAACAATGGGGCTCGTAGTTCACTTAAACTTGAAGTACAAAAAATTGGCGAATGGTACTGTTTGGATGCTTTGCGTACATGTTTCTTAGGCTATATGGAAGCAATATATACAAAGATTTCAACCGTCGACGTGTTCCAATCATTGTTCTACTTGTCGAAATTTACAAATAATTTCCTTTAAAGGATTAACAATGGGGCTCGTAGTTCACTTAAACTTGAAGTACAAAAAATTGGCGAATGGTACTGTTTGGATGCTTTGCGTACATGTTTCTTAGGCTATATGGAAGCAATATATACAATGATTTCAACCGTCTACCTGTTCCATTCATTGTTCCATTTGTCGAAAGTTACAAATAATTTCCGATAAAGGATTAACAATGGGGCTCGTTGTTCACTTAAACTTGAAGAACAATAAATTGGCGATTTGTACTGTTTGGACGCTTTGCATATATGTTTCTTAGACTATATAGAAGCAATATATACATTGATTTCAACCGTCTACCTGTTCCATTCATTGTTCTACTTGTCGCAAGTTACAAATAATTTCCGTTAAAGTATTAACAATGGGGCTCGTAGTTCACTTAAACTTGAAGAACAAAAAATTGGCGAATGGTACTGTTTGGATGCTTTGCATATATGTTTCTTAGACTATATAGAAGTAATATATACAAAGATTTCAACCGTCTACCTGTTCCATTCATTGTTCTACTTGTAGAAAATTACAATTAATTTCCGTTAAAGTATTAACAATGGGGCTCGTAGTTCACATAAACTTGAAGAACAAAAAATTGGCGAATGGTACTGTTTGGATGCTTTGCATATATGTTTCTTAGACTATATAGAAGTAATATATACAAAGATTTCAACCGTCTACCTGTTCCATTCATTGTTCTACTTGTCGAAAGTTACAAATAATTTCCGATAAAGGATTAACAATGGGGCTCATTGTTCACTTAAACTTGAAGAACAAAAAATTGGCGAATGCTACTGTTTGGTTGCTTTGCGTACATGTTTCTTAGACTATATGGAAGCAATATATACAAAGATTTCAACCGTCGACGTGTTCCAATCATTGTTCTACGTGTCGAAATTTACAAATAATTTCCTTTAAAGGATTAACAATTGGGCGCGTAGTTCACTTAAACTTGAAGAGCAAAAAATTGGCGAATTGTACTGTTTGGATGCTTTGCATATATGTTTCTTAGACTATATAGAAGCAATATATAGAAGGATTTCCTCCGTCTACCTGTTCCATTCATTGTTCTACTTGTAGAAAATTACAATTAATTTCCGTTAAAGTATTAACAATGGGGCTCGTAGTTCGCATAAACCTGAAGAACAAAAAATTGGCGAATTGTACTGTTTGGATGCTTTGCACATATGTTTCTTAGACTATATAGAAGCAATAAACACAATGATTTCAACAGTCTACCTGTTCCATTCATTGTTCTACTTGTCGAAATTTACAACTAATTTCCTTTAAAGGATTAACAATGGGGCTCGTAGTTCACTTAAACTTGAAGAACAAAAAATTGGCGAATTGTACTGTTTGGATGCTTTGCACATATGTTTCTTAGACTATATAGAAGCAATATATAAAATGATTTCAACCGTCTACCTGTTCCATTCCTTGTTCTACTTGTCGAAAGTTACAAATAATTTCCTTTAAAGGATTAACAATGGGGCTCGTTGTTCACTTAAACTTGAAGAACAAAAAATTGGCGAATGGTACTGTTTGGATGCTTTGCATATATGTTTCTTAGACTATATAGAAGCAATATATACAATGATTTCAACCGTCTACCTGTTCCATTCATTGTTCCATTTGTCGAAAGTTACAAATAATTTCCGATAAAGGATTAACAATGGGGCTCGTTGTTCACTTAAACTTGAAGAACAATAAATTGGCGATTTGTACTGTTTGGACGCTTTGCATATATGTTTCTTAGACTATATAGAAGCAATATATACATTGATTTCAACCGTCTACCTGTTCCATTCATTGTTCTACTTGTCGCAAGTTACAAATAATTTCCGTTAAAGTATTAACAATGGGGCTCGTAGTTCACTTAAACTTGAAGATCAAATAATTGGCGAATTGTACTGTTTGGATAATATGCAGATATGTTTCTTAGACTATATAGAAGCAATATATAGAAGGATTTCCTCCGTCTACCTGTTCCATTCATTGTTCTACTTGTAGAAAATTACAATTAATTTCCGTTAAAGTATTAACAATGGGGCTCGTAGTTCACATAAACTTGAAGAACAAAAAATTGGCGAATGGTACTGTTTGGATGCTTTGCACATATGTTTCTTAGACTATATAGAAGTAATATATACAAAGATTTCAACCGTCTACCTGTTCCATTCATTGTTCTACTTGTCGAAAGTTACAAATAATTTCCGATAAAGGATTAACAATGGGGCTCATTGTTCACTTAAACTTGAAGAACAAAAAATTGGCGAATGGTACTGTTTGGATGCTTTGCGTACATGTTTCTTAGACTATATGGAAGCAATATATACAAAGATTTCAACCGTCGACGTGTTCCAATCATTGTTCTACGTGTCGAAATTTACAAATAATTTCCTTTAAAGGATTAACAATGGGGCGCGTAGTTCACTTAAACTTGAAGAGCAAAAAATTGGCGAATTGTACTGTTTGGATGCTTTGCACATATGTTTCTTAGACTATATAGAAGCAATATATACAAAGATTTCAACCGTCTACGTGTTCCAATCATTGTTCTACTTGTAGAAATTTACAATTAATTTCCGTTAAAGGATTAACAATGGGGCTCATTGTTAACTTAAAATTGAAGAACAAAAAATTGGCGAATGGTACTGTTTGGATGATTTGCATATATGTTTCTTAGATTATATAGAAGCAATATATACAAAGATTTCAACCGTCTACCTGTTCCATTCATTGTTCTACTTGTCGAAAATTACAAATAATTTCCGATAAAGGATTAACCATTGGGGCTCATTGTTCACTTAAACTTGAAGAACAAAAAATGGCGAATGGTACTGTTTGGATGCTTTGCGTACATGTTTCTTAGACTATATGGAAGCAATATATACAAAGATTTCAACCGTCTACGTGTTCCAATCATTGTTCTACTTGTCGAAATTTACAAATAATTTCCTTTAAAGGATTAACAATGGGGCTCGTTGTTCACTTAAACTTGAAGAACAATAAATTGGCGAATTGTACTGTTTGGATGCTTTGCATATATGTTTCTTACACTATATAGATGCAATATATACAAAGATTTCATCCGTCTACCTGTTCCATTCATTGTTCTACTTGTCGAAATTTACAAATAATTTCCTTTAAAGGATTAACAATGGGGCTCGTAGTTCACTTAAACTTGAAGAACAATGAATTGGCGACTGGTACTGTTTGGATGCTTTGCATATATGTTTCTTAGGCTATACTGAAGCAATATATACAATGATTTCAACCGTCTACCTGTTCCATTCATTGTTTTACTTGTCGAAAGTTACAAATAATTTCCGTTAAAGGATTAACAATGGGGATCGTAGTTCACTTAAACTTGAAGAACAAAAAATTGGCGAATGGTACTGTTTGGATGCTTTGCGTACATGTTTCTTAGACTATATGGAAGCAATATATACAAAGATTTCAACCGTCTACGTGTTCCAATCATTGTTCTACTTGTAGAAATTTACAAATAATTTCCGTTAAAGGATTAACAATGGGGCTCATTGTTAACTTAAACTTGAAGAACAATGAATTGGCGACTGGTACTGTTTGGATGCTTTGCATATATGTTTCTTAGGCTATACTGAAGCAATATATACAATGATTTCAACCGTCTACCTGTTCCATTCATTGTTTTACTTGTCGAAAGTTACAAATAATTTCCGTTAAAGGATTAACAATGGGGATCGTAGTTCACTTAAACTTGAAGAACAAAAAATTGGCGAATGGTACTGTTTGGATGCTTTGCGTACATGTTTCTTAGACTATATGGAAGCAATATATACAAAGATTTCAACCGTCGACGTGTTCCAATCATTGTTCTACTTGTCGAATTTTACAAATAATTTCCTTTAAAGGATTAACAATGGGGCTCGTAGTTCACTTAAACATGAAGAACAAAAAATTGGCGAATTGTACTGTTTGGATGCTTTGCACATATGTTTCTTAGACTATATAGAAGCAATATATACAATGATTTCAACAGTCTACCTGTTCCATTCATTGTTCTACTTGTCGAAAGTTACAAATAATTTCCTTTAAAGGATTAACAATGGGGCTCGTTGTTCACTTAAACTTGAAGAACAATGAATTGGCGACTTGTACTGTTTGGATGCTTTGCATATATGTTTCTTAGACTATATAAAATCAATATATATACAAAGATTTCAACCGGCTACCTGTTCCATTCATTGTTTTACTTGTCGAATGTTACAAATAATTTCCGTTAAATGTTAACAATGGGGCTCGTAGTTCACTTAAACTTGAAGAACAAAAAATTGGCGAATTGTACTGTTTGGATGCTTTGCATATATGTTTCTTAGACTATATAGAAGCAATATATACATTGATTTCAACCGTCTACCTGTTCCATTCATTGTTCTACTTGTCGCAAGTTACAAATAATTTCCGATAAAGGATTAACAATGGGGCTCATTGTTCACTTAAACTTGAAGTACAAAAAATTGGCGAATGGTACTGTTTGGATGCTTTGCGTACATGTTTCTTAGACTATATGGAAGCAATATATACATTGATTTCAACCGTCTACCTGTTCCATTCATTGTTCTACTTGTCGCAAGTTACAAATAATTTCCGTTAAATGTTAACAATGGGGCTCGTAGTTCACTTAAACTTGAAGAACAAAAAATTGGCGAATTGTACTGTTTGGATGCTTTGCATATATGTTTCTTAGACTATATAGAAGCAATATATACATTGATTTCAACCGTCTACCTGCTCCATTCATTGTTCTACTTGTCGAAAGTTACAGATAATTTCCGATAAAGGATTAACAATGGGGCTCATTGTTCACTTAAACTTGAAGTACAAAAAATTGGCGAATGGTACTGTTTGGATGCTTTGCGTACATGTTTCTTAGACTATATGGAAGCAATATATACAAAGATTTCAACCGTCGACGTGTTCCAATCATTGTTCTACTTGTCGAAATTTACAAATAATTTCCTTTAAAGGATTAACAATGGGGCTCGTAGTTCACTTAAACTTGAAGTACAAAAAATTGGCGAATGGTACTGTTTGGATGCTTTGCGTACATGTTTCTTAGGCTATATGGAAGCAATATATACAAAGATTTCAACCGTCTACCTGTTCCATTCATTGTTCTACTTGTCGCAAGTTACAAATAATTTCCTTTAAAGGATTAACAATGGGGCTCGTTGTACACTTAAACTTGAAGAACAATAAATTGACGAATTGTACTGTTTGGATGCTTTGCATATATGTTTCTTAGACTATATAGAAGCAATATATACAAAGATTTCAACCGTCTACCTGTTCCATTGATTGTTCTACTTGTCGAAAGTTACAAATAATTTCCGATAAAGGATTAACCATTGGGGCTCATTGTTCACTTAAACTTGAAAAACAAAAAATTGGCGAATTGTACTGTTTGGATGCTTTGCATATATGTTTCTTAGACTATATAGAAGCAATATATATAATGATTTCAACCGTCTACCTGTTCCATTCCTTGTTCTACTTGTCGAAAGTTACAAATAATTTCCTTTAAAGGATTAGCAATGGGGCTCGTTGTTCACTTAAACTTGAAGAACAATGAATTGGCGACTGGTACTGTTTGGATGCTTTGCATATATGTTTCTTAGACTATATTGAAGCAATATATACAAGGATTTCAACCGTCTACCTGTTCCATTCATTGTTCTACTTGTCGAAAGTCACAAATAATTTCCGATAAAGGATTAACAATGGGGCTCGTAGTTCACTTAAACATGAAGAACAAAAAATTGGCGAATTGTACTGTTTGGATGCTTTGCACATATGTTTCTTAGACTATATAGAAGCAATATATACAATGATTTCAACAGTCTACCTGTTCCATTCATTGTTCTACTTGTCGAAATTTACAACTAATTTCCTTTAAAGGATTAACAATGGGGCTCGTAGTTCACTTAAACTTGAAGAACAAAAAACTGGCGAATTGTACTGTTTGGATGCTTTGCACATATGTTTCTTAGACTATATAGAAGCAATATATACAATGATTTCAACCGTCTACCTGTTCCATTCCTTGTTCTACTTGTCGAAAGTTACAAATAATTTCCTTTAAAGGATTAACAATGGGGCTCGTTGTTCACTTAAACTTGAAGAACAATGAATTGGCGACTTGTACTGTTTGGATGCTTTGCATATATGTTTCTTAGACTATATAAAATCAATATATATACAAAGATTTCAACCGGCTACCTGTTCCATTCATTGTTTTACTTGTCGAATGTTACAAATAATTTCCGTTAAATGTTAACAATGGGGCTCGTAGTTCACTTAAACTTGAAGAACAAAAAATTGGCGAATTGTACTGTTTGGATGCTTTGCATATATGTTTCTTAGACTATATAGAAGCAATATATACATTGATTTCAACCGTCTACCTGTTCCATTCATTGTTCTACTTGTCGCAAGTTACAAATAATTTCCTTTAAAGGATTAACTATGGGGCTCGTTGTACACTTAAACTTGAAGAACAATAAATTGACGAATTGTACTGTTTGGATGCTTTGCATATATGTTTCTTAGACTATATAGAAGCAATATATACAAAGATTTCAACCGTCTACCTGTTCCATTGATTGTTCTACTTGTCGAAAGTTACAAATAATTTCCGATAACGGATTAACCATTGGGGCTCATTGTTCACTTAAACTTGAAAAACAAAAAATTGGCGAATTGTACTGTTTGGATGCTTTGCATATATGTTTCTTAGACTATATAGAAGCAATATATATAATGATTTCAACCGTCTACCTGTTCCATTCCTTGTTCTACTTGTCGAAAGTTACAAATAATTTCCTTTAAAGGATTAGCAATGGGGCTCGTTGTTCACTTAAACTTGAAGAACAATGAATTGGCGACTGGTACTGTTTGGATGCTTTGCATATATGTTTCTTAGACTATATTGAAGCAATATATACAAGGATTTCAACCGTCTACCTGTTCCATTCATTGTTCTACTTGTCGAAAGTCACAAAGAATTTCCGATAAAGGATTAACAATGGGGCTCATTGTTCACTTAAACTTGAAGAACAAAAAATTGGCGAATTGTACTGTTTGGATGCTTTGCGTACATGTTTCTTAGACTATATAGAAGCAATATATACAAAGATTTCAACCGTCTACCTGTTCCATTCATTGTTCTACTTGTCGAAAGATACAAATAATTTCCGAAAAAGGATTAACAATGGGGCTCGTAGTTCACTTAAACTTGAAGAACAAAAAATTGGCGAATGGTACTGTTTGGATGCTTTGCATATATGTTTCTTAGACTATATAGAAGCAATATATACAATGATTTCAACCGTCTACCTGTTCCATTCCTTGTTCTACTTGTCGAAAGTTACGAATAATTTCCTTTAAAGGATTAACAATGGGGCTCGTTGTTCACTTAAACTTGAAGAACAATGAATTGGCGACTTGTACTGTTTGGATGCTTTGCATATATGTTTCTTAGACTATATAGAATCAATATATATACAAAGATTTCAACCGGCTACCTGTTCCATTCATTGTTTTACTTGTCGAATGTTACAAATAATTTCCGTTAAATGTTAACAATGGGGCTCGTAGTTCACTTAAACTTGAAGAACAAAAAATTGGCGAATTGTACTGTTTGGATGCTTTGCATATATGTTTCTTAGACTATATAGAAGCAATATATACATTGATTTCAACCGTCTACCTGTTCCATTCATTGTTCTACTTGTCGCAAGTTACAAATAATTTCCTTTAAAGGATTAACAATGGGGCTCGTTGTACACTTAAACTTGAAGAACAATAAATTGACGAATTGTACTGTTTGGATGCTTTGCATATATGTTTCTTAGACTATATAGAAGCAATATATACAAAGATTTCAACCGTCTACCTGTTCCATTGATTGTTCTACTTGTCGAAAGTTACAAATAATTTCCGATAAAGGATTAACCATTGGGGCTCATTGTTCACTTAAACTTGAAAAACAAAAAATTGGCGAATTGTACTGTTTGGATGCTTTGCATATATGTTTCTTAGACTATATAGAAGCAATATATATAATGATTTCAACCGTCTACCTGTTCCATTCCTTGTTCTACTTGTCGAAAGTTACAAATAATTTCCTTTAAAGGATTAGCAATGGGGCTCGTTGTTCACTTAAACTTGAAGAACAATGAATTGGCGACTGGTACTGTTTGGATGCTTTGCATATATGTTTCTTAGACTATATTGAAGCAATATATACAAGGATTTCAACCGTCTACCTGTTCCATTCATTGTTCTACTTGTCGAAAGTCACAAATAATTTCCGATAAAGGATTAACAATGGGGCTCATTGTTCACTTAAACTTGAAGAACAAAAAATTGGCGAATTGTACTGTTTGGATGCTTTGCGTACATGTTTCTTAGACTATATAGAAGCAATATATACAAAGATTTCAACCGTCTACCTGTTCCATTCATTGTTCTACTTGTCGAAAGATACAAATAATTTCCGAAAAAGGATTAACAATGGGGCTCGTAGTTCACTTAAACTTGAAGAACAAAAAATTGGCGAATGGTACTGTTTGGATGCTTTGCATATATGTTTCTTAGACTATATAGAAGCAACATATAGAAAGATTTCACCCGTCTACCTGTTCTATTCATTGTTCTACTTGTAGAAAGTTACAAATAATTTCCGTTTCATGATTATCAATGGGGCTTGTTGTTCACTTAAACTTGATGAACAAAAAATTGGCGAAAGGTACTGTTTGGATGCTTTGAACATATGTTTCTTAGACTATATAGAAGCAATATATACAATGATTTCAACAGTCTACCTGTTCCATTCATTGTTCTACTTGTCGAAAGTTACAAATAATTCCCGATAAAGGATTAACCATTGGGGCTCATTGGTCACTTAAACTTGAAGAACAAAAAATTGGCGAATGGTACTGTTTGGATGCTTTGCATATATGTTTCTTAGACTATATAGAAGCAATATATCCAATGATTTCAACCGTCTACCTGTTCCATTCATTGTTCCAGTTGTCGAAAGTTACAAATAATTTCCGATAAAGGATTAACAATGGGGCTCGTTGTTCACTTAAACTTGAAGAACAATAAATTGGCAAATTGTACTGTTTGGATGCTTTGCATATATGTTTCTTAGACTATATAGAAGCAATATATAGAAGGATTTCCTCCGTCTACCTGTTCCATTCATTGTTCTACTTGTAGAAAATTACAATAATAATTTCCGTTAAAGTATTAACAATGGGGCTCGTAGTTCATATAAACCTGAAGAACAAAAAATTGGCGAATGGTACTGTTTGGATGCTTTGCGTACATGTTTCTTAGACTATATGGAAGCAATATATACAAAGATTTCAACCGTCTACGTGTTCCAATCATTGTTCTACTTGTCGAAATTTACAAATAATTTCCTTTAAAGGATTAACAATGGGTCTCGTAGTTCACTTAAACTTGAAGAGCAAAAGATTGGCGAATTGTACTGTTTGGATGCTTTGCATATATGTTTCTTAGATTATATAGAAGCAATATATAGAAGGATTTCCTCCGTCTACCTGTTCCATTCATTGTTCTACTTGTCGAAAGTCACAAATAATTTCCGATAAAGGATTAACAATGGGGCTCATTGTTCACTTAAACTTGAAGAACAAAAAATTGGCGAATTGTACTGTTTGGATGCTTTGCGTACATGTTTCTTAGACTATATAGAAGCAATATATACAAAGATTTCAACCGTCTACCTGTTCCATTCATTGTTCTACTTGTCGAAAGATACAAATAATTTCCTTTAAAGGATTAACAATGGGGCTCGTAGTTCACTTAAACTTGAAGTACAAAAAATTGGCGAATGGTACTGTTTGGATGCTTTGCGTACATGTTTCTTAGGCTATATGGAAGCAATATATACAAAGATTTCAACCGTCTACCTGTTCCATTCATTGTTCTACTTGTCGAAAGTTACAGATAATTTCCGATAAAGGATTAACAATGGGGCTCATTGTTCACTTAAACTTGAAGTACAAAAAATTGGCGAATGGTACTGTTTGGATGCTTTGCGTACATGTTTCTTAGACTATATGGAAGCAATATATACAAAGATTTCAACCGTCGACGTGTTCCAATCATTGTTCTACTTGTCGAATTTTACAAATAATTTCCTTTAAAGGATTAACAATGGGGCTCGTAGTTCACTTAAACATGAAGAACAAAAAATTGGCGAATTGTACTGTTTGGATGCTTTGCACATATGTTTCTTAGACTATATAGAAGCAATATATACAATGATTTCAACAGTCTACCTGTTCCATTCATTGTTCTACTTGTCGAAATTTACAACTAATTTCCTTTAAAGGATTAACAATGGGGCTCGTAGTTCACTTAAACTTGAAGAACAAAAAACTGGCGAATTGTACTGTTTGGATGCTTTGCATATATGTTTCTTAGACTATATAGAGGCAATATATAGAAGGATTTCCTCCGTCTACCTGTTCCATTCATTGTTCTACTTGTAGAAAATTACAATTAATTTCCGTTAAAGTATTAACAATGGGGCTCGTAGTTCACATAAACCTGAAGAACAAAAAATTGGCGAATGGTACTGTTTGGATGCTTTGCATATATGTTTCTTAGACTATGTAGAAGCAATATATATAATGATTTCAACCGTCTACCTGTTCCATTCATTGTTCTACATGTCGAAAGTTACAAATAATTTCCGTTTCATGATTATCAATGGGGCTTGTTGTTCACTTAAACTTGATGAACAAAAAATTGGCGAAAGGTACTGTTTGGATGCTTTGAACATATGTTTCTTAGACTATATAGAAGCAATATATACAATGATTTCAACAGTCTACCTGTTCCATTCATTGTTCTACTTGTCGAAAGTTACAAATAATTCCCGATAAAGGATTAACCATTGGGGCTCATTGGTCACTTAAACTTGAAGAACAAAAAATTGGCGAATGGTACTGTTTGGATGCTTTGCATATATGTTTCTTAGACTATATAGAAGCAATATATCCAACGATTTCAACCGTCTACTTGTTCCATTCATTGTTCCATTTGTCGAAAGTTACAAATAATTTCCGATAAAGGATTAACAATGGGGCTCGTTGTTCACTTAAACTTGAAGAACAATAAATTGGCAAATTGTACTGTTTGGATGCTTTGCATATATGTTTCTTAGACTATATAGAAGCAATATATAGAAGGATTTCCTCCGTCTACCTGTTCCATTCATTGTTCTACTTGTAGAAAATTACAATAATAATTTCCGTTAAAGTATTAACAATGGGGCTCGTAGTTCATATAAACCTGAAGAAAAAAAAATTGGCGAATGGTACTGTTTGGATGCTTTGCGTACATGTTTCTTAGACTATATGGAAGCAATATATACAAAGATTTCAACCGTCTACGTGTTCCAATCATTGTTCTACTTGTCGAAATTTACAAATAATTTCCTTTAAAGGATTAACAATGGGGCTCGTAGTTCACTTAAACTTGAAGAGCAAAAGATTGGCGAATTGTACTGTTTGGATGCTTTGCATATATGTTTCTTAGATTATATAGAAGCAATATATAGAAGGATTTCCTCCGTCTACCTGTTCCATTCATTGTTCTACTTGTCGAAAGTCACAAATAATTTCCGATAAAGGATTAACAATGGGGCTCATTGTTCACTTAAACTTGAAGAACAAAAAATTGGCGAATTGTACTGTTTGGATGCTTTGCGTACATGTTTCTTAGACTATATAGAAGCAATATATACAAAGTTTCAACCGTCTACCTGTTCCATTCATTGTTCTACTTGTCGAAAGATACAAATAATTTCCTTTAAAGGATTAACAATGGGGCTCGTAGTTCACTTAAACTTGAAGTACAAAAAATTGGCGAATGGTACTGTTTGGATGCTTTGCGTACATGTTTCTTAGGCTATATGGAAGCAATATATACAAAGATTTCAACCGTCTACCTGTTCCATTCATTGTTCTACTTGTCGAAAGTTACAGATAATTTCCGATAAAGGATTAACAATGGGGCTCATTGTTCACTTAAACTTGAAGTACAAAAAATTGGCGAATGGTACTGTTTGGATGCTTTGCGTACATGTTTCTTAGACTATATGGAAGCAATATATACAAAGATTTCAACCGTCGACGTGTTCCAATCATTGTTCTACTTGTCGAATTTTACAAATAATTTCCTTTAAAGGATTAACAATGGGGCTCGTAGTTCACTTAAACTTGAAGAACAAAAAATTGGCGAATTGTACTGTTTGGATGCTTTGCACATATGTTTCTTAGACTATATAGAAGCAATATATACAATGATTTCAACAGTCTACATGTTCCATTCATTGTTCTACTTGTCGAAATTTACAACTAATCCTTTAAAGGATTAACAATGGGGCTCGTAGTTCACTTAAACTTGAAGAACAAAAAACTGGCGAATTGTACTGTTTGGATGCTTTGCACATATGTTTCTTAGACTATATAGAAGCAATATATACAATGATTTCAACCGTCTACCTGTTCCATTCCTTGTTCTACTTGTCGAAAGTTACAAATAATTTCCTTTAAAGGATTAACAATGGGGCTCGTTGTTCACTTAAACTTGAAGAACAATGAATTGGCGACTTGTACTGTTTGGATGCTTTGCATATATGTTTCTTAGACTATATAGAAGCAATATATACAAAGATTTCAACCGTCTACCTGTTCCATTGATTGTTCTACTTGTCGAAAGTTACAAATAATTTCCGATAAAGGATTAACCATTGGGGCTCATTGTTCACTTAAACTTGAAAAACAAAAAATTGGCGAATTGTACTGTTTGGATGCTTTGCATATATGTTTCTTAGACTATATAGAAGCAATATATATAATGATTTCAACCGTCTACCTGTTCCATTCCTTGTTCTACTTGTCGAAAGTTACAAATAATTTCCTTTAAAGGATTAGCAATGGGGCTCGTTGTTCACTTAAACTTGAAGAACAATGAATTGGCGACTGGTACTGTTTGGATGCTTTGCATATATGTTTCTTAGACTATATTGAAGCAATATATACAAGGATTTCAACCGTCTACCTGTTCCATTCATTGTTCTACTTGTCGAAAGTCACAAATAATTTCCGATAAAGGATTAACAATGGGGCTCATTGTTCACTTAAACTTGAAGAACAAAAAATTGGCGAATTGTACTGTTTGGATGCTTTGCGTACATGTTTCTTAGACTATATAGAAGCAATATATATAAAGATTTCAACCGTCTACCTGTTCCATTCATTGTTCTACTTGTCGAAAGATACAAATAATTTCCGAAAAAGGATTAACAATGGGGCTCGTAGTTCACTTAAACTTGAAGAACAAAAAATTGGCGAATGGTACTGTTTGGATGCTTTGCATATATGTTTCTTAGACTATATAGAAGCAACATATAGAAAGATTTCACCCGTCTACCTGTTCTATTCATTGTTCTACTTGTAGAAAGTTACAAATAATTTCCGTTTCATGATTATCAATGGGGCTTGTTGTTCACTTAAACTTGATGAACATAAAATTGGCGAAAGGTACTGTTTGGATGCTTTGAACATATGTTTCTTAGACTATATAGAAGCAATATATACAATGATTTCAACAGTCTACCCGTTCCATTCATTGTTCTACTTGTCGAAAGTTACAAATAATTCCCGATAAAGGATTAACCATTGGGGCTCATTGGTCACTTAAACTTGAAGAACAAAAAATTGGCGAATGGTACTGTTTGGATGCTTTGCATATATGTTTCTTAGACTATATAGAAGCAATATATCCAATGATTTCAACCGTCTACCTGTTCCATTCATTGTTCCATTTGTCGAAAGTTACAAATAATTTCCGATAAAGGATTAACAACGGGGCTCGTTGTTCACTTAAACTTGAAGAACAATAAATTGGCGAATTGTACTGTTTGGATGCTTTGCATATATGTTTCTTAGACTATATAGAAGCAATATATAGAAGGATTTCCTCCGTCTACCTGTTCCATTCATTGTTCTACTTGTAGAAAATTACAATAATAATTTCCGTTAAAGTATTAACAATGGGGCTCGTAGTTCATATAAACCTGAAGAACAAAAAATTGGCGAATGGTACTGTTTGGATGCTTTGCGTACATGTTTCTTAGACTATATGGAAGCAATATATACAAAGATTTCAACCGTCTACGTGTTCCAATCATTGTTCTACTTGTCGAAATTTACAAATAATTTCCTTTAAAGGATTAACAATGGGGCTCGTAGTTCACTTAAACTTGAAGAGCAAAAGATTGGCGAATTGTACTGTTTGGATGCTTTGCATATATGTTTCTTAGATTATATAGAAGCAATATATAGAAGGATTTCCTCCGTCTACCTGTTCCATTCATTGTTCTACTTGTAGAAAATTACAATTAATTTCCGTTAAAGTATTAACAATGGGGCTCGTAGTTCACATAAACCTGAAGAACAAAAAATTGGCGAATTGTACTGTTTGGATGCTTTGCATATATGTTTCTTAGACTATATAGAAGCAACATATACAAAGATTTCAACCGTCTACGTGTTCCAATCATTGTTCTACTTGTCGAAATTTACAAATAATTTCCTTTAAAGGATTAACAATGGGGCTCGTTGTTCACTTAAACTTGAAGAACAATAAATTGGCGAATTGTACTGTTTGGATGCTTTGCATATATGTTTCTTAGACTCTATAGAAGCAATATATACAATGATTTCAACCGTCTACCTGTTCCATTCATTGTTCCATTTGTCGAAAGTTACAAATAATTTCCGTTAAAGGATTAACAATGGGGCTCGTAGTTCACTTAAACTTGAAGATCAATAAATTGGCGAATTGTACTGTTTGGTTGCTTTGCATATATGTTTCTTAGACTATATAGATGCAATATATACAAAGATTTCAACCGTCTACGTGTTCCAATCATTGTTCTACTTGTAGAAAGTTACAAATAATTTCCATTTCATGATTATCAATGGGGCTCGTTGTTGACTTCAACTTGAAGAACAACAAATTGGCGAATGGTACTGTTTGGATGCTTTGCATATATGTTTCTTAGACTATATAGAAGCAATATATACAATGATTTCAACCGTCTACCTGTTCCATTCCTTGTTCTACTTGTCGAAAGTTACAAATAATTTCCTTTAAAGGATTAACAATGGGGCTCGTTGTTCACTTAAACTTGAAGAACAATGAATTGGCGACTTGTACTGTTTGGATGCTTTGCATATATGTTTCTTAGACTATATAGAAGCAATATATACAAAGATTTCAACCGTCTACCTGTTCCATTGATTGTTCTACTTGTCGAAAGTTACAAATAATTTCCGATAAAGGATTAACCATTGGGGCTCATTGTTCACTTAAACTTGAAGAACAAAAAATTGGCGAATTGTACTGTTTGGATGCTTTGCATATATGTTTCTTAGACTATATAGAAGCAATATATATAATGATTTCAACCGTCTACCTGTTCCATTCCTTGTTCTACTTGTCGAAAGTTACAAATAATTTCCTTTAAAGGATTAGCAATGGGGCTCGTTGTTCACTTAAACTTGAAGAACAATGAATTGGCGACTGGTACTGTTTGGATGCTTTGCATATATGTTTCTTAGACTATATTGAAGCAATATATACAAGGATTTCAACCGTCTACCTGTTCCATTCATTGTTCTACTTGTCGAAAGTCACAAATAATTTCCGATAAAGGATTAACAATGGGGCTCATTGTTCACTTAAACTTGAAGAACAAAAAATTGGCGAATTGTACTGTTTGGATGCTTTGCGTACATGTTTCTTAGACTATATAGAAGCAATATATATAAAGATTTCAACCGTCTACCTGTTCCATTCATTGTTCTACTTGTCGAAAGATACAAATAATTTCCGAAAAAGGATTAACAATGGGGCTCGTAGTTCACTTAAACTTGAAGAACAAAAAATTGGCGAATGGTACTGTTTGGATGCTTTGCATATATGTTTCTTAGACTATATAGAAGCAACATATAGAAAGATTTCACCCGTCTACCTGTTCTATTCATTGTTCTACTTGTAGAAAGTTACAAATAATTTCCGTTTCATGATTATCAATGGGGCTTGTTGTTCACTTAAACTTGATGAACATAAAATTGGCGAAAGGTACTGTTTGGATGCTTTGAACATATGTTTCTTAGACTATATAGAAGCAATATATACAATGATTTCAACAGTCTACCCGTTCCATTCATTGTTCTACTTGTCGAAAGTTACAAATAATTCCCGATAAAGGATTAACCATTGGGGCTCATTGGTCACTTAAACTTGAAGAACAAAAAATTGGCGAATGGTACTGTTTGGATGCTTTGCATATATGTTTCTTAGACTATATAGAAGCAATATATCCAATGATTTCAACCGTCTACCTGTTCCATTCATTGTTCCATTTGTCGAAAGTTACAAATAATTTCCGATAAAGGATTAACAACGGGGCTCGTTGTTCACTTAAACTTGAAGAACAATAAATTGGCGAATTGTACTGTTTGGATGCTTTGCATATATGTTTCTTAGACTATATAGAAGCAATATATAGAAGGATTTCCTCCGTCTACCTGTTCCATTCATTGTTCTACTTGTAGAAAATTACAATAATAATTTCCGTTAAAGTATTAACAATGGGGCTCGTAGTTCATATAAACCTGAAGAACAAAAAATTGGCGAATGGTACTGTTTGGATGCTTTGCGTACATGTTTCTTAGACTATATGGAAGCAATATATACAAAGATTTCAACCGTCTACGTGTTCCAATCATTGTTCTACTTGTCGACATTTACAAATAATTTCCTTTAAAGGATTAACAATGGGGCTCGTAGTTCACTTAAACTTGAAGAGCAAAAGATTGGCGAATTGTACTGTTTGGTTGCTTTGCATATATGTTTCTTAGACTATATAGATGCAATATATACAAAGATTTCAACCGTCTACGTGTTCCAATCATTGTTCTACTTGTAGAAAGTTACAAATAATTTCCATTTCATGATTATCAATGGGGCTCGTTGTTGACTTCAACTTGAAGAACAACAAATTGGCGAATGGTACTGTTTGGATGCTTTGCATATATGTTTCTTAGACTATATTGAAGCAATATATACAAAGATTTCAACCGTATACCTGATCCATTCATTGTTCTACTTGTCGAAATTTACAAATAATTTCCATTAAAGGATTAACAATGGGGCTCGTTGTTCACTTAAACTTTAAGAACAATAAATTGGCGAATGGTACTGTTTGGATGCTTTGCATATATGTTTCTTAGACTCTATAGAAGCAATCTATACAATGATTTCAACCGTCTACCTGTTCCATTCATTGTTCCATTTGTCGAAAGTTACAAATAATTCCCGATAAAGGATTAACAATGGGGCTCGTTGTTCACTTAAACTTGAAGAACAATAAATTGGCGAATTGTACTGTTTGGATGCTTTGCATATATGTTTCTTAGACTATATAGAAGCAATATATAGAAGGATTTCCTCCGTCTACCTGTTCCATTCATTGTTCTACTTGTAGAAAATTACAATTAATTTCCGTTAAAGTATTAACAATGGGGCTCGTAGTTCACATAAACCTGAAGAACAAAAAATTGGCGAATGGTACTGTTTGGATGCTTTGCATATATGTTTCTTAGACTATGTAGAAGCAATATATATAATGATTTCAACCGTCTACCTGTTCCATTCATTGTTCTACATGTCGAAAGTTACAAATAATTTCCGTTTCATGATTATCAATGGGGCTCGTTGTTCACTTAAACTTGAAGAACAAAAAATTGGCGAATGGTACTGTTTGGATGCTTTGCATATATGTTTCTTAGACTATATAGAAGCAATATATACAATGATTTCAACCGTCTACCTGTTCCATTCATTGTTCCATTTGCCGAAAGTTACAAATAATTTCCGATAAAGGATTAACAATGGGGCTCGTTGTTCACTTAAACTTGAAGAACAATAAATTGGCGAATTGTACTGTTTGGATGCTTTGCATATATGTTTCTTAGACTATATAGAAGCAATATATAGAAGGATTTCCTCCGTCTACCTGTTCCATTCATTGTTCTACTTGTAGAAAATTACAATTAATTTCCGTTAAAGTATTAACAATGGGGCTCGTAGTTCACATAAACCTGAAGAACAAAAAATTGGCGAATGGTACTGTTTGGATGCTTTGCGTACATGTTTCTTAGACTATATGGAAGCAATATATACAAAGATTTCAACCGTCTACGTGTTCCAATCATTGTTCTACTTGTCGAAATTTACAAATAATTTCCTTTAAAGGATTAACAATGGGGCTCGTTGTTCACTTAAACTTGAAGAACAATAAATTGGCGAATTGTACTGTTTGGATGCTTTGCATATATGTGTCTTAGACTCTATAGAAGCAATATATACAATGATTTCAACCGTCTACCTGTTCCATTCATTGTTCCATTTGTCGAAAGTTACAAATAATTCCCGATAAAGGATTAACAATGGGGCTCGTTGTTCACTTAAACTTGAAGAACAATAAATTGGCGAATTGTACTGTTTGGATGATTTGCATATATGTTTCTTAGACTATATAGAAGCAATATATAGAAGGATTTCCTCCGTCTACCTGTTCCATTCATTGTTCTACTTGTAGAAAATTACAATTAATTTCCGTTAAAGTATTAACAATGGGGCTCGTAGTTCACATAAACCTGAAGAACAAAAAATTGGCGAATGGTACTGTTTGGATGCTTTGCATATATGTTTCTTAGACTATGTAGAAGCAATATATATAATGATTTCAACCGTCTACCTGTTCCATTCATTGTTCTACATGTCGAAAGTTACAAATAATTTCCGTTTCATGATTATCAATGGGGCTCGTTGTTCACTTAAACTTGAAGAACAAAAAATTGGCGAATGGTACTGTTTGGATGCTTTGCACATATGTTTCTTAGACTATATAGAAGCAATATATACAAAGATTTCAACCGTCTACGTGTTCCAATCATTGTTCTACTTGTAGAAAGTGAGAATTAATTTCCGTTAAAGGATTAAAAATGGGGCTCATTGGTCACTTAAACTTGAAGAACAATAAATTGGCGAATTGTACTGTTTGGATGCTTTGCATATATGTTTCTTAGACTCTATAGAAGCAATATATACAATGATTTCAACCGTCTACCTGTTCCATTCATTGTTCTACTTGCCGAAATTTACAAATAATTTCCTTTAAAGGATTAACAATGGGGCTCGTAGTTCACTTAAACTTGAAGACCAAAAAATTGGCGAATTGTACTGTTTGGATGCTTTGCCTATATGTTTCTTAGACTATATAGAAGCAATATATACAATGATTTCCACCGTCTACCTGTTCCATTCATTGTTCCATTTGCCGAAAGTTACAAATAATTTCCGATAAAGGATTAACAATGGGGCTCGTTGTTCACTTAAACTTGAAGAACAATAAATTGGCGAATTGTACTGTTTGGATGCTTTGCATATATGTTTCTTAGACTATATAGAAGCAATATATACAATGATTTCAACCGTCTACCTGTTCCATTCATTGTTCTACTTGTAGAAAATTACAATTAATTTCCGTTAAAGTATTAACAATGGGGCTCGTAGTTCACATAAACCTGAAGAACAAAAAATTGGCGAATGGTACTGTTTGGATGCTTTGCATATATGTTTCTTAGACTATGTAGAAGCAATATATATAATGATTTCAACCGTCTACCTGTTCCATTCATTGTTCTACATGTCGAAAGTTACAAATAATTTCCGTTTCATGATTATCAATGGGGCTCGTTGTTCACTTAAACTTGAAGAACAAAAAATTGGCGAATGGTACTGTTTGGATGCTTTGCACATATGTTTCTTAGACTATATAGAAGCAATATATACAAAGATTTCAACCGTCTACGTGTTCCAATCATTGTTCTACTTGTAGAAAGTGAGAATTAATTTCCGTTAAAGGATTAAAAATGGGGCTCATTGGTCACTTAAACTTGAAGAACAATAAATTGGCGAATTGTACTGTTTGGATGCTTTGCATATATGTTTCTTAGACTCTATAGAAGCAATATATACAATGATTTCAACCGTCTACCTGTTCCATTCCGTGTTCCGTTTGTCGAAAGTTACAAATAATTTCCGTTAAAGGATTAACAATGGGGCTCTTAGTTCACTTAAACTTGAAGAACAAAAAATTGGCAAATGTTAGTGTTTGGATGCTTGGCATATAGGTTTCCTAGACTATATAGAAGCAACATATACAAAGAATTCAACCGTCTACCTGTTCCATTCATTGTTCTACATGTCGAAAGTTACAAATAATTTCCCTTTCGTGATTATCAATGGGGCTCGTTGTTCACTTAAACTTGAAGAACAAAAAATTGGCGAATGGTACTGTTTGGATGCTTTGCATATATGTTTCTTAGACTATATAGAAGCAATATATACAATGATTTCAACCGTCTACCTGTTCCATTCATTGTTCCATTTGCCGAAAGTTACAAATAATTTCCGATAAAGGATTAACAATGGGGCTCGTTGTTCACTTAAACTTGAAGAACAATAAATTGGCGAATTGTACTGTTTGGATGCTTTGCATATATGTTTCTTAGACTATATAGAAGCAATATATAGAAGGATTTCCTCCGTCTACCTGTTCCATTCATTGTTCTACTTGTAGAAAATTACAATTAATTTCCGTTAAAGTATTAACAATGGGGCTCGTAGTTCACATAAACCTGAAGAACAAAAAATTGGCGAATGGTACTGTTTGGATGCTTTGCGTACATGTTTCTTAGACTATATGGAAGCAATATATACAAAGATTTCAACCGTCTACGTGTTCCAATCATTGTTCTACTTGTCGAAATTTACAAATAATTTCCTTTAAAGGATTAACAATGGGGCTCGTTGTTCACTTAAACTTGAAGAACAATAAATTGGCGAATTGTACTGTTTGGATGCTTTGCATATATGTGTCTTAGACTCTATAGAAGCAATATATACAATGATTTCAACCGTCTACCTGTTCCATTCATTGTTCCATTTGTCGAAAGTTACAAATAATTCCCGATAAAGGATTAACAATGGGGCTCGTTGTTCACTTAAACTTGAAGAACAATAAATTGGCGAATTGTACTGTTTGGATGATTTGCATATATGTTTCTTAGACTATATAGAAGCAATATATAGAAGGATTTCCTCCGTCTACCTGTTCCATTCATTGTTCTACTTGTAGAAAATTACAATTAATTTCCGTTAAAGTATTAACAATGGGGCTCGTAGTTCACATAAACCTGAAGAACAAAAAATTGGCGAATGGTACTGTTTGGATGCTTTGCATATATGTTTCTTAGACTATGTAGAAGCAATATATATAATGATTTCAACCGTCTACCTGTTCCATTCATTGTTCTACATGTCGAAAGTTACAAATAATTTCCGTTTCATGATTATCAATGGGGCTCGTTGTTCACTTAAACTTGAAGAACAAAAAATTGGCGAATGGTACTGTTTGGATGCTTTGCACATATGTTTCTTAGACTATATAGAAGCAATATATACAAAGATTTCAACCGTCTACGTGTTCCAATCATTGTTCTACTTGTAGAAAGTGAGAATTAATTTCCGTTAAAGGATTAAAAATGGGGCTCATTGGTCACTTAAACTTGAAGAACAATAAATTGGCGAATTGTACTGTTTGGATGCTTTGCATATATGTTTCTTAGACTCTATAGAAGCAATATATACAATGATTTCAACCGTCTACCTGTTCCATTCATTGTTCTACTTGCCGAAATTTACAAATAATTTCCTTTAAAGGATTAACAATGGGGCTCGTAGTTCACTTAAACTTGAAGACCAAAAAATTGGCGAATTGTACTGTTTGGATGCTTTGCCTATATGTTTCTTAGACTATATAGAAGCAATATATACAATGATTTCAACCGTCTACCTGTTCCATTCATTGTTCCATTTGCCGAAAGTTACAAATAATTTCCGATAAAGGATTAACAATGGGGCTCGTTGTTCACTTAAACTTGAAGAACAATAAATTGGCGAATTGTACTGTTTGGATGCTTTGCATATATGTTTCTTAGACTATATAGAAGCAATATATACAATGATTTCAACCGTCTACCTGTTCCATTCATTGTTCTACTTGTAGAAAATTACAATTAATTTCCGTTAAAGTATTAACAATGGGGCTCGTAGTTCACATAAACCTGAAGAACAAAAAATTGGCGAATGGTACTGTTTGGATGCTTTGCATATATGTTTCTTAGACTATGTAGAAGCAATATATATAATGATTTCAACCGTCTACCTGTTCCATTCATTGTTCTACATGTCGAAAGTTACAAATAATTTCCGTTTCATGATTATCAATGGGGCTCGTTGTTCACTTAAACTTGAAGAACAAAAAATTGGCGAATGGTACTGTTTGGATGCTTTGCACATATGTTTCTTAGACTATATAGAAGCAATATATACAAAGATTTCAACCGTCTACGTGTTCCAATCATTGTTCTACTTGTAGAAAGTGAGAATTAATTTCCGTTAAAGGATTAAAAATGGGGCTCATTGGTCACTTAAACTTGAAGAACAATAAATTGGCGAATTGTACTGTTTGGATGCTTTGCATATATGTTTCTTAGACTCTATAGAAGCAATATATACAATGATTTCAACCGTCTACCTGTTCCATTCCGTGTTCCGTTTGTCGAAAGTTACAAATAATTTCCGTTAAAGGATTAACAATGGGGCTCTTAGTTCACTTAAACTTGAAGAACAAAAAATTGGCAAATGTTAGTGTTTGGATGCTTGGCATATAGGTTTCCTAGACTATATAGAAGCAACATATACAAAGAATTCAACCGTCTACCTGTTCTATTCATTGTTCTACTTGTAGAAACTTACAAATAATTTCCCTTTCGTGATTATCAATGGGGCTCGTTGTTCACTTAAACTTGAAGAACAAAAAATTGGCGAATGGTACTGTTTGGATGCTTTGCATATATGTTTCTTAGACTATATAGAAGCAATATATACAAAGATTTCAACCGTCTACCTGCTCCATTCATTTTTCTACTTGTCGAAAGTTACAGATAATTTCCGATAAAGGATTAACAATGGGGCTCATTGTTCACTTAAACTTGAAGTACAAAAAATTGGCGAATGGTACTGTTTGGATGCTTTGCGTACATGTTTCTTAGACTATATGGAAGCAATATATACAAAGATTTCAACCGTCGACGTGTTCCAATCATTGTTCTACTTGTCGAAATTTACAAATAATTTCCTTTAAAGGATTAACAATGGGGCTCGTAGTTCACTTAAACTTGAAGTACAAAAAATTGGCGAATGGTACTGTTTGGATGCTTTGCGTACATGTTTCTTAGGCTATATGGAAGCAATATATACAAAGATTTCAACCGTCGACGTGTTCCAATCATTGTTCTACTTGTCGAAATTTACAAATAATTTCCTTTAAAGGATTAACAATGGGGCTCGTAGTTCACTTAAACTTGAAGTACAAAAAATTGGCGAATGGTACTGTTTGGATGCTTTGCGTACATGTTTCTTAGGCTATATGGAAGCAATATATACAATGATTTCAACCGTCTACCTGTTCCATTCATTGTTCCATTTGTCGAAAGTTACAAATAATTTCCGATAAAGGATTAACAATGGGGCTCGTTGTTCACTTAAACTTGAAGAACAATAAATTGGCGATTTGTACTGTTTGGACGCTTTGCATATATGTTTCTTAGACTATATAGAAGCAATATATACATTGATTTCAACCGTCTACCTGTTCCATTCATTGTTCTACTTGTCGCAAGTTACAAATAATTTCCGTTAAAGTATTAACAATGGGGCTCGTAGTTCACTTAAACTTGAAGATCAAATAATTGGCGAATTGTACTGTTTGGATAATATGCAGATATGTTTCTTAGACTATATAGAAGCAATATATAGAAGGATTTCCTCCGTCTACCTGTTCCATTCATTGTTCTACTTGTAGAAAATTACAATTAATTTCCGTTAAAGTATTAACAATGGGGCTCGTAGTTCACATAAACTTGAAGAACAAAAAATTGGCGAATGGTACTGTTTGGATGCTTTGCATATATGTTTCTTAGACTATATAGAAGTAATATATACAAAGATTTCAACCGTCTACCTGTTCCATTCATTGTTCTACTTGTCGAAAGTTACAAATAATTTCCGATAAAGGATTAACAATGGGGCTCATTGTTCACTTAAACTTGAAGAACAAAAAATTGGCGAATGGTACTGTTTGGATGCTTTGCGTACATGTTTCTTAGACTATATGGAAGCAATATATACAAAGATTTCAACCGTCGACGTGTTCCAATCATTGTTCTACGTGTCGAAATTTACAAATAATTTCCTTTAAAGGATTAACAATGGGGCGCGTAGTTCACTTAAACTTGAAGAGCAAAAAATTGGCGAATTGTACAGTTTGGATGCTTTGCATATATGTTTCTTAGACTATATAGAAGCAATATATAGAAGGATTTCCTCCGTCTACCTGTTCCATTCATTGTTCTACTTGTAGAAAATTACAATTAATTTCCGTTAAAGTATTAACAATGGGGCTCGTAGTTCGCATAAACCTGAAGAACAAAAAATTGGCGAATTGTACTGTTTGGATGCTTTGCACATATGTTTCTTAGACTATATAGAAGCAATAAACACAATGATTTCAACAGTCTACCTGTTCCATTCATTGTTCTACTTGTCGAAATTTACAACTAATTTCCTTTAAAGGATTAACAATGGGGCTCGTAGTTTACTTAAACTTGAAGAACAAAAAATTGGCGAATTGTACTGTTTGGATGCTTTGCACATATGTTTCTTAGACTATATAGAAGCAATATATAAAATGATTTCAACCGTCTACCTGTTCCATTCCTTGTTCTACTTGTCGAAAGTTACAAATAATTTCCTTTAAAGGATTAACAATGGGGCTCGTTGTTCACTTAAACTTGAAGAACAAAAAATTGGCGAATGGTACTGTTTGGATGCTTTGCATATATGTTTCTTAGACTATATAGAAGCAATATATACAATGATTTCAACCGTCTACCTGTTCCATTCATTGTTCCATTTGTCGAAAGTTACAAATAATTTCCGATAAAGGATTAACAATGGGGCTCGTTGTTCACTTAAACTTGAAGAACAATAAATTGGCGATTTGTACTGTTTGGACGCTTTGCATATATGTTTCTTAGACTATATAGAAGCAATATATACATTGATTTCAACCGTCTACCTGTTCCATTCATTGTTCTACTTGTCGCAAGTTACAAATAATTTCCGTTAAAGTATTAACAATGGGGCTCGTAGTTCACTTAAACTTGAAGATCATATAATTGGCGAATTGTACTGTTTGGATAATATGCAGATATGTTTCTTAGACTATATAGAAGCAATATATAGAAGGATTTCCTCCGTCTACCTGTTCCATTCATTGTTCTACTTGTAGAAAATTACAATTAATTTCCGTTAAAGTATTAACAATGGGGCTCGTAGTTCACATAAACTTGAAGAACAAAAAATTGGCGAATGGTACTGTTTGGATGCTTTGCATATATGTTTCTTAGACTATATAGAAGTAATATATACAAAGATTTCAACCGTCTACCTGTTCCATTCATTGTTCTACTTGTCGAAAGTTACAAATAATTTCCGATAAAGGATTAACAATGGGGCTCGTTGTTCACTTAAACTTGAAGAACAAAAAATTGGCGAATGGTACTGTTTGGATGCTTTGCATATATGTTTCTTAGACTATATAGAAGCAATATATACATTGATTTCAACCGTCTACCTGTTCCATTCATTGTTCTACTTGTCGCAAGTTACAAATAATTTCCGTTAAAGTATTAACAATGGGGCTCGTAGTTCACTTAAACTTGAAGATCAAATAATTGGCGAATTGTACTGTTTGGATAATATGCAGATATGTTTCTTAGACTATATAGAAGCAATATATAGAAGGATTTCCTCCGTCTACCTGTTCCATTCATTGTTCTACTTGTAGAAAATTACAATTAATTTCCGTTAAAGTATTAACAATGGGGCTCGTAGTTCACATAAACTTGAAGAACAAAAAATTGGCGAATGGTACTGTTTGGATGCTTTGCATATATGTTTCTTAGACTATATAGAAGTAATATATACAAAGATTTCAACCGTCTACCTGTTCCATTCATTGTTCTACTTGTCGAAAGTTACAAATAATTTCCGATAAAGGATTAACAATGGGGCTCATTGTTCACTTAAACTTGAAGAACAAAAAATTGGCGAATGGTACTGTTTGGATGCTTTGCGTACATGTTTCTTAGACTATATGGAAGCAATATATACAAAGATTTCAACCGTCGACGTGTTCCAATCATTGTTCTACGTGTCGAAATTTACAAATAATTTCCTTTAAAGGATTAACAATGGGGCGCGTAGTTCACTTAAACTTGAAGAGCAAAAAATTGGCGAATTGTACTGTTTGGATGCTTTGCATATATGTTTCTTAGACTATATAGAAGCAATATATAGAAGGATTTCCTCCGTCTACCTGTTCCATTCATTGTTCTACTTGTCGAAAGTTACAAATAATTTCCGATAAAGGATTAACCATTGGGGCTCATTGTTCACTTAAACTTGAAAAACAAAAAATTGGCGAATTGTACTGTTTGGATGCTTTGCATATATGTTTCTTAGACTATATAGAAGCAATATATATAATGATTTCAACCGTCTACCTGTTCCATTCCTTGTTCTACTTGTCGAAAGTTACAAATAATTTCCTTTAAAGGATTAGCAATGGGGCTCGTTGTTCACTTAAACTTGAAGAACAATGAATTGGCGACTGGTACTGTTTGGATGCTTTGCATATATGTTTCTTAGACTATATTGAAGCAATATATACAAGGATTTCAACCGTCTACCTGTTCCATTCATTGTTCTACTTGTCGAAAGTCACAAATAATTTCCGATAAAGGATTAACAATGGGGCTCGTAGTTCACTTAAACATGAAGAACAAAAAATTGGCGAATTGTACTGTTTGGATGCTTTGCACATATGTTTCTTAGACTATATAGAAGCAATATATACAATGATTTCAACAGTCTACCTGTTCCATTCATTGTTCTACTTGTCGAAATTTACAACTAATTTCCTTTAAAGGATTAACAATGGGGCTCGTAGTTCACTTAAACTTGAAGAACAAAAAACTGGCGAATTGTACTGTTTGGATGCTTTGCACATATGTTTCTTAGACTATATAGAAGCAATATATACAATGATTTCAACCGTCTACCTGTTCCATTCCTTGTTCTACTTGTCGAAAGTTACAAATAATTTCCTTTAAAGGATTAACAATGGGGCTCGTTGTTCACTTAAACTTGAAGAACAATGAATTGGCGACTTGTACTGTTTGGATGCTTTGCATATATGTTTCTTAGACTATATAAAATCAATATATATACAAAGATTTCAACCGGCTACCTGTTCCATTCATTGTTTTACTTGTCGAATGTTACAAATAATTTCCGTTAAATGTTAACAATGGGGCTCGTAGTTCACTTAAACTTGAAGAACAAAAAATTGGCGAATTGTACTGTTTGGATGCTTTGCATATATGTTTCTTAGACTATATAGAAGCAATATATACATTGATTTCAACCGTCTACCTGTTCCATTCATTGTTCTACTTGTCGCAAGTTACAAATAATTTCCTTTAAAGGATTAACTATGGGGCTCGTTGTACACTTAAACTTGAAGAACAATAAATTGACGAATTGTACTGTTTGGATGCTTTGCATATATGTTTCTTAGACTATATAGAAGCAATATATACAAAGATTTCAACCGTCTACCTGTTCCATTGATTGTTCTACTTGTCGAAAGTTACAAATAATTTCCGATAACGGATTAACCATTGGGGCTCATTGTTCACTTAAACTTGAAAAACAAAAAATTGGCGAATTGTACTGTTTGGATGCTTTGCATATATGTTTCTTAGACTATATAGAAGCAATATATATAATGATTTCAACCGTCTACCTGTTCCATTCCTTGTTCTACTTGTCGAAAGTTACAAATAATTTCCTTTAAAGGATTAGCAATGGGGCTCGTTGTTCACTTAAACTTGAAGAACAATGAATTGGCGACTGGTACTGTTTGGATGCTTTGCATATATGTTTCTTAGACTATATTGAAGCAATATATACAAGGATTTCAACCGTCTACCTGTTCCATTCATTGTTCTACTTGTCGAAAGTCACAAAGAATTTCCGATAAAGGATTAACAATGGGGCTCATTGTTCACTTAAACTTGAAGAACAAAAAATTGGCGAATTGTACTGTTTGGATGCTTTGCGTACATGTTTCTTAGACTATATAGAAGCAATATATACAAAGATTTCAACCGTCTACCTGTTCCATTCATTGTTCTACTTGTCGAAAGATACAAATAATTTCCGAAAAAGGATTAACAATGGGGCTCGTAGTTCACTTAAACTTGAAGAACAAAAAATTGGCGAATGGTACTGTTTGGATGCTTTGCATATATGTTTCTTAGACTATATAGAAGCAATATATACAATGATTTCAACCGTCTACCTGTTCCATTCCTTGTTCTACTTGTCGAAAGTTACGAATAATTTCCTTTAAAGGATTAACAATGGGGCTCGTTGTTCACTTAAACTTGAAGAACAATGAATTGGCGACTTGTACTGTTTGGATGCTTTGCATATATGTTTCTTAGACTATATAGAATCAATATATATACAAAGATTTCAACCGGCTACCTGTTCCATTCATTGTTTTACTTGTCGAATGTTACAAATAATTTCCGTTAAATGTTAACAATGGGGCTCGTAGTTCACTTAAACTTGAAGAACAAAAAATTGGCGAATTGTACTGTTTGGATGCTTTGCATATATGTTTCTTAGACTATATAGAAGCAATATATACATTGATTTCAACCGTCTACCTGTTCCATTCATTGTTCTACTTGTCGCAAGTTACAAATAATTTCCTTTAAAGGATTAACAATGGGGCTCGTTGTACACTTAAACTTGAAGAACAATAAATTGACGAATTGTACTGTTTGGATGCTTTGCATATATGTTTCTTAGACTATATAGAAGCAATATATACAAAGATTTCAACCGTCTACCTGTTCCATTGATTGTTCTACTTGTCGAAAGTTACAAATAATTTCCGATAAAGGATTAACCATTGGGGCTCATTGTTCACTTAAACTTGAAAAACAAAAAATTGGCGAATTGTACTGTTTGGATGCTTTGCATATATGTTTCTTAGACTATATAGAAGCAATATATATAATGATTTCAACCGTCTACCTGTTCCATTCCTTGTTCTACTTGTCGAAAGTTACAAATAATTTCCTTTAAAGGATTAGCAATGGGGCTCGTTGTTCACTTAAACTTGAAGAACAATGAATTGGCGACTGGTACTGTTTGGATGCTTTGCATATATGTTTCTTAGACTATATTGAAGCAATATATACAAGGATTTCAACCGTCTACCTGTTCCATTCATTGTTCTACTTGTCGAAAGTCACAAATAATTTCCGATAAAGGATTAACAATGGGGCTCATTGTTCACTTAAACTTGAAGAACAAAAAATTGGCGAATTGTACTGTTTGGATGCTTTGCGTACATGTTTCTTAGACTATATAGAAGCAATATATACAAAGATTTCAACCGTCTACCTGTTCCATTCATTGTTCTACTTGTCGAAAGATACAAATAATTTCCGAAAAAGGATTAACAATGGGGCTCGTAGTTCACTTAAACTTGAAGAACAAAAAATTGGCGAATGGTACTGTTTGGATGCTTTGCATATATGTTTCTTAGACTATATAGAAGCAACATATAGAAAGATTTCACCCGTCTACCTGTTCTATTCATTGTTCTACTTGTAGAAAGTTACAAATAATTTCCGTTTCATGATTATCAATGGGGCTTGTTGTTCACTTAAACTTGATGAACAAAAAATTGGCGAAAGGTACTGTTTGGATGCTTTGAACATATGTTTCTTAGACTATATAGAAGCAATATATACAATGATTTCAACAGTCTACCTGTTCCATTCATTGTTCTACTTGTCGAAAGTTACAAATAATTCCCGATAAAGGATTAACCATTGGGGCTCATTGGTCACTTAAACTTGAAGAACAAAAAATTGGCGAATGGTACTGTTTGGATGCTTTGCATATATGTTTCTTAGACTATATAGAAGCAATATATCCAATGATTTCAACCGTCTACCTGTTCCATTCATTGTTCCAGTTGTCGAAAGTTACAAATAATTTCCGATAAAGGATTAACAATGGGGCTCGTTGTTCACTTAAACTTGAAGAACAATAAATTGGCAAATTGTACTGTTTGGATGCTTTGCATATATGTTTCTTAGACTATATAGAAGCAATATATAGAAGGATTTCCTCCGTCTACCTGTTCCATTCATTGTTCTACTTGTAGAAAATTACAATAATAATTTCCGTTAAAGTATTAACAATGGGGCTCGTAGTTCATATAAACCTGAAGAACAAAAAATTGGCGAATGGTACTGTTTGGATGCTTTGCGTACATGTTTCTTAGACTATATGGAAGCAATATATACAAAGATTTCAACCGTCTACGTGTTCCAATCATTGTTCTACTTGTCGAAATTTACAAATAATTTCCTTTAAAGGATTAACAATGGGTCTCGTAGTTCACTTAAACTTGAAGAGCAAAAGATTGGCGAATTGTACTGTTTGGATGCTTTGCATATATGTTTCTTAGATTATATAGAAGCAATATATAGAAGGATTTCCTCCGTCTACCTGTTCCATTCATTGTCCTACTTGTCGAAAGTCACAAATAATTTCCGATAAAGGATTAACAATGGGGCTCATTGTTCACTTAAACTTGAAGAACAAAAAATTGGCGAATTGTACTGTTTGGATGCTTTGCGTACATGTTTCTTAGACTATATAGAAGCAATATATACAAAGATTTCAACCGTCTACCTGTTCCATTCATTGTTCTACTTGTCGAAAGATACAAATAATTTCCTTTAAAGGATTAACAATGGGGCTCGTAGTTCACTTAAACTTGAAGTACAAAAAATTGGCGAATGGTACTGTTTGGATGCTTTGCGTACATGTTTCTTAGGCTATATGGAAGCAATATATACAAAGATTTCAACCGTCTACCTGTTCCATTCATTGTTCTACTTGTCGAAAGTTACAGATAATTTCCGATAAAGGATTAACAATGGGGCTCATTGTTCACTTAAACTTGAAGTACAAAAAATTGGCGAATGGTACTGTTTGGATGCTTTGCGTACATGTTTCTTAGACTATATGGAAGCAATATATACAAAGATTTCAACCGTCGACGTGTTCCAATCATTGTTCTACTTGTCGAATTTTACAAATAATTTCCTTTAAAGGATTAACAATGGGGCTCGTAGTTCACTTAAACATGAAGAACAAAAAATTGGCGAATTGTACTGTTTGGATGCTTTGCACATATGTTTCTTAGACTATATAGAAGCAATATATACAATGATTTCAACAGTCTACCTGTTCCATTCATTGTTCTACTTGTCGAAATTTACAACTAATTTCCTTTAAAGGATTAACAATGGGGCTCGTAGTTCACTTAAACTTGAAGAACAAAAAACTGGCGAATTGTACTGTTTGGATGCTTTGCATATATGTTTCTTAGACTATATAGAGGCAATATATAGAAGGATTTCCTCCGTCTACCTGTTCCATTCATTGTTCTACTTGTAGAAAATTACAATTAATTTCCGTTAAAGTATTAACAATGGGGCTCGTAGTTCACATAAACCTGAAGAACAAAAAATTGGCGAATGGTACTGTTTGGATGCTTTGCATATATGTTTCTTAGACTATGTAGAAGCAATATATATAATGATTTCAACCGTCTACCTGTTCCATTCATTGTTCTACATGTCGAAAGTTACAAATAATTTCCGTTTCATGATTATCAATGGGGCTTGTTGTTCACTTAAACTTGATGAACAAAAAATTGGCGAAAGGTACTGTTTGGATGCTTTGAACATATGTTTCTTAGACTATATAGAAGCAATATATACAATGATTTCAACAGTCTACCTGTTCCATTCATTGTTCTACTTGTCGAAAGTTACAAATAATTCCCGATAAAGGATTAACCATTGGGGCTCATTGGTCACTTAAACTTGAAGAACAAAAAATTGGCGAATGGTACTGTTTGGATGCTTTGCATATATGTTTCTTAGACTATATAGAAGCAATATATCCAACGATTTCAACCGTCTACTTGTTCCATTCATTGTTCCATTTGTCGAAAGTTACAAATAATTTCCGATAAAGGATTAACAATGGGGCTCGTTGTTCACTTAAACTTGAAGAACAATAAATTGGCAAATTGTACTGTTTGGATGCTTTGCATATATGTTTCTTAGACTATATAGAAGCAATATATAGAAGGATTTCCTCCGTCTACCTGTTCCATTCATTGTTCTACTTGTAGAAAATTACAATAATAATTTCCGTTAAAGTATTAACAATGGGGCTCGTAGTTCATATAAACCTGAAGAAAAAAAAATTGGCGAATGGTACTGTTTGGATGCTTTGCGTACATGTTTCTTAGACTATATGGAAGCAATATATACAAAGATTTCAACCGTCTACGTGTTCCAATCATTGTTCTACTTGTCGAAATTTACAAATAATTTCCTTTAAAGGATTAACAATGGGGCTCGTAGTTCACTTAAACTTGAAGAGCAAAAGATTGGCGAATTGTACTGTTTGGATGCTTTGCATATATGTTTCTTAGATTATATAGAAGCAATATATAGAAGGATTTCCTCCGTCTACCTGTTCCATTCATTGTTCTACTTGTCGAAAGTCACAAATAATTTCCGATAAAGGATTAACAATGGGGCTCATTGTTCACTTAAACTTGAAGAACAAAAAATTGGCGAATTGTACTGTTTGGATGCTTTGCGTACATGTTTCTTAGACTATATAGAAGCAATATATACAAAGTTTCAACCGTCTACCTGTTCCATTCATTGTTCTACTTGTCGAAAGATACAAATAATTTCCTTTAAAGGATTAACAATGGGGCTCGTAGTTCACTTAAACTTGAAGTACAAAAAATTGGCGAATGGTACTGTTTGGATGCTTTGCGTACATGTTTCTTAGGCTATATGGAAGCAATATATACAAAGATTTCAACCGTCTACCTGTTCCATTCATTGTTCTACTTGTCGAAAGTTACAGATAATTTCCGATAAAGGATTAACAATGGGGCTCATTGTTCACTTAAACTTGAAGTACAAAAAATTGGCGAATGGTACTGTTTGGATGCTTTGCGTACATGTTTCTTAGACTATATGGAAGCAATATATACAAAGATTTCAACCGTCGACGTGTTCCAATCATTGTTCTACTTGTCGAATTTTACAAATAATTTCCTTTAAAGGATTAACAATGGGGCTCGTAGTTCACTTAAACTTGAAGAACAAAAAATTGGCGAATTGTACTGTTTGGATGCTTTGCACATATGTTTCTTAGACTATATAGAAGCAATATATACAATGATTTCAACAGTCTACATGTTCCATTCATTGTTCTACTTGTCGAAATTTACAACTAATCCTTTAAAGGATTAACAATGGGGCTCGTAGTTCACTTAAACTTGAAGAACAAAAAACTGGCGAATTGTACTGTTTGGATGCTTTGCACATATGTTTCTTAGACTATATAGAAGCAATATATACAATGATTTCAACCGTCTACCTGTTCCATTCCTTGTTCTACTTGTCGAAAGTTACAAATAATTTCCTTTAAAGGATTAACAATGGGGCTCGTTGTTCACTTAAACTTGAAGAACAATGAATTGGCGACTTGTACTGTTTGGATGCTTTGCATATATGTTTCTTAGACTATATAGAAGCAATATATACAAAGATTTCAACCGTCTACCTGTTCCATTGATTGTTCTACTTGTCGAAAGTTACAAATAATTTCCGATAAAGGATTAACCATTGGGGCTCATTGTTCACTTAAACTTGAAAAACAAAAAATTGGCGAATTGTACTGTTTGGATGCTTTGCATATATGTTTCTTAGACTATATAGAAGCAATATATCCAATGATTTCAACCGTCTACCTGTTCCATTCATTGTTCCATTTGTCGAAAGTTACAAATAATTTCCGATAAAGGATTAACAACGGGGCTCGTTGTTCACTTAAACTTGAAGAACAATAAATTGGCGAATTGTACTGTTTGGATGCTTTGCATATATGTTTCTTAGACTATATAGAAGCAATATATAGAAGGATTTCCTCCGTCTACCTGTTCCATTCATTGTTCTACTTGTAGAAAATTACAATAATAATTTCCGTTAAAGTATTAACAATGGGGCTCGTAGTTCATATAAACCTGAAGAACAAAAAATTGGCGAATGGTACTGTTTGGATGCTTTGCGTACATGTTTCTTAGACTATATGGAAGCAATATATACAAAGATTTCAACCGTCTACGTGTTCCAATCATTGTTCTACTTGTCGAAATTTACAAATAATTTCCTTTAAAGGATTAACAATGGGGCTCGTAGTTCACTTAAACTTGAAGAGCAAAAGATTGGCGAATTGTACTGTTTGGATGCTTTGCATATATGTTTCTTAGATTATATAGAAGCAATATATAGAAGGATTTCCTCCGTCTACCTGTTCCATTCATTGTTCTACTTGTAGAAAATTACAATTAATTTCCGTTAAAGTATTAACAATGGGGCTCGTAGTTCACATAAACCTGAAGAACAAAAAATTGGCGAATTGTACTGTTTGGATGCTTTGCATATATGTTTCTTAGACTATATAGAAGCAACATATACAAAGATTTCAACCGTCTACGTGTTCCAATCATTGTTCTACTTGTCGAAATTTACAAATAATTTCCTTTAAAGGATTAACAATGGGGCTCGTTGTTCACTTAAACTTGAAGAACAATAAATTGGCGAATTGTACTGTTTGGATGCTTTGCATATATGTTTCTTAGACTCTATAGAAGCAATATATACAATGATTTCAACCGTCTACCTGTTCCATTCATTGTTCCATTTGTCGAAAGTTACAAATAATTTCCGTTAAAGGATTAACAATGGGGCTCGTAGTTCACTTAAACTTGAAGATCAATAAATTGGCGAATTGTACTGTTTGGTTGCTTTGCATATATGTTTCTTAGACTATATAGATGCAATATATACAAAGATTTCAACCGTCTACGTGTTCCAATCATTGTTCTACTTGTAGAAAGTTACAAATAATTTCCATTTCATGATTATCAATGGGGCTCGTTGTTGACTTCAACTTGAAGAACAACAAATTGGCGAATGGTACTGTTTGGATGCTTTGCATATATGTTTCTTAGACTATATAGAAGCAATATATACAATGATTTCAACCGTCTACCTGTTCCATTCCTTGTTCTACTTGTCGAAAGTTACAAATAATTTCCTTTAAAGGATTAACAATGGGGCTCGTTGTTCACTTAAACTTGAAGAACAATGAATTGGCGACTTGTACTGTTTGGATGCTTTGCATATATGTTTCTTAGACTATATAGAAGCAATATATACAAAGATTTCAACCGTCTACCTGTTCCATTGATTGTTCTACTTGTCGAAAGTTACAAATAATTTCCGATAAAGGATTAACCATTGGGGCTCATTGTTCACTTAAACTTGAAGAACAAAAAATTGGCGAATTGTACTGTTTGGATGCTTTGCATATATGTTTCTTAGACTATATAGAAGCAATATATATAATGATTTCAACCGTCTACCTGTTCCATTCCTTGTTCTACTTGTCGAAAGTTACAAATAATTTCCTTTAAAGGATTAGCAATGGGGCTCGTTGTTCACTTAAACTTGAAGAACAATGAATTGGCGACTGGTACTGTTTGGATGCTTTGCATATATGTTTCTTAGACTATATTGAAGCAATATATACAAGGATTTCAACCGTCTACCTGTTCCATTCATTGTTCTACTTGTCGAAAGTCACAAATAATTTCCGATAAAGGATTAACAATGGGGCTCATTGTTCACTTAAACTTGAAGAACAAAAAATTGGCGAATTGTACTGTTTGGATGCTTTGCGTACATGTTTCTTAGACTATATAGAAGCAATATATATAAAGATTTCAACCGTCTACCTGTTCCATTCATTGTTCTACTTGTCGAAAGATACAAATAATTTCCGAAAAAGGATTAACAATGGGGCTCGTAGTTCACTTAAACTTGAAGAACAAAAAATTGGCGAATGGTACTGTTTGGATGCTTTGCATATATGTTTCTTAGACTATATAGAAGCAACATATAGAAAGATTTCACCCGTCTACCTGTTCTATTCATTGTTCTACTTGTAGAAAGTTACAAATAATTTCCGTTTCATGATTATCAATGGGGCTTGTTGTTCACTTAAACTTGATGAACATAAAATTGGCGAAAGGTACTGTTTGGATGCTTTGAACATATGTTTCTTAGACTATATAGAAGCAATATATACAATGATTTCAACAGTCTACCCGTTCCATTCATTGTTCTACTTGTCGAAAGTTACAAATAATTCCCGATAAAGGATTAACCATTGGGGCTCATTGGTCACTTAAACTTGAAGAACAAAAAATTGGCGAATGGTACTGTTTGGATGCTTTGCATATATGTTTCTTAGACTATATAGAAGCAATATATCCAATGATTTCAACCGTCTACCTGTTCCATTCATTGTTCCATTTGTCGAAAGTTACAAATAATTTCCGATAAAGGATTAACAACGGGGCTCGTTGTTCACTTAAACTTGAAGAACAATAAATTGGCGAATTGTACTGTTTGGATGCTTTGCATATATGTTTCTTAGACTATATAGAAGCAATATATAGAAGGATTTCCTCCGTCTACCTGTTCCATTCATTGTTCTACTTGTAGAAAATTACAATAATAATTTCCGTTAAAGTATTAACAATGGGGCTCGTAGTTCATATAAACCTGAAGAACAAAAAATTGGCGAATGGTACTGTTTGGATGCTTTGCGTACATGTTTCTTAGACTATATGGAAGCAATATATACAAAGATTTCAACCGTCTACGTGTTCCAATCATTGTTCTACTTGTCGACATTTACAAATAATTTCCTTTAAAGGATTAACAATGGGGCTCGTAGTTCACTTAAACTTGAAGAGCAAAAGATTGGCGAATTGTACTGTTTGGTTGCTTTGCATATATGTTTCTTAGACTATATAGATGCAATATATACAAAGATTTCAACCGTCTACGTGTTCCAATCATTGTTCTACTTGTAGAAAGTTACAAATAATTTCCATTTCATGATTATCAATGGGGCTCGTTGTTGACTTCAACTTGAAGAACAACAAATTGGCGAATGGTACTGTTTGGATGCTTTGCATATATGTTTCTTAGACTATATTGAAGCAATATATACAAAGATTTCAACCGTATACCTGATCCATTCATTGTTCTACTTGTCGAAATTTACAAATAATTTCCATTAAAGGATTAACAATGGGGCTCGTTGTTCACTTAAACTTTAAGAACAATAAATTGGCGAATGGTACTGTTTGGATGCTTTGCATATATGTTTCTTAGACTCTATAGAAGCAATCTATACAATGATTTCAACCGTCTACCTGTTCCATTCATTGTTCCATTTGTCGAAAGTTACAAATAATTCCCGATAAAGGATTAACAATGGGGCTCGTTGTTCACTTAAACTTGAAGAACAATAAATTGGCGAATTGTACTGTTTGGATGCTTTGCATATATGTTTCTTAGACTATATAGAAGCAATATATAGAAGGATTTCCTCCGTCTACCTGTTCCATTCATTGTTCTACTTGTAGAAAATTACAATTAATTTCCGTTAAAGTATTAACAATGGGGCTCGTAGTTCACATAAACCTGAAGAACAAAAAATTGGCGAATGGTACTGTTTGGATGCTTTGCATATATGTTTCTTAGACTATGTAGAAGCAATATATATAATGATTTCAACCGTCTACCTGTTCCATTCATTGTTCTACATGTCGAAAGTTACAAATAATTTCCGTTTCATGATTATCAATGGGGCTCGTTGTTCACTTAAACTTGAAGAACAAAAAATTGGCGAATGGTACTGTTTGGATGCTTTGCATATATGTTTCTTAGACTATATAGAAGCAATATATACAATGATTTCAACCGTCTACCTGTTCCATTCATTGTTCCATTTGCCGAAAGTTACAAATAATTTCCGATAAAGGATTAACAATGGGGCTCGTTGTTCACTTAAACTTGAAGAACAATAAATTGGCGAATTGTACTGTTTGGATGCTTTGCATATATGTTTCTTAGACTATATAGAAGCAATATATAGAAGGATTTCCTCCGTCTACCTGTTCCATTCATTGTTCTACTTGTAGAAAATTACAATTAATTTCCGTTAAAGTATTAACAATGGGGCTCGTAGTTCACATAAACCTGAAGAACAAAAAATTGGCGAATGGTACTGTTTGGATGCTTTGCGTACATGTTTCTTAGACTATATGGAAGCAATATATACAAAGATTTCAACCGTCTACGTGTTCCAATCATTGTTCTACTTGTCGAAATTTACAAATAATTTCCTTTAAAGGATTAACAATGGGGCTCGTTGTTCACTTAAACTTGAAGAACAATAAATTGGCGAATTGTACTGTTTGGATGCTTTGCATATATGTGTCTTAGACTCTATAGAAGCAATATATACAATGATTTCAACCGTCTACCTGTTCCATTCATTGTTCCATTTGTCGAAAGTTACAAATAATTCCCGATAAAGGATTAACAATGGGGCTCGTTGTTCACTTAAACTTGAAGAACAATAAATTGGCGAATTGTACTGTTTGGATGATTTGCATATATGTTTCTTAGACTATATAGAAGCAATATATAGAAGGATTTCCTCCGTCTACCTGTTCCATTCATTGTTCTACTTGTAGAAAATTACAATTAATTTCCGTTAAAGTATTAACAATGGGGCTCGTAGTTCACATAAACCTGAAGAACAAAAAATTGGCGAATGGTACTGTTTGGATGCTTTGCATATATGTTTCTTAGACTATGTAGAAGCAATATATATAATGATTTCAACCGTCTACCTGTTCCATTCATTGTTCTACATGTCGAAAGTTACAAATAATTTCCGTTTCATGATTATCAATGGGGCTCGTTGTTCACTTAAACTTGAAGAACAAAAAATTGGCGAATGGTACTGTTTGGATGCTTTGCACATATGTTTCTTAGACTATATAGAAGCAATATATACAAAGATTTCAACCGTCTACGTGTTCCAATCATTGTTCTACTTGTAGAAAGTGAGAATTAATTTCCGTTAAAGGATTAAAAATGGGGCTCATTGGTCACTTAAACTTGAAGAACAATAAATTGGCGAATTGTACTGTTTGGATGCTTTGCATATATGTTTCTTAGACTCTATAGAAGCAATATATACAATGATTTCAACCGTCTACCTGTTCCATTCATTGTTCTACTTGCCGAAATTTACAAATAATTTCCTTTAAAGGATTAACAATGGGGCTCGTAGTTCACTTAAACTTGAAGACCAAAAAATTGGCGAATTGTACTGTTTGGATGCTTTGCCTATATGTTTCTTAGACTATATAGAAGCAATATATACAATGATTTCAACCGTCTACCTGTTCCATTCATTGTTCCATTTGCCGAAAGTTACAAATAATTTCCGATAAAGGATTAACAATGGGGCTCGTTGTTCACTTAAACTTGAAGAACAATAAATTGGCGAATTGTACTGTTTGGATGCTTTGCATATATGTTTCTTAGACTATATAGAAGCAATATATACAATGATTTCAACCGTCTACCTGTTCCATTCATTGTTCTACTTGTAGAAAATTACAATTAATTTCCGTTAAAGTATTAACAATGGGGCTCGTAGTTCACATAAACCTGAAGAACAAAAAATTGGCGAATGGTACTGTTTGGATGCTTTGCATATATGTTTCTTAGACTATGTAGAAGCAATATATATAATGATTTCAACCGTCTACCTGTTCCATTCATTGTTCTACATGTCGAAAGTTACAAATAATTTCCGTTTCATGATTATCAATGGGGCTCGTTGTTCACTTAAACTTGAAGAACAAAAAATTGGCGAATGGTACTGTTTGGATGCTTTGCACATATGTTTCTTAGACTATATAGAAGCAATATATACAAAGATTTCAACCGTCTACGTGTTCCAATCATTGTTCTACTTGTAGAAAGTGAGAATTAATTTCCGTTAAAGGATTAAAAATGGGGCTCATTGGTCACTTAAACTTGAAGAACAATAAATTGGCGAATTGTACTGTTTGGATGCTTTGCATATATGTTTCTTAGACTCTATAGAAGCAATATATACAATGATTTCAACCGTCTACCTGTTCCATTCCGTGTTCCGTTTGTCGAAAGTTACAAATAATTTCCGTTAAAGGATTAACAATGGGGCTCTTAGTTCACTTAAACTTGAAGAACAAAAAATTGGCAAATGTTAGTGTTTGGATGCTTGGCATATAGGTTTCCTAGACTATATAGAAGCAACATATACAAAGAATTCAACCGTCTACCTGTTCCATTCATTGTTCTACATGTCGAAAGTTACAAATAATTTCCCTTTCGTGATTATCAATGGGGCTCGTTGTTCACTTAAACTTGAAGAACAAAAAATTGGCGAATGGTACTGTTTGGATGCTTTGCATATATGTTTCTTAGACTATATAGAAGCAATATATACAATGATTTCAACCGTCTACCTGTTCCATTCATTGTTCCATTTGCCGAAAGTTACAAATAATTTCCGATAAAGGATTAACAATGGGGCTCGTTGTTCACTTAAACTTGAAGAACAATAAATTGGCGAATTGTACTGTTTGGATGCTTT
This sequence comes from Cerceris ruficornis, assembly GCA_963989415.1. Classification (NCBI taxonomy): domain Eukaryota; kingdom Metazoa; phylum Arthropoda; class Insecta; order Hymenoptera; family Crabronidae; genus Cerceris; species Cerceris ruficornis. The sequence continues at coordinate 2,819,295 of CAXDIW010000229.1, read as the reverse complement.
GCATATATGTTTCTTAGACTATATAGAAGCAATATATAGAAGGATTTCCTCCGTCTACCTGTTCCATTCATTGTTCTACTTGTAGAAAATTACAATTAATTTCCGTTAAAGTATTAACAATGGGGCTCGTAGTTCACATAAACCTGAAGAACAAAAAATTGGCGAATGGTACTGTTTGGATGCTTTGCGTACATGTTTCTTAGACTATATGGAAGCAATATATACAAAGATTTCAACCGTCTACGTGTTCCAATCATTGTTCTACTTGTCGAAATTTACAAATAATTTCCTTTAAAGGATTAACAATGGGGCTCGTTGTTCACTTAAACTTGAAGAACAATAAATTGGCGAATTGTACTGTTTGGATGCTTTGCATATATGTGTCTTAGACTCTATAAAAGCAATATATACAATGATTTCAACCGTCTACCTGTTCCATTCATTGTTCCATTTGTCGAAAGTTACAAATAATTCCCGATAAAGGATTAACAATGGGGCTCGTTGTTCACTTAAACTTGAAGAACAATAAATTGGCGAATTGTACTGTTTGGATGATTTGCATATATGTTTCTTAGACTATATAGAAGCAATATATAGAAGGATTTCCTCCGTCTACCTGTTCCATTCATTGTTCTACTTGTAGAAAATTACAATTAATTTCCGTTAAAGTATTAACAATGGGGCTCGTAGTTCACATAAACCTGAAGAACAAAAAATTGGCGAATGGTACTGTTTGGATGCTTTGCATATATGTTTCTTAGACTATGTAGAAGCAATATATATAATGATTTCAACCGTCTACCTGTTCCATTCATTGTTCTACATGTCGAAAGTTACAAATAATTTCCGTTTCATGATTATCAATGGGGCTCGTTGTTCACTTAAACTTGAAGAACAAAAAATTGGCGAATGGTACTGTTTGGATGCTTTGCACATATGTTTCTTAGACTATATAGAAGCAATATATACAAAGATTTCAACCGTCTACGTGTTCCAATCATTGTTCTACTTGTAGAAAGTGAGAATTAATTTCCGTTAAAGGATTAAAAATGGGGCTCATTGGTCACTTAAACTTGAAGAACAATAAATTGGCGAATTGTACTGTTTGGATGCTTTGCATATATGTTTCTTAGACTCTATAGAAGCAATATATACAATGATTTCAACCGTCTACCTGTTCCATTCATTGTTCTACTTGCCGAAATTTACAAATAATTTCCTTTAAAGGATTAACAATGGGGCTCGTAGTTCACTTAAACTTGAAGACCAAAAAATTGGCGAATTGTACTGTTTGGATGCTTTGCCTATATGTTTCTTAGACTATATAGAAGCAATATATACAATGATTTCAACCGTCTACCTGTTCCATTCATTGTTCCATTTGCCGAAAGTTACAAATAATTTCCGATAAAGGATTAACAATGGGGCTCGTTGTTCACTTAAACTTGAAGAACAATAAATTGGCGAATTGTACTGTTTGGATGCTTTGCATATATGTTTCTTAGACTATATAGAAGCAATATATACAATGATTTCAACCGTCTACCTGTTCCATTCATTGTTCTACTTGTAGAAAATTACAATTAATTTCCGTTAAAGTATTAACAATGGGGCTCGTAGTTCACATAAACCTGAAGAACAAAAAATTGGCGAATGGTACTGTTTGGATGCTTTGCATATATGTTTCTTAGACTATGTAGAAGCAATATATATAATGATTTCAACCGTCTACCTGTTCCATTCATTGTTCTACATGTCGAAAGTTACAAATAATTTCCGTTTCATGATTATCAATGGGGCTCGTTGTTCACTTAAACTTGAAGAACAAAAAATTGGCGAATGGTACTGTTTGGATGCTTTGCACATATGTTTCTTAGACTATATAGAAGCAATATATACAAAGATTTCAACCGTCTACGTGTTCCAATCATTGTTCTACTTGTAGAAAGTGAGAATTAATTTCCGTTAAAGGATTAAAAATGGGGCTCATTGGTCACTTAAACTTGAAGAACAATAAATTGGCGAATTGTACTGTTTGGATGCTTTGCATATATGTTTCTTAGACTCTATAGAAGCAATATATACAATGATTTCAACCGTCTACCTGTTCCATTCCGTGTTCCGTTTGTCGAAAGTTACAAATAATTTCCGTTAAAGGATTAACAATGGGGCTCTTAGTTCACTTAAACTTGAAGAACAAAAAATTGGCAAATGTTAGTGTTTGGATGCTTGGCATATAGGTTTCCTAGACTATATAGAAGCAACATATACAAAGAATTCAACCGTCTACCTGTTCTATTCATTGTTCTACTTGTAGAAACTTACAAATAATTTCCCTTTCGTGATTATCAATGGGGCTCGTTGTTCACTTAAACTTGAAGAACAAAAAATTGGCGAATGGTACTGTTTGGATGCTTTGCATATATGTTTCTTAGACTATATAGAAGCAATATATACAAAGATTTCAACCGTCTACCTGCTCCATTCATTTTTCTACTTGTCGAAAGTTACAGATAATTTCCGATAAAGGATTAACAATGGGGCTCATTGTTCACTTAAACTTGAAGTACAAAAAATTGGCGAATGGTACTGTTTGGATGCTTTGCGTACATGTTTCTTAGACTATATGGAAGCAATATATACAAAGATTTCAACCGTCGACGTGTTCCAATCATTGTTCTACTTGTCGAAATTTACAAATAATTTCCTTTAAAGGATTAACAATGGGGCTCGTAGTTCACTTAAACTTGAAGTACAAAAAATTGGCGAATGGTACTGTTTGGATGCTTTGCGTACATGTTTCTTAGGCTATATGGAAGCAATATATACAAAGATTTCAACCGTCGACGTGTTCCAATCATTGTTCTACTTGTCGAAATTTACAAATAATTTCCTTTAAAGGATTAACAATGGGGCTCGTAGTTCACTTAAACTTGAAGTACAAAAAATTGGCGAATGGTACTGTTTGGATGCTTTGCGTACATGTTTCTTAGGCTATATGGAAGCAATATATACAATGATTTCAACCGTCTACCTGTTCCATTCATTGTTCCATTTGTCGAAAGTTACAAATAATTTCCGATAAAGGATTAACAATGGGGCTCGTTGTTCACTTAAACTTGAAGAACAATAAATTGGCGATTTGTACTGTTTGGACGCTTTGCATATATGTTTCTTAGACTATATAGAAGCAATATATACATTGATTTCAACCGTCTACCTGTTCCATTCATTGTTCTACTTGTCGCAAGTTACAAATAATTTCCGTTAAAGTATTAACAATGGGGCTCGTAGTTCACTTAAACTTGAAGATCAAATAATTGGCGAATTGTACTGTTTGGATAATATGCAGATATGTTTCTTAGACTATATAGAAGCAATATATAGAAGGATTTCCTCCGTCTACCTGTTCCATTCATTGTTCTACTTGTAGAAAATTACAATTAATTTCCGTTAAAGTATTAACAATGGGGCTCGTAGTTCACATAAACTTGAAGAACAAAAAATTGGCGAATGGTACTGTTTGGATGCTTTGCATATATGTTTCTTAGACTATATAGAAGTAATATATACAAAGATTTCAACCGTCTACCTGTTCCATTCATTGTTCTACTTGTCGAAAGTTACAAATAATTTCCGATAAAGGATTAACAATGGGGCTCATTGTTCACTTAAACTTGAAGAACAAAAAATTGGCGAATGGTACTGTTTGGATGCTTTGCGTACATGTTTCTTAGACTATATGGAAGCAATATATACAAAGATTTCAACCGTCGACGTGTTCCAATCATTGTTCTACGTGTCGAAATTTACAAATAATTTCCTTTAAAGGATTAACAATGGGGCGCGTAGTTCACTTAAACTTGAAGAGCAAAAAATTGGCGAATTGTACAGTTTGGATGCTTTGCATATATGTTTCTTAGACTATATAGAAGCAATATATAGAAGGATTTCCTCCGTCTACCTGTTCCATTCATTGTTCTACTTGTAGAAAATTACAATTAATTTCCGTTAAAGTATTAACAATGGGGCTCGTAGTTCGCATAAACCTGAAGAACAAAAAATTGGCGAATTGTACTGTTTGGATGCTTTGCACATATGTTTCTTAGACTATATAGAAGCAATAAACACAATGATTTCAACAGTCTACCTGTTCCATTCATTGTTCTACTTGTCGAAATTTACAACTAATTTCCTTTAAAGGATTAACAATGGGGCTCGTAGTTTACTTAAACTTGAAGAACAAAAAATTGGCGAATTGTACTGTTTGGATGCTTTGCACATATGTTTCTTAGACTATATAGAAGCAATATATAAAATGATTTCAACCGTCTACCTGTTCCATTCCTTGTTCTACTTGTCGAAAGTTACAAATAATTTCCTTTAAAGGATTAACAATGGGGCTCGTTGTTCACTTAAACTTGAAGAACAAAAAATTGGCGAATGGTACTGTTTGGATGCTTTGCATATATGTTTCTTAGACTATATAGAAGCAATATATACAATGATTTCAACCGTCTACCTGTTCCATTCATTGTTCCATTTGTCGAAAGTTACAAATAATTTCCGATAAAGGATTAACAATGGGGCTCGTTGTTCACTTAAACTTGAAGAACAATAAATTGGCGATTTGTACTGTTTGGACGCTTTGCATATATGTTTCTTAGACTATATAGAAGCAATATATACATTGATTTCAACCGTCTACCTGTTCCATTCATTGTTCTACTTGTCGCAAGTTACAAATAATTTCCGTTAAAGTATTAACAATGGGGCTCGTAGTTCACTTAAACTTGAAGATCATATAATTGGCGAATTGTACTGTTTGGATAATATGCAGATATGTTTCTTAGACTATATAGAAGCAATATATAGAAGGATTTCCTCCGTCTACCTGTTCCATTCATTGTTCTACTTGTAGAAAATTACAATTAATTTCCGTTAAAGTATTAACAATGGGGCTCGTAGTTCACATAAACTTGAAGAACAAAAAATTGGCGAATGGTACTGTTTGGATGCTTTGCATATATGTTTCTTAGACTATATAGAAGTAATATATACAAAGATTTCAACCGTCTACCTGTTCCATTCATTGTTCTACTTGTCGAAAGTTACAAATAATTTCCGATAAAGGATTAACAATGGGGCTCGTTGTTCACTTAAACTTGAAGAACAAAAAATTGGCGAATGGTACTGTTTGGATGCTTTGCATATATGTTTCTTAGACTATATAGAAGCAATATATACATTGATTTCAACCGTCTACCTGTTCCATTCATTGTTCTACTTGTCGCAAGTTACAAATAATTTCCGTTAAAGTATTAACAATGGGGCTCGTAGTTCACTTAAACTTGAAGATCAAATAATTGGCGAATTGTACTGTTTGGATAATATGCAGATATGTTTCTTAGACTATATAGAAGCAATATATAGAAGGATTTCCTCCGTCTACCTGTTCCATTCATTGTTCTACTTGTAGAAAATTACAATTAATTTCCGTTAAAGTATTAACAATGGGGCTCGTAGTTCACATAAACTTGAAGAACAAAAAATTGGCGAATGGTACTGTTTGGATGCTTTGCATATATGTTTCTTAGACTATATAGAAGTAATATATACAAAGATTTCAACCGTCTACCTGTTCCATTCATTGTTCTACTTGTCGAAAGTTACAAATAATTTCCGATAAAGGATTAACAATGGGGCTCATTGTTCACTTAAACTTGAAGAACAAAAAATTGGCGAATGGTACTGTTTGGATGCTTTGCGTACATGTTTCTTAGACTATATGGAAGCAATATATACAAAGATTTCAACCGTCGACGTGTTCCAATCATTGTTCTACGTGTCGAAATTTACAAATAATTTCCTTTAAAGGATTAACAATGGGGCGCGTAGTTCACTTAAACTTGAAGAGCAAAAAATTGGCGAATTGTACTGTTTGGATGCTTTGCATATATGTTTCTTAGACTATATAGAAGCAATATATAGAAGGATTTCCTCCGTCTACCTGTTCCATTCATTGTTCTACTTGTAGAAAATTACAATTAATTTCCGTTAAAGTATTAACAATGGGGCTCGTAGTTCGCATAAACCTGAAGAACAAAAAATTGGCGAATTGTACTGTTTGGATGCTTTGCACATATGTTTCTTAGACTATATAGAAGCAATAAACACAATGATTTCAACAGTCTACCTGTTCCATTCATTGTTCTACTTGTCGAAATTTACAACTAATTTCCTTTAAAGGATTAACAATGGGGCTCGTAGTTCACTTAAACTTGAAGAACAAAAAATTGGCGAATTGTACTGTTTTGATGCTTTGCACATATGTTTCTTAGACTATATAGAAGCAATATATAAAATGATTTCAACCGTCTACCTGTTCCATTCCTTGTTCTACTTGTCGAAAGTTACAAATAATTTCCTTTAAAGGATTAACAATGGGGCTCGTTGTTCACTTAAACTTGAAGAACAAAAAATTGGCGAATGGTACTGTTTGGATGCTTTGCATATATGTTTCTTAGACTATACGGAAGCAATATATACAAATATTTCAACCGTCTACCTGTTCCATTCATTGTTCTACATGACGAAAGTTACAAATAATTTCCGATAAAGAATTAACAATGGGGCTCATTGTTCAGTTAACCTTGAAGAACAAAAAATTGGCGAATGGTACTGTTTGGATGCTTTGCATATAGGTTTCTTAGACTATATAGAAGCAACATATACAAAGATTTCAACCGTCTACCTGTTCTATTCATTGTTCTACTTGTAGAAAGTTACAAATAATTTCCGTTTCATGATTATCAATGGGGCTCGTTGTTCACTTAAACTTGAAGAATAAAAAATTGGCGAATGGTACTGTTTGGATGCTTTGCACATATGTTTCTTAGACTATATAGAAGCAATATATACAAAGATTTCAACCGTCTACGTGTTCCAATCATTGTTCTACTTGTAGAAATTTACAATTAATTTCCGTTAAAGGATTAACAATGGGGCTCATTGTTAACTTAAACTTGAAGAACAAAAAATTGGCGAATGGTACTGTTTGGATGATTTGCATATATGTTTCTTAGATTATATAGAAGCAATATATACAAAGATTTCAACCGTCTACCTGTTCCATTCATTGTTCTACTTGTCGAAAATTACAAATAATTTCCGATAAAGGATTAACCATTGGGGCTCATTGTTCACTTAAACTTGAAGAACAAAAAATGGCGAATGGTACTGTTTGGATGCTTTGCGTACATGTTTCTTAGACTATATGGAAGCAATATATACAAAGATTTCAACCGTCTACGTGTTCCAATCATTGTTCTACTTGTCGAAATTTACAAATAATTTCCTTTAAAGGATTAACAATGGGGCTCGTTGTTCACTTAAACTTGAAGAACAATAAATTGGCGAATTGTACTGTTTGGATGCTTTGCATATATGTTTCTTACACTATATAGATGCAATATATACAAAGATTTCATCCGTCTACCTGTTCCATTCATTGTTCTACTTGTCGAAATTTACAAATAATTTCCTTTAAAGGATTAACAATGGGGCTCGTAGTTCACTTAAACTTGAAGAACAATGAATTGGCGACTGGTACTGTTTGGATGCTTTGCATATATGTTTCTTAGGCTATACTGAAGCAATATATACAATGATTTCAACCGTCTACCTGTTCCATTCATTGTTTTACTTGTCGAAAGTTACAAATAATTTCCGTTAAAGGATTAACAATGGGGATCGTAGTTCACTTAAACTTGAAGAACAAAAAATTGGCGAATGGTACTGTTTGGATGCTTTGCGTACATGTTTCTTAGACTATATGGAAGCAATATATACAAAGATTTCAACCGTCTACGTGTTCCAATCATTGTTCTACTTGTAGAAATTTACAAATAATTTCCGTTAAAGGATTAACAATGGGGCTCATTGTTAACTTAAACTTGAAGAACAAAAAATTGGCGAATGGTACTGTTTGGATGTTTTGCATATATGTTTCTTAGATTATATAGAAGCAATATATACAAAGATTTCAACCGTCTACCTGTTCCATTCATTGTTCTACTTGTCGAAAATTACAAATAATTTCCGATAAAGGATTAACCATTGGGGCTCATTGTTCACTTAAACTTGAAGAACAAAAAATGGCGAATGGTACTGTTTGGATGCTTTGCGTACATGTTTCTTAGACTATATGGAAGCAATATATACAAAGATTTCAACCGTCTACGTGTTCCAATCATTGTTCTACTTGTCGAAATTTACAAATAATTTCCTTTAAAGCATTAACAATGGGGCTCGTAGTTCACTTAAACTTGAAGAACAATGAATTGGCGACTGGTACTGTTTGGATGCTTTGCATATATGTTTCTTAGGCTATACTGAAGCAATATATACAATGATTTCAACCGTCTACCTGTTCCATTCATTGTTTTACTTGTCGAAAGTTACAAATAATTTCCGTTAAAGGATTAACAATGAGGATCGTAGTTCACTTAAACTTGAAGAACAATAAATTGGCGAATTGTACTGTTTGGATGCTTTGCATATATGTTTCTTAGACTATATAGAAGCAATATATATACAAAGATTTCAACCGTCTACCTGTTCCATTCATTGTTTTACTTGTCGAAAGTTAGAAATAATTTCCGTTAAAGGAATAACAATGGGGATCGTAGTTCACTTAAACTTGAAGAACAATAAATTGGCGAATTGTACTGTTTGGATGCTTTGCACATATGTTTCTTAGACTATATAGAAGCAATATATACTATGATATCCATCGTCTACCTGTACTATTCATTGTTCTACTTGTAGAAAGTTACAAATAATTTCCGTTTCATGATTACCAATGGGGCTCGTTGTTCACTTAAACTTGAAGAACAAAAAATTGGCGACTGGTACTGTTTGGATGCTTTGCATATATGTTTCTTAGACTATATAGAAGCAATATATACGATGATTTCAACCGTCTACCTGTTCCATTCCTTGTTCTACTTGTCGAAAGTTACAAATAATTTCCTTTAAAGGATTAACAATGGGGCTCGTTGTTCACTTAAACTTGAAGAACAATAAATTGGCGAATTGTACTGTTTGGATGCTTTGCATATATGTGTCTTAGACTCTATAGAAGCAATATATACAATGATATCCATCGTCAACCTGTTCCATTCAATGTTCTACTTGTAGAAAATTACAATTAATTTCCGTTAAAGGAATAACAATGGGGATCGTAGTTCACTTAAACTTGAAGAACAAAAAATTGTCCAATGGTACTGTTTGGATGCTTTGCATATATGTTTCTTAGACTATATAGAAGCAATATATAGAAAGATTTCACCCGTCTACCTGTACTATTCATTGTTCTATTTGTAGAAAGTTACAAATAATTTCCATTTCATGATTATCAATGGAGCTCGTTGTTCACTTAAACTTGAAGATCAAAAAATTGGCGAATGTTTCTGTTTAGATGCTTTGCATATAGGTTTCTTAGACTATATAGAAGCTACATATACAAAGATTTCAACCGTCTACCTGTTCTATTCATTGTTCTTCTTGTCGAAAGTTACAAATAATTTCCGTTTCATGATTATCAATGGGGCTCGTTGTTCACTTAAACTTGAAGAACAAAAAATTGGCGAATGGTACTGTTTGGATGCTTTGCATATATGTTTCTTAGACTATATAGAAGCAATATATACAATGATTTCAACCGTCTACCTGTTCCATTCATTGTTCCATTTGTCGAAAGTTACAAATAGTTTCCGATAAAGGATTAACAATGGGGCTCGTTGTTCACTTAAACTTGAAGAACAATAAATTGGCGCATTGTACTGTTTGGATGCTTTACATATATGTTTCTTAGACTATATAGAAGCAATATATAGAAGGATTTCCTCCGTCTACCTGTTCCATTCATTGTTCTACTTGTAGAAAATTACAATTAATTTCCGTTAAAGTATTAACAATGGGGCTCGTAGTTCACATAAACCTGAAGAACAAAAAATTGGCGAATGGTACTGTTTGGATGCTTTGCGTACATGTTTCTTAGACTATATGGAAGCAATATATACAAAGATTTCAACCGTCTACGTGTTCCAATCATTGTTCTACTTGTCGAAATTTACAAATAATTTCCTTTAAAGGATTAACAATGGGGCTCGTAGTTCACTTAAACTTGAAGAGCAAAAAATTGGCGAATGGTACTGTTTGGATGCTTTGCATATATGTTTCTTAGATTATATAGAAGCAATATATAGAAGGATTTCCTCCGTCTACCTGTTCCATTCATTGTTCTACTTGTAGAAAATTACAATTAATTTCCGTTAAAGTATTAACAATGGGGCTCGTAGTTCACATAAACCTGAAGAACAAAAAATTGGCGAATTGTACTGTTTGGATGCTTTGCATATATGTTTCTTAGACTATATAGAAGCAACATATACAAAGATTTCAACCGTCTACGTGTTCCAATCATTGTTCTACTTGTCGAAATTTACAAATAATTTCCTTTAAAGGATTAACAATGGGGCTCGTTGTTCACTTAAACTTGAAGAACAATAAATTGGCGAATTGTACTGTTTGGATGCTTTGCATATATGTTTCTTAGACTCTATAGAAGCAATATATACAATGATTTCAACCGTCTACCTGTTCCATTCATTGTTCCATTTGTCGAAAGTTACAAATAATTTCCGTTAAAGGATTAACAATGGGGCTCGTAGTTCACTTAAACTTAAAGATCAATAAATGGGCGAATTGTACTGTTTGGTTGCTTTGCATATATGTTTCTTAGACTATATAGATGCAATATATACAAAGATTTCAACCGTCTACGTGTTCCAATCATTGTTCTACTTGTAGAAAGTTACAATTAATTTCCGTTAAAGGATTAACAATGGGGCCCATTGTTCACTTAAACTTGAACAACAAAAAATTGGCGAATGGTACTGTTTGGATGCTATGCATATATGTTTCTTAGACTATATGGAAGCAATATATACAAATATTTCAACCGCTTACCTGTTCCATTCATTGTTCTACATGTCGAAAGTTACAAATAATTTCCGTTTCATGATTATCAATGGGGCTCGTTGTTCACTTAAACTTGAAGAACAAAAAATTGGCGAATGGTACTGTTTGGATGCTTTGCATATATGTTTCTTAGACTATATAGAAGCAATATATACAATGATTTCAACCGTCTACCTGTTCCATTCATTGTTCTACTTGTAGAAAGTTACAAATAATTTCCGTTTCATGATTATCAATGGGGCTTGTTGTTCACTTAAACTTGATGAACAAAAAATTGGCGAATGGTACTGTTTGGATGCTTTTCATATAAGTTTCTTAGACTATATAGAAGCAATATATACAAAGATTTCAACCGTCTACCTGTTCCATTCATTGTTCTACTTGTCGAAAGTTACAAATAATTTCCGATATAGGATTAACCATTGGGGCTCATTGTTCACTTAAACTTGAAGAACACAAAATTGGCGAATGGTACTGTTTGGATGCTTTGCGTACATGTTTCTTAGGCTATATGGAAGCAATATGTACAAAGATTTCAACCGTCTACGTGTTCCAATCATTGTTCTACTTGTCGAAATTTACAAATAATTTCCTTTAAAGGATTAACAATGGGGCTCGTAGTTCACTTAAACTTGAAGAGCAAAAAATTGGCGAATTGTACTGTTTGGATGCTTTGCATATATGTTTCTTAGACTATATAGAAGCAATATATAGAAGGATTTCCTCCGTCTACCTGTTCCATTCATTGTTCTACTTGTAGAAAATTACAATTAATTTCCGTTAAAGTATTAACAATGGGGCTCGTAGTTCACATAAACCTGAAGAACAAAAAATTGGCGAATTGCACTGTTTGGATGCTTTGCATATATGTTTCTTAGACTATATAGAAGCAACATATACAAAGATTTCAAACGTCTACGTGTTCCAATCATTGTTCTACTTGTCGAAATTTACAAATAATTTCCTTTAAAGGATTAACAATGGGGCTCGTTGTTCACTTAAACTTGAAGAACAATAAATTGGCGAATTGTACTGTTTGGATGCTTTGCATATATGTGTCTTAGACTCTATAGAAGCAATATATACAATGATTTCAACCGTCTACCTGTTCCATTCATTGTTCCATTTGTCGAAAGTTACAAATAATTCCCGATAAAGGATTAACAATGGGGCTCGTTGTTCACTTAAACTTGAAGAACAATAAATTGGCGAATTGTACTGTTTGGATGATTTGCATATATGTTTCTTAGACTATATAGAAGCAATATATAGAAGGATTTCCTCCGTCTACCTGTTCCATTCATTGTTCTACTTGTAGAAAATTACAATTAATTTCCGTTAAAGTATTAACAATGGGGCTCGTAGTTCACATAAACCTGAAGAACAAAAAATTGGCGAATGGTACTGTTTGGATGCTTTGCATATATGTTTCTTAGACTATGTAGAAGCAATATATATAATGATTTCAACCGTCTACCTGTTCCATTCATTGTTCTACATGTCGAAAGTTACAAATAATTTCCGTTTCATGATTATCAATGGGGCTCGTTGTTCACTTAAACTTGAAGAACAAAAAATTGGCGAATGGTACTGTTTGGATGCTTTGCATATATGTTTCTTAGACTATATAGAAGCAATATATACAAAGATTTCAACCGTCTACCTGTTCCATTCATTGTTCTACTTGTCGAAAGTTACAAATAATTTCCGATAAAGGATTAACAATGGGGCTCATTGTTCACTTAAACTTGAAGAACAAAAAATTGGCGAATGGTACTGTTTGGATGCTTTGAGTACATGTTTCTTAGACTATATGGAAGCAATATATACAAAGGTTTCAACCGTCGACGTGTTCCAATCATTGTTCTACTTGTCGAAATTTACAAATAATTTCCTTTAAAGGATTAACAATGGGGCTCGTAGTTCACTTAAACTTGAAGAACAAAAAAATGGCGAATTGTACTGTTTGGATGCTTTGCACATATGTTACTTAGACTATATAGAAGCAATATATACAATGATTTCAACAGTCTACCTGTTCCATTCATTGTTCTACTTGTCGAAATTTACAAATAATTTCCATTAAAGGATTAACAATGGGTCTCGTAGTTCACTTAAACTTGAAGAACAAAAAATTAGCGAATGGTACTGTTTGGATGCTTTGCGTACATGTTTCTTAGACTATATAGAAGCAATATATACAAAGATTTCAACCGTCTACCTGTTCCATTCATTGTTCTACTTGTCGAAAGTTACAAATAATTTCCGATAAAGGATTAACAATGGGGCTCATTGTTCACTTAACCTTGAAGAACAAAAAATTGGCGAATGGTACTGTTTGGATGCTTTGCATATATGTTTCTTAGACTATATGGAAGCAATATATACAAATATTTCAGCCGTCTACGTGTGCCAATCATTGTTCTACTCGTCGAAATTTACAAATAATTTCCTTTAAAGGATTAACAATGGGGCTCATTGTTCACTTAAACTTGAAGAACAAAAAATTGGCGAATTGTACTGTTTGGATGCTTTGCATATATGTTTCTTAGACTATATAGAAGCAATATATACAATGATTTCAACCGTCTACCTGTTCCATTCATTGTTCTACTTGTCGCAAGTTACAAATAATTTCTGTTAAAGTATTAACAATGGAGCTCGTAGTTCACTTAAACTTGAAGATCAAATAATTGGCGAATTGTACTGTTTGGATGATATGCAGATATGTTTCTTAGACTATATAGAAGCAATATATAGAAGTATTTCCTCCGTCTACCTGTTCCATTCATTGTTCTACTTGTAGAAAATTACAATTAATTTCCGTTAAAGTATTAACAATGGGGCTCGTAGTTCACATAAACTTGAAGAACAAAAAATTGGCGAATGGTACTGTTTGGATGCTTTGCATATATGTTTCTTAGACTATGTAGAAGCAATATATATAATGATTTCAACCGTCTACCTGTTCCATTCATTGTTCTACATGTCGAAAGTTACAAATAATTTCCGTTTCATGATTATCAATGGGGCTCGTTGTTCACTTAAACTTGAAGAACAAAAAATTGGCGAATGGTACTGTTTGGATGCTTTGCATATATGTTTCTTAGACTATATAGAAGCAATATATACAAAGATTTCAACCGTCTACCTGTTCCATTCATTGTTCTACTTGTCGAAAGTTACAAATAATTTCCGATAAAGGATTAACAATGGGGCTCATTGTTCACTTAAACTTGAAGAACAAAAAATTGGCGAATGGTACTGTTTGGATGCTTTGCGTACATGTTTCTTAGACTATATGGAAGCAATATATACAAAGGTTTCAACCGTCGACGTGTTCCAATCATTGTTCTACTTGTCGAAATTTACAAATAATTTCCTTTAAAGGATTAACAATGGGGCTCGTAGTTCACTTAAACTTGAAGAACAAAAAATTGGCGAATTGTACTGTTTGGATGCTTTGCACATATGTTACTTAGACTATATAGAAGCAATATATACAATGATTTCAACAGTCTACCTGTTCCATTCATTGTTCTACTTGTCGAAATTTACAACTAATTTCCTTTAAAGGTTTAACAATGGGGCTCGTTGTTCACTTAAACTTGAAGAACAATGAATTGGCGACTGGTACTGTTTGGATGCTTTGCATATATGTTTCTTAGACTATATTGAAGCAATATATACAAGGATTTCAACCGTCTACCTGTTCCAATCATTGTTCTACTCGTCGAAATTTACAAATAATTTCCTTTAAAGGATTAACAATGGGGCTCATTGTTCACTTAAAATTGAAGAACAAAAAATTGGCGAATTGTACTGTTTGCATGCTTTGCGTATATGTTTCTTAGACTATATAGAAGCAATATATACATTGATTTCAACCGTCTACCTGTTCCATTCATTGTTCTACTTGTCGCAAGTTACAAATAATTTCCGTTAAAGTATTAACAATGGGGCTCGTAGTTCACTTAAACTTGAAGATCAAATAATTGGCGAATTGTACTGTTTGGATAATATGCAGATATGTTTCTTAGACTATATAGAAGCAATATATAGAAGGATTTCCTCCGTCTACCTGTTCCATTCATTGTTCTACTTGTAGAAAATTACAATTAATTTCCGTTAAAGTATTAACAATGGGGCTCGTAGTTCACATAAACTTGAAGAACAAAAAATTGGCGAATGGTACTGTTTGGATGCTTTGCATATATGTTTCTTAGACTATATAGAAGCAATATATAAAATGATTTCAACCGTCTACCTGTTCCATTCATTGTTCCATTTGTCGAAAGTTACAAATAATTTCCGATAAAGGATTAACAATGGGGCTCGTTGTTCACTTAAACTTGAAGAACAATAAATTGGCGATTTGTACTGTTTGGACGCTTTGCATATATGTTTCTTAGACTATGTAGAAGCAATATATACATTGATTTCAACCGTCTACCTGTTCCATTCATTGTTCTACTTGTCGCAAGTTACAAATAATTTCCGTTAAAGTATTAACAATGGGGCTCGTAGTTCACTTAAACTTGAAGATCAAATAATTGGCGAATTGTACTGTTTGGATAATATGCAGATATGTTTCTTAGACTATATAGAAGCAATATATAGAAGGATTTCCTCCGTCTACCTGTTCCATTCATTGTTCTACTTGTAGAAAATTACAATTAATTTCCGTTAAAGTATTAACAATCGGGCTCGTAGTTCACATAAACCTGAAGAACAATAAATTGGCGAATTGTACTGTTTGGATGCTTTGCACATATGTTTCTTAGACTATATAGAAGCAATATATACTATGATGTCCATCGTCAACCTGTTCCATTCATTGTTCTACTTGTAGAAAATTACAAATAATTTCCGTTTCATGATTACCAATGGGGCTCGTAGTTCACTTAAACTTGAAGAACAAAAAATTGTCAAATGGTACTGTTTGGATGCTTTGCATATATGTTTATTAGACTATATAGAAGCAATATATACAATGATATCCATCGTCAACCTGTTCCATTCATTGTTCTACTTGTAGAAAGTTACAATTAATTTCCGTTAAAGGAATAACAATGGGGATCGTAGTACACTTAAAATTGAAGATCAAATAATTGGCGAATTGTACTGTTTGGATGATATGCAGATATGTTTCTTAGACTATATAGAAGCAATATATAGAAGGATTTCCTCCGTCTACCTGTTCCATTCATTGTTCTACTTGTAGAAAATTACAATTAATTTCCGTTAAAGTATTAACAATGGGGCTCGTAGTTCACATAAACTTGAAGAACAAAAAATTGGCGAATGGTACTGTTTGGATGCTTTGCATATATGTTGATTAGACTATATGGAAGCAATATATACAAATATTTCAACCGTCTACGTGTGCCAATCATTGTTCTACTCGTCGAAATTTACAAATAATTTCCATTAAAGGATTAACAATGGGGCTCATTGTTCACTTAAACTTGAAGAACAAAAAATTGGCGAATTGTACTGTTTGGGTGCTTTGCATATATATTTCTTAGACTATATAGAAGCATTATATACAAAGATTTCAACCGTCTACCTGTTCCATTCATTGTTCTACTTGTCGAAAGTTACAAATAATTTCCGATAAAGGATTAACCATTGGGGCTCATTGTTCACTTAAACTTGAAGAACAAAAAATTGGCGGATTGTACTGTTTGGATGCTTTGCATATAAGTTTCTTAGACTATATAGAAGCAATATATTCAAAGATTTCAACCGTCTACCTGTTCCATTCATTGTTCTACTTGTCGAAAGTTACAAATAATTTCCGATAAAGAATTAACAATGGGGCTCATTGTTCACTTAACCTTGAAGAACAAAAAATTGGCGAATGGTACTGTTTGGATGCTTTGCATATATGTTTCTTAGACTATACGGAAGCAATATATACAAATATTTCAACCGTCTACCTGTTCCATTCATTGTTCTACATGACGAAAGTTACAAATAATTTCCGATAAAGAATTAACAATGGGGCTCATTGTTCACTTAACCTTGAAGAACAAAAAATTGGCGAATGGTACTGTTTGGATGCTTTGCATATATGTTTCTTAGACTATACGGAAGCAATATATACAAATATTTCAACCGTCTACCTGTTCCATTCATTGTTCTACATGACGAAAGTTACAAATAATTTCCGATAAAGAATTAACAATGGGGCTCATTGTTCACTTAACCTTGAAGAACAAAAAATTGGCGAATGGTACTGTTTGGATGCTTTGCATATAGGTTTCTCAGACTATATAGAAGCAACATATACAAAGATTTCAACCGTCTACCTGTTCTATTCATTGTTCTACTTGTAGAAAGTTACAAATAATTTCCGTTTCATGATTATCAATGGGGCTCGTTGTTCACTTAAACTTGAAGAACAAAAAATTGGCGAATTGTACTGTTTGGATGCTTTGCACATATGTTTCTTAGACTATATAGAAGCAATATATACAAAGATTTCAACCGTCTACGTGTTCCAATCATTGTTCTACTTGTAGAAATTTACAATTAATTTCCGTTAAAGGATTAACAATGGGGCTCATTGTTAACTTAAACTTGAAGAACAAAAAATTGGCGAATGGTACTGTTTGGATGATTTGCATATATGTTTCTTAGATTATATAGAAGCAATATATACAAAGATTTCAACCGTCTACCTGTTCCATTCATTGTTCTACTTGTCGAAAATTACAAATAATTTCCGATAAAGGATTAACCATTGGGGCTCATTGTTCACTTAAACTTGAAGAACAAAAAATTGGCGAATTGTACTGTTTGGATGCTTTGAATATATGTTTCTTAGACTATATAGAAGCAATATATATAATGATTTCAACCGTCTACCTGTTCCATTCCTTGTTCTACTTGTCGAAAGTTACAAATAATTTCCTTTAAAGGATTAACAATGGGGCTCGTTGTTCACTTAAACTTGAAGAACAATAAATTGGCGAATTGTACTGTTTGGATGCTTTGCATATATGTTTCTTACACTATATAGATGCAATATATACAAAGATTTCATCCGTCTACCTGTTCCATTCATTGTTCTACTTGTCGAAATTTACAAATAATTTCCTTTAAAGCATTAACAATGGGGCTCATTGTTCACTTAACCTTGAAGAACAAAAAATTGGCGAATGGTACTGTTTGGATGCTTTGCGTACATGTTTCTTAGACTATATGGAAGCAATATATACAAAGATTTCAACCGTCTACGTGTTCCAATCATTGTTCTACTTGTCGAAATTTACAAATAATTTCCTTTAAAGGATTAACAATGGGGCTCGTTGTTCACTTAAACTTGAAGAACAATAAATTGGCGAATTGTACTGTTTGGATGCTTTGCATATATGTTTCTTACACTATATAGATGCAATATATACAAAGATTTCATCCGTCTACCTGTTCCATTCATTGTTCTACTTGTCGAAATTTACAAATAATTTCCTTTAAAGCATTAACAATGGGGCTCATTGTTCACTTAACCTTGAAGAACAAAAAATTGGCGAATGGTACTGTTTGGATGCTTTGCATATAGGTTTCTCAGACTATATAGAAGCAACATATACAAAGATTTCAACCGTCTACCTGTTCTATTCATTGTTCTACTTGTAGAAAGTTACAAATAATTTCCGTTTCATGATTATCAATGGGGCTCGATGTTCACTTAAACTTGAAGAACAAAAAATTGGCGAATTGTACTGTTTGGATGCTTTGCACATATGTTTCTTAGACTATATAGAAGCAATATATACAAAGATTTCAACCGTCTACGTGTTCCAATCATTGTTCTACTTGTAGAAATTTACAATTAATTTCCGTTAAAGGATTAACAATGGGGCTCATTGTTAACTTAAACTTGAAGAACAAAAAATTGGCGAATGGTACTGTTTGGATGCTTTGCACATATGTTTCTTAGACTATATAGAAGCAATATATACAAAGATTTCAACCGTCTACGTGTTCCAATCATTGTTCTACTTGTAGAAAGTGAGAATTAATTTCCGTTAAAGGATTAAAAATGGGGCTCATTGGTCACTTAAACTTGAAGAACAATAAATTGGCGAATTGTACTGTTTGGATGCTTTGCATATATGTTTCTTAGACTCTATAGAAGCAATATATACAATGATTTCAACCGTCTACCTGTTCCATTCCGTGTTCCGTTTGTCGAAAGTTACAAATAATTTCCGTTAAAGGATTAACAATGGGGCTCTTAGTTCACTTAAACTTGAAGAACAAAAAATTGGCAAATGTTAGTGTTTGGATGCTTGGCATATAGGTTTCCTAGACTATATAGAAGCAACATATACAAAGAATTCAACCGTCTACCTGTTCTATTCATTGTTCTACTTGTAGAAACTTACAAATAATTTCCCTTTCGTGATTATCAATGGGGCTCGTTGTTCACTTAAACTTGAAGAACAAAAAATTGGCGAATGGTACTGTTTGGATGCTTTGCATATATGTTTCTTAGACTATATAGAAGCAATATATACAAAGATTTCAACCGTCTACCTGCTCCATTCATTGTTCTACTTGTCGAAAGTTACAGATAATTTCCGATAAAGGATTAACAATGGGGCTCATTGTTCACTTAAACTTGAAGTACAAAAAATTGGCGAATGGTACTGTTTGGATGCTTTGCGTACATGTTTCTTAGACTATATGGAAGCAATATATACAAAGATTTCAACCGTCGACGTGTTCCAATCATTGTTCTACTTGTCGAAATTTACAAATAATTTCCTTTAAAGGATTAACAATGGGGCTCGTAGTTCACTTAAACTTGAAGTACAAAAAATTGGCGAATGGTACTGTTTGGATGCTTTGCGTACATGTTTCTTAGGCTATATGGAAGCAATATATACAAAGATTTCAACCGTCGACGTGTTCCAATCATTGTTCTACTTGTCGAAATTTACAAATAATTTCCTTTAAAGGATTAACAATGGGGCTCGTAGTTCACTTAAACTTGAAGTACAAAAAATTGGCGAATGGTACTGTTTGGATGCTTTGCGTACATGTTTCTTAGGCTATATGGAAGCAATATATACAATGATTTCAACCGTCTACCTGTTCCATTCATTGTTCCATTTGTCGAAAGTTACAAATAATTTCCGATAAAGGATTAACAATGGGGCTCGTTGTTCACTTAAACTTGAAGAACAATAAATTGGCGATTTGTACTGTTTGGACGCTTTGCATATATGTTTCTTAGACTATATAGAAGCAATATATACATTGATTTCAACCGTCTACCTGTTCCATTCATTGTTCTACTTGTCGCAAGTTACAAATAATTTCCGTTAAAGTATTAACAATGGGGCTCGTAGTTCACTTAAACTTGAAGAACAAAAAATTGGCGAATGGTACTGTTTGGATGCTTTGCATATATGTTTCTTAGACTATATAGAAGTAATATATACAAAGATTTCAACCGTCTACCTGTTCCATTCATTGTTCTACTTGTAGAAAATTACAATTAATTTCCGTTAAAGTATTAACAATGGGGCTCGTAGTTCACATAAACTTGAAGAACAAAAAATTGGCGAATGGTACTGTTTGGATGCTTTGCATATATGTTTCTTAGACTATATAGAAGTAATATATACAAAGATTTCAACCGTCTACCTGTTCCATTCATTGTTCTACTTGTCGAAAGTTACAAATAATTTCCGATAAAGGATTAACAATGGGGCTCATTGTTCACTTAAACTTGAAGAACAAAAAATTGGCGAATGCTACTGTTTGGTTGCTTTGCGTACATGTTTCTTAGACTATATGGAAGCAATATATACAAAGATTTCAACCGTCGACGTGTTCCAATCATTGTTCTACGTGTCGAAATTTACAAATAATTTCCTTTAAAGGATTAACAATTGGGCGCGTAGTTCACTTAAACTTGAAGAGCAAAAAATTGGCGAATTGTACTGTTTGGATGCTTTGCATATATGTTTCTTAGACTATATAGAAGCAATATATAGAAGGATTTCCTCCGTCTACCTGTTCCATTCATTGTTCTACTTGTAGAAAATTACAATTAATTTCCGTTAAAGTATTAACAATGGGGCTCGTAGTTCGCATAAACCTGAAGAACAAAAAATTGGCGAATTGTACTGTTTGGATGCTTTGCACATATGTTTCTTAGACTATATAGAAGCAATAAACACAATGATTTCAACAGTCTACCTGTTCCATTCATTGTTCTACTTGTCGAAATTTACAACTAATTTCCTTTAAAGGATTAACAATGGGGCTCGTAGTTCACTTAAACTTGAAGAACAAAAAATTGGCGAATTGTACTGTTTGGATGCTTTGCACATATGTTTCTTAGACTATATAGAAGCAATATATAAAATGATTTCAACCGTCTACCTGTTCCATTCCTTGTTCTACTTGTCGAAAGTTACAAATAATTTCCTTTAAAGGATTAACAATGGGGCTCGTTGTTCACTTAAACTTGAAGAACAAAAAATTGGCGAATGGTACTGTTTGGATGCTTTGCATATATGTTTCTTAGACTATATAGAAGCAATATATACAATGATTTCAACCGTCTACCTGTTCCATTCATTGTTCCATTTGTCGAAAGTTACAAATAATTTCCGATAAAGGATTAACAATGGGGCTCGTTGTTCACTTAAACTTGAAGAACAATAAATTGGCGATTTGTACTGTTTGGACGCTTTGCATATATGTTTCTTAGACTATATAGAAGCAATATATACATTGATTTCAACCGTCTACCTGTTCCATTCATTGTTCTACTTGTCGCAAGTTACAAATAATTTCCGTTAAAGTATTAACAATGGGGCTCGTAGTTCACTTAAACTTGAAGATCAAATAATTGGCGAATTGTACTGTTTGGATAATATGCAGATATGTTTCTTAGACTATATAGAAGCAATATATAGAAGGATTTCCTCCGTCTACCTGTTCCATTCATTGTTCTACTTGTAGAAAATTACAATTAATTTCCGTTAAAGTATTAACAATGGGGCTCGTAGTTCACATAAACTTGAAGAACAAAAAATTGGCGAATGGTACTGTTTGGATGCTTTGCACATATGTTTCTTAGACTATATAGAAGTAATATATACAAAGATTTCAACCGTCTACCTGTTCCATTCATTGTTCTACTTGTCGAAAGTTACAAATAATTTCCGATAAAGGATTAACAATGGGGCTCATTGTTCACTTAAACTTGAAGAACAAAAAATTGGCGAATGGTACTGTTTGGATGCTTTGCGTACATGTTTCTTAGACTATATGGAAGCAATATATACAAAGATTTCAACCGTCGACGTGTTCCAATCATTGTTCTACGTGTCGAAATTTACAAATAATTTCCTTTAAAGGATTAACAATGGGGCGCGTAGTTCACTTAAACTTGAAGAGCAAAAAATTGGCGAATTGTACTGTTTGGATGCTTTGCACATATGTTTCTTAGACTATATAGAAGCAATATATACAAAGATTTCAACCGTCTACGTGTTCCAATCATTGTTCTACTTGTAGAAA
Organism: Cerceris ruficornis; assembly: GCA_963989415.1. Classification (NCBI taxonomy): domain Eukaryota; kingdom Metazoa; phylum Arthropoda; class Insecta; order Hymenoptera; family Crabronidae; genus Cerceris; species Cerceris ruficornis. The sequence continues at coordinate 2,796,696 of CAXDIW010000229.1, read as the reverse complement.
TTTACAATTAATTTCCGTTAAAGGATTAACAATGGGGCTCATTGTTAACTTAAAATTGAAGAACAAAAAATTGGCGAATGGTACTGTTTGGATGATTTGCATATATGTTTCTTAGATTATATAGAAGCAATATATACAAAGATTTCAACCGTCTACCTGTTCCATTCATTGTTCTACTTGTCGAAAATTACAAATAATTTCCGATAAAGGATTAACCATTGGGGCTCATTGTTCACTTAAACTTGAAGAACAAAAAATGGCGAATGGTACTGTTTGGATGCTTTGCGTACATGTTTCTTAGACTATATGGAAGCAATATATACAAAGATTTCAACCGTCTACGTGTTCCAATCATTGTTCTACTTGTCGAAATTTACAAATAATTTCCTTTAAAGGATTAACAATGGGGCTCGTTGTTCACTTAAACTTGAAGAACAATAAATTGGCGAATTGTACTGTTTGGATGCTTTGCATATATGTTTCTTACACTATATAGATGCAATATATACAAAGATTTCATCCGTCTACCTGTTCCATTCATTGTTCTACTTGTCGAAATTTACAAATAATTTCCTTTAAAGGATTAACAATGGGGCTCGTAGTTCACTTAAACTTGAAGAACAATGAATTGGCGACTGGTAGTGTTTGGATGCTTTGCATATATGTTTCTTAGGCTATACTGAAGCAATATATACAATGATTTCAACCGTCTACCTGTTCCATTCATTGTTTTACTTGTCGAAAGTTACAAATAATTTCCGTTAAAGGATTAACAATGGGGATCGTAGTTCACTTAAACTTGAAGAACAAAAAATTGGCGAATGGTACTGTTTGGATGCTTTGCGTACATGTTTCTTAGACTATATGGAAGCAATATATACAAAGATTTCAACCGTCTACGTGTTCCAATCATTGTTCTACTTGTAGAAATTTACAAATAATTTCCGTTAAAGGATTAACAATGGGGCTCATTGTTAACTTAAACTTGAAGAACAATGAATTGGCGACTGGTACTGTTTGGATGCTTTGCATATATGTTTCTTAGGCTATACTGAAGCAATATATACAATGATTTCAACCGTCTACCTGTTCCATTCATTGTTTTACTTGTCGAAAGTTACAAATAATTTCCGTTAAAGGATTAACAATGGGGATCGTAGTTCACTTAAACTTGAAGAACAAAAAATTGGCGAATGGTACTGTTTGGATGCTTTGCGTACATGTTTCTTAGACTATATGGAAGCAATATATACAAAGATTTCAACCGTCGACGTGTTCCAATCATTGTTCTACTTGTCGAATTTTACAAATAATTTCCTTTAAAGGATTAACAATGGGGCTCGTAGTTCACTTAAACATGAAGAACAAAAAATTGGCGAATTGTACTGTTTGGATGCTTTGCACATATGTTTCTTAGACTATATAGAAGCAATATATACAATGATTTCAACAGTCTACCTGTTCCATTCATTGTTCTACTTGTCGAAAGTTACAAATAATTTCCTTTAAAGGATTAACAATGGGGCTCGTTGTTCACTTAAACTTGAAGAACAATGAATTGGCGACTTGTACTGTTTGGATGCTTTGCATATATGTTTCTTAGACTATATAAAATCAATATATATACAAAGATTTCAACCGGCTACCTGTTCCATTCATTGTTTTACTTGTCGAATGTTACAAATAATTTCCGTTAAATGTTAACAATGGGGCTCGTAGTTCACTTAAACTTGAAGAACAAAAAATTGGCGAATTGTACTGTTTGGATGCTTTGCATATATGTTTCTTAGACTATATAGAAGCAATATATACATTGATTTCAACCGTCTACCTGTTCCATTCATTGTTCTACTTGTCGCAAGTTACAAATAATTTCCGATAAAGGATTAACAATGGGGCTCATTGTTCACTTAAACTTGAAGTACAAAAAATTGGCGAATGGTACTGTTTGGATGCTTTGCGTACATGTTTCTTAGACTATATGGAAGCAATATATACATTGATTTCAACCGTCTACCTGTTCCATTCATTGTTCTACTTGTCGCAAGTTACAAATAATTTCCGTTAAATGTTAACAATGGGGCTCGTAGTTCACTTAAACTTGAAGAACAAAAAATTGGCGAATTGTACTGTTTGGATGCTTTGCATATATGTTTCTTAGACTATATAGAAGCAATATATACATTGATTTCAACCGTCTACCTGCTCCATTCATTGTTCTACTTGTCGAAAGTTACAGATAATTTCCGATAAAGGATTAACAATGGGGCTCATTGTTCACTTAAACTTGAAGTACAAAAAATTGGCGAATGGTACTGTTTGGATGCTTTGCGTACATGTTTCTTAGACTATATGGAAGCAATATATACAAAGATTTCAACCGTCGACGTGTTCCAATCATTGTTCTACTTGTCGAAATTTACAAATAATTTCCTTTAAAGGATTAACAATGGGGCTCGTAGTTCACTTAAACTTGAAGTACAAAAAATTGGCGAATGGTACTGTTTGGATGCTTTGCGTACATGTTTCTTAGGCTATATGGAAGCAATATATACAAAGATTTCAACCGTCTACCTGTTCCATTCATTGTTCTACTTGTCGCAAGTTACAAATAATTTCCTTTAAAGGATTAACAATGGGGCTCGTTGTACACTTAAACTTGAAGAACAATAAATTGACGAATTGTACTGTTTGGATGCTTTGCATATATGTTTCTTAGACTATATAGAAGCAATATATACAAAGATTTCAACCGTCTACCTGTTCCATTGATTGTTCTACTTGTCGAAAGTTACAAATAATTTCCGATAAAGGATTAACCATTGGGGCTCATTGTTCACTTAAACTTGAAAAACAAAAAATTGGCGAATTGTACTGTTTGGATGCTTTGCATATATGTTTCTTAGACTATATAGAAGCAATATATATAATGATTTCAACCGTCTACCTGTTCCATTCCTTGTTCTACTTGTCGAAAGTTACAAATAATTTCCTTTAAAGGATTAGCAATGGGGCTCGTTGTTCACTTAAACTTGAAGAACAATGAATTGGCGACTGGTACTGTTTGGATGCTTTGCATATATGTTTCTTAGACTATATTGAAGCAATATATACAAGGATTTCAACCGTCTACCTGTTCCATTCATTGTTCTACTTGTCGAAAGTCACAAATAATTTCCGATAAAGGATTAACAATGGGGCTCGTAGTTCACTTAAACATGAAGAACAAAAAATTGGCGAATTGTACTGTTTGGATGCTTTGCACATATGTTTCTTAGACTATATAGAAGCAATATATACAATGATTTCAACAGTCTACCTGTTCCATTCATTGTTCTACTTGTCGAAATTTACAACTAATTTCCTTTAAAGGATTAACAATGGGGCTCGTAGTTCACTTAAACTTGAAGAACAAAAAACTGGCGAATTGTACTGTTTGGATGCTTTGCACATATGTTTCTTAGACTATATAGAAGCAATATATACAATGATTTCAACCGTCTACCTGTTCCATTCCTTGTTCTACTTGTCGAAAGTTACAAATAATTTCCTTTAAAGGATTAACAATGGGGCTCGTTGTTCACTTAAACTTGAAGAACAATGAATTGGCGACTTGTACTGTTTGGATGCTTTGCATATATGTTTCTTAGACTATATAAAATCAATATATATACAAAGATTTCAACCGGCTACCTGTTCCATTCATTGTTTTACTTGTCGAATGTTACAAATAATTTCCGTTAAATGTTAACAATGGGGCTCGTAGTTCACTTAAACTTGAAGAACAAAAAATTGGCGAATTGTACTGTTTGGATGCTTTGCATATATGTTTCTTAGACTATATAGAAGCAATATATACATTGATTTCAACCGTCTACCTGTTCCATTCATTGTTCTACTTGTCGCAAGTTACAAATAATTTCCTTTAAAGGATTAACTATGGGGCTCGTTGTACACTTAAACTTGAAGAACAATAAATTGACGAATTGTACTGTTTGGATGCTTTGCATATATGTTTCTTAGACTATATAGAAGCAATATATACAAAGATTTCAACCGTCTACCTGTTCCATTGATTGTTCTACTTGTCGAAAGTTACAAATAATTTCCGATAACGGATTAACCATTGGGGCTCATTGTTCACTTAAACTTGAAAAACAAAAAATTGGCGAATTGTACTGTTTGGATGCTTTGCATATATGTTTCTTAGACTATATAGAAGCAATATATATAATGATTTCAACCGTCTACCTGTTCCATTCCTTGTTCTACTTGTCGAAAGTTACAAATAATTTCCTTTAAAGGATTAGCAATGGGGCTCGTTGTTCACTTAAACTTGAAGAACAATGAATTGGCGACTGGTACTGTTTGGATGCTTTGCATATATGTTTCTTAGACTATATTGAAGCAATATATACAAGGATTTCAACCGTCTACCTGTTCCATTCATTGTTCTACTTGTCGAAAGTCACAAATAATTTCCGATAAAGGATTAACAATGGGGCTCATTGTTCACTTAAACTTGAAGAACAAAAAATTGGCGAATTGTACTGTTTGGATGCTTTGCGTACATGTTTCTTAGACTATATAGAAGCAATATATACAAAGATTTCAACCGTCTACCTGTTCCATTCATTGTTCTACTTGTCGAAAGATACAAATAATTTCCGAAAAAGGATTAACAATGGGGCTCGTAGTTCACTTAAACTTGAAGAACAAAAAATTGGCGAATGGTACTGTTTGGATGCTTTGCATATATGTTTCTTAGACTATATAGAAGCAACATATAGAAAGATTTCACCCGTCTACCTGTTCTATTCATTGTTCTACTTGTAGAAAGTTACAAATAATTTCCGTTTCATGATTATCAATGGGGCTTGTTGTTCACTTAAACTTGATGAACAAAAAATTGGCGAAAGGTACTGTTTGGATGCTTTGAACATATGTTTCTTAGACTATATAGAAGCAATATATACAATGATTTCAACAGTCTACCTGTTCCATTCATTGTTCTACTTGTCGAAAGTTACAAATAATTCCCGATAAAGGATTAACCATTGGGGCTCATTGGTCACTTAAACTTGAAGAACAAAAAATTGGCGAATGGTACTGTTTGGATGCTTTGCATATATGTTTCTTAGACTATATAGAAGCAATATATCCAATGATTTCAACCGTCTACCTGTTCCATTCATTGTTCCAGTTGTCGAAAGTTACAAATAATTTCCGATAAAGGATTAACAATGGGGCTCGTTGTTCACTTAAACTTGAAGAACAATAAATTGGCAAATTGTACTGTTTGGATGCTTTGCATATATGTTTCTTAGACTATATAGAAGCAATATATAGAAGGATTTCCTCCGTCTACCTGTTCCATTCATTGTTCTACTTGTAGAAAATTACAATAATAATTTCCGTTAAAGTATTAACAATGGGGCTCGTAGTTCATATAAACCTGAAGAACAAAAAATTGGCGAATGGTACTGTTTGGATGCTTTGCGTACATGTTTCTTAGACTATATGGAAGCAATATATACAAAGATTTCAACCGTCTACGTGTTCCAATCATTGTTCTACTTGTCGAAATTTACAAATAATTTCCTTTAAAGGATTAACAATGGGTCTCGTAGTTCACTTAAACTTGAAGAGCAAAAGATTGGCGAATTGTACTGTTTGGATGCTTTGCATATATGTTTCTTAGATTATATAGAAGCAATATATAGAAGGATTTCCTCCGTCTACCTGTTCCATTCATTGTTCTACTTGTCGAAAGTCACAAATAATTTCCGATAAAGGATTAACAATGGGGCTCATTGTTCACTTAAACTTGAAGAACAAAAAATTGGCGAATTGTACTGTTTGGATGCTTTGCGTACATGTTTCTTAGACTATATAGAAGCAATATATACAAAGATTTCAACCGTCTACCTGTTCCATTCATTGTTCTACTTGTCGAAAGATACAAATAATTTCCTTTAAAGGATTAACAATGGGGCTCGTAGTTCACTTAAACTTGAAGTACAAAAAATTGGCGAATGGTACTGTTTGGATGCTTTGCGTACATGTTTCTTAGGCTATATGGAAGCAATATATACAAAGATTTCAACCGTCTACCTGTTCCATTCATTGTTCTACTTGTCGAAAGTTACAGATAATTTCCGATAAAGGATTAACAATGGGGCTCATTGTTCACTTAAACTTGAAGTACAAAAAATTGGCGAATGGTACTGTTTGGATGCTTTGCGTACATGTTTCTTAGACTATATGGAAGCAATATATACAAAGATTTCAACCGTCGACGTGTTCCAATCATTGTTCTACTTGTCGAATTTTACAAATAATTTCCTTTAAAGGATTAACAATGGGGCTCGTAGTTCACTTAAACATGAAGAACAAAAAATTGGCGAATTGTACTGTTTGGATGCTTTGCACATATGTTTCTTAGACTATATAGAAGCAATATATACAATGATTTCAACAGTCTACCTGTTCCATTCATTGTTCTACTTGTCGAAATTTACAACTAATTTCCTTTAAAGGATTAACAATGGGGCTCGTAGTTCACTTAAACTTGAAGAACAAAAAACTGGCGAATTGTACTGTTTGGATGCTTTGCATATATGTTTCTTAGACTATATAGAGGCAATATATAGAAGGATTTCCTCCGTCTACCTGTTCCATTCATTGTTCTACTTGTAGAAAATTACAATTAATTTCCGTTAAAGTATTAACAATGGGGCTCGTAGTTCACATAAACCTGAAGAACAAAAAATTGGCGAATGGTACTGTTTGGATGCTTTGCATATATGTTTCTTAGACTATGTAGAAGCAATATATATAATGATTTCAACCGTCTACCTGTTCCATTCATTGTTCTACATGTCGAAAGTTACAAATAATTTCCGTTTCATGATTATCAATGGGGCTTGTTGTTCACTTAAACTTGATGAACAAAAAATTGGCGAAAGGTACTGTTTGGATGCTTTGAACATATGTTTCTTAGACTATATAGAAGCAATATATACAATGATTTCAACAGTCTACCTGTTCCATTCATTGTTCTACTTGTCGAAAGTTACAAATAATTCCCGATAAAGGATTAACCATTGGGGCTCATTGGTCACTTAAACTTGAAGAACAAAAAATTGGCGAATGGTACTGTTTGGATGCTTTGCATATATGTTTCTTAGACTATATAGAAGCAATATATCCAACGATTTCAACCGTCTACTTGTTCCATTCATTGTTCCATTTGTCGAAAGTTACAAATAATTTCCGATAAAGGATTAACAATGGGGCTCGTTGTTCACTTAAACTTGAAGAACAATAAATTGGCAAATTGTACTGTTTGGATGCTTTGCATATATGTTTCTTAGACTATATAGAAGCAATATATAGAAGGATTTCCTCCGTCTACCTGTTCCATTCATTGTTCTACTTGTAGAAAATTACAATAATAATTTCCGTTAAAGTATTAACAATGGGGCTCGTAGTTCATATAAACCTGAAGAAAAAAAAATTGGCGAATGGTACTGTTTGGATGCTTTGCGTACATGTTTCTTAGACTATATGGAAGCAATATATACAAAGATTTCAACCGTCTACGTGTTCCAATCATTGTTCTACTTGTCGAAATTTACAAATAATTTCCTTTAAAGGATTAACAATGGGGCTCGTAGTTCACTTAAACTTGAAGAGCAAAAGATTGGCGAATTGTACTGTTTGGATGCTTTGCATATATGTTTCTTAGATTATATAGAAGCAATATATAGAAGGATTTCCTCCGTCTACCTGTTCCATTCATTGTTCTACTTGTCGAAAGTCACAAATAATTTCCGATAAAGGATTAACAATGGGGCTCATTGTTCACTTAAACTTGAAGAACAAAAAATTGGCGAATTGTACTGTTTGGATGCTTTGCGTACATGTTTCTTAGACTATATAGAAGCAATATATACAAAGTTTCAACCGTCTACCTGTTCCATTCATTGTTCTACTTGTCGAAAGATACAAATAATTTCCTTTAAAGGATTAACAATGGGGCTCGTAGTTCACTTAAACTTGAAGTACAAAAAATTGGCGAATGGTACTGTTTGGATGCTTTGCGTACATGTTTCTTAGGCTATATGGAAGCAATATATACAAAGATTTCAACCGTCTACCTGTTCCATTCATTGTTCTACTTGTCGAAAGTTACAGATAATTTCCGATAAAGGATTAACAATGGGGCTCATTGTTCACTTAAACTTGAAGTACAAAAAATTGGCGAATGGTACTGTTTGGATGCTTTGCGTACATGTTTCTTAGACTATATGGAAGCAATATATACAAAGATTTCAACCGTCGACGTGTTCCAATCATTGTTCTACTTGTCGAATTTTACAAATAATTTCCTTTAAAGGATTAACAATGGGGCTCGTAGTTCACTTAAACTTGAAGAACAAAAAATTGGCGAATTGTACTGTTTGGATGCTTTGCACATATGTTTCTTAGACTATATAGAAGCAATATATACAATGATTTCAACAGTCTACATGTTCCATTCATTGTTCTACTTGTCGAAATTTACAACTAATCCTTTAAAGGATTAACAATGGGGCTCGTAGTTCACTTAAACTTGAAGAACAAAAAACTGGCGAATTGTACTGTTTGGATGCTTTGCACATATGTTTCTTAGACTATATAGAAGCAATATATACAATGATTTCAACCGTCTACCTGTTCCATTCCTTGTTCTACTTGTCGAAAGTTACAAATAATTTCCTTTAAAGGATTAACAATGGGGCTCGTTGTTCACTTAAACTTGAAGAACAATGAATTGGCGACTTGTACTGTTTGGATGCTTTGCATATATGTTTCTTAGACTATATAGAAGCAATATATACAAAGATTTCAACCGTCTACCTGTTCCATTGATTGTTCTACTTGTCGAAAGTTACAAATAATTTCCGATAAAGGATTAACCATTGGGGCTCATTGTTCACTTAAACTTGAAAAACAAAAAATTGGCGAATTGTACTGTTTGGATGCTTTGCATATATGTTTCTTAGACTATATAGAAGCAATATATATAATGATTTCAACCGTCTACCTGTTCCATTCCTTGTTCTACTTGTCGAAAGTTACAAATAATTTCCTTTAAAGGATTAGCAATGGGGCTCGTTGTTCACTTAAACTTGAAGAACAATGAATTGGCGACTGGTACTGTTTGGATGCTTTGCATATATGTTTCTTAGACTATATTGAAGCAATATATACAAGGATTTCAACCGTCTACCTGTTCCATTCATTGTTCTACTTGTCGAAAGTCACAAATAATTTCCGATAAAGGATTAACAATGGGGCTCATTGTTCACTTAAACTTGAAGAACAAAAAATTGGCGAATTGTACTGTTTGGATGCTTTGCGTACATGTTTCTTAGACTATATAGAAGCAATATATATAAAGATTTCAACCGTCTACCTGTTCCATTCATTGTTCTACTTGTCGAAAGATACAAATAATTTCCGAAAAAGGATTAACAATGGGGCTCGTAGTTCACTTAAACTTGAAGAACAAAAAATTGGCGAATGGTACTGTTTGGATGCTTTGCATATATGTTTCTTAGACTATATAGAAGCAACATATAGAAAGATTTCACCCGTCTACCTGTTCTATTCATTGTTCTACTTGTAGAAAGTTACAAATAATTTCCGTTTCATGATTATCAATGGGGCTTGTTGTTCACTTAAACTTGATGAACATAAAATTGGCGAAAGGTACTGTTTGGATGCTTTGAACATATGTTTCTTAGACTATATAGAAGCAATATATACAATGATTTCAACAGTCTACCCGTTCCATTCATTGTTCTACTTGTCGAAAGTTACAAATAATTCCCGATAAAGGATTAACCATTGGGGCTCATTGGTCACTTAAACTTGAAGAACAAAAAATTGGCGAATGGTACTGTTTGGATGCTTTGCATATATGTTTCTTAGACTATATAGAAGCAATATATCCAATGATTTCAACCGTCTACCTGTTCCATTCATTGTTCCATTTGTCGAAAGTTACAAATAATTTCCGATAAAGGATTAACAACGGGGCTCGTTGTTCACTTAAACTTGAAGAACAATAAATTGGCGAATTGTACTGTTTGGATGCTTTGCATATATGTTTCTTAGACTATATAGAAGCAATATATAGAAGGATTTCCTCCGTCTACCTGTTCCATTCATTGTTCTACTTGTAGAAAATTACAATAATAATTTCCGTTAAAGTATTAACAATGGGGCTCGTAGTTCATATAAACCTGAAGAACAAAAAATTGGCGAATGGTACTGTTTGGATGCTTTGCGTACATGTTTCTTAGACTATATGGAAGCAATATATACAAAGATTTCAACCGTCTACGTGTTCCAATCATTGTTCTACTTGTCGAAATTTACAAATAATTTCCTTTAAAGGATTAACAATGGGGCTCGTAGTTCACTTAAACTTGAAGAGCAAAAGATTGGCGAATTGTACTGTTTGGATGCTTTGCATATATGTTTCTTAGATTATATAGAAGCAATATATAGAAGGATTTCCTCCGTCTACCTGTTCCATTCATTGTTCTACTTGTAGAAAATTACAATTAATTTCCGTTAAAGTATTAACAATGGGGCTCGTAGTTCACATAAACCTGAAGAACAAAAAATTGGCGAATTGTACTGTTTGGATGCTTTGCATATATGTTTCTTAGACTATATAGAAGCAACATATACAAAGATTTCAACCGTCTACGTGTTCCAATCATTGTTCTACTTGTCGAAATTTACAAATAATTTCCTTTAAAGGATTAACAATGGGGCTCGTTGTTCACTTAAACTTGAAGAACAATAAATTGGCGAATTGTACTGTTTGGATGCTTTGCATATATGTTTCTTAGACTCTATAGAAGCAATATATACAATGATTTCAACCGTCTACCTGTTCCATTCATTGTTCCATTTGTCGAAAGTTACAAATAATTTCCGTTAAAGGATTAACAATGGGGCTCGTAGTTCACTTAAACTTGAAGATCAATAAATTGGCGAATTGTACTGTTTGGTTGCTTTGCATATATGTTTCTTAGACTATATAGATGCAATATATACAAAGATTTCAACCGTCTACGTGTTCCAATCATTGTTCTACTTGTAGAAAGTTACAAATAATTTCCATTTCATGATTATCAATGGGGCTCGTTGTTGACTTCAACTTGAAGAACAACAAATTGGCGAATGGTACTGTTTGGATGCTTTGCATATATGTTTCTTAGACTATATAGAAGCAATATATACAATGATTTCAACCGTCTACCTGTTCCATTCCTTGTTCTACTTGTCGAAAGTTACAAATAATTTCCTTTAAAGGATTAACAATGGGGCTCGTTGTTCACTTAAACTTGAAGAACAATGAATTGGCGACTTGTACTGTTTGGATGCTTTGCATATATGTTTCTTAGACTATATAGAAGCAATATATACAAAGATTTCAACCGTCTACCTGTTCCATTGATTGTTCTACTTGTCGAAAGTTACAAATAATTTCCGATAAAGGATTAACCATTGGGGCTCATTGTTCACTTAAACTTGAAGAACAAAAAATTGGCGAATTGTACTGTTTGGATGCTTTGCATATATGTTTCTTAGACTATATAGAAGCAATATATATAATGATTTCAACCGTCTACCTGTTCCATTCCTTGTTCTACTTGTCGAAAGTTACAAATAATTTCCTTTAAAGGATTAGCAATGGGGCTCGTTGTTCACTTAAACTTGAAGAACAATGAATTGGCGACTGGTACTGTTTGGATGCTTTGCATATATGTTTCTTAGACTATATTGAAGCAATATATACAAGGATTTCAACCGTCTACCTGTTCCATTCATTGTTCTACTTGTCGAAAGTCACAAATAATTTCCGATAAAGGATTAACAATGGGGCTCATTGTTCACTTAAACTTGAAGAACAAAAAATTGGCGAATTGTACTGTTTGGATGCTTTGCGTACATGTTTCTTAGACTATATAGAAGCAATATATATAAAGATTTCAACCGTCTACCTGTTCCATTCATTGTTCTACTTGTCGAAAGATACAAATAATTTCCGAAAAAGGATTAACAATGGGGCTCGTAGTTCACTTAAACTTGAAGAACAAAAAATTGGCGAATGGTACTGTTTGGATGCTTTGCATATATGTTTCTTAGACTATATAGAAGCAACATATAGAAAGATTTCACCCGTCTACCTGTTCTATTCATTGTTCTACTTGTAGAAAGTTACAAATAATTTCCGTTTCATGATTATCAATGGGGCTTGTTGTTCACTTAAACTTGATGAACATAAAATTGGCGAAAGGTACTGTTTGGATGCTTTGAACATATGTTTCTTAGACTATATAGAAGCAATATATACAATGATTTCAACAGTCTACCCGTTCCATTCATTGTTCTACTTGTCGAAAGTTACAAATAATTCCCGATAAAGGATTAACCATTGGGGCTCATTGGTCACTTAAACTTGAAGAACAAAAAATTGGCGAATGGTACTGTTTGGATGCTTTGCATATATGTTTCTTAGACTATATAGAAGCAATATATCCAATGATTTCAACCGTCTACCTGTTCCATTCATTGTTCCATTTGTCGAAAGTTACAAATAATTTCCGATAAAGGATTAACAACGGGGCTCGTTGTTCACTTAAACTTTAAGAACAATAAATTGGCGAATTGTACTGTTTGGATGCTTTGCATATATGTTTCTTAGACTATATAGAAGCAATATATAGAAGGATTTCCTCCGTCTACCTGTTCCATTCATTGTTCTACTTGTAGAAAATTACAATAATAATTTCCGTTAAAGTATTAACAATGGGGCTCGTAGTTCATATAAACCTGAAGAACAAAAAATTGGCGAATGGTACTGTTTGGATGCTTTGCGTACATGTTTCTTAGACTATATGGAAGCAATATATACAAAGATTTCAACCGTCTACGTGTTCCAATCATTGTTCTACTTGTCGACATTTACAAATAATTTCCTTTAAAGGATTAACAATGGGGCTCGTAGTTCACTTAAACTTGAAGAGCAAAAGATTGGCGAATTGTACTGTTTGGTTGCTTTGCATATATGTTTCTTAGACTATATAGATGCAATATATACAAAGATTTCAACCGTCTACGTGTTCCAATCATTGTTCTACTTGTAGAAAGTTACAAATAATTTCCATTTCATGATTATCAATGGGGCTCGTTGTTGACTTCAACTTGAAGAACAACAAATTGGCGAATGGTACTGTTTGGATGCTTTGCATATATGTTTCTTAGACTATATTGAAGCAATATATACAAAGATTTCAACCGTATACCTGATCCATTCATTGTTCTACTTGTCGAAATTTACAAATAATTTCCATTAAAGGATTAACAATGGGGCTCGTTGTTCACTTAAACTTTAAGAACAATAAATTGGCGAATGGTACTGTTTGGATGCTTTGCATATATGTTTCTTAGACTCTATAGAAGCAATCTATACAATGATTTCAACCGTCTACCTGTTCCATTCATTGTTCCATTTGTCGAAAGTTACAAATAATTCCCGATAAAGGATTAACAATGGGGCTCGTTGTTCACTTAAACTTGAAGAACAATAAATTGGCGAATTGTACTGTTTGGATGCTTTGCATATATGTTTCTTAGACTATATAGAAGCAATATATAGAAGGATTTCCTCCGTCTACCTGTTCCATTCATTGTTCTACTTGTAGAAAATTACAATTAATTTCCGTTAAAGTATTAACAATGGGGCTCGTAGTTCACATAAACCTGAAGAACAAAAAATTGGCGAATGGTACTGTTTGGATGCTTTGCATATATGTTTCTTAGACTATGTAGAAGCAATATATATAATGATTTCAACCGTCTACCTGTTCCATTCATTGTTCTACATGTCGAAAGTTACAAATAATTTCCGTTTCATGATTATCAATGGGGCTCGTTGTTCACTTAAACTTGAAGAACAAAAAATTGGCGAATGGTACTGTTTGGATGCTTTGCATATATGTTTCTTAGACTATATAGAAGCAATATATACAATGATTTCAACCGTCTACCTGTTCCATTCATTGTTCCATTTGCCGAAAGTTACAAATAATTTCCGATAAAGGATTAACAATGGGGCTCGTTGTTCACTTAAACTTGAAGAACAATAAATTGGCGAATTGTACTGTTTGGATGCTTTGCATATATGTTTCTTAGACTATATAGAAGCAATATATAGAAGGATTTCCTCCGTCTACCTGTTCCATTCATTGTTCTACTTGTAGAAAATTACAATTAATTTCCGTTAAAGTATTAACAATGGGGCTCGTAGTTCACATAAACCTGAAGAACAAAAAATTGGCGAATGGTACTGTTTGGATGCTTTGCGTACATGTTTCTTAGACTATATGGAAGCAATATATACAAAGATTTCAACCGTCTACGTGTTCCAATCATTGTTCTACTTGTCGAAATTTACAAATAATTTCCTTTAAAGGATTAACAATGGGGCTCGTTGTTCACTTAAACTTGAAGAACAATAAATTGGCGAATTGTACTGTTTGGATGCTTTGCATATATGTGTCTTAGACTCTATAGAAGCAATATATACAATGATTTCAACCGTCTACCTGTTCCATTCATTGTTCCATTTGTCGAAAGTTACAAATAATTCCCGATAAAGGATTAACAATGGGGCTCGTTGTTCACTTAAACTTGAAGAACAATAAATTGGCGAATTGTACTGTTTGGATGATTTGCATATATGTTTCTTAGACTATATAGAAGCAATATATAGAAGGATTTCCTCCGTCTACCTGTTCCATTCATTGTTCTACTTGTAGAAAATTACAATTAATTTCCGTTAAAGTATTAACAATGGGGCTCGTAGTTCACATAAACCTGAAGAACAAAAAATTGGCGAATGGTACTGTTTGGATGCTTTGCATATATGTTTCTTAGACTATGTAGAAGCAATATATATAATGATTTCAACCGTCTACCTGTTCCATTCATTGTTCTACATGTCGAAAGTTACAAATAATTTCCGTTTCATGATTATCAATGGGGCTCGTTGTTCACTTAAACTTGAAGAACAAAAAATTGGCGAATGGTACTGTTTGGATGCTTTGCACATATGTTTCTTAGACTATATAGAAGCAATATATACAAAGATTTCAACCGTCTACGTGTTCCAATCATTGTTCTACTTGTAGAAAGTGAGAATTAATTTCCGTTAAAGGATTAAAAATGGGGCTCATTGGTCACTTAAACTTGAAGAACAATAAATTGGCGAATTGTACTGTTTGGATGCTTTGCATATATGTTTCTTAGACTCTATAGAAGCAATATATACAATGATTTCAACCGTCTACCTGTTCCATTCATTGTTCTACTTGCCGAAATTTACAAATAATTTCCTTTAAAGGATTAACAATGGGGCTCGTAGTTCACTTAAACTTGAAGACCAAAAAATTGGCGAATTGTACTGTTTGGATGCTTTGCCTATATGTTTCTTAGACTATATAGAAGCAATATATACAATGATTTCAACCGTCTACCTGTTCCATTCATTGTTCCATTTGCCGAAAGTTACAAATAATTTCCGATAAAGGATTAACAATGGGGCTCGTTGTTCACTTAAACTTGAAGAACAATAAATTGGCGAATTGTACTGTTTGGATGCTTTGCATATATGTTTCTTAGACTATATAGAAGCAATATATACAATGATTTCAACCGTCTACCTGTTCCATTCATTGTTCTACTTGTAGAAAATTACAATTAATTTCCGTTAAAGTATTAACAATGGGGCTCGTAGTTCACATAAACCTGAAGAACAAAAAATTGGCGAATGGTACTGTTTGGATGCTTTGCATATATGTTTCTTAGACTATGTAGAAGCAATATATATAATGATTTCAACCGTCTACCTGTTCCATTCATTGTTCTACTTGTAGAAAATTACAATTAATTTCCGTTAAAGTATTAACAATGGGGCTCGTAGTTCACATAAACCTGAAGAACAAAAAATTGGCGAATGGTACTGTTTGGATGCTTTGCATATATGTTTCTTAGACTATGTAGAAGCAATATATATAATGATTTCAACCGTCTACCTGTTCCATTCATTGTTCTACATGTCGAAAGTTACAAATAATTTCCGTTTCATGATTATCAATGGGGCTCGTTGTTCACTTAAACTTGAAGAACAAAAAATTGGCGAATGGTACTGTTTGGATGCTTTGCACATATGTTTCTTAGACTATATAGAAGCAATATATACAAAGATTTCAACCGTCTACGTGTTCCAATCATTGTTCTACTTGTAGAAAGTGAGAATTAATTTCCGTTAAAGGATTAAAAATGGGGCTCATTGGTCACTTAAACTTGAAGAACAATAAATTGGCGAATTGTACTGTTTGGATGCTTTGCATATATGTTTCTTAGACTCTATAGAAGCAATATATACAATGATTTCAACCGTCTACCTGTTCCATTCATTGTTCTACTTGCCGAAATTTACAAATAATTTCCTTTAAAGGATTAACAATGGGGCTCGTAGTTCACTTAAACTTGAAGACCAAAAAATTGGCGAATTGTACTGTTTGGATGCTTTGCCTATATGTTTCTTAGACTATATAGAAGCAATATATACAATGATTTCAACCGTCTACCTGTTCCATTCATTGTTCCATTTGCCGAAAGTTACAAATAATTTCCGATAAAGGATTAACAATGGGGCTCGTTGTTCACTTAAACTTGAAGAACAATAAATTGGCGAATTGTACTGTTTGGATGCTTTGCATATATGTTTCTTAGACTATATAGAAGCAATATATACAATGATTTCAACCGTCTACCTGTTCCATTCATTGTTCTACTTGTAGAAAATTACAATTAATTTCCGTTAAAGTATTAACAATGGGGCTCGTAGTTCACATAAACCTGAAGAACAAAAAATTGGCGAATGGTACTGTTTGGATGCTTTGCATATATGTTTCTTAGACTATGTAGAAGCAATATATATAATGATTTCAACCGTCTACCTGTTCCATTCATTGTTCTACATGTCGAAAGTTACAAATAATTTCCGTTTCATGATTATCAATGGGGCTCGTTGTTCACTTAAACTTGAAGAACAAAAAATTGGCGAATGGTACTGTTTGGATGCTTTGCACATATGTTTCTTAGACTATATAGAAGCAATATATACAAAGATTTCAACCGTCTACGTGTTCCAATCATTGTTCTACTTGTAGAAAGTGAGAATTAATTTCCGTTAAAGGATTAAAAATGGGGCTCATTGGTCACTTAAACTTGAAGAACAATAAATTGGCGAATTGTACTGTTTGGATGCTTTGCATATATGTTTCTTAGACTCTATAGAAGCAATATATACAATGATTTCAACCGTCTACCTGTTCCATTCCGTGTTCCGTTTGTCGAAAGTTACAAATAATTTCCGTTAAAGGATTAACAATGGGGCTCTTAGTTCACTTAAACTTGAAGAACAAAAAATTGGCAAATGTTAGTGTTTGGATGCTTGGCATATAGGTTTCCTAGACTATATAGAAGCAACATATACAAAGAATTCAACCGTCTACCTGTTCTATTCATTGTTCTACTTGTAGAAACTTACAAATAATTTCCCTTTCGTGATTATCAATGGGGCTCGTTGTTCACTTAAACTTGAAGAACAAAAAATTGGCGAATGGTACTGTTTGGATGCTTTGCATATATGTTTCTTAGACTATATAGAAGCAATATATACAAAGATTTCAACCGTCTACCTGCTCCATTCATTTTTCTACTTGTCGAAAGTTACAGATAATTTCCGATAAAGGATTAACAATGGGGCTCATTGTTCACTTAAACTTGAAGTACAAAAAATTGGCGAATGGTACTGTTTGGATGCTTTGCGTACATGTTTCTTAGACTATATGGAAGCAATATATACAAAGATTTCAACCGTCGACGTGTTCCAATCATTGTTCTACTTGTCGAAATTTACAAATAATTTCCTTTAAAGGATTAACAATGGGGCTCGTAGTTCACTTAAACTTGAAGTACAAAAAATTGGCGAATGGTACTGTTTGGATGCTTTGCGTACATGTTTCTTAGGCTATATGGAAGCAATATATACAAAGATTTCAACCGTCGACGTGTTCCAATCATTGTTCTACTTGTCGAAATTTACAAATAATTTCCTTTAAAGGATTAACAATGGGGCTCGTAGTTCACTTAAACTTGAAGTACAAAAAATTGGCGAATGGTACTGTTTGGATGCTTTGCGTACATGTTTCTTAGGCTATATGGAAGCAATATATACAATGATTTCAACCGTCTACCTGTTCCATTCATTGTTCCATTTGTCGAAAGTTACAAATAATTTCCGATAAAGGATTAACAATGGGGCTCGTTGTTCACTTAAACTTGAAGAACAATAAATTGGCGATTTGTACTGTTTGGACGCTTTGCATATATGTTTCTTAGACTATATAGAAGCAATATATACATTGATTTCAACCGTCTACCTGTTCCATTCATTGTTCTACTTGTCGCAAGTTACAAATAATTTCCGTTAAAGTATTAACAATGGGGCTCGTAGTTCACTTAAACTTGAAGATCAAATAATTGGCGAATTGTACTGTTTGGATAATATGCAGATATGTTTCTTAGACTATATAGAAGCAATATATAGAAGGATTTCCTCCGTCTACCTGTTCCATTCATTGTTCTACTTGTAGAAAATTACAATTAATTTCCGTTAAAGTATTAACAATGGGGCTCGTAGTTCACATAAACTTGAAGAACAAAAAATTGGCGAATGGTACTGTTTGGATGCTTTGCATATATGTTTCTTAGACTATATAGAAGTAATATATACAAAGATTTCAACCGTCTACCTGTTCCATTCATTGTTCTACTTGTCGAAAGTTACAAATAATTTCCGATAAAGGATTAACAATGGGGCTCATTGTTCACTTAAACTTGAAGAACAAAAAATTGGCGAATGGTACTGTTTGGATGCTTTGCGTACATGTTTCTTAGACTATATGGAAGCAATATATACAAAGATTTCAACCGTCGACGTGTTCCAATCATTGTTCTACGTGTCGAAATTTACAAATAATTTCCTTTAAAGGATTAACAATGGGGCTCGTTGTTCACTTAAACTTGAAGAACAATAAATTGGCGAATTGTACTGTTTGGATGCTTTGCATATATGTGTCTTAGACTCTATAGAAGCAATATATACAATGATTTCAACCGTCTACCTGTTCCATTCATTGTTCCATTTGTCGAAAGTTACAAATAATTCCCGATAAAGGATTAACAATGGGGCTCGTTGTTCACTTAAACTTGAAGAACAATAAATTGGCGAATTGTACTGTTTGGATGATTTGCATATATGTTTCTTAGACTATATAGAAGCAATATATAGAAGGATTTCCTCCGTCTACCTGTTCCATTCATTGTTCTACTTGTAGAAAATTACAATTAATTTCCGTTAAAGTATTAACAATGGGGCTCGTAGTTCACATAAACCTGAAGAACAAAAAATTGGCGAATGGTACTGTTTGGATGCTTTGCATATATGTTTCTTAGACTATGTAGAAGCAATATATATAATGATTTCAACCGTCTACCTGTTCCATTCATTGTTCTACATGTCGAAAGTTACAAATAATTTCCGTTTCATGATTATCAATGGGGCTCGTTGTTCACTTAAACTTGAAGAACAAAAAATTGGCGAATGGTACTGTTTGGATGCTTTGCACATATGTTTCTTAGACTATATAGAAGCAATATATACAAAGATTTCAACCGTCTACGTGTTCCAATCATTGTTCTACTTGTAGAAAGTGAGAATTAATTTCCGTTAAAGGATTAAAAATGGGGCTCATTGGTCACTTAAACTTGAAGAACAATAAATTGGCGAATTGTACTGTTTGGATGCTTTGCATATATGTTTCTTAGACTCTATAGAAGCAATATATACAATGATTTCAACCGTCTACCTGTTCCATTCATTGTTCTACTTGCCGAAATTTACAAATAATTTCCTTTAAAGGATTAACAATGGGGCTCGTAGTTCACTTAAACTTGAAGACCAAAAAATTGGCGAATTGTACTGTTTGGATGCTTTGCCTATATGTTTCTTAGACTATATAGAAGCAATATATACAATGATTTCAACCGTCTACCTGTTCCATTCATTGTTCCATTTGCCGAAAGTTACAAATAATTTCCGATAAAGGATTAACAATGGGGCTCGTTGTTCACTTAAACTTGAAGAACAATAAATTGGCGAATTGTACTGTTTGGATGCTTTGCATATATGTTTCTTAGACTATATAGAAGCAATATATACAATGATTTCAACCGTCTACCTGTTCCATTCATTGTTCTACTTGTAGAAAATTACAATTAATTTCCGTTAAAGTATTAACAATGGGGCTCGTAGTTCACATAAACCTGAAGAACAAAAAATTGGCGAATGGTACTGTTTGGATGCTTTGCATATATGTTTCTTAGACTATGTAGAAGCAATATATATAATGATTTCAACCGTCTACCTGTTCCATTCATTGTTCTACTTGTAGAAAATTACAATTAATTTCCGTTAAAGTATTAACAATGGGGCTCGTAGTTCACATAAACCTGAAGAACAAAAAATTGGCGAATGGTACTGTTTGGATGCTTTGCATATATGTTTCTTAGACTATGTAGAAGCAATATATATAATGATTTCAACCGTCTACCTGTTCCATTCATTGTTCTACATGTCGAAAGTTACAAATAATTTCCGTTTCATGATTATCAATGGGGCTCGTTGTTCACTTAAACTTGAAGAACAAAAAATTGGCGAATGGTACTGTTTGGATGCTTTGCACATATGTTTCTTAGACTATATAGAAGCAATATATACAAAGATTTCAACCGTCTACGTGTTCCAATCATTGTTCTACTTGTAGAAAGTGAGAATTAATTTCCGTTAAAGGATTAAAAATGGGGCTCATTGGTCACTTAAACTTGAAGAACAATAAATTGGCGAATTGTACTGTTTGGATGCTTTGCATATATGTTTCTTAGACTCTATAGAAGCAATATATACAATGATTTCAACCGTCTACCTGTTCCATTCATTGTTCTACTTGCCGAAATTTACAAATAATTTCCTTTAAAGGATTAACAATGGGGCTCGTAGTTCACTTAAACTTGAAGACCAAAAAATTGGCGAATTGTACTGTTTGGATGCTTTGCCTATATGTTTCTTAGACTATATAGAAGCAATATATACAATGATTTCAACCGTCTACCTGTTCCATTCATTGTTCCATTTGCCGAAAGTTACAAATAATTTCCGATAAAGGATTAACAATGGGGCTCGTTGTTCACTTAAACTTGAAGAACAATAAATTGGCGAATTGTACTGTTTGGATGCTTTGCATATATGTTTCTTAGACTATATAGAAGCAATATATACAATGATTTCAACCGTCTACCTGTTCCATTCATTGTTCTACTTGTAGAAAATTACAATTAATTTCCGTTAAAGTATTAACAATGGGGCTCGTAGTTCACATAAACCTGAAGAACAAAAAATTGGCGAATGGTACTGTTTGGATGCTTTGCATATATGTTTCTTAGACTATGTAGAAGCAATATATATAATGATTTCAACCGTCTACCTGTTCCATTCATTGTTCTACATGTCGAAAGTTACAAATAATTTCCGTTTCATGATTATCAATGGGGCTCGTTGTTCACTTAAACTTGAAGAACAAAAAATTGGCGAATGGTACTGTTTGGATGCTTTGCACATATGTTTCTTAGACTATATAGAAGCAATATATACAAAGATTTCAACCGTCTACGTGTTCCAATCATTGTTCTACTTGTAGAAAGTGAGAATTAATTTCCGTTAAAGGATTAAAAATGGGGCTCATTGGTCACTTAAACTTGAAGAACAATAAATTGGCGAATTGTACTGTTTGGATGCTTTGCATATATGTTTCTTAGACTCTATAGAAGCAATATATACAATGATTTCAACCGTCTACCTGTTCCATTCCGTGTTCCGTTTGTCGAAAGTTACAAATAATTTCCGTTAAAGGATTAACAATGGGGCTCTTAGTTCACTTAAACTTGAAGAACAAAAAATTGGCAAATGTTAGTGTTTGGATGCTTGGCATATAGGTTTCCTAGACTATATAGAAGCAACATATACAAAGAATTCAACCGTCTACCTGTTCTATTCATTGTTCTACTTGTAGAAACTTACAAATAATTTCCCTTTCGTGATTATCAATGGGGCTCGTTGTTCACTTAAACTTGAAGAACAAAAAATTGGCGAATGGTACTGTTTGGATGCTTTGCATATATGTTTCTTAGACTATATAGAAGCAATATATACAAAGATTTCAACCGTCTACCTGCTCCATTCATTTTTCTACTTGTCGAAAGTTACAGATAATTTCCGATAAAGGATTAACAATGGGGCTCATTGTTCACTTAAACTTGAAGTACAAAAAATTGGCGAATGGTACTGTTTGGATGCTTTGCGTACATGTTTCTTAGACTATATGGAAGCAATATATACAAAGATTTCAACCGTCGACGTGTTCCAATCATTGTTCTACTTGTCGAAATTTACAAATAATTTCCTTTAAAGGATTAACAATGGGGCTCGTAGTTCACTTAAACTTGAAGTACAAAAAATTGGCGAATGGTACTGTTTGGATGCTTTGCGTACATGTTTCTTAGGCTATATGGAAGCAATATATACAAAGATTTCAACCGTCGACGTGTTCCAATCATTGTTCTACTTGTCGAAATTTACAAATAATTTCCTTTAAAGGATTAACAATGGGGCTCGTAGTTCACTTAAACTTGAAGTACAAAAAATTGGCGAATGGTACTGTTTGGATGCTTTGCGTACATGTTTCTTAGGCTATATGGAAGCAATATATACAATGATTTCAACCGTCTACCTGTTCCATTCATTGTTCCATTTGTCGAAAGTTACAAATAATTTCCGATAAAGGATTAACAATGGGGCTCGTTGTTCACTTAAACTTGAAGAACAATAAATTGGCGATTTGTACTGTTTGGACGCTTTGCATATATGTTTCTTAGACTATATAGAAGCAATATATACATTGATTTCAACCGTCTACCTGTTCCATTCATTGTTCTACTTGTCGCAAGTTACAAATAATTTCCGTTAAAGTATTAACAATGGGGCTCGTAGTTCACTTAAACTTGAAGATCAAATAATTGGCGAATTGTACTGTTTGGATAATATGCAGATATGTTTCTTAGACTATATAGAAGCAATATATAGAAGGATTTCCTCCGTCTACCTGTTCCATTCATTGTTCTACTTGTAGAAAATTACAATTAATTTCCGTTAAAGTATTAACAATGGGGCTCGTAGTTCACATAAACTTGAAGAACAAAAAATTGGCGAATGGTACTGTTTGGATGCTTTGCATATATGTTTCTTAGACTATATAGAAGTAATATATACAAAGATTTCAACCGTCTACCTGTTCCATTCATTGTTCTACTTGTCGAAAGTTACAAATAATTTCCGATAAAGGATTAACAATGGGGCTCATTGTTCACTTAAACTTGAAGAACAAAAAATTGGCGAATGGTACTGTTTGGATGCTTTGCGTACATGTTTCTTAGACTATATGGAAGCAATATATACAAAGATTTCAACCGTCGACGTGTTCCAATCATTGTTCTACGTGTCGAAATTTACAAATAATTTCCTTTAAAGGATTAACAATGGGGCGCGTAGTTCACTTAAACTTGAAGAGCAAAAAATTGGCGAATTGTACAGTTTGGATGCTTTGCATATATGTTTCTTAGACTATATAGAAGCAATATATAGAAGGATTTCCTCCGTCTACCTGTTCCATTCATTGTTCTACTTGTAGAAAATTACAATTAATTTCCGTTAAAGTATTAACAATGGGGCTCGTAGTTCGCATAAACCTGAAGAACAAAAAATTGGCGAATTGTACTGTTTGGATGCTTTGCACATATGTTTCTTAGACTATATAGAAGCAATAAACACAATGATTTCAACAGTCTACCTGTTCCATTCATTGTTCTACTTGTCGAAATTTACAACTAATTTCCTTTAAAGGATTAACAATGGGGCTCGTAGTTTACTTAAACTTGAAGAACAAAAAATTGGCGAATTGTACTGTTTGGATGCTTTGCACATATGTTTCTTAGACTATATAGAAGCAATATATAAAATGATTTCAACCGTCTACCTGTTCCATTCCTTGTTCTACTTGTCGAAAGTTACAAATAATTTCCTTTAAAGGATTAACAATGGGGCTCGTTGTTCACTTAAACTTGAAGAACAAAAAATTGGCGAATGGTACTGTTTGGATGCTTTGCATATATGTTTCTTAGACTATATAGAAGCAATATATACAATGATTTCAACCGTCTACCTGTTCCATTCATTGTTCCATTTGTCGAAAGTTACAAATAATTTCCGATAAAGGATTAACAATGGGGCTCGTTGTTCACTTAAACTTGAAGAACAATAAATTGGCGATTTGTACTGTTTGGACGCTTTGCATATATGTTTCTTAGACTATATAGAAGCAATATATACATTGATTTCAACCGTCTACCTGTTCCATTCATTGTTCTACTTGTCGCAAGTTACAAATAATTTCCGTTAAAGTATTAACAATGGGGCTCGTAGTTCACTTAAACTT
The DNA here is from genome assembly GCA_963989415.1 of Cerceris ruficornis. Classification (NCBI taxonomy): domain Eukaryota; kingdom Metazoa; phylum Arthropoda; class Insecta; order Hymenoptera; family Crabronidae; genus Cerceris; species Cerceris ruficornis. The sequence continues at coordinate 2,771,887 of CAXDIW010000229.1, read as the reverse complement.
GAAGATCATATAATTGGCGAATTGTACTGTTTGGATAATATGCAGATATGTTTCTTAGACTATATAGAAGCAATATATAGAAGGATTTCCTCCGTCTACCTGTTCCATTCATTGTTCTACTTGTAGAAAATTACAATTAATTTCCGTTAAAGTATTAACAATGGGGCTCGTAGTTCACATAAACTTGAAGAACAAAAAATTGGCGAATGGTACTGTTTGGATGCTTTGCATATATGTTTCTTAGACTATATAGAAGTAATATATACAAAGATTTCAACCGTCTACCTGTTCCATTCATTGTTCTACTTGTCGAAAGTTACAAATAATTTCCGATAAAGGATTAACAATGGGGCTCGTTGTTCACTTAAACTTGAAGAACAAAAAATTGGCGAATGGTACTGTTTGGATGCTTTGCATATATGTTTCTTAGACTATATAGAAGCAATATATACATTGATTTCAACCGTCTACCTGTTCCATTCATTGTTCTACTTGTCGCAAGTTACAAATAATTTCCGTTAAAGTATTAACAATGGGGCTCGTAGTTCACTTAAACTTGAAGATCAAATAATTGGCGAATTGTACTGTTTGGATAATATGCAGATATGTTTCTTAGACTATATAGAAGCAATATATAGAAGGATTTCCTCCGTCTACCTGTTCCATTCATTGTTCTACTTGTAGAAAATTACAATTAATTTCCGTTAAAGTATTAACAATGGGGCTCGTAGTTCACATAAACTTGAAGAACAAAAAATTGGCGAATGGTACTGTTTGGATGCTTTGCATATATGTTTCTTAGACTATATAGAAGTAATATATACAAAGATTTCAACCGTCTACCTGTTCCATTCATTGTTCTACTTGTCGAAAGTTACAAATAATTTCCGATAAAGGATTAACAATGGGGCTCATTGTTCACTTAAACTTGAAGAACAAAAAATTGGCGAATGGTACTGTTTGGATGCTTTGCGTACATGTTTCTTAGACTATATGGAAGCAATATATACAAAGATTTCAACCGTCGACGTGTTCCAATCATTGTTCTACGTGTCGAAATTTACAAATAATTTCCTTTAAAGGATTAACAATGGGGCGCGTAGTTCACTTAAACTTGAAGAGCAAAAAATTGGCGAATTGTACTGTTTGGATGCTTTGCATATATGTTTCTTAGACTATATAGAAGCAATATATAGAAGGATTTCCTCCGTCTACCTGTTCCATTCATTGTTCTACTTGTAGAAAATTACAATTAATTTCCGTTAAAGTATTAACAATGGGGCTCGTAGTTCGCATAAACCTGAAGAACAAAAAATTGGCGAATTGTACTGTTTGGATGCTTTGCACATATGTTTCTTAGACTATATAGAAGCAATAAACACAATGATTTCAACAGTCTACCTGTTCCATTCATTGTTCTACTTGTCGAAATTTACAACTAATTTCCTTTAAAGGATTAACAATGGGGCTCGTAGTTCACTTAAACTTGAAGAACAAAAAATTGGCGAATTGTACTGTTTTGATGCTTTGCACATATGTTTCTTAGACTATATAGAAGCAATATATAAAATGATTTCAACCGTCTACCTGTTCCATTCCTTGTTCTACTTGTCGAAAGTTACAAATAATTTCCTTTAAAGGATTAACAATGGGGCTCGTTGTTCACTTAAACTTGAAGAACAAAAAATTGGCGAATGGTACTGTTTGGATGCTTTGCATATATGTTTCTTAGACTATACGGAAGCAATATATACAAATATTTCAACCGTCTACCTGTTCCATTCATTGTTCTACATGACGAAAGTTACAAATAATTTCCGATAAAGAATTAACAATGGGGCTCATTGTTCAGTTAACCTTGAAGAACAAAAAATTGGCGAATGGTACTGTTTGGATGCTTTGCATATAGGTTTCTTAGACTATATAGAAGCAACATATACAAAGATTTCAACCGTCTACCTGTTCTATTCATTGTTCTACTTGTAGAAAGTTACAAATAATTTCCGTTTCATGATTATCAATGGGGCTCGTTGTTCACTTAAACTTGAAGAATAAAAAATTGGCGAATGGTACTGTTTGGATGCTTTGCACATATGTTTCTTAGACTATATAGAAGCAATATATACAAAGATTTCAACCGTCTACGTGTTCCAATCATTGTTCTACTTGTAGAAATTTACAATTAATTTCCGTTAAAGGATTAACAATGGGGCTCATTGTTAACTTAAACTTGAAGAACAAAAAATTGGCGAATGGTACTGTTTGGATGATTTGCATATATGTTTCTTAGATTATATAGAAGCAATATATACAAAGATTTCAACCGTCTACCTGTTCCATTCATTGTTCTACTTGTCGAAAATTACAAATAATTTCCGATAAAGGATTAACCATTGGGGCTCATTGTTCACTTAAACTTGAAGAACAAAAAATGGCGAATGGTACTGTTTGGATGCTTTGCGTACATGTTTCTTAGACTATATGGAAGCAATATATACAAAGATTTCAACCGTCTACGTGTTCCAATCATTGTTCTACTTGTCGAAATTTACAAATAATTTCCTTTAAAGGATTAACAATGGGGCTCGTTGTTCACTTAAACTTGAAGAACAATAAATTGGCGAATTGTACTGTTTGGATGCTTTGCATATATGTTTCTTACACTATATAGATGCAATATATACAAAGATTTCATCCGTCTACCTGTTCCATTCATTGTTCTACTTGTCGAAATTTACAAATAATTTCCTTTAAAGGATTAACAATGGGGCTCGTAGTTCACTTAAACTTGAAGAACAATGAATTGGCGACTGGTACTGTTTGGATGCTTTGCATATATGTTTCTTAGGCTATACTGAAGCAATATATACAATGATTTCAACCGTCTACCTGTTCCATTCATTGTTTTACTTGTCGAAAGTTACAAATAATTTCCGTTAAAGGATTAACAATGGGGATCGTAGTTCACTTAAACTTGAAGAACAAAAAATTGGCGAATGGTACTGTTTGGATGCTTTGCGTACATGTTTCTTAGACTATATGGAAGCAATATATACAAAGATTTCAACCGTCTACGTGTTCCAATCATTGTTCTACTTGTAGAAATTTACAAATAATTTCCGTTAAAGGATTAACAATGGGGCTCATTGTTAACTTAAACTTGAAGAACAAAAAATTGGCGAATGGTACTGTTTGGATGTTTTGCATATATGTTTCTTAGATTATATAGAAGCAATATATACAAAGATTTCAACCGTCTACCTGTTCCATTCATTGTTCTACTTGTCGAAAATTACAAATAATTTCCGATAAAGGATTAACCATTGGGGCTCATTGTTCACTTAAACTTGAAGAACAAAAAATGGCGAATGGTACTGTTTGGATGCTTTGCGTACATGTTTCTTAGACTATATGGAAGCAATATATACAAAGATTTCAACCGTCTACGTGTTCCAATCATTGTTCTACTTGTCGAAATTTACAAATAATTTCCTTTAAAGCATTAACAATGGGGCTCGTAGTTCACTTAAACTTGAAGAACAATGAATTGGCGACTGGTACTGTTTGGATGCTTTGCATATATGTTTCTTAGGCTATACTGAAGCAATATATACAATGATTTCAACCGTCTACCTGTTCCATTCATTGTTTTACTTGTCGAAAGTTACAAATAATTTCCGTTAAAGGATTAACAATGAGGATCGTAGTTCACTTAAACTTGAAGAACAATAAATTGGCGAATTGTACTGTTTGGATGCTTTGCATATATGTTTCTTAGACTATATAGAAGCAATATATATACAAAGATTTCAACCGTCTACCTGTTCCATTCATTGTTTTACTTGTCGAAAGTTAGAAATAATTTCCGTTAAAGGAATAACAATGGGGATCGTAGTTCACTTAAACTTGAAGAACAATAAATTGGCGAATTGTACTGTTTGGATGCTTTGCACATATGTTTCTTAGACTATATAGAAGCAATATATACTATGATATCCATCGTCTACCTGTACTATTCATTGTTCTACTTGTAGAAAGTTACAAATAATTTCCGTTTCATGATTACCAATGGGGCTCGTTGTTCACTTAAACTTGAAGAACAAAAAATTGGCGACTGGTACTGTTTGGATGCTTTGCATATATGTTTCTTAGACTATATAGAAGCAATATATACGATGATTTCAACCGTCTACCTGTTCCATTCCTTGTTCTACTTGTCGAAAGTTACAAATAATTTCCTTTAAAGGATTAACAATGGGGCTCGTTGTTCACTTAAACTTGAAGAACAATAAATTGGCGAATTGTACTGTTTGGATGCTTTGCATATATGTGTCTTAGACTCTATAGAAGCAATATATACAATGATATCCATCGTCAACCTGTTCCATTCAATGTTCTACTTGTAGAAAATTACAATTAATTTCCGTTAAAGGAATAACAATGGGGATCGTAGTTCACTTAAACTTGAAGAACAAAAAATTGTCCAATGGTACTGTTTGGATGCTTTGCATATATGTTTCTTAGACTATATAGAAGCAATATATAGAAAGATTTCACCCGTCTACCTGTACTATTCATTGTTCTATTTGTAGAAAGTTACAAATAATTTCCATTTCATGATTATCAATGGAGCTCGTTGTTCACTTAAACTTGAAGATCAAAAAATTGGCGAATGTTTCTGTTTAGATGCTTTGCATATAGGTTTCTTAGACTATATAGAAGCTACATATACAAAGATTTCAACCGTCTACCTGTTCTATTCATTGTTCTTCTTGTCGAAAGTTACAAATAATTTCCGTTTCATGATTATCAATGGGGCTCGTTGTTCACTTAAACTTGAAGAACAAAAAATTGGCGAATGGTACTGTTTGGATGCTTTGCATATATGTTTCTTAGACTATATAGAAGCAATATATACAATGATTTCAACCGTCTACCTGTTCCATTCATTGTTCCATTTGTCGAAAGTTACAAATAGTTTCCGATAAAGGATTAACAATGGGGCTCGTTGTTCACTTAAACTTGAAGAACAATAAATTGGCGCATTGTACTGTTTGGATGCTTTACATATATGTTTCTTAGACTATATAGAAGCAATATATAGAAGGATTTCCTCCGTCTACCTGTTCCATTCATTGTTCTACTTGTAGAAAATTACAATTAATTTCCGTTAAAGTATTAACAATGGGGCTCGTAGTTCACATAAACCTGAAGAACAAAAAATTGGCGAATGGTACTGTTTGGATGCTTTGCGTACATGTTTCTTAGACTATATGGAAGCAATATATACAAAGATTTCAACCGTCTACGTGTTCCAATCATTGTTCTACTTGTCGAAATTTACAAATAATTTCCTTTAAAGGATTAACAATGGGGCTCGTAGTTCACTTAAACTTGAAGAGCAAAAAATTGGCGAATGGTACTGTTTGGATGCTTTGCATATATGTTTCTTAGATTATATAGAAGCAATATATAGAAGGATTTCCTCCGTCTACCTGTTCCATTCATTGTTCTACTTGTAGAAAATTACAATTAATTTCCGTTAAAGTATTAACAATGGGGCTCGTAGTTCACATAAACCTGAAGAACAAAAAATTGGCGAATTGTACTGTTTGGATGCTTTGCATATATGTTTCTTAGACTATATAGAAGCAACATATACAAAGATTTCAACCGTCTACGTGTTCCAATCATTGTTCTACTTGTCGAAATTTACAAATAATTTCCTTTAAAGGATTAACAATGGGGCTCGTTGTTCACTTAAACTTGAAGAACAATAAATTGGCGAATTGTACTGTTTGGATGCTTTGCATATATGTTTCTTAGACTCTATAGAAGCAATATATACAATGATTTCAACCGTCTACCTGTTCCATTCATTGTTCCATTTGTCGAAAGTTACAAATAATTTCCGTTAAAGGATTAACAATGGGGCTCGTAGTTCACTTAAACTTAAAGATCAATAAATGGGCGAATTGTACTGTTTGGTTGCTTTGCATATATGTTTCTTAGACTATATAGATGCAATATATACAAAGATTTCAACCGTCTACGTGTTCCAATCATTGTTCTACTTGTAGAAAGTTACAATTAATTTCCGTTAAAGGATTAACAATGGGGCCCATTGTTCACTTAAACTTGAACAACAAAAAATTGGCGAATGGTACTGTTTGGATGCTATGCATATATGTTTCTTAGACTATATGGAAGCAATATATACAAATATTTCAACCGCTTACCTGTTCCATTCATTGTTCTACATGTCGAAAGTTACAAATAATTTCCGTTTCATGATTATCAATGGGGCTCGTTGTTCACTTAAACTTGAAGAACAAAAAATTGGCGAATGGTACTGTTTGGATGCTTTGCATATATGTTTCTTAGACTATATAGAAGCAATATATACAATGATTTCAACCGTCTACCTGTTCCATTCATTGTTCTACTTGTAGAAAGTTACAAATAATTTCCGTTTCATGATTATCAATGGGGCTTGTTGTTCACTTAAACTTGATGAACAAAAAATTGGCGAATGGTACTGTTTGGATGCTTTTCATATAAGTTTCTTAGACTATATAGAAGCAATATATACAAAGATTTCAACCGTCTACCTGTTCCATTCATTGTTCTACTTGTCGAAAGTTACAAATAATTTCCGATATAGGATTAACCATTGGGGCTCATTGTTCACTTAAACTTGAAGAACACAAAATTGGCGAATGGTACTGTTTGGATGCTTTGCGTACATGTTTCTTAGGCTATATGGAAGCAATATGTACAAAGATTTCAACCGTCTACGTGTTCCAATCATTGTTCTACTTGTCGAAATTTACAAATAATTTCCTTTAAAGGATTAACAATGGGGCTCGTAGTTCACTTAAACTTGAAGAGCAAAAAATTGGCGAATTGTACTGTTTGGATGCTTTGCATATATGTTTCTTAGACTATATAGAAGCAATATATAGAAGGATTTCCTCCGTCTACCTGTTCCATTCATTGTTCTACTTGTAGAAAATTACAATTAATTTCCGTTAAAGTATTAACAATGGGGCTCGTAGTTCACATAAACCTGAAGAACAAAAAATTGGCGAATGGTACTGTTTGGATGCTTTGCGTACATGTTTCTTAGACTATATGGAAGCAATATATACAATGATTTCAACCGTCTACCTGTTCCATTCATTGTTCTACTTGCCGAAATTTACAAATAATTTCCTTTAAAGGATTAACAATGGGGCGCGTAGTTCACTTAAACTTGAAGAGCAAAAAATTGGCGAATTGTACAGTTTGGATGCTTTGCATATATGTTTCTTAGACTATATAGAAGCAATATATAGAAGGATTTCCTCCGTCTACCTGTTCCATTCATTGTTCTACTTGTAGAAAATTACAATTAATTTCCGTTAAAGTATTAACAATGGGGCTCGTAGTTCGCATAAACCTGAAGAACAAAAAATTGGCGAATTGTACTGTTTGGATGCTTTGCACATATGTTTCTTAGACTATATAGAAGCAATAAACACAATGATTTCAACAGTCTACCTGTTCCATTCATTGTTCTACTTGTCGAAATTTACAACTAATTTCCTTTAAAGGATTAACAATGGGGCTCGTAGTTTACTTAAACTTGAAGAACAAAAAATTGGCGAATTGTACTGTTTGGATGCTTTGCACATATGTTTCTTAGACTATATAGAAGCAATATATAAAATGATTTCAACCGTCTACCTGTTCCATTCCTTGTTCTACTTGTCGAAAGTTACAAATAATTTCCTTTAAAGGATTAACAATGGGGCTCGTTGTTCACTTAAACTTGAAGAACAAAAAATTGGCGAATGGTACTGTTTGGATGCTTTGCATATATGTTTCTTAGACTATATAGAAGCAATATATACAATGATTTCAACCGTCTACCTGTTCCATTCATTGTTCCATTTGTCGAAAGTTACAAATAATTTCCGATAAAGGATTAACAATGGGGCTCGTTGTTCACTTAAACTTGAAGAACAATAAATTGGCGATTTGTACTGTTTGGACGCTTTGCATATATGTTTCTTAGACTATATAGAAGCAATATATACATTGATTTCAACCGTCTACCTGTTCCATTCATTGTTCTACTTGTCGCAAGTTACAAATAATTTCCGTTAAAGTATTAACAATGGGGCTCGTAGTTCACTTAAACTTGAAGATCATATAATTGGCGAATTGTACTGTTTGGATAATATGCAGATATGTTTCTTAGACTATATAGAAGCAATATATAGAAGGATTTCCTCCGTCTACCTGTTCCATTCATTGTTCTACTTGTAGAAAATTACAATTAATTTCCGTTAAAGTATTAACAATGGGGCTCGTAGTTCACATAAACTTGAAGAACAAAAAATTGGCGAATGGTACTGTTTGGATGCTTTGCATATATGTTTCTTAGACTATATAGAAGTAATATATACAAAGATTTCAACCGTCTACCTGTTCCATTCATTGTTCTACTTGTCGAAAGTTACAAATAATTTCCGATAAAGGATTAACAATGGGGCTCGTTGTTCACTTAAACTTGAAGAACAAAAAATTGGCGAATGGTACTGTTTGGATGCTTTGCATATATGTTTCTTAGACTATATAGAAGCAATATATACATTGATTTCAACCGTCTACCTGTTCCATTCATTGTTCTACTTGTCGCAAGTTACAAATAATTTCCGTTAAAGTATTAACAATGGGGCTCGTAGTTCACTTAAACTTGAAGATCAAATAATTGGCGAATTGTACTGTTTGGATAATATGCAGATATGTTTCTTAGACTATATAGAAGCAATATATAGAAGGATTTCCTCCGTCTACCTGTTCCATTCATTGTTCTACTTGTAGAAAATTACAATTAATTTCCGTTAAAGTATTAACAATGGGGCTCGTAGTTCACATAAACTTGAAGAACAAAAAATTGGCGAATGGTACTGTTTGGATGCTTTGCATATATGTTTCTTAGACTATATAGAAGTAATATATACAAAGATTTCAACCGTCTACCTGTTCCATTCATTGTTCTACTTGTCGAAAGTTACAAATAATTTCCGATAAAGGATTAACAATGGGGCTCATTGTTCACTTAAACTTGAAGAACAAAAAATTGGCGAATGGTACTGTTTGGATGCTTTGCGTACATGTTTCTTAGACTATATGGAAGCAATATATACAAAGATTTCAACCGTCGACGTGTTCCAATCATTGTTCTACGTGTCGAAATTTACAAATAATTTCCTTTAAAGGATTAACAATGGGGCGCGTAGTTCACTTAAACTTGAAGAGCAAAAAATTGGCGAATTGTACTGTTTGGATGCTTTGCATATATGTTTCTTAGACTATATAGAAGCAATATATAGAAGGATTTCCTCCGTCTACCTGTTCCATTCATTGTTCTACTTGTAGAAAATTACAATTAATTTCCGTTAAAGTATTAACAATGGGGCTCGTAGTTCGCATAAACCTGAAGAACAAAAAATTGGCGAATTGTACTGTTTGGATGCTTTGCACATATGTTTCTTAGACTATATAGAAGCAATAAACACAATGATTTCAACAGTCTACCTGTTCCATTCATTGTTCTACTTGTCGAAATTTACAACTAATTTCCTTTAAAGGATTAACAATGGGGCTCGTAGTTCACTTAAACTTGAAGAACAAAAAATTGGCGAATTGTACTGTTTTGATGCTTTGCACATATGTTTCTTAGACTATATAGAAGCAATATATAAAATGATTTCAACCGTCTACCTGTTCCATTCCTTGTTCTACTTGTCGAAAGTTACAAATAATTTCCTTTAAAGGATTAACAATGGGGCTCGTTGTTCACTTAAACTTGAAGAACAAAAAATTGGCGAATGGTACTGTTTGGATGCTTTGCATATATGTTTCTTAGACTATACGGAAGCAATATATACAAATATTTCAACCGTCTACCTGTTCCATTCATTGTTCTACATGACGAAAGTTACAAATAATTTCCGATAAAGAATTAACAATGGGGCTCATTGTTCAGTTAACCTTGAAGAACAAAAAATTGGCGAATGGTACTGTTTGGATGCTTTGCATATAGGTTTCTTAGACTATATAGAAGCAACATATACAAAGATTTCAACCGTCTACCTGTTCTATTCATTGTTCTACTTGTAGAAAGTTACAAATAATTTCCGTTTCATGATTATCAATGGGGCTCGTTGTTCACTTAAACTTGAAGAATAAAAAATTGGCGAATGGTACTGTTTGGATGCTTTGCACATATGTTTCTTAGACTATATAGAAGCAATATATACAAAGATTTCAACCGTCTACGTGTTCCAATCATTGTTCTACTTGTAGAAATTTACAATTAATTTCCGTTAAAGGATTAACAATGGGGCTCATTGTTAACTTAAACTTGAAGAACAAAAAATTGGCGAATGGTACTGTTTGGATGATTTGCATATATGTTTCTTAGATTATATAGAAGCAATATATACAAAGATTTCAACCGTCTACCTGTTCCATTCATTGTTCTACTTGTCGAAAATTACAAATAATTTCCGATAAAGGATTAACCATTGGGGCTCATTGTTCACTTAAACTTGAAGAACAAAAAATGGCGAATGGTACTGTTTGGATGCTTTGCGTACATGTTTCTTAGACTATATGGAAGCAATATATACAAAGATTTCAACCGTCTACGTGTTCCAATCATTGTTCTACTTGTCGAAATTTACAAATAATTTCCTTTAAAGGATTAACAATGGGGCTCGTTGTTCACTTAAACTTGAAGAACAATAAATTGGCGAATTGTACTGTTTGGATGCTTTGCATATATGTTTCTTACACTATATAGATGCAATATATACAAAGATTTCATCCGTCTACCTGTTCCATTCATTGTTCTACTTGTCGAAATTTACAAATAATTTCCTTTAAAGGATTAACAATGGGGCTCGTAGTTCACTTAAACTTGAAGAACAATGAATTGGCGACTGGTACTGTTTGGATGCTTTGCATATATGTTTCTTAGGCTATACTGAAGCAATATATACAATGATTTCAACCGTCTACCTGTTCCATTCATTGTTTTACTTGTCGAAAGTTACAAATAATTTCCGTTAAAGGATTAACAATGGGGATCGTAGTTCACTTAAACTTGAAGAACAAAAAATTGGCGAATGGTACTGTTTGGATGCTTTGCGTACATGTTTCTTAGACTATATGGAAGCAATATATACAAAGATTTCAACCGTCTACGTGTTCCAATCATTGTTCTACTTGTAGAAATTTACAAATAATTTCCGTTAAAGGATTAACAATGGGGCTCATTGTTAACTTAAACTTGAAGAACAAAAAATTGGCGAATGGTACTGTTTGGATGTTTTGCATATATGTTTCTTAGATTATATAGAAGCAATATATACAAAGATTTCAACCGTCTACCTGTTCCATTCATTGTTCTACTTGTCGAAAATTACAAATAATTTCCGATAAAGGATTAACCATTGGGGCTCATTGTTCACTTAAACTTGAAGAACAAAAAATGGCGAATGGTACTGTTTGGATGCTTTGCGTACATGTTTCTTAGACTATATGGAAGCAATATATACAAAGATTTCAACCGTCTACGTGTTCCAATCATTGTTCTACTTGTCGAAATTTACAAATAATTTCCTTTAAAGCATTAACAATGGGGCTCGTAGTTCACTTAAACTTGAAGAACAATGAATTGGCGACTGGTACTGTTTGGATGCTTTGCATATATGTTTCTTAGGCTATACTGAAGCAATATATACAATGATTTCAACCGTCTACCTGTTCCATTCATTGTTTTACTTGTCGAAAGTTACAAATAATTTCCGTTAAAGGATTAACAATGAGGATCGTAGTTCACTTAAACTTGAAGAACAATAAATTGGCGAATTGTACTGTTTGGATGCTTTGCATATATGTTTCTTAGACTATATAGAAGCAATATATATACAAAGATTTCAACCGTCTACCTGTTCCATTCATTGTTTTACTTGTCGAAAGTTAGAAATAATTTCCGTTAAAGGAATAACAATGGGGATCGTAGTTCACTTAAACTTGAAGAACAATAAATTGGCGAATTGTACTGTTTGGATGCTTTGCACATATGTTTCTTAGACTATATAGAAGCAATATATACTATGATATCCATCGTCTACCTGTACTATTCATTGTTCTACTTGTAGAAAGTTACAAATAATTTCCGTTTCATGATTACCAATGGGGCTCGTTGTTCACTTAAACTTGAAGAACAAAAAATTGGCGACTGGTACTGTTTGGATGCTTTGCATATATGTTTCTTAGACTATATAGAAGCAATATATACGATGATTTCAACCGTCTACCTGTTCCATTCCTTGTTCTACTTGTCGAAAGTTACAAATAATTTCCTTTAAAGGATTAACAATGGGGCTCGTTGTTCACTTAAACTTGAAGAACAATAAATTGGCGAATTGTACTGTTTGGATGCTTTGCATATATGTGTCTTAGACTCTATAGAAGCAATATATACAATGATATCCATCGTCAACCTGTTCCATTCAATGTTCTACTTGTAGAAAATTACAATTAATTTCCGTTAAAGGAATAACAATGGGGATCGTAGTTCACTTAAACTTGAAGAACAAAAAATTGTCCAATGGTACTGTTTGGATGCTTTGCATATATGTTTCTTAGACTATATAGAAGCAATATATAGAAAGATTTCACCCGTCTACCTGTACTATTCATTGTTCTATTTGTAGAAAGTTACAAATAATTTCCATTTCATGATTATCAATGGAGCTCGTTGTTCACTTAAACTTGAAGATCAAAAAATTGGCGAATGTTTCTGTTTAGATGCTTTGCATATAGGTTTCTTAGACTATATAGAAGCTACATATACAAAGATTTCAACCGTCTACCTGTTCTATTCATTGTTCTTCTTGTCGAAAGTTACAAATAATTTCCGTTTCATGATTATCAATGGGGCTCGTTGTTCACTTAAACTTGAAGAACAAAAAATTGGCGAATGGTACTGTTTGGATGCTTTGCATATATGTTTCTTAGACTATATAGAAGCAATATATACAATGATTTCAACCGTCTACCTGTTCCATTCATTGTTCCATTTGTCGAAAGTTACAAATAGTTTCCGATAAAGGATTAACAATGGGGCTCGTTGTTCACTTAAACTTGAAGAACAATAAATTGGCGCATTGTACTGTTTGGATGCTTTACATATATGTTTCTTAGACTATATAGAAGCAATATATAGAAGGATTTCCTCCGTCTACCTGTTCCATTCATTGTTCTACTTGTAGAAAATTACAATTAATTTCCGTTAAAGTATTAACAATGGGGCTCGTAGTTCACATAAACCTGAAGAACAAAAAATTGGCGAATGGTACTGTTTGGATGCTTTGCGTACATGTTTCTTAGACTATATGGAAGCAATATATACAAAGATTTCAACCGTCTACGTGTTCCAATCATTGTTCTACTTGTCGAAATTTACAAATAATTTCCTTTAAAGGATTAACAATGGGGCTCGTAGTTCACTTAAACTTGAAGAGCAAAAAATTGGCGAATGGTACTGTTTGGATGCTTTGCATATATGTTTCTTAGATTATATAGAAGCAATATATAGAAGGATTTCCTCCGTCTACCTGTTCCATTCATTGTTCTACTTGTAGAAAATTACAATTAATTTCCGTTAAAGTATTAACAATGGGGCTCGTAGTTCACATAAACCTGAAGAACAAAAAATTGGCGAATTGTACTGTTTGGATGCTTTGCATATATGTTTCTTAGACTATATAGAAGCAACATATACAAAGATTTCAACCGTCTACGTGTTCCAATCATTGTTCTACTTGTCGAAATTTACAAATAATTTCCTTTAAAGGATTAACAATGGGGCTCGTTGTTCACTTAAACTTGAAGAACAATAAATTGGCGAATTGTACTGTTTGGATGCTTTGCATATATGTTTCTTAGACTCTATAGAAGCAATATATACAATGATTTCAACCGTCTACCTGTTCCATTCATTGTTCCATTTGTCGAAAGTTACAAATAATTTCCGTTAAAGGATTAACAATGGGGCTCGTAGTTCACTTAAACTTAAAGATCAATAAATGGGCGAATTGTACTGTTTGGTTGCTTTGCATATATGTTTCTTAGACTATATAGATGCAATATATACAAAGATTTCAACCGTCTACGTGTTCCAATCATTGTTCTACTTGTAGAAAGTTACAATTAATTTCCGTTAAAGGATTAACAATGGGGCCCATTGTTCACTTAAACTTGAACAACAAAAAATTGGCGAATGGTACTGTTTGGATGCTATGCATATATGTTTCTTAGACTATATGGAAGCAATATATACAAATATTTCAACCGCTTACCTGTTCCATTCATTGTTCTACATGTCGAAAGTTACAAATAATTTCCGTTTCATGATTATCAATGGGGCTCGTTGTTCACTTAAACTTGAAGAACAAAAAATTGGCGAATGGTACTGTTTGGATGCTTTGCATATATGTTTCTTAGACTATATAGAAGCAATATATACAATGATTTCAACCGTCTACCTGTTCCATTCATTGTTCTACTTGTAGAAAGTTACAAATAATTTCCGTTTCATGATTATCAATGGGGCTTGTTGTTCACTTAAACTTGATGAACAAAAAATTGGCGAATGGTACTGTTTGGATGCTTTTCATATAAGTTTCTTAGACTATATAGAAGCAATATATACAAAGATTTCAACCGTCTACCTGTTCCATTCATTGTTCTACTTGTCGAAAGTTACAAATAATTTCCGATATAGGATTAACCATTGGGGCTCATTGTTCACTTAAACTTGAAGAACACAAAATTGGCGAATGGTACTGTTTGGATGCTTTGCGTACATGTTTCTTAGGCTATATGGAAGCAATATGTACAAAGATTTCAACCGTCTACGTGTTCCAATCATTGTTCTACTTGTCGAAATTTACAAATAATTTCCTTTAAAGGATTAACAATGGGGCTCGTAGTTCACTTAAACTTGAAGAGCAAAAAATTGGCGAATTGTACTGTTTGGATGCTTTGCATATATGTTTCTTAGACTATATAGAAGCAATATATAGAAGGATTTCCTCCGTCTACCTGTTCCATTCATTGTTCTACTTGTAGAAAATTACAATTAATTTCCGTTAAAGTATTAACAATGGGGCTCGTAGTTCACATAAACCTGAAGAACAAAAAATTGGCGAATTGCACTGTTTGGATGCTTTGCATATATGTTTCTTAGACTATATAGAAGCAACATATACAAAGATTTCAAACGTCTACGTGTTCCAATCATTGTTCTACTTGTCGAAATTTACAAATAATTTCCTTTAAAGGATTAACAATGGGGCTCGTTGTTCACTTAAACTTGAAGAACAATAAATTGGCGAATTGTACTGTTTGGATGCTTTGCATATATGTGTCTTAGACTCTATAGAAGCAATATATACAATGATTTCAACCGTCTACCTGTTCCATTCATTGTTCCATTTGTCGAAAGTTACAAATAATTCCCGATAAAGGATTAACAATGGGGCTCGTTGTTCACTTAAACTTGAAGAACAATAAATTGGCGAATTGTACTGTTTGGATGATTTGCATATATGTTTCTTAGACTATATAGAAGCAATATATAGAAGGATTTCCTCCGTCTACCTGTTCCATTCATTGTTCTACTTGTAGAAAATTACAATTAATTTCCGTTAAAGTATTAACAATGGGGCTCGTAGTTCACATAAACCTGAAGAACAAAAAATTGGCGAATGGTACTGTTTGGATGCTTTGCATATATGTTTCTTAGACTATGTAGAAGCAATATATATAATGATTTCAACCGTCTACCTGTTCCATTCATTGTTCTACATGTCGAAAGTTACAAATAATTTCCGTTTCATGATTATCAATGGGGCTCGTTGTTCACTTAAACTTGAAGAACAAAAAATTGCCGAATGGTACTGTTTGGATGCTTTGCACATATGTTTCTTAGACTATATAGAAGCAATATATACAAAGATTTCAACCGTCTACGTGTTCCAATCATTGTTCTACTTGTAGAAAGTGAGAATTAATTTCCGTTAAAGGATTAAAAATGGGGCTCATTGGTCACTTAAACTTGAAGAACAATAAATTGGCGAATTGTACTGTTTGGATGCTTTGCATATATGTTTCTTAGACTCTATAGAAGCAATATATACAATGATTTCAACCGTCTACCTGTTCCATTCCGTGTTCCGTTTGTCGAAAGTTACAAATAATTTCCGTTAAAGGATTAACAATGGGGCTCTTAGTTCACTTAAACTTGAAGAACAAAAAATTGGCAAATGTTAGTGTTTGGATGCTTGGCATATAGGTTTCCTAGACTATATAGAAGCAACATATACAAAGAATTCAACCGTCTACCTGTTCTATTCATTGTTCTACTTGTCGAAAGTTACAGATAATTTCCGATAAAGGATTAACAATGGGGCTCATTGTTCACTTAAACTTGAAGTACAAAAAATTGGCGAATGGTACTGTTTGGATGCTTTGCGTACATGTTTCTTAGACTATATGGAAGCAATATATACAAAGATTTCAACCGTCGACGTGTTCCAATCATTGTTCTACTTGTCGAATTTTACAAATAATTTCCTTTAAAGGATTAACAATGGGGCTCGTAGTTCACTTAAACTTGAAGAACAAAAAATTGGCGAATTGTACTGTTTGGATGCTTTGCACATATGTTTCTTAGACTATATAGAAGCAATATATACAATGATTTCAACAGTCTACCTGTTCCATTCATTGTTCTACTTGTCGAAATTTACAACTAATTTCCTTCAAAGGATTAACAATGGGGCTCGTAGTTCACTTAAACTTGAAGAACAAAAAACTGGCGAATTGTACTGTTTGGATGCTTTGCACATATGTTTCTTAGACTATATAGAAGCAATATATACAATGATTTCAACCGTCTACCTGTTCCATTCCTTGTTCTACTTGTCGAAAGTTACAAATAATTTCCTTTAAAGGATTAACAATGGGGCTCGTTGTTCACTTAAACTTGAAGAACAATGAATTGGCGACTGGTACTGTTTGGATGCTTTGCATATATGTTTCTTAGACTATATTGAAGCAATATATACAAGGATTTCAACCGTCTACCTGTTCCATTCATTGTTCTACTTGTCGAAAGTCACAAATAATTTCCGATAAAGGATTAACAATGGGGCTCATTGTTCACTTAAACTTGAAGAACAAAAAATTGGCGAATTGTACTGTTTGGATGCTTTGCGTACATGTTTCTTAGACTATATAGAAGCAATATATACAAAGATTTCAACCGTCTACCTGTTCCATTCATTGTTCTACTTGTCGAAAGATACAAATAATTTCCGAAAAAGGATTAACAATGGGGCTCGTAGTTCACTTAAACTTGAAGAACAAAAAATTGGCGAATGGTACTGTTTGGATGCTTTGCATATATGTTTCTTAGACTATATAGAAGCAACATATAGAAAGATTTCACCCGTCTACCTGTTCTATTCATTGTTCTACTTGTAGAAAGTTACAAATAATTTCCGTTTCATGATTATCAATGGGGCTTGTTGTTCACTTAAACTTGATGAACAAAAAATTGGCGAAAGGTACTGTTTGGATGCTTTGAACATATGTTTCTTAGACTATATAGAAGCAATATATACAATGATTTCAACAGTCTACCTGTTCCATTCATTGTTCTACTTGTCGAAAGTTACAAATAATTCCCGATAAAGGATTAACCATTGGGGCTCATTGGTCACTTAAACTTAAAGAACAAAAAATTGGCGAATGGTACTGTTTGGATGCTTTGCATATATGTTTCTTAGACTATATAGAAGCAATATATCCAATGATTTCAACCGTCTACCTGTTCCATTCATTGTGCCATTTGTCGAAAGTTACAAATAATTTCCGATAAAGGATTAACAATGGGGCTCGTTGTTCACTTAAACTTGAAGAACAATAAATTGGCAAATTGTACTGTTTGGATGCTTTGCATATATGTTTCTTAGACTATATAGAAGCAATATATAGAAGGATTTCCTCCGTCTACCTGTTCCATTCATTGTTCTACTTGTAGAAAATTACAATAATAATTTCCGTTAAAGTATTAACAATGGGGCTCGTAGTTCATATAAACCTGAAGAACAAAAAATTGGCGAATGGTACTGTTTGGATGCTTTGCGTACATGTTTCTTAGACTATATGGAAGCAATATATACAAAGATTTCAACCGTCTACGTGTTCCAATCATTGTTCTACTTGTCGAAATTTACAAATAATTTCCTTTAAAGGATTAACAATGGGGCTCGTAGTTCACTTAAACTTGAAGAGCAAAAGATTGGCGAATTGTACTGTTTGGATGCTTTGCATATATGTTTCTTAGACTATATAGAAGCAATATATCCAATGATTTCAACCGTCTACCTGTTCCATTCATTGTTCCATTTGTCGAAAGATACAAATAATTTCCTTTAAAGGATTAACAATGGGGCTCGTAGTTCACTTAAACTTGAAGTACAAAAAATTGGCGAACGGTACTGTTTGGATGCTTTGCGTACATGTTTCTTAGGCTATATGGAAGCAATATATACAAAGATTTCAACCGTCTACCTGTTCCATTCATTGTTCTACTTGTCGAAAGTTACAGATAATTTCCGATAAAGGATTAACAATGGGGCTCATTGTTCACTTAAACTTGAAGTACAAAAAATTGGCGAATGGTACTGTTTGGATGCTTTGCGTACATGTTTCTTAGACTATATGGAAGCAATATATACAAAGATTTCAACCGTCGACGTGTTCCAATCATTGTTCTACTTGTCGAATTTTACAAATAATTTCCTTTAAAGGATTAACAATGGGGCTCGTAGTTCACTTAAACTTGAAGAACAAAAAATTGGCGAATTGTACTGTTTGGATGCTTTGCACATATGTTTCTTAGACTATATAGAAGCAATATATACAATGATTTCAACAGTCTACCTGTTCCATTCATTGTTCTACTTGTCGAAATTTACAACTAATTTCCTTTAAAGGATTAACAATGGGGCTCGTAGTTCACTTAAACTTGAAGAACAAAAAACTGGCGAATTGTACTGTTTGGATGCTTTGCACATATGTTTCTTAGACTATATAGAAGCAATATATACAATGATTTCAACCGTCTACCTGTTCCATTCCTTGTTCTACTTGTCGAAAGTTACAAATAATTTCCTTTAAAGGATTAACAATGGGGCTCGTTGTTCACTTAAACTTGAAGAACAATGAATTGGCGACTTGTACTGTTTGGATGCTTTGCATATATGTTTCTTAGACTATATAGAATCAATATATATACAAAGATTTCAACCGGCTACCTGTTCCATTCATTGTTTTACTTGTCGAATGTTACAAATAATTTCCGTTAAATGTTAACAATGGGGCTCGTAGTTCACTTAAACTTGAAGAACAAAAAATTGGCGAATTGTACTGTTTGGATGCTTTGCATATATGTTTCTTAGACTATATAGAAGCAATATATACATTGATTTCAACCGTCTACCTGTTCCATTCATTGTTCTACTTGTCGCAAGTTACAAATAATTTCCTTTAAAGGATTAACAATGGGGCTCGTTGTACACTTAAACTTGAAGAACAATAAATTGACGAATTGTACTGTTTGGATGCTTTGCATATATGTTTCTTAGACTATATAGAAGCAATATATACAAAGATTTCAACCGTCTACCTGTTCCATTCATTGTTCAACTTGTAGAAAGTTACAATTAATTTCCGTTAAAGGATTAACAATGGGGCTCGTAGTTCACTTAAACTTGAAGAACAAAAAATTGGCGTATTGTACTGTTTGGATGCTTTGCATATATGTTTCTTAGGCTATATAGAAGCAATATATACAATGATTTCAACCGTCTACCTGATCCATTCATTGTTCTACTTGTCGAAATTTACAAATAATTTCCTTTAAAGGATTAACAATGGGGCTCGTAGTTCACTTAAACTTAAAGAACAAAAAATTGGCGAATTGTACTGTTTGGATGCTTTGCATATGTGTTTCTTAGACTATTTAGAAGAAATATATAGAAAGATTTCACCCGTCTACCTGTACTATTCATTGTTCTTCTTGTAGAAAGTTACAAATAATTTCCGTTTCATGATTATCAATGGGGCTCGTTCTTCACTTAAACTTGAAGAACAAAAAATTGGCGAATGGTACTGTTTGGATGCTTTGCATATATGTTTCTTAGATTATATAGAAGCAATATATACAAAGATTTCAACCGTCTACCTGTTCCATTCAGTGTTCTACTTGTCGAAAGTTACAAATAATTTCCAATAACGGATTAACCATTGGGGCTCATTGTTCACTTAAACTTGAAGAACAAAAAATTGGCGAATTGTACTGTTTGGATGCTTTGCATAGATGTTTCTTAGACTATTTAGAAGCAATATATAGAAAGATTTCACCCGTCTACCTGTACTATTCATTGTTCTACTTGTAGAATGTTACAAATAATTTCCATTTCATGATTATCAATGGGGCTCGCTGTTCACTTAAACTTGAAGATCAAAAAATTGGCAATTGTTACTGTTTAGATGCTTTGCATATATGTTTCTTATACTATATTGAAGCAATATATACAAAGATTTCAACCGTCTACCTGTTCCATTCACTGTTCTACTTGTCGAAAGTTACAAATAATTTCCATTAAGGGATTAACAATGGGGGTCGTAGTTTACTTAAACTTGAAGAACAAAAACTTGGCGAATTGTACTGTTTGGATGCTTTGCATAAATGTTTCTTAGACTATATAGAAACAATATATACAATGATTTCAACAGTCTACCAGTTCCATTCATTGTTCTACTTGTCGAAAGTTACAAATAATTTCCTTTAAAGGATTAACAATGGGGCTCATTGTTCACTTAAACTTGAAGAACAAAAAATTGGCGAATTGTACTGTTTGGATGCTTTGCATATATGTTTCTTATACTATATAGAAGCAATATATACAAAGATTTCAACATTCTACCTGTTCCATTCATTGTTCTACTTGTCGAAATTTACAAATAATTTCCATTAAAGGATTAAAAATGGGGCTCGTAGTTCACTTAAACTTGAAGAACAAAAAATTGGCGAATGGTACTGTTTGGATGCTTTGCATATATGTTTCTTATACTATATAGAAGCAATATATACAATGATTCCAACAGTCTACCTGTTCCATTCATTGTTCTACTTGTCGAAAGTTACAAATAATTTCCTTTAAAGGATTAACAATGGAGCTCGCAGTTCACTTAAACTTGAAGAACAAAAAATTGGCGAATGGTACTGTTCGGATGCTTTGCATATATGTTTCTTATACTATATAGAAGCAATATATACAAAGATTTCAACCGTCTACCTGTTCCATTCAATGTTCTACTTGTCGAAAGTTACAAATAATTTCCGATAAAGGATTAACAATGGGGCTCATTGTTCACTTAAACTTGATGAACAAAAAATTGGCGAATGGTACTGTTTGGATGCTTTGCATATATGTTTCTTATACTATATAGAAGCAATATATACATAGATTTCAACCGTCTACCTGTTCCATTCAATGTTCTACTTGTCGAAGGTTACAAATAATTTCCGATAACGGATTAACAATGGGACTCGTAGTTCACTTAAACTTGAAGAACGAAAAATTGGCGAATTGTACTGTTTGGATGCTTTGCATATATGTTTCGTAGGCTATATAGAAGCAATATATACAAAGATTTCACCCGTCTACATGATCCATTCATTGTTCTACTTGTCGAAATTTACAAATAATTTCCTTTAAAGGATTAACAATGGGGCTCGTAGTTCACTTAAACTTGAAGAACAAAAAATTGGCGAATTGTACTGTTTGGATGCTTTGCATATATGTTTCTTAGATTATATAGAAGCAATATATACAAAGATTTCAACCGTCTACCTGTTCCATTCAATGTTCTACTTGTCGAAGGTTACAAATAATTTCCGATAAAGGATTAACCATTGGGGCTCATTGTTCACTTAAACTTGAAGACCAAAAAATTGGCGAATGGTACTGTTTGGATGCTTTGCATATATGTTTCTTAGTTTATATAGAAGCAATATATACAAAGATTTCAACCGTCTACCTGTTCCATTCATTGTTCTACTTGTCGAAAGCTACAAATAATTTCCGATAACGGATTAACCATTGGGGCTCATTGTTCACTTAAACTTGAAGAACAAAAAATTGGAGAATTGTACTGTTTGGATGCTTTGCATAGATGTTTCTTAGACTATTTAGAAGCAATATATAGAAAGATTTCACCCGTCTACCTGTACTATTCATTGTTCTACTTGTAGAAAGTTACAAATAATTTCTATTCCATGATTATCAATGGGGCTCGCTGTTCACTTAAACTTGAAGATCAAAAAATTGGCGATTGTTACTGTTTAGATGCTTTGCATATATGTTTCTTAGATTATATAGAAGCAATATATACAAAGATTTCAACCGTCTACCAGTTCCATTCATTGCTCTACTTGTCGAAAATTACAAATAATTTCCGATAAAGGATTAACCATTGGGGCTCATTGTTCACTTAAACTTGAAGAACAAAAAATTGGCGCATGGTACTGTTTGGATGCTTTGCGTACATGTTTCTTAGACTATATGGAAGCAATATATACAAAGATTTCAACCGTCTACGTGTTCCAATCATTGTTCTACTTGTCGAAATTTACAAATAATATCCTTTAAAGGATTAACAATGGGGCTCGTCGTTCACTTAAACTTGAAGAACAAAAAATTGGCGAATGGTACTGTTTGGATGCTTTGCATATATGTTTCTTAGACTATATAGAAGCAATATATACGTTGATTTCAACCGGCTACCTGTTCCATTCATTGTTCTACTTGTCGCAAGTTACAAATAATTTCCGTTAAAGTATTAACAATGGGGCTCGTAGTTCACTTAAACATGAAGATGAAATAATTGGCGAATGGTACTGTTTGGATGCTTTGCATATATGTTTCTTAGACTATATAGAAGCAATATATACATTGATTTCAACCGTCTACCTGTTCCATTCATTGTTCTACTTGTCGAAATTTACAAATAATTTCCTTTAAAGGATTAACAATGGGGCTCGTAGTTCACTTAAACTTGAAGAACAAAAAATTGGCGAATGGTACTGTTTGGATGCTTTGCGTATATGTTTCTTAGACTATATAGACGCAATATATACAAAGATTTCAACCGTCTACCTGTTCCATTCATTGTTCTACTTGTCGGAAGTTACAAATAATTACGGATAAAGGATTAACCATTGGGGCTCATTGTTCACTTAAACTTGAAGACCAAAAAATTGGCGAATGGTACTGTTTGGATGCTTTGCGTACATGTTTCTTAGACTATATGGAAGCAATATATACAAAGATTTCAACCGTCTACGTGTTCCAATCATTGTTCTACTTGTCGAAATTTACACATAATTTCCGATAAAGGATAAACAATGGGGCTCGTAGTTCACTTAAACTTGAAGAACAAAAAATTGGCGAATGGTACTGTTTGGATGCTTTGCATATATGTTTCTTAGACTATATAGAAGCAATATATACAAAGATTTCAACCGTCTACCTGTTCCATTCACTGTTCTACTTGTCGAAAGTTACAAATAATTTCCATTAAGGGATTAACAATGGGGGTCGTAGTTTACTTAAACTTGAAGAACAAAAACTTGGCGAATTGTACTGTTTGGATGCTTTGCATAAATGTTTCTTAGACTATATAGAAACAATATATACAATGATTTCAACAGTCTACCAGTTCCATTCATTGTTCTACTTGTCGAAAGTTACAAATAATTTCCTTTAAAGGATTAACAATGGGGCTCATTGTTCACTTAAACTTGAAGAACAAAAAATTGGCGAATTGTACTGTTTGGATGCTTTGCGTACATGTTTCTTAGACTATATGGAAGCAATATATACAAAGATTTCAACCGTCTACGTGTTCCAATCATTGTTCTACTTGTCGAAATTTACAAATAATATCCTTTAAAGGATTAACAATGGGGCTCGTCGTTCACTTAAACTTGAAGAACAAAAAATTGGCGAATGGTACTGTTTGGATGCTTTGCATATATGTTTCTTAGACTATATAGAAGCAATATATACGTTGATTTCAACCGGCTACCTGTTCCATTCATTGTTCTACTTGTCGCAAGTTACAAATAATTTCCGTTAAAGTATTAACAATGGGGCTCGTAGTTCACTTAAACATGAAGATGAAATAATTGGCGAATGGTACTGTTTGGATGCTTTGCATATATGTTTCTTAGACTATATAGAAGCAATATATACATTGATTTCAACCGTCTACCTGTTCCATTCATTGTTCTACTTGTCGAAATTTACAAATAATTTCCTTTAAAGGATTAACAATGGGGCTCGTAGTTCACTTAAACTTGAAGAACAAAAAATTGGCGAATGGTACTGTTTGGATGCTTTGCGTATATGTTTCTTAGACTATATAGACGCAATATATACAAAGATTTCAACCGTCTACCTGTTCCATTCATTGTTCTACTTGTCGGAAGTTACAAATAATTACGGATAAAGGATTAACCATTGGGGCTCATTGTTCACTTAAACTTGAAGACCAAAAAATTGGCGAATGGTACTGTTTGGATGCTTTGCGTACATGTTTCTTAGACTATATGGAAGCAATATATACAAAGATTTCAACCGTCTACGTGTTCCAATCATTGTTCTACTTGTCGAAATTTACACATAATTTCCGATAAAGGATAAACAATGGGGCTCGTAGTTCACTTAAACTTGAAGAACAAAAAATTGGCGAATGGTACTGTTTGGATGCTTTGCATATATGTTTCTTAGACTATATAGAAGCAATATATACAAAGATTTCAACCGTCTACCTGTTCCATTCACTGTTCTACTTGTCGAAAGTTACAAATAATTTCCATTAAGGGATTAACAATGGGGGTCGTAGTTTACTTAAACTTGAAGAACAAAAACTTGGCGAATTGTACTGTTTGGATGCTTTGCATAAATGTTTCTTAGACTATATAGAAACAATATATACAATGATTTCAACAGTCTACCAGTTCCATTCATTGTTCTACTTGTCGAAAGTTACAAATAATTTCCTTTAAAGGATTAACAATGGGGCTCATTGTTCACTTAAACTTGAAGAACAAAAAATTGGCGAATTGTACTGTTTGGATGCTTTGCATATATGTTTCTTATACTATATAGAAGCAATATATACAAAGATTTCAACATTCTACCTGTTCCATTCATTGTTCTACTTGTCGAAATTTACAAATAATTTCCATTAAAGGATTAACAATGGGGCTCGTAGTTCACTTAAACTTGAAGAACAAAAAATTGGCGAATGGTACTGTTTGGATGCTTTGCATATATGTTTCTTATACTATATAGAAGCAATATATACAATGATTCCAACAGTCTACCTGTTCCATTCATTGTTCTACTTGTCGAAAGTTACAAATAATTTCCTTTAAAGGATTAACAATGGAGCTCGCAGTTCACTTAAACTTGAAGAACAAAAAATTGGCGAATGGTACTGTTCGGATGCTTTGCATATATGTTTCTTATACTATATAGAAGCAATATATACAAAGATTTCAACCGTCTACCTGTTCCATTCAATGTTCTACTTGTCGAAAGTTACAAATAATTTCCGATAAAGGATTAACAATGGGGCTCATTGTTCACTTAAACTTGAAGAACAAAAAATTGGCGAATGGTACTGTTTGGATGCTTTGCATATATGTTTCTTAGATTATATAGAAGCAATATATACAAAGATTTCAACCGTCTACGTGTTCCAATCATTGTTCTACTTGTCGAAATTTACACATAATTTCCTTTAAAGGATTAACAATGGGGCTCGTTGTTAACTTAAACTTGAAGAACAATAAATTGGCGAATTGTACTGTTTGGATGCTTTGCATATATGTTTCTTAGACTATATAGAAGCAATATATACAAAGATTTCAACCGTCTACCTGTTCCATTCATTGTTCTACTTGTCGAAAGTTACAAATAATTTCCGATAAAGGATTAACCATTGGGGCTCATTGTTCACTTAAACTTGAAGAACAAAAAATTGGAGAATGGTACTGTTTGGATGCTTTGCATATATGTTTCTTAGACTATATGGAAGCAATATATACAAGGATTTCAACCGTCTACGTGTTCCAATCATTGTTCTACTTGTAGAAAGTTATAATTAATTTCCGTTAAAGGATTAACAATGGGGCTCGTAGTTCACTTAAACTTGAAGAACAAAAAATTGGCGAATTGTACTGTTTGGATGCTTTGCATATATGTTTCGTAGACTATATAGAAGCAATATATACAATGATGTCAACCGTCTACATGATCCATTCATTGTTCTACTTGTCGAAAAATACAAATAATTTCCTTTAAAGGATTAACAATGGGGCTCGTAGTTCACTTAAACTTGAAGAACAAAAAATTGGCGAATTGTACTGTTTTGATGCTTTGCATAGATGTGTTCTTAGACTATTTAGAAGCAATATATAGAAAGATTTCACCCGTCTACCTGTACTATTCATTGTTCTACTTGTAGAAAGTTACAAATAATTTCTATTCCATGATTATCAATGGGGCTCGCTGTTCACTTAAACTTGAAGATCAAAAAATTGGCGATTGTTACTGTTTAGATGCTTTGCATATATGTTTCTTAGATTATATAGAAGCAATATATACAAAGATTTCAACCGTCTACCAGTTCCATTCATTGCTCTACTTGTCGAAAATTACAAATAATTTCCGATAAAGGATTAACCATTGGGGCTCATTGATCATTTAAACTTGAAGAACAAAAAATTGGCGCATGGTACTGTTTGGATGCTTTGCGTACATGTTTCTTAGACTATATGGAAGCAATATATACAAAGATTTCAACCGTCTACGTGTTCCAATCATTGTTCTACTTGTCGAAATTTACAAATAATATCCTTTAAAGGATTAACAATGGGGCTCGTCGTTCATTTAAACTTGAAGAACAAAAAATTGGCGAATGGTACTGTTTGGATGATTTGCATATATGTTTCTTAGATTATATGGAAGCAATATATACAAAGATTTCAACCGTCTACCTGTTCCATTCATTGTTCTACTTGTCGAAAGTTACAAATAATTTCCGTTAAGGGCTTAACAATGGGGATCGTAGTTTACTTAAACTTGAAGAACAAAAAATTGGCGTATGGTACTGTTTGCATGCTTTGCGTACATGTTTCTTAGACTATATGGAAGCAATATATACAAAGATTTCTACCGTCTACGTGTTCCAATCATTGTTCTACTCGTAGAAAGTTACAATTAATTTCCGTTAAAGGATTAACAATGGGGCTCGTAGTTCACTTAAACTTGAAGAACAAAAAATTGGCGAATGGTACTGTTTGGATGCTTTGCATATATGTTTCTTAGACTATATAGAAGCAATATATACAAAGATTTCAACCGTGTACCTGTTCCATTCATTGTTCTACTTGCCGAAATTTACAAATAATTTCCTTTAAAGGATTAACAATGGGGCTCGTAGTTCACTTAAACTTGAAGAACAAAAAATTGGCGAATGGTACTGTTTGGATGCTTTGCATATATGTTTCTTATACTATATAGAAGCAATATATACAAAGATTTCAACCGTCTACCTGTTCCATTCAATGTTCTACTTGTCGAAAGTTACAAATAATCTCCGATAAAGGATTAACAATGGGGCTCATTGTTCACTTAAACTTGAAGAACAAAAAATTGGCGAATGGTACTGTTTGGATGCTTTGCATATATGTTTCTTAGACTATATAGAAGCAATATATACATTGATTTCAACCGTCTACCTGTTCCACTCATTGTTCTACTTGTCGCAAGTTACAAATAATTTCCGTTAAAGTATTAACAATGGGGCTCGTAGTTCACTTAAACTTGAAGATGAAATAATTGGCGAATTGTACTGTTTGGATGCTTTGCATATATGTTTCTTAGATTATATAGAAGCAATATATACAAAGATTTCAACCGTCTACCTGTTCCATTCATTGTTCTACTTGTCGAAAGTTACAAATAATTTCCGTTAAGGGATTAACAATGGGGATCGTAGTTTACTTAAACTTGAAGAACAAAAAATTGGAGTATGGTACTGTTTGGATGCTTTGCGTACATGTTTCTTAGACTATATGGAAGCAATATATACAATGCTTTCAACCGTCTACATGATCCATTCATTGTTCTACTTGTCGAAATTTACAAATAATTTCCTTTAAAGGATTAACAATGGGGCTCGTAGTTCACTTAAACTTGAAGAACAAAAAATTGCCGAATTGTACTGTTTGGATGCTTTGCATATATGTTTCTTAGACTATTTAGAAGCAATATATAGAAAGATTTCACCCGTCTACCTGTTCTATTCATTGTTCTACTTGTAGAAAGTTACAAATAATTTCCGTTTCATGATTATCAATGGGGCTCGTTGTTCACTTAAACTTGAAGAACAAAAAATTGGCGAATGTTACTGTTTTGATGGTTTGCATATATGTTTCTTAGATTATATAGAAGAAATATATACAAAGATTTCAACCGTCTACCTGTTCCATTCATTGTTCTACTTGTCGAAAATTACAAATAATTTCCGATAAAGGATTAACCATTGGGGCTCATTGTTCACTTAAACTTGAAGAACAAAAAATTGGCGAATGGTACTGTTTGGATGCTTTGCATATAGGTTTCTAAGACTATATAGAACCAACATATACAAAGATTTCAAACGTCTACCTGTTCTATTCATTGTTCTTCTTGTCGAAATTTACAAATAATTTCCTTTAAAGGATTAACAATGGGGCTCGTAGTTCACTTAAACTTGAAGAACAAAAAATTGCCGAATTGTACTGTTTGGATGCTTTGCATATATGTTTCTTAGACTATTTAGAAGCAATATATAGAAAGATTTCACCC
Organism: Cerceris ruficornis; assembly: GCA_963989415.1. Lineage (NCBI taxonomy): Eukaryota > Metazoa > Arthropoda > Insecta > Hymenoptera > Crabronidae > Cerceris > Cerceris ruficornis. The sequence goes on along the minus strand of CAXDIW010000229.1, from coordinate 2,742,758 downwards.
GTCTACCTGTTCTATTCATTGTTCTACTTGTAGAAAGTTACAAATAATTTCCGTTTCATGATTATCAATGGGGCTCGTTGTTCACTTAAACTTGAAGAACAAAAAATTGGCGAATGTTACTGTTTTGATGGTTTGCATATATGTTTCTTAGATTATATAGAAGAAATATATACAAAGATTTCAACCGTCTACCTGTTCCATTCATTGTTCTACTTGTCGAAAGTTACAAATAATTTCCGTTAAAGTTTTAACAATGGGGCTCGTAGTTCACTTAAACATGAAGATGAAATAATTGGCGAATTGTACTGTTTGGATGCTATGCATATATGTTTCGTAGATTATATAGAAGCAATATATACATTGATTTCAACCGTCTAACTGATCCATTCATTGTTCTACTTGTCGAAATTTACAAATAATTTCCTTTAAAGGATTAACAATGGGGCTCGTAGATCACTTAAAATTGAAGAACAAAAAATTGGCGAATGGTACTGTTTGGATGCTTTGCATATATGTTTCTTAGATTATATAGAAGCAATATATACAAAGATTTCAACCGTCTACCTGTTCAATTCATTGTTCTACTTGTCGAAATTTACAAATAATTTTCTTTAAAGGATTAACAATGGGGCTCGTTGTTCACTGAAACTTGAAGAACAATAAATTGGCGAATGGTACTGTTTGGATGCTTTGCGTACATGTTTCTCAGACTATATGGAAGCAATATATACAAAGATTTCAACCTTCTACGTGTTCCAATCATTGTTCTACTTGTAGAAAGTTACAATTAATTTCCGTTAAAGGATTAACAATGGGGCTCGTAGTTCACTTAAACTTGAAGAACAAAAAATTGGCGAATTGTACTGTTTGGATGCTATGCATATATGTTTCTTAGATTATATAGAAGCAATATATACAAAGATTTCAACCGTCTACCTGTTCCATTCATTGTTCTACTTTTCGAAATTTACAAATAATTTTCTTTAAAGGATTAACAATGGGGCTCGTAGTTCACTTAAAGTTGAAGAACAAAAAATTGGCGAATGGTACTGTTTGGATGCTTTGAATATATGTTTCTTAGATTATATAGAAGCAATATATACAAAGATTTCAACCGTCTACCTGTTCTATTCATTGTTCTACTTGTCGAAATTTACAAATAATATCCGATAAATGATTAACAATGGGGCTCATTGTTCACTTAAACTTGAAGACCAAAAAATTGGCGAATCGTACTGTTTGGATGCTTTGCATATATGTTTCTTAGACTATATAGAAGCAATATATACAAAGAATTCAACCGTCTGCCTGTTCCATTCATTGTTCTCCTTGTCGAAAGTTACAAATAATTTCCGATAAAGGATTAACAATGGGGCTCATTGTTCACTTAAACTTGAAGAACAAAAAATTGGCGAATGGTACTGTTTGGATGCTTTGCATATATGTTTCTTAGACTATATGGAAGCAATATGTATAAAGATTTCAACCGTCTACGTGTTCCATTCATTGTTCTACTTGTCGAAATTTACAAATAATTTCCTTTAAAGGATTAACAATGGGGCTCGTTGTTCACTGAAACTTGAAGAACAATAAATTGGCGAATTGTACTGTTTGGATGCTTTGCATATATGTTTCTTAGAGTATATAGAAGCAATATATACAATGATTTCAACCGTCTACCTGTTCCATTCATTGTTCTACTTGTCGAAAGTCACAAATAATTTCCGTTAAGGGCTTAACAATGGGGATCGTAGTTTACTTAAACTTGAAGAACAAAAAATTGGCGTATGGTACTGTTTGGATGCTTTGCATATATGTTTCTTAGACTATATAGAAGCAATATATAGAAGGATTTCCTCCGTCTACCTGTTCCATTCATTGTTCTACTTGTAGAAAATTACAATTAATTTCCGTTAAAGTATTAACAATGGGGCTCGTAGTTCACATAAACCTGAAGAACAAAAAATTGGCGAATTGCACTGTTTGGATGCTTTGCATATATGTTTCTTAGACTATATAGAAGCAACATATACAAAGATTTCAAACGTCTACGTGTTCCAATCATTGTTCTACTTGTCGAAATTTACAAATAATTTCCTTTAAAGGATTAACAATGGGGCTCGTTGTTCATTTAAACTTGAAGAACAATAAATTGGCGAATTGTACTGTTTGGATGCTTTGCATATATGTGTCTTAGACTCTATAGAAGCAATATATACAATGATTTCAACCGTCTACCTGTTCCATTCATTGTTCCATTTGTCGAAAGTTACAAATAATTCCCGATAAAGGATTAACAATGGGGCTCGTTGTTCACTTAAACTTGAAGAACAATAAATTGGCGAATTGTACTGTTTGGATGATTTGCATATATGTTTCTTAGACTATATAGAAGCAATATATAGAAGGATTTCCTCCGTCTACCTGTTCCATTCATTGTTCTACTTGTAGAAAATTACAATTAATTTCCGTTAAAGTATTAACAATGGGGCTCGTAGTTCACATAAACCTGAAGAACAAAAAATTGGCGAATGGTACTGTTTGGATGCTTTGCATATATGTTTCTTAGACTATGTAGAAGCAATATATATAATGATTTCAACCGTCTACCTGTTCCATTCATTGTTCTACATGTCGAAAGTTACAAATAATTTCCGTTTCATGATTATCAATGGGGCTCGTTGTTCACTTAAACTTGAAGAACAAAAAATTGCCGAATGGTACTGTTTGGATGCTTTGCACATATGTTTCTTAGACTATATAGAAGCAATATATACAAAGATTTCAACCGTCTACGTGTTCCAATCATTGTTCTACTTGTAGAAAGTGAGAATTAATTTCCGTTAAAGGATTAAAAATGGGGCTCATTGGTCACTTAAACTTGAAGAACAATAAATTGGCGAATTGTACTGTTTGGATGCTTTGCATATATGTTTCTTAGACTCTATAGAAGCAATATATACAATGATTTCAACCGTCTACCTGTTCCATTCCGTGTTCCGTTTGTCGAAAGTTACAAATAATTTCCGTTAAAGGATTAACAATGGGGCTCTTAGTTCACTTAAACTTGAAGAACAAAAAATTGGCAAATGTTAGTGTTTGGATGCTTGGCATATAGGTTTCCTAGACTATATAGAAGCAACATATACAAAGAATTCAACCGTCTACCTGTTCTATTCATTGTTCTACTTGTCGAAAGTTACAGATAATTTCCGATAAAGGATTAACAATGGGGCTCATTGTTCACTTAAACTTGAAGTACAAAAAATTGGCGAATGGTACTGTTTGGATGCTTTGCGTACATGTTTCTTAGACTATATGGAAGCAATATATACAAAGATTTCAACCGTCGACGTGTTCCAATCATTGTTCTACTTGTCGAATTTTACAAATAATTTCCTTTAAAGGATTAACAATGGGGCTCGTAGTTCACTTAAACTTGAAGAACAAAAAATTGGCGAATTGTACTGTTTGGATGCTTTGCACATATGTTTCTTAGACTATATAGAAGCAATATATACAATGATTTCAACAGTCTACCTGTTCCATTCATTGTTCTACTTGTCGAAATTTACAACTAATTTCCTTCAAAGGATTAACAATGGGGCTCGTAGTTCACTTAAACTTGAAGAACAAAAAACTGGCGAATTGTACTGTTTGGATGCTTTGCACATATGTTTCTTAGACTATATAGAAGCAATATATACAATGATTTCAACCGTCTACCTGTTCCATTCCTTGTTCTACTTGTCGAAAGTTACAAATAATTTCCTTTAAAGGATTAACAATGGGGCTCGTTGTTCACTTAAACTTGAAGAACAATGAATTGGCGACTGGTACTGTTTGGATGCTTTGCATATATGTTTCTTAGACTATATTGAAGCAATACATACAAGGATTTCAACCGTCTACCTGTTCCATTCATTGTTCTACTTGTCGAAAGTCACAAATAATTTCCGATAAAGGATTAACAATGGGGCTCATTGTTCACTTAAACTTGAAGAACAAAAAATTGGCGAATTGTACTGTTTGGATGCTTTGCGTACATGTTTCTTAGACTATATAGAAGCAATATATACAAAGATTTCAACCGTCTACCTGTTCCATTCATTGTTCTACTTGTCGAAAGATACAAATAATTTCCGAAAAAGGATTAACAATGGGGCTCGTAGTTCACTTAAACTTGAAGAACAAAAAATTGGCGAATGGTACTGTTTGGATGCTTTGCATATATGTTTCTTAGACTATATAGAAGCAACATATAGAAAGATTTCACCCGTCTACCTGTTCCATTCATTGTTCTACTTGTCGAAAGTTACAAATAATTTCCGTTAAAGGATTAACAATGGGGCTCGTAGTTCACTTAAACTTGAAGAACAAAAAATTGGCGTATTGTACTGTTTGGATGCTTTGCATATATGTTTCTTAGGCTATATAGAAGCAATATATACAATGATTTCAACCGTCTACCTGATCCATTCATTGTTCTACTTGTCGAAATTTACAAATAATTTCCTTTAAAGGATTAACAATGGGGCTCGTAGTTCACTTAAACTTAAAGAACAAAAAATTGGCGAATGGTACTGTTTGGATGCTTTGCGTACATGTTTCTTAGACTATATGGAAGCAATATATCCAATGATTTCAACCGTCTACCTGTTCCATTCATTGTTCCATTTGTCGAAAGTTACAAATAATTTCCGATAAAGGATTAACAATGGGGCTCGTTGTTCACTTAAACTTGAAGAACAATAAATTGGCAAATTGTACTGTTTGGATGCTTTGCATATATGTTTCTTAGACTATATAGAAGCAATATATAGAAGGATTTCCTCCGTCTACCTGTTCCATTCATTGTTCTACTTGTAGAAAATTACAATAATAATTTCCGTTAAAGTATTAACAATGGGGCTCGTAGTTCATATAAACCTGAAGAACAAAAAATTGGCGAATGGTACTGTTTGGATGCTTTGCGTACATGTTTCTTAGACTATATGGAAGCAATATATACAAAGATTTCAACCGTCTACGTGTTCCAATCATTGTTCTACTTGTCGAAATTTACAAATAATTTCCTTTAAAGGATTAACAATGGGGCTCGTAGTTCACTTAAACTTGAAGAGCAAAAGATTGGCGAATTGTACTGTTTGGATGCTTTGCATATATGTTTCTTAGACTATATAGAAGCAATATATCCAATGATTTCAACCGTCTACCTGTTCCATTCATTGTTCCATTTGTCGAAAGATACAAATAATTTCCTTTAAAGGATTAACAATGGGGCTCGTAGTTCACTTAAACTTGAAGTACAAAAAATTGGCGAACGGTACTGTTTGGATGCTTTGCGTACATGTTTCTTAGGCTATATGGAAGCAATATATACAAAGATTTCAACCGTCTACCTGTTCCATTCATTGTTCTACTTGTCGAAAGTTACAGATAATTTCCGATAAAGGATTAACAATGGGGCTCATTGTTCACTTAAACTTGAAGTACAAAAAATTGGCGAATGGTACTGTTTGGATGCTTTCCGTACATGTTTCTTAGACTATATGGAAGCAATATATACAAAGATTTCAACCGTCGACGTGTTCCAATCATTGTTCTACTTGTCGAATTTTACAAATAATTTCCTTTAAAGGATTAACAATGGGGCTCGTAGTTCACTTAAACTTGAAGAACAAAAAATTGGCGAATTGTACTGTTTGGATGCTTTGCACATATGTTTCTTAGACTATATAGAAGCAATATATACAATGATTTCAACAGTCTACCTGTTCCATTCATTGTTCTACTTGTCGAAATTTACAACTAATTTCCTTTAAAGGATTAACAATGGGGCTCGTAGTTCACTTAAACTTGAAGAACAAAAAACTGGCGAATTGTACTGTTTGGATGCTTTGCACATATGTTTCTTAGACTATATAGAAGCAATATATACAATGATTTCAACCGTCTACCTGTTCCATTCCTTGTTCTACTTGTCGAAAGTTACAAATAATTTCCTTTAAAGGATTAACAATGGGGCTCGTTGTTCACTTAAACTTGAAGAACAATGAATTGGCGACTTGTACTGTTTGGATGCTTTGCATATATGTTTCTTAGACTATATAGAATCAATATATATACAAAGATTTCAACCGGCTACCTGTTCCATTCATTGTTTTACTTGTCGAATGTTACAAATAATTTCCGTTAAATGTTAACAATGGGGCTCGTAGTTCACTTAAACTTGAAGAACAAAAAATTGGCGAATTGTACTGTTTGGATGCTTTGCATATATGTTTCTTAGACTATATAGAAGCAATATATACATTGATTTCAACCGTCTACCTGTTCCATTCATTGTTCTACTTGTCGCAAGTTACAAATAATTTCCTTTAAAGGATTAACAATGGGGCTCGTTGTACACTTAAACTTGAAGAACAATAAATTGACGAATTGTACTGTTTGGATGCTTTGCATATATGTTTCTTAGACTATATAGAAGCAATATATACAAAGATTTCAACCGTCTACCTGTTCCATTCATTGTTCAACTTGTAGAAAGTTACAATTAATTTCCGTTAAAGGATTAACAATGGGGCTCGTAGTTCACTTAAACTTGAAGAACAAAAAATTGGCGTATTGTACTGTTTGGATGCTTTGCATATATGTTTCTTAGGCTATATAGAAGCAATATATACAATGATTTCAACCGTCTACCTGATCCATTCATTGTTCTACTTGTCGAAATTTACAAATAATTTCCTTTAAAGGATTAACAATGGGGCTCGTAGTTCACTTAAACTTAAAGAACAAAAAATTGGCGAATTGTACTGTTTGGATGCTTTGCATATGTGTTTCTTAGACTATTTAGAAGAAATATATAGAAAGATTTCACCCGTCTACCTGTACTATTCATTGTTCTTCTTGTAGAAAGTTACAAATAATTTCCGTTTCATGATTATCAATGGGGCTCGTTCTTCACTTAAACTTGAAGAACAAAAAATTGGCGAATGGTACTGTTTGGATGCTTTGCATATATGTTTCTTAGATTATATAGAAGCAATATATACAAAGATTTCAACCGTCTACCTGTTCCATTCAGTGTTCTACTTGTCGAAAGTTACAAATAATTTCCAATAACGGATTAACCATTGGGGCTCATTGTTCACTTAAACTTGAAGAACAAAAAATTGGCGAATTGTACTGTTTGGATGCTTTGCATAGATGTTTCTTAGACTATTTAGAAGCAATATATAGAAAGATTTCACCCGTCTACCTGTACTATTCATTGTTCTACTTGTAGAATGTTACAAATAATTTCCATTTCATGATTATCAATGGGGCTCGCTGTTCACTTAAACTTGAAGATCAAAAAATTGGCAATTGTTACTGTTTAGATGCTTTGCATATATGTTTCTTATACTATATTGAAGCAATATATACAAAGATTTCAACCGTCTACCTGTTCCATTCACTGTTCTACTTGTCGAAAGTTACAAATAATTTCCATTAAGGGATTAACAATGGGGGTCGTAGTTTACTTAAACTTGAAGAACAAAAACTTGGCGAATTGTACTGTTTGGATGCTTTGCATAAATGTTTCTTAGACTATATAGAAACAATATATACAATGATTTCAACAGTCTACCAGTTCCATTCATTGTTCTACTTGTCGAAAGTTACAAATAATTTCCTTTAAAGGATTAACAATGGGGCTCATTGTTCACTTAAACTTGAAGAACAAAAAATTGGCGAATTGTACTGTTTGGATGCTTTGCATATATGTTTCTTATACTATATAGAAGCAATATATACAAAGATTTCAACATTCTACCTGTTCCATTCATTGTTCTACTTGTCGAAATTTACAAATAATTTCCATTAAAGGATTAAAAATGGGGCTCGTAGTTCACTTAAACTTGAAGAACAAAAAATTGGCGAATGGTACTGTTTGGATGCTTTGCATATATGTTTCTTATACTATATAGAAGCAATATATACAATGATTCCAACAGTCTACCTGTTCCATTCATTGTTCTACTTGTCGAAAGTTACAAATAATTTCCTTTAAAGGATTAACAATGGAGCTCGCAGTTCACTTAAACTTGAAGAACAAAAAATTGGCGAATGGTACTGTTCGGATGCTTTGCATATATGTTTCTTATACTATATAGAAGCAATATATACAAAGATTTCAACCGTCTACCTGTTCCATTCAATGTTCTACTTGTCGAAAGTTACAAATAATTTCCGATAAAGGATTAACAATGGGGCTCATTGTTCACTTAAACTTGATGAACAAAAAATTGGCGAATGGTACTGTTTGGATGCTTTGCATATATGTTTCTTATACTATATAGAAGCAATATATACATAGATTTCAACCGTCTACCTGTTCCATTCATTGTTCAACTTGTAGAAAGTTACAATTAATTTCCGTTAAAGGATTAACAATGGGGCTCGTAGTTCACTTAAACTTAAAGAACAAAAAATTGGCGAATTGTACTGTTTGGATGCTTTGCATATGTGTTTCTTAGACTATTTAGAAGAAATATATAGAAAGATTTCACCCGTCTACCTGTACTATTCATTGTTCTTCTTGTAGAAAGTTACAAATAATTTCCGTTTCATGATTATCAATGGGGCTCGTTCTTCACTTAAACTTGAAGAACAAAAAATTGGCGAATGGTACTGTTTGGATGCTTTGCATATATGTTTCTTAGATTATATAGAAGCAATATATACAAAGATTTCAACCGTCTACCTGTTCCATTCAGTGTTCTACTTGTCGAAAGTTACAAATAATTTCCAATAACGGATTAACCATTGGGGCTCATTGTTCACTTAAACTTGAAGAACAAAAAATTGGCGAATTGTACTGTTTGGATGCTTTGCATAGATGTTTCTTAGACTATTTAGAAGCAATATATAGAAAGATTTCACCCGTCTACCTGTACTATTCATTGTTCTACTTGTAGAATGTTACAAATAATTTCCATTTCATGATTATCAATGGGGCTCGCTGTTCACTTAAACTTGAAGATCAAAAAATTGGCAATTGTTACTGTTTAGATGCTTTGCATATATGTTTCTTATACTATATTGAAGCAATATATACAAAGATTTCAACCGTCTACCTGTTCCATTCACTGTTCTACTTGTCGAAAGTTACAAATAATTTCCATTAAGGGATTAACAATGGGGGTCGTAGTTTACTTAAACTTGAAGAACAAAAACTTGGCGAATTGTACTGTTTGGATGCTTTGCATAAATGTTTCTTAGACTATATAGAAACAATATATACAATGATTTCAACAGTCTACCAGTTCCATTCATTGTTCTACTTGTCGAAAGTTACAAATAATTTCCTTTAAAGGATTAACAATGGGGCTCATTGTTCACTTAAACTTGAAGAACAAAAAATTGGCGAATTGTACTGTTTGGATGCTTTGCATATATGTTTCTTATACTATATAGAAGCAATATATACAAAGATTTCAACATTCTACCTGTTCCATTCATTGTTCTACTTGTCGAAATTTACAAATAATTTCCATTAAAGGATTAAAAATGGGGCTCGTAGTTCACTTAAACTTGAAGAACAAAAAATTGGCGAATGGTACTGTTTGGATGCTTTGCATATATGTTTCTTATACTATATAGAAGCAATATATACAATGATTCCAACAGTCTACCTGTTCCATTCATTGTTCTACTTGTCGAAAGTTACAAATAATTTCCTTTAAAGGATTAACAATGGAGCTCGCAGTTCACTTAAACTTGAAGAACAAAAAATTGGCGAATGGTACTGTTCGGATGCTTTGCATATATGTTTCTTATACTATATAGAAGCAATATATACAAAGATTTCAACCGTCTACCTGTTCCATTCAATGTTCTACTTGTCGAAAGTTACAAATAATTTCCGATAAAGGATTAACAATGGGGCTCATTGTTCACTTAAACTTGATGAACAAAAAATTGGCGAATGGTACTGTTTGGATGCTTTGCATATATGTTTCTTATACTATATAGAAGCAATATATACATAGATTTCAACCGTCTACCTGTTCCATTCAATGTTCTACTTGTCGAAGGTTACAAATAATTTCCGATAACGGATTAACAATGGGACTCGTAGTTCACTTAAACTTGAAGAACGAAAAATTGGCGAATTGTACTGTTTGGATGCTTTGCATATATGTTTCGTAGGCTATATAGAAGCAATATATACAAAGATTTCACCCGTCTACATGATCCATTCATTGTTCTACTTGTCGAAATTTACAAATAATTTCCTTTAAAGGATTAACAATGGGGCTCGTAGTTCACTTAAACTTGAAGAACAAAAAATTGGCGAATTGTACTGTTTGGATGCTTTGCATATATGTTTCTTAGATTATATAGAAGCAATATATACAAAGATTTCAACCGTCTACCTGTTCCATTCAATGTTCTACTTGTCGAAGGTTACAAATAATTTCCGATAAAGGATTAACCATTGGGGCTCATTGTTCACTTAAACTTGAAGACCAAAAAATTGGCGAATGGTACTGTTTGGATGCTTTGCATATATGTTTCTTAGTTTATATAGAAGCAATATATACAAAGATTTCAACCGTCTACCTGTTCCATTCATTGTTCTACTTGTCGAAAGCTACAAATAATTTCCGATAACGGATTAACCATTGGGGCTCATTGTTCACTTAAACTTGAAGAACAAAAAATTGGAGAATTGTACTGTTTGGATGCTTTGCATAGATGTTTCTTAGACTATTTAGAAGCAATATATAGAAAGATTTCACCCGTCTACCTGTACTATTCATTGTTCTACTTGTAGAAAGTTACAAATAATTTCTATTCCATGATTATCAATGGGGCTCGCTGTTCACTTAAACTTGAAGATCAAAAAATTGGCGATTGTTACTGTTTAGATGCTTTGCATATATGTTTCTTAGATTATATAGAAGCAATATATACAAAGATTTCAACCGTCTACCAGTTCCATTCATTGCTCTACTTGTCGAAAATTACAAATAATTTCCGATAAAGGATTAACCATTGGGGCTCATTGTTCACTTAAACTTGAAGAACAAAAAATTGGCGCATGGTACTGTTTGGATGCTTTGCGTACATGTTTCTTAGACTATATGGAAGCAATATATACAAAGATTTCAACCGTCTACGTGTTCCAATCATTGTTCTACTTGTCGAAATTTACAAATAATATCCTTTAAAGGATTAACAATGGGGCTCGTCGTTCACTTAAACTTGAAGAACAAAAAATTGGCGAATGGTACTGTTTGGATGCTTTGCATATATGTTTCTTAGACTATATAGAAGCAATATATACGTTGATTTCAACCGGCTACCTGTTCCATTCATTGTTCTACTTGTCGCAAGTTACAAATAATTTCCGTTAAAGTATTAACAATGGGGCTCGTAGTTCACTTAAACATGAAGATGAAATAATTGGCGAATGGTACTGTTTGGATGCTTTGCATATATGTTTCTTAGACTATATAGAAGCAATATATACATTGATTTCAACCGTCTACCTGTTCCATTCATTGTTCTACTTGTCGAAATTTACAAATAATTTCCTTTAAAGGATTAACAATGGGGCTCGTAGTTCACTTAAACTTGAAGAACAAAAAATTGGCGAATGGTACTGTTTGGATGCTTTGCGTATATGTTTCTTAGACTATATAGACGCAATATATACAAAGATTTCAACCGTCTACCTGTTCCATTCATTGTTCTACTTGTCGGAAGTTACAAATAATTACGGATAAAGGATTAACCATTGGGGCTCATTGTTCACTTAAACTTGAAGACCAAAAAATTGGCGAATGGTACTGTTTGGATGCTTTGCGTACATGTTTCTTAGACTATATGGAAGCAATATATACAAAGATTTCAACCGTCTACGTGTTCCAATCATTGTTCTACTTGTCGAAATTTACACATAATTTCCGATAAAGGATAAACAATGGGGCTCGTAGTTCACTTAAACTTGAAGAACAAAAAATTGGCGAATGGTACTGTTTGGATGCTTTGCATATATGTTTCTTAGACTATATAGAAGCAATATATACAAAGATTTCAACCGTCTACCTGTTCCATTCACTGTTCTACTTGTCGAAAGTTACAAATAATTTCCATTAAGGGATTAACAATGGGGGTCGTAGTTTACTTAAACTTGAAGAACAAAAACTTGGCGAATTGTACTGTTTGGATGCTTTGCATAAATGTTTCTTAGACTATATAGAAACAATATATACAATGATTTCAACAGTCTACCAGTTCCATTCATTGTTCTACTTGTCGAAAGTTACAAATAATTTCCTTTAAAGGATTAACAATGGGGCTCATTGTTCACTTAAACTTGAAGAACAAAAAATTGGCGAATTGTACTGTTTGGATGCTTTGCATATATGTTTCTTATACTATATTGAAGCAATATATACAAAGATTTCAACATTCTACCTGTTCCATTCATTGTTCTACTTGTCGAAATTTACAAATAATTTCCATTAAAGGATTAACAATGGGGCTCGTAGTTCACTTAAACTTGAAGAACAAAAAATTGGCGAATGGTACTGTTTGGATGCTTTGCATATATGTTTCTTATACTATATAGAAGCAATATATACAATGATTCCAACAGTCTACCTGTTCCATTCATTGTTCTACTTGTCGAAAGTTACAAATAATTTCCTTTAAAGGATTAACAATGGAGCTCGCAGTTCACTTAAACTTGAAGAACAAAAAATTGGCGAATGGTACTGTTCGGATGCTTTGCATATATGTTTCTTATACTATATAGAAGCAATATATACAAAGATTTCAACCGTCTACCTGTTCCATTCAATGTTCTACTTGTCGAAAGTTACAAATAATTTCCGATAAAGGATTAACAATGGGGCTCATTGTTCACTTAAACTTGAAGAACAAAAAATTGGCGAATGGTACTGTTTGGATGCTTTGCATATATGTTTCTTAGATTATATAGAAGCAATATATACAAAGATTTCAACCGTCTACGTGTTCCAATCATTGTTCTACTTGTCGAAATTTACACATAATTTCCTTTAAAGGATTAACAATGGGGCTCGTTGTTAACTTAAACTTGAAGAACAATAAATTGGCGAATTGTACTGTTTGGATGCTTTGCATATATGTTTCTTAGACTATATAGAAGCAATATATACAAAGATTTCAACCGTCTACCTGTTCCATTCATTGTTCTACTTGTCGAAAGTTACAAATAATTTCCGATAAAGGATTAACCATTGGGGCTCATTGTTCACTTAAACTTGAAGAACAAAAAATTGGAGAATGGTACTGTTTGGATGCTTTGCATATATGTTTCTTAGACTATATGGAAGCAATATATACAAGGATTTCAACCGTCTACGTGTTCCAATCATTGTTCTACTTGTAGAAAGTTATAATTAATTTCCGTTAAAGGATTAACAATGGGGCTCGTAGTTCACTTAAACTTGAAGAACAAAAAATTGGCGAATTGTACTGTTTTGATGCTTTGCATAGATGTGTTCTTAGACTATTTAGAAGCAATATATAGAAAGATTTCACCCGTCTACCTGTACTATTCATTGTTCTACTTGTAGAAAGTTACAAATAATTTCTATTCCATGATTATCAATGGGGCTCGCTGTTCACTTAAACTTGAAGATCAAAAAATTGGCGATTGTTACTGTTTAGATGCTTTGCATATATGTTTCTTAGATTATATAGAAGCAATATATACAAAGATTTCAACCGTCTACCAGTTCCATTCATTGCTCTACTTGTCGAAAATTACAAATAATTTCCGATAAAGGATTAACCATTGGGGCTCATTGATCATTTAAACTTGAAGAACAAAAAATTGGCGCATGGTACTGTTTGGATGCTTTGCGTACATGTTTCTTAGACTATATGGAAGCAATATATACAAAGATTTCAACCGTCTACGTGTTCCAATCATTGTTCTACTTGTCGAAATTTACAAATAATATCCTTTAAAGGATTAACAATGGGGCTCGTCGTTCATTTAAACTTGAAGAACAAAAAATTGGCGAATGGTACTGTTTGGATGATTTGCATATATGTTTCTTAGATTATATGGAAGCAATATATACAAAGATTTCAACCGTCTACCTGTTCCATTCATTGTTCTACTTGTCGAAAGTTACAAATAATTTCCGTTAAGGGCTTAACAATGGGGATCGTAGTTTACTTAAACTTGAAGAACAAAAAATTGGCGTATGGTACTGTTTGCATGCTTTGCGTACATGTTTCTTAGACTATATGGAAGCAATATATACAAAGATTTCTACCGTCTACGTGTTCCAATCATTGTTCTACTCGTAGAAAGTTACAATTAATTTCCGTTAAAGGATTAACAATGGGGCTCGTAGTTCACTTAAACTTGAAGAACAAAAAATTGGCGAATGGTACTGTTTGGATGCTTTGCATATATGTTTCTTAGACTATATAGAAGCAATATATACATTGATTTCAACCGTCTACCTGTTCCATTCATTGTTCTACTTGTCGAAATTTACAAATAATATCCTTTAAAGGATTAACAATGGGGCTCGTAGTTCACTTAAACTTGAAGAACAAAAAATTGGCGAATGGTACTGTTTGGATGCTTTGCATATATGTTTCTTAGATTATATAGAAGCAATATATACAAAGATTTCAACCGTGTACCTGTTCCATTCATTGTTCTACTTGCCGAAATTTACAAATAATTTCCTTTAAAGGATTAACAATGGGGCTCGTAGTTCACTTAAACTTGAAGAACAAAAAATTGGCGAATGGTACTGTTTGGATGCTTTGCATATATGTTTCTTATACTATATAGAAGCAATATATACAAAGATTTCAACCGTCTACCTGTTCCATTCAATGTTCTACTTGTCGAAAGTTACAAATAATCTCCGATAAAGGATTAACAATGGGGCTCATTGTTCACTTAAACTTGAAGAACAAAAAATTGGCGAATGGTACTGTTTGGATGCTTTGCATATATGTTTCTTAGACTATATAGAAGCAATATATACATTGATTTCAACCGTCTACCTGTTCCACTCATTGTTCTACTTGTCGCAAGTTACAAATAATTTCCGTTAAAGTATTAACAATGGGGCTCGTAGTTCACTTAAACTTGAAGATGAAATAATTGGCGAATTGTACTGTTTGGATGCTTTGCATATATGTTTCTTAGATTATATAGAAGCAATATATACAAAGATTTCAACCGTCTACCTGTTCCATTCATTGTTCTACTTGTCGAAAGTTACAAATAATTTCCGTTAAGGGATTAACAATGGGGATCGTAGTTTACTTAAACTTGAAGAACAAAAAATTGGAGTATGGTACTGTTTGGATGCTTTGCGTACATGTTTCTTAGACTATATGGAAGCAATATATACAATGCTTTCAACCGTCTACATGATCCATTCATTGTTCTACTTGTCGAAATTTACAAATAATTTCCTTTAAAGGATTAACAATGGGGCTCGTAGTTCACTTAAACTTGAAGAACAAAAAATTGCCGAATTGTACTGTTTGGATGCTTTGCATATATGTTTCTTAGACTATTTAGAAGCAATATATAGAAAGATTTCACCCGTCTACCTGTTCTATTCATTGTTCTACTTGTAGAAAGTTACAAATAATTTCCGTTTCATGATTATCAATGGGGCTCGTTGTTCACTTAAACTTGAAGAACAAAAAATTGGCGAATGTTACTGTTTTGATGGTTTGCATATATGTTTCTTAGATTATATAGAAGAAATATATACAAAGATTTCAACCGTCTACCTGTTCCATTCATTGTTCTACTTGTCGAAAATTACAAATAATTTCCGATAAAGGATTAACCATTGGGGCTCATTGTTCACTTAAACTTGAAGAACAAAAAATTGGCGAATGGTACTGTTTGGATGCTTTGCATATAGGTTTCTAAGACTATATAGAACCAACATATACAAAGATTTCAAACGTCTACCTGTTCTATTCATTGTTCTTCTTGTCGAAAGTTACAAATAATTTCCGTTTCATGATTATCAATGGGCCTCGTTGTTCACTTAAACTTGAAGAACAAAAAATTGGCGACTGGTACTATTTGGATGCTTTGCATATATGTTTCTTAGACTATATAGAAGCAATATATAAAAAGATTTCAACCGTCTACCAGTTCCATTCATTGTTCTACTTGTCGAAAGTTACAAATAATTTCCGATAAAGGATTAACAATGGGGCTCATTGTTCACTTAAACTTGAAGAACAAAAAATTGGCGAATGGTACTGTTTGGATGATTTGCATATATGTTTCTTAGACTATATAGAAACAATATATACATTGATTTCAACCGTCTACCTGTTCCACTCATTGTTCTACTTGTCGCAAGTTACAAATAATTTCCGTTAAAGTATTAACAATGGGGCTCGTAGTTCACTTAAACTTGAAGATGAAATAATTGGCGAATGGTACTGTTTGGATGCTTTGCGTACATGTTTCTTAGGCTGTATGGAAGCAATATATACAAAGATTTCAACCGTCTACGTGTTCCAATCATTGTTCTACTTGTCGAAATTTACAAATAATTTCCTTTAAATGATTAACAATGGGGCTCGTTGTTCACTTAAACTTGACGAACAAAAAATTGGCGAATGGTACTGTTTGGATGCTTTGCATATATGTTTCGTAGACTATATAGAAGCAATATATACATTGATTTCAACCGTCTACCTGTTCCATTCATTGTTCTACTTGTCGCAAGTTACAAATAATTTCCGTTAAAGTATTAACAATGGGGCTCGTAGTTCACTTAAACTTGAAGATCAAATAATTGGCGAATTGTACTGTTTGGATGATTTGCAGATATGTTTCTTAGACTATATAGAAGCAATATATACAATGATTTCAACCGTCTACCTATTCCATTCATTGTTCTACTTGCCGAAATTTACAAATAATTTCCTTTAAAGGATTAACAATGGGGCTCGTAGTTCACTTAAACTTGAAGAGCAAAAAATTGGCGAATTGTACTGTTTGGACGCTATGCATATATGTTTCTTAGACTATATAGAAGCAATATATACAATGATTTCAACAGTCTACCTGTTCCATTCATTGTTCTACTTGTCGAAATTTACAAATAATTTCCTTTAAAGGATTAACAATGGGGCTCGTAGTTCACTTAAATTTGAAGAACAAAAAATTGGCGAATGGTACTGTTTGGATGCTTAGCATATACGTTTCTTAGACTATATAGAAGCAATATATACATTGATTTCAACCGTCTACCTGTTCCATTCATTGTTCTACTTGTCGAAAGTCACAAATAATTTCCGTTAAGGGATTAACAATGGGGATCGTAGTTTACTTAAACTTGAAGAACAAAAAATTGGCGAATTGTACTGTTTGGATGCTTTGCATATATGTTTCTTATACTATATAGAAGCAATATATACAAAGATTTCAACAGTCTAACTGTTCTATTCATTGTTCTACTTGTAGAAAGTTACAAATAATTTCCCTTTCATGATTATCAATGGGGCTCGTAGTTCACTTAATCTTGAAGAACAAAAAATTGGCGAATGGTACTGTTTGGATGCTTTGCATATGTATTTCTAAGACTATATAGAAGCAATATATACAAAGATTTCAACAGTCCTCCTGTTCCATTCATTGTTCTACTTGTCGAAAGTTACAAATAATTTCCGATAAAGGATTAACAATGGGGCTCATTGTTCACTTAAACTTGAAGAACAAAAAATTGTCGAATTGTACTATTTGGATGCTTTGCATATATGTTTCTTAGGCTATACTGAAGCAATATATACAATGATTTCAACAGTCTACCTGTTCCATTCATTGTTCTACTTGTCGAAATTTAGAAATAATTTCCTTTAAAGGATTAACAATGGGGCTCGTAGTTCACTTAAACTTGAAGAACAAAAAATTGGCGATTGTTACCGTTTAGATGCTTTGCATATATGTTTCTTAGATTATATAGAAGCAATATATACAAAGATTTCAACCGTCTACCTGTTCCATTCATTGTTCTACTTGTCGAAAATTACAAATAATTTCCGATAAAGGATTAACAATGGGGCTCGTAGATCACTTAAACTTGAAGAACAAAAAATTGGCGAAGGGTACTGTTTGGATGCTTTGAATATATGTTTCTTAGATTATATAGAAGCAATATATACAATGATTTCAACCGTCTACCTGTTCCATTCATTGTTCTACTTGTCGAAAATTACAAGTAATTTCCGATAAAGGATTAACCATTGGGGCTCATTGTTCACTTAAACTTGAACAACAAAAAATTGGCGAATGGTACTGTTTGGATGCTTTGCATATATGTTTCTTAGACTATATAGAAGCAATATATAAAAAGATTTCAACCGTCTACCAGTTCCATTCATTGTTCTACTTGTCGAAAGTTACAAATAATTTCCGTTAAAGTTTTAACAATGGGGCTCGTAGTTCACTTAAACATGAAGATGAAATAATTGGCGAATTGTACTGTTTGGATGCTATGCATATATGTTTCGTAGATTATATAGAAGCAATATATACATTGATTTCAACCGTCTAACTGATCCATTCATTGTTCTACTTGTCGAAATTTACAAATAATTTCCTTTAAAGGATTAACAATGGGGCTCGTAGATCACTTAAAATTGAAGAACAAAAAATTGGCGAATGGTACTGTTTGGATGCTTTGCATATATGTTTCTTAGATTATATAGAAGCAATATATACAAAGATTTCAACCGTCTACCTGTTCAATTCATTGTTCTACTTGTCGAAATTTACAAATAATTTTCTTTAAAGGATTAACAATGGGGCTCGTTGTTCACTGAAACTTGAAGAACAATAAATTGGCGAATGGTACTGTTTGGATGCTTTGCGTACATGTTTCTCAGACTATATGGAAGCAATATATACAAAGATTTCAACCTTCTACGTGTTCCAATCATTGTTCTACTTGTAGAAAGTTACAATTAATTTCCGTTAAAGGATTAACAATGGGGCTCGTAGTTCACTTAAACTTGAAGAACAAAAAATTGGCGAATTGTACTGTTTGGATGCTATGCATATATGTTTCTTAGATTATATAGAAGCAATATATACAAAGATTTCAACCGTCTACCTGTTCCATTCATTGTTCTACTTTTCGAAATTTACAAATAATTTTCTTTAAAGGATTAACAATGGGGCTCGTAGTTCACTTAAAGTTGAAGAACAAAAAATTGGCGAATGGTACTGTTTGGATGCTTTGAATATATGTTTCTTAGATTATATAGAAGCAATATATACAAAGATTTCAACCGTCTACCTGTTCTATTCATTGTTCTACTTGTCGAAATTTACAAATAATATCCGATAAAGGATTAACAATGGGGCTCGTAGATCACTTAAACTTGAAGAACAAAAAATTGGCGAAGGGTACTGTTTGGATGCTTTGAATATATGTTTCTTAGATTATATAGAAGCAATATATACAATGATTTCAACCGTCTACCTGTTCCATTCATTGTTCTACTTGTCGAAAATTACAAGTAATTTCCGATAAAGGATTAACCATTGGGGCTCATTGTTCACTTAAACTTGAACAACAAAAAATTGGCGAATGGTACTGTTTGGATGCTTTGCATATATGTTTCTTAGACTATATAGAAGCAATATATAAAAAGATTTCAACCGTCTACCAGTTCCATTCATTGTTCTACTTGTCGAAAGTTACAAATAATTTCCGTTAAAGTTTTAACAATGGGGCTCGTAGTTCACTTAAACATGAAGATGAAATAATTGGCGAATTGTACTGTTTGGATGCTATGCATATATGTTTCGTAGATTATATAGAAGCAATATATACATTGATTTCAACCGTCTAACTGATCCATTCATTGTTCTACTTGTCGAAATTTACAAATAATTTCCTTTAAAGGATTAACAATGGGGCTCGTAGATCACTTAAAATTGAAGAACAAAAAATTGGCGAATGGTACTGTTTGGATGCTTTGCATATATGTTTCTTAGATTATATAGAAGCAATATATACAAAGATTTCAACCGTCTACCTGTTCTATTCATTGTTCTACTTGTCGAAATTTACAAATAATTTTCTTTAAAGGATTAACAATGGGGCTCGTTGTTCACTGAAACTTGAAGAACAATAAATTGGCGAATGGTACTGTTTGGATGCTTTGCGTACATGTTTCTCAGACTATATGGAAGCAATATATACAAAGATTTCAACCTTCTACGTGTTCCAATCATTGTTCTACTTGTAGAAAGTTACAATTAATTTCCGTTAAAGGATTAACAATGGGGCTCGTAGTTCACTTAAACTTGAAGAACAAAAAATTGGCGAATTGTACTGTTTGGATGCTATGCATATATGTTTCTTAGATTATATAGAAGCAATATATACAAAGATTTCAACCGTCTACCTGTTCCATTCATTGTTCTACTTTTCGAAATTTACAAATAATTTTCTTTAAAGGATTAACAATGGGGCTCGTAGTTCACTTAAAGTTGAAGAACAAAAAATTGGCGAATGGTACTGTTTGGATGCTTTGAATATATGTTTCTTAGATTATATAGAAGCAATATATACAAAGATTTCAACCGTCTACCTGTTCTATTCATTGTTCTACTTGTCGAAATTTACAAATAATATCCGATAAATGATTAACAATGGGGCTCATTGTTCACTTAAACTTGAAGACCAAAAAATTGGCGAATCGTACTGTTTGGATGCTTTGCATATATGTTTCTTAGACTATATAGAAGCAATATATACAAAGAATTCAACCGTCTGCCTGTTCCATTCATTGTTCTCCTTGTCGAAAGTTACAAATAATTTCCGATAAAGGATTAACAATGGGGCTCATTGTTCACTTAAACTTGAAGAACAAAAAATTGGCGAATGGTACTGTTTGGATGCTTTGCATATATGTTTCTTAGACTATATGGAAGCAATATGTATAAAGATTTCAACCGTCTACGTGTTCCATTCATTGTTCTACTTGTCGAAATTTACAAATAATTTCCTTTAAAGGATTAACAATGGGGCTCGTTGTTCACTGAAACTTGAAGAACAATAAATTGGCGAATTGTACTGTTTGGATGCTTTGCATATATGTTTCTTAGAGTATATAGAAGCAATATATACAATGATTTCAACCGTCTACCTGTTCCATTCATTGTTCTACTTGTCGAAAGTCACAAATAATTTCCGTTAAGGGCTTAACAATGGGGATCGTAGTTTACTTAAACTTGAAGAACAAAAAATTGGCGTATGGTACTGTTTGGATGCTTTGCGTACATGTTTCTTAGACTATATCGAAGCAATATATACAAAGATTTCAACCGTCTACGTGTTCCAATCATTGTTCTACTCGTAGAAAGTTACAATTAATTTCCGTTAAAGGATTAACAATTGGGCTCGTAGTTCACTTAAACTTGAAGAACAAAAAATTGGCGAATTGTACTGTTTGGATGCTATGCATATATGTTTCTTAGATTATATAGAAGCAATATATACAAAGATTTCAACCGTCTACCTGTTCCATTCATTGTTCTGCTTGTCGAAATTTACAAATAATTTTCTTTAAAGGATTAACAATGGGGCTCGTAGTTCACTTAAATTTGAAGAACAAAAAATTGGCGAATGGTACTGTTTGGATGCTTTGAATATATGTTTCTTAGATTATATAGAAGCAATATATACAAAGATTTCAACCGTCTACCTGTTCTGTTCATTGTTCTACTTGTCGAAATTTACAAATAATATCCGATAAAGGATTAACAATGGGGCTCATTGTTCACTTAAACTTGAAGACCAAAAAATTGGCGAATGGTACTGTTTGGATGCTTTGCATATATGTTTCTTAGACTATATAGAAGCAATATATACAAAGAATTCAACCGTCTGCCTGTTCCATTCATTGTTCTCCTTGTCGAAAATTACAAATAATTTCCGATAAAGGATTAACAATGGGGCTCATTGTTCACTTAAACTTGAAGAACACAAAATTGGCGAATGGTACTGTTTGGATGCTTTGCGTACATGTTTCTTAGACTATATGGAAGCAATATATACAAAGATATCAACCGTCTACGTGTTCTAATCATTGTTCTACTTGTCGAAATTTACAAATAATCTCCTTTAAAGGATTAACAATGGGTCTCGTAGTTCACTTAAACTTGAAGAACAAAAAATTGGCGAATGGTACTGTTTGGATGCTTTGCATATATGTTTCTTAGTTTATATAGAAGCAATATATACAAAGATTTCAACCGTCTACCTGTTCCATTCATTGTTCTACTTGTCGAAAGCTACAAATAATTTCCGATAACGGATTAACCATTGGGGCTCATTGTTCACTTAAACTTGAAGAACAAAAAATTGGAGAATTGTACTGTTTGGATGCTTTGCATAGATGTTTCTTAGACTATTTAGAAGCAATATATAGAAAGATTTCACCCGTCTACCTGTACTATTCATTGTTCTACTTGTAGAAAGTTACAAATAATTTCTATTCCATGATTATCAATGGGGCTCGCTGTTCACTTAAACTTGAAGATCAAAAAATTGGCGATTGTTACTGTTTAGATGCTTTGCATATATGTTTCTTAGATTATATAGAAGCAATATATACAAAGATTTCAACCGTCTACCAGTTCCATTCATTGCTCTACTTGTCGAAAATTACAAATAATTTCCGATAAAGGATTAACCATTGGGGCTCATTGTTCACTTAAACTTGAAGAACAAAAAATTGGCGCATGGTACTGTTTGGATGCTTTGCGTACATGTTTCTTAGACTATATGGAAGCAATATATACAAAGATTTCAACCGTCTACGTGTTCCAATCATTGTTCTACTTGTCGAAATTTACAAATAATATCCTTTAAAGGATTAACAATGGGGCTCCTCGTTCACTTAAACTTGACGAACAAAAAATTGGCGAATGGTACTGTTTGGATGCTTTGCATATATGTTTCTTAGACTATATAGAAGCAATATATACGTTGATTTCAACCGGCTACCTGTTCCATTCATTGTTCTACTTGTCGCAAGTTACAAATAATTTCCGTTAAAGTATTAACAATGGGGCTCGTAGTTCACTTAAAATTGAAGATCAAATAATTGGCGAATTGTACTGTTTGGACGCTTTGCATATATGTTTCTTAGACTATATAGAAGCAATATATATAAAGATTTCAACCGTCTACCTGTTCCATTCATTGTTCGACTTGTCGAAAATTACAAATAATTTCCAATAAAGGATTAACCATTGGGGCTCTTTGTTCACTTAAACTTGAACACCAAAAAATTGGCGAATGGTACTGTTTGGATGCTTAGCGTACATGTTTCTTAGACTATATGGAAGCAATATATACAAAGATTTCAACCGTCTACGTGTTCCAATCATTGTTCTACTTGTCGAAATTTACACATAATTTCCGATAAAGGATTAACAATGGGGCTCATTGTTCACTTAAACTTGAAGGACAAAAAATTGGCGAATGGTACTGTTTGGATGCTTTGCGTACATGTTTCTTAGACTATATGGAAGCAATATATACAAGGATTTCAACCGTCTACCTGTTCCATTCATTGGTCTACTTGTCGAAAGTCACAAATAATTTCCGATAAAGGATTAACAATGGGGCTCATTGTTCACTTAAACTTGAAGAACAAAAAATTGGCGAATGGTACTGTTTGGATGCTTTGCATAGATGTTTCTTAGACTATTTAGAAGCAATATATAGAAAGATTTCACCCGTCTACATGATCCATTCATTGTTCTACTTGTCGAAATTTACAAATAATTTCCTTTAAAGGATTAACAATGGGGCTCGTAGTTCACTTAAACTTGAAGAACAATGAATTGGCGAATTGTACTGTTTGGATGCTTTGCATAGATGTTTCTTAGACTATATAGAAGCAATATATACAAAGATTTCAACCGTCTACCTGTTCCATTCATTGTTCTACTTGTCGAAAATTACAAATAATTTCCGATAAAGGATTAACCATTGGGGCTCATTGTTCACTTAAACTTGAAGACCAAAAAATTGGCGAATGGTACTGTTTGGATGCTTTGCGTACATGTTTCTTAGACTATATGGAAGCAATATATACAAAGATTTCAACCGTCTACGTGTTCCAATCATTGTTCTACTTGTCGAAATTTACACATAATTTCCGATAAAGGATTAACAATGGGGCTCATTGTTCACTTAAACTTGAAGGACAATAAATTGGCGAATGGTACTGTTTGGATGCTTTGCGTACATGTTTCTTAGACTATATGGAAGCAATATATACAAAGATTTCAACCGTCTACCTGTTCCATTCATTGTTCTACTTGTCGAAATTTACAAATAATTTCCATTAAAGGATTAACAATGGGGCTCGTAGTTCACTTAAACTTGAAGAACAAAAAATTGGCGAATGGTACTGTTTGGATGCTTTGCGTACATGTTTCTTAGACTATATGGAAGCAATATATACAAAGATTTCAACCGTCTACGTGTTCCAATCATTGTTCTACTTGTCGAAATTTACACATAATTTCCGATAAAGGATTAACAATGGGGCTCATTGTTCACTTAAACTTGAAGAACAATAAATTGGCGAATTGTACTGTTTGGATGCTTTGCATAGATGTTTCTTAGACTATATAGAAGCAATATATACAAAGATTTCAACCGTCTACCTGTTCCATTCATTGTTCTACTTGTCGAAAATTACAAATAATTTCCGATAAAGGATTAACCATTGGGGCTCATTGTTCACTTAAACTTGAAGACCAAAAAATTGGCGAATGGTACTGTTTGGATGCTTTGCGTACATGTTTCTTAGACTATATGGAAGCAATATATACAAGGATTTCAACCGTCTACCTGTTCCATTCATTGTTCTACTTGACGAAAGTTACAAATAATTTCCGATAAAGGATTAAAAATGGGGCTCATTGTTCACTTAAACTTGAAGAACAAAAAATTGGCGAATGGTACTGTTTGGATGCTTTGCATATATGTTTCTTAGACTATATAGAAGCAATATATACATTGATTTCAACCGTCTACCTGTTCCACTCATTGTTCTACTTGTCGCAAGTTACAAATAATTTCCGTTAAACTGTTATCAATGGAGCTCGCTGTTCACTTAAACTTGAAGATCAAAAAATTGGCGATTGTTACTGTTTAGATGCTTTGCATATATGTTTCTTAGATTATATAGAAGCAATATATACAAAGATTTCAACCGTCTACCTGTTCCATTCAGTGTTCTACTTGTCGAAAGTTACAAATAATTTCCAATAACGGATTAACCATTGGGGCTCATTGTTCACTTAAACTTGAAGAACAAAAAATTGGCGAATTGTACTGTTTGGATGCTTTGCATAGATGTTTCTTAGACTATTTAGAAGCAATATATAGAAAGATTTCACCGTCTACCTGTACTATTCATTGTTCTACTTGTAGAATGTTACAAATAATTTCCATTTCATGATTATCAATGGGGCTCGCTGTTCACTTAAACTTGAAGATCAAAAAATTGGCAATTGTTACTGTTTAGATGCTTTGCATATATGTTTCTTATACTATATTGAAGCAATATATACAAAGATTTCAACCGTCTACCTGTTCCATTCACTGTTCTACTTGTCGAAAGTTACAAATAATTTCCATTAAGGGATTAACAATGGGGGTCGTAGTTTACTTAAACTTGAAGAACAAAAACTTGGCGAATTGTACTGTTTGGATGCTTTGCATAAATGTTTCTTAGACTATATAGAAACAATATATACAATGATTTCAACAGTCTACCAGTTCCATTCATTGTTCTACTTGTCGAAAGTTACAAATAATTTCCTTTAAAGGATTAACAATGGGGCTCATTGTTCACTTAAACTTGAAGAACAAAAAATTGGCGAATTGTACTGTTTGGATGCTTTGCATATATGTTTCTTATACTATATAGAAGCAATATATACAAAGATTTCAACATTCTACCTGTTCCATTCATTGTTCTACTTGTCGAAATTTACAAATAATTTCCATTAAAGGATTAACAATGGGGCTCGTAGTTCACTTAAACTTGAAGAACAAAAAATTGGCGAATGGTACTGTTTGGATGCTTTGCATATATGTTTCTTATACTATATAGAAGCAATATATACAATGATTCCAACAGTCTACCTGTTCCATTCATTGTTCTACTTGTCGAAAGTTACAAATAATTTCCTTTAAAGGATTAACAATGGAGCTCGCAGTTCACTTAAACTTGAAGAACAAAAAATTGGCGAATGGTACTGTTCGGATGCTTTGCATATATGTTTCTTATACTATATAGAAGCAATATATACAAAGATTTCAACCGTCTACCTGTTCCATTCAATGTTCTACTTGTCGAAAGTTACAAATAATTTCCGATAAAGGATTAACAATGGGGCTCATTGTTCACTTAAACTTGAAGAACAAAAAATTGGCGAATGGTACTGTTTGGATGCTTTGCATATATGTTTCTTAGATTATATAGAAGCAATATATACAAAGATTTCAACCGTCTACGTGTTCCAATCATTGTTCTACTTGTCGAAATTTACACATAATTTCCTTTAAAGGATTAACAATGGGGCTCGTTGTTAACTTAAACTTGAAGAACAATAAATTGGCGAATTGTACTGTTTGGATGCTTTGCATATATGTTTCTTAGACTATATAGAAGCAATATATACAAAGATTTCAACCGTCTACCTGTTCCATTCATTGTTCTACTTGTCGAAAGTTACAAATAATTTCCGATAAAGGATTAACCATTGGGGCTCATTGTTCACTTAAACTTGAAGAACAAAAAATTGGAGAATGGTACTGTTTGGATGCTTTGCATATATGTTTCTTAGACTATATGGAAGCAATATATACAAGGATTTCAACCGTCTACGTGTTCCAATCATTGTTCTACTTGTAGAAAGTTATAATTAATTTCCGTTAAAGGATTAACAATGGGGCTCGTAGTTCACTTAAACTTGAAGAACAAAAAATTGGCGAATTGTACTGTTTGGATGCTTTGCATATATGTTTCGTAGACTATATAGAAGCAATATATACAATGATGTCAACCGTCTACATGATCCATTCATTGTTCTACTTGTCGAAAAATACAAATAATTTCCTTTAAAGGATTAACAATGGGGCTCGTAGTTCACTTAAACTTGAAGAACAAAAAATTGGCGAATTGTACTGTTTGGATGCTTTGCATAGATGTGTTCTTAGACTATTTAGAAGCAATATATAGAAAGATTTCACCCGTCTACCTGTACTATTCATTGTTCTACTTGTAGAAAGTTACAAATAATTTCTATTCCATGATTATCAATGGGGCTCGCTGTTCACTTAAACTTGAAGATCAAAAAATTGGCGATTGTTACTGTTTAGATGCTTTGCATATATGTTTCTTAGATTATATAGAAGCAATATATACAAAGATTTCAACCGTCTACCAGTTCCATTCATTGCTCTACTTGTCGAAAATTACAAATAATTTCCGATAAAGGATTAACCATTGGGGCTCATTGATCATTTAAACTTGAAGAACAAAAAATTGGCGCATGGTACTGTTTGGATGCTTTGCGTACATGTTTCTTAGACTATATGGAAGCAATATATACAAAGATTTCAACCGTCTACGTGTTCCAATCATTGTTCTACTTGTCGAAATTTACAAATAATATCCTTTAAAGGATTAACAATGGGGCTCGTCGTTCATTTAAACTTGAAGAACAAAAAATTGGCGAATGGTACTGTTTGGATGATTTGCATATATGTTTCTTAGATTATATGGAAGCAATATATACAAAGATTTCAATCGTCTACCTGTTCCATTCATTGTTCTACTTGTCGAAAGTTACAAATAATTTCCGTTAAGGGCTTAACAATGGGGATCGTAGTTTACTTAAACTTGAAGAACAAAAAATTGGCGTATGGTACTGTTTGGATGCTTTGCGTACATGTTTCTCAGACTATATGGAAGCAATATATACAAAGATTTCTACCGTCTACGTGTTCCAATCATTGTTCTACTCGTAGAAAGTTACAATTAATTTCCGTTAAAGGATTAACAATGGGGCTCGTAGTTCACTTAAACTTGAAGAACAAAAAATTGGCGAATGGTACTGTTTGGATGCTTTGCATATATGTTTCTTAGACTATATAGAAGCAATATATACATTGATTTCAACCGACTACCTGTTCCATTCATTGTTCTACTTGTCGAAATTTACAAATAATATCCTTTAAAGGATTAACAATGGGGCTCGTAGTTCACTTAAACTTGAAGAACAAAAAATTGGCGAATGGTACTGTTTGGATGCTTTGCATATATGTTTCTTAGATTATATAGAAGCAATATATACAAAGATTTCAACCGTGTACCTGTTCCATTCATTGTTCTACTTGCCGAAATTTACAAATAATTTCCTTTAAAGGATTAACAATGGGGCTCGTAGTTCACTTAAACTTGAAGAACAAAAAATTGGCGAATGGTACTGTTTGGATGATTTGCATATATGTTTCTTATACTATATAGAAGCAATATATACAAAGATTTCAACCGTCTACCTGTTCCATTCACTGTTCTACTTGTCGAAAGTTACAAATAATTTCCATTAAGGGATTAACAATGGGGGTCGTAGTTTACTTAAACTTGAAGAACAAAAACTTGGCGAATTGTACTGTTTGGATGCTTTGCATAAATGTTTCTTAGACTATATAGAAACAATATATACAATGATTTCAACAGTCTACCAGTTCCATTCATTGTTCTACTTGTCGAAAGTTACAAATAATTTCCTTTAAAGGATTAACAATGGGGCTCATTGTTCACTTAAACTTGAAGAACAAAAAATTGGCGAATTGTACTGTTTGGATGCTTTGCATATATGTTTCTTATACTATATAGAAGCAATATATACAAAGATTTCAACATTCTACCTGTTCCATTCATTGTTCTACTTGTCGAAATTTACAAATAATTTCCATTAAAGGATTAACAATGGGGCTCGTAGTTCACTTAAACTTGAAGAACAAAAAATTGGCGAATGGTACTGTTTGGATGCTTTGCATATATGTTTCTTATACTATATAGAAGCAATATATACAATGATTCCAACAGTCTACCTGTTCCATTCATTGTTCTACTTGTCGAAAGTTACAAATAATTTCCTTTAAAGGATTAACAATGGAGCTCGCAGTTCACTTAAACTTGAAGAACAAAAAATTGGCGAATGGTACTGTTCGGATGCTTTGCATATATGTTTCTTATACTATATAGAAGCAATATATACAAAGATTTCAACCGTCTACCTGTTCCATTCAATGTTCTACTTGTCGAAAGTTACAAATAATTTCCGATAAAGGATTAACAATGGGGCTCATTGTTCACTTAAACTTGAAGAACAAAAAATTGGCGAATGGTACTGTTTGGATGCTTTGCATATATGTTTCTTAGATTATATAGAAGCAATATATACAAAGATTTCAACCGTCTACGTGTTCCAATCATTGTTCTACTTGTCGAAATTTACACATAATTTCCTTTAAAGGATTAACAATGGGGCTCGTTGTTAACTTAAACTTGAAGAACAATAAATTGGCGAATTGTACTGTTTGGATGCTTTGCATATATGTTTCTTAGACTATATAGAAGCAATATATACAAAGATTTCAACCGTCTACCTGTTCCATTCATTGTTCTACTTGTCGAAAGTTACAAATAATTTCCGATAAAGGATTAACCATTGGGGCTCATTGTTCACTTAAACTTGAAGAACAAAAAATTGGAGAATGGTACTGTTTGGATGCTTTGCATATATGTTTCTTAGACTATATAGAAGCAATATATACATTGATTTCAACCGTCTACCTGTTCCACTCATTGTTCTACTTGTCGCAAGTTACAAATAATTTCCGTTAAAGTATTAACAATGGGGCTCGTAGTTCACTTAAACTTGAAGATGAAATAATTGGCGAATTGTACTGTTTGGATGCTTTGCATATATGTTTCTTAGATTATATAGAAGCAATATATACAAAGATTTCAACCGTCTACCTGTTCCATTCATTGTTCTACTTGTCGAAAGTTACAAATAATTTCCGTTAAGGGATTAACAATGGGGATCGTAGTTTACTTAAACTTGAAGAACAAAAAATTGGAGTATGGTACTGTTTGGATGCTTTGCGTACATGTTTCTTAGACTATATGGAAGCAATATATACAATGCTTTCAACCGTCTACATGATCCATTCATTGTTCTACTTGTCGAAATTTACAAATAATTTCATTTAAAGGATTAACAATGGGGCTCGTAGTTCACTTAAACTTGAAGAACAAAAAATTGCCGAATTGTACTGTTTGGATGCTTTGCATATATGTTTCTTAGACTATTTAGAAGCAATATATAGAAAGATTTCACCCGTCTACCTGTTCTATTCATTGTTCTACTTGTAGAAAGTTACAAATAATTTCCGTTTCATGATTATCAATGGGGCTCGTTGTTCACTTAAACTTGAAGAACAAAAAATTGGCGAATGTTACTGTTTTGATGGTTTGCATATATGTTTCTTAGATTATATAGAAGAAATATATACAAAGATTTCAACCGTCTACCTGTTCCATTCATTGTTCTACTTGTCGAAAATTACAAATAATTTCCGATAAAGGATTAACCATTGGGGCTCATTGTTCACTTAAACTTGAAGAACAAAAAATTGGCGAATGGTACTGTTTGGATGCTTTGCATATAGGTTTCTAAGACTATATAGAACCAACATATACAAAGATTTCAAACGTCTACCTGTTCTATTCATTGTTCTTCTTGTCGAAAGTTACAAATAATTTCCGTTTCATGATTATCAATGGGCCTCGTTGTTCACTTAAACTTGAAGAACAAAAAATTGGCGACTGGTACTATTTGGATGCTTTGCATATATGTTTCTTAGACTATATAGAAGCAATATATAAAAAGATTTCAACCGTCTACCAGTTCCATTCATTGTTCTACTTGTCGAAAGTTACAAATAATTTCCGATAAAGGATTAACAATGGGGCTCATTGTTCACTTAAACTTGAAGAACAAAAAATTGGCGAATGGTACTGTTTGGATTATTTGCATATATGTTTCTTAGACTATATAGAAACAATATATACATTGATTTCAACCGTCTACCTGTTCCACTCATTGTTCTACTTGTCGCAAGTTACAAATAATTTCCGTTAAAGTATTAACAATGGGGCTCGTAGTTCACTTAAACTTGAAGATGAAATAATTGGCGAATGGTACTGTTTGGATGCTTTGCGTACATGTTTCTTAGGCTGTATGGAAGCAATATATACAAAGATTTCAACAGTCTACGTGTTCCAATCATTGTTCTACTTGTCGAAATTTACAAATAATTTCCTTTAAATGATTAACAATGGGGCTCGTTGTTCACTTAAACTTGACGAACAAAAAATTGGCGAATGGTACTGTTTGGATGCTTTGCATATATGTTTCGTAGACTATATAGAAGCAATATATACATTGATTTCAACCGTCTACCTGTTCCATTCATTGTTCTACTTGTCGCAAGTTACAAATAATTTCCGTTAAAGTATTAACAATGGGGCTCGTAGTTCACTTAAACTTGAAGATCAAATAATTGGCGAATTGTACTGTTTGGATGATTTGCAGATATGTTTCTTAGACTATATAGAAGCAATATATACAATGATTTCAACCGTCTACCTATTCCATTCATTGTTCTACTTGCCGAAATTTACAAATAATTTCCTTTAAAGGATTAACAATGGGGCTCGTAGTTCACTTAAACTTGAAGAGCAAAAAATTGGCGAATTGTACTGTTTGGACGCTATGCATATATGTTTCTTAGACTATATAGAAGCAATATATACAATGATTTCAACAGTCTACCTGTTCCATTCATTGTTCTACTTGTCGAAATTTACAAATAATTTCCTTTAAAGGATTAACAATGGGGCTCGTAGTTCACTTAAATTTGAAGAACAAAAAATTGGCGAATGGTACTGTTTGGATGCTTAGCATATACGTTTCTTAGACTATATAGAAGCAATATATACATTGATTTCAACCGTCTACCTGTTCCATTCATTGTTCTACTTGTCGAAAGTCACAAATAATTTCCGTTAAGGGATTAACAATGGGGATCGTAGTTTACTTAAACTTGAAGAACAAAAAATTGGCGAATTGTACTGTTTGGATGCTTTGCATATATGTTTCTTATACTATATAGAAGCAATATATACAAAGATTTCAACAGTCTAACTGTTCTATTCATTGTTCTACTTGTAGAAAGTTACAAATAATTTCCCTTTCATGATTATCAATGGGGCTCGTAGTTCACTTAATCTTGAAGAACAAAAAATTGGCGAATGGTACTGTTTGGATGCTTTGCATATGTATTTCTAAGACTATATAGAAGCAATATATACAAAGATTTCAACAGTCCTCCTGTTCCATTCATTGTTCTACTTGTCGAAAGTTACAAATAATTTCCGATAAAGGATTAACAATGGGGCTCATTGTTCACTTAAACTTGAAGAACAAAAAATTGTCGAATTGTACTATTTGGATGCTTTGCATATATGTTTCTTAGGCTATACTGAAGCAATATATACAATGATTTCAACAGTCTACCTGTTCCATTCATTGTTCTACTTGTCGAAATTTAGAAATAATTTCCTTTAAAGGATTAACAATGGGGCTCGTAGTTCACTTAAACTTGAAGAACAAAAAATTGGCGATTGTTACCGTTTAGATGCTTTGCATATATGTTACTTAGATTATATAGAAGCAATATATACAAAGATTTCAACCGTCTACCTGTTCCATTCATTGTTCTACTTGTCGAAAATTACAAATAATTTCCGATAAAGGATTAACAATGGGGCTCGTAGATCACTTAAACTTGAAGAACAAAAAATTGGCGAAGGGTACTGTTTGGATGCTTTGAATATATGTTTCTTAGATTATATAGAAGCAATATATACAATGATTTCAACCGTCTACCTGTTCCATTCATTGTTCTACTTGTCGAAAATTACAAGTAATTTCCGATAAAGGATTAACCATTGGGGCTCATTGTTCACTTAAACTTGAACAACAAAAAATTGGCGAATGGTACTGTTTGGATGCTTTGCATATATGTTTCTTAGACTATATAGAAGCAATATATAAAAAGATTTCAACCGTCTACCAGTTCCATTCATTGTTCTACTTGTCGAAAGTTACAAATAATTTCCGTTAAAGTTTTAACAATGGGGCTCGTAGTTCACTTAAACATGAAGATGAAATAATTGGCGAATTGTACTGTTTGGATGCTATGCATATATGTTTCGTAGATTATATAGAAGCAATATATACATTGATTTCAACCGTCTAACTGATCCATTCATTGTTCTACTTGTCGAAATTTACAAATAATTTCCTTTAAAGGATTAACAATGGGGCTCGTAGATCACTTAAAATTGAAGAACAAAAAATTGGCGAATGGTACTGTTTGGATGCTTTGCATATATGTTTCTTAGATTATATAGAAGCAATATATACAAAGATTTCAACCGTCTACCTGTTCAATTCATTGTTCTACTTGTCGAAATTTACAAATAATTTTCTTTAAAGGATTAACAATGGGGCTCGTTGTTCACTGAAACTTGAAGAACAATAAATTGGCGAATGGTACTGTTTGGATGCTTTGCGTACATGTTTCTCAGACTATATGGAAGCAATATATACAAAGATTTCAACCTTCTACGTGTTCCAATCATTGTTCTACTTGTAGAAAGTTACAATTAATTTCCGTTAAAGGATTAACAATGGGGCTCGTAGTTCACTTAAACTTGAAGAACAAAAAATTGGCGAATTGTACTGTTTGGATGCTATGCATATATGTTTCTTAGATTATATAGAAGCAATATATACAAAGATTTCAACCGTCTACCTGTTCCATTCATTTTTCTACTTTTCGAAATTTACAAATAATTTTCTTTAAAGGATTAACAATGGGGCTCGTAGTTCACTTAAAGTTGAAGAACAAAAAATTGGCGAATGGTACTGTTTGGATGCTTTGAATATATGTTTCTTAGATTATATAGAAGCAATATATACAAAGATTTCAACCGTCTACCTGTTCTATTCATTGTTCTACTTGTCGAAATTTACAAATAATATCCGATAAATGATTAACAATGGGGCTCATTGTTCACTTAAACTTGAAGACCAAAAAATTGGCGAATCGTACTGTTTGGATGCTTTGCATATATGTTTCTTAGACTATATAGAAGCAATATATACAAAGAATTCAACCGTCTGCCTGTTCCATTCATTGTTCTCCTTGTCGAAAGTTACAAATAATTTCCGATAAAGGATTAACAATGGGGCTCATTGTTCACTTAAACTTGAAGAACAAAAAATTGGCGAATGGTACTGTTTGGATGCTTTGCATATATGTTTCTTGGACTATATGGAAGCAATATGTATAAAGATTTCAACCGTCTACGTGTTCCATTCATTGTTCTACTTGTCGAAATTTACAAATAATTTCCTTTAAAGGATTAACAATGGGGCTCGTTGTTCACTGAAACTTGAAGAACAATAAATTGGCGAATTGTACTGTTTGGATGCTTTGCATATATGTTTCTTAGAGTATATAGAAGCAATATATACAATGATTTCAACCGTCTACCTGTTCCATTCATTGTTCTACTTGTCGAAAGTCACAAATAATTTCCGTTAAGGGCTTAACAATGGGGATCGTAGTTTACTTAAACTTGAAGAACAAAAAATTGGCGTATGGTACTGTTTGGATGCTTTGCGTACATGTTTCTTAGACTATATCGAAGCAATATATACAAAGATTTCAACCGTCTACGTGTTCCAATCATTGTTCTACTCGTAGAAAGTTACAATTAATTTCCGTTAAAGGATTAACAATGGGGCTCGTAGTTCACTTAAACTTGAAGAACAAAAAATTGGCGAATTGTACTGTTTGGATGCTATGCATATATGTTTCTTAGATTATATAGAAGCAATATATACAAAGATTTCAACCGTCTACCTGTTCCATTCATTGTTCTGCTTGTCGAAATTTACAAATAATTTTCTTTAAAGGATTAACAATGGGGCTCGTAGTTCACTTAAATTTGAAGAACAAAAAATTGGCGAATGGTACTGTTTGGATGCTTTGAATATATGTTTCTTAGATTATATAGAAGCAATATATACAAAGATTTCAACCGTCTACCTGTTCTATTCATTGTTCTACTTGTCGAAATTTACAAATAATATCCGATAAAGGATTAACAATGGGGCTCATTGTTCACTTAAACTTGAAGACCAAAAAATTGGCGAATGGTACTGTTTGGATGCTTTGCATATATGTTTCTTAGACTATATAGAAGCAATATATACAAAGAATTCAACCGTCTGCCTGTTCCATTCATTGTTCTCCTTGTCGAAAATTACAAATAATTTCCGATAAAGGATTAACAATGGGGCTCATTGTTCACTTAAACTTGAAGACCAAAAAATTGGCGATTTGTACTGTTTGGATGCTTTGCGTACATGTTTCTTAGACTATATGGAAGCAATATATACAAAGATTTCAACCGTCTACGTGTTCCAATCATTGTTCTACTTGTAGAAAGTTACAATTAATTTCCGTTAAAGGATTAACAATGGGGCTCGTAGTTCACTTAAACTTGAAGAACAAAAAATTGGCGAATTTTACTGTTTGGATGCTATGCATATATGTTTCGTAGATTATATAGAAGCAATATATACATTGATTTCAACCGTCTAACTGATCCATTCATTGTTCTACTTGTCGCAATTTACAAATAATTTCCTTTAAAGGATTAACAATGGGGCTCGTAGTTCACTTAAACTTGAAGAACCAAAAATTGGCGAATTGTACTGTTTGGATGCTTTGCATATACGTTTCTTAGACTATTTAGAAGCAATATATACAAAGATTTCAACCGTCTACCTGTACTATTCATTGTTCTACTTGTAGAAAGTTACAAATAATTTCCATTTCATGATTATCAATGGTGCTCGCTGATCACTTAAACTTGAAGATCAAAAAATTGGCGATTGTTACTGTTTAGATGCTTTGCATATATGTTTCTTAGATTATATAGAAGCAATATATACAAAGATTTCAACCGTCTACCTGTTCCATTCATTGTTCTACTTGTCGAAAGTTACAAATAATTACCGATAAAGTATTAACAATGGGGCTCGTAGTTCACTTAAACTTGAAGATCAAATAATTGGCGAATTGTACTGTTTGGACGCTTTGCATATATGTTTCTTAGACTATACAGAAGCAATATATACAATGATTTCAACAGTCTACCTGTTCCATTCATTGTTCTACTTGTCGAAATTTACAAATAATTACCGATAAAGGATTAACCATTGGGGCTCATTGTTCACTTAAACTTGAAGAACAATAAATTGGCGAATGGTACTGTTTGGATGCTTTGCGTACATGTTTCTTAGACTATATGGAAGCAATATATACACAGATTTCAACCTTCTACGTGTTCCAATCATTGTTCTACTTGTAGAAAGTTACAATTAATTTCCGTTAAAGGATTAACAATGGGGCTCGTAGTTCACTTAAACTTGAAGAACAAAAAATTGGCGAATTGTACTGTTTGGATGCTATGCATATATGTTTCTTAGATTATATAGAAGCAATATATACAAAGATTTCAACCGTCTACCTGTTCCATTCATTGTTCTACTTTTCGAAATTTACAAATAATTTTCTTTAAAGGATTAACAATGGGGCTCGTAGTTCACTTAAATTTGAAGAACAAAAAATTGGCGAATGGTACTGTTTGGATGCTTTGAATATATGTTTCTTAGATTATATAGAAGCAATATATACAAAGATTTCAACCGTCTACCTGTTCTATTCATTGTTCTACTTGTCGAAATTTACAAATAATATCCGATAAATGATTAACAATGGGGCTCATTGTTCACTTAAACTTGAAGAACAAAAAATTGGCGAATGGTACTGTTTGGATGCTTTGCATATATGTTTCTTAGACTATATGGAAGCAATATATACAAAGATTTCAACCGTCTACGTGTTCCAATCATTGTTCTACTTGTCGAAAGTTACAAATAATTTCCGTTAAAGGATTAACCATTGGGACTCATTGTTCACTTAAACTTGAAGAACAAAAAATTGGCGAATGGTACTGTTTGGATGCTTTGCGTATATGTTTCTTAGACTATATGGAAGCAATATATACAAAGATTTCAACCGTCTACGTGTTCCAATCATTGTTCTACTTGTCGAAAATTACAAATAATTTCCGATAAAGGATTAACCATTGGGGCTCATTGTTCACTTAAACTTGAAGAACAAAAAATTGGCGAATGGTACTGTTTGGATGCTTTGCGTATTTGTTTCTTATACTATATAGAAGCAATATATACAATGATTTCAACAGTCTACCTGTTCCATTCATTGTTCTACTTGTCGAAATTTCCAAATAATTTCCTTTAAAGGATTAACAATGGGGCTCGTAGTTCACTTAAACTTGAAGATCAAATAATTGGCGAATTGTAATGTTTGGATGATTTGCATATATGTTTCTTAGACTATATAGAAGCAATATATACAATGATTTCAACCGTCTACCTGTTCCATTCATTGTTCTACTAGTCGAAAGTTACAAATAATTTCCGTTAAGGGATTAACAATGGGGATCGTAGTTTACCTAAACTTGAAGAACAATAAATTGGCGAATTGTACTGTTTGGATGCTTTGCATATATGTTTCTTAGACTATATAGAAGCAATATATACAAAGATTTCAACCGTCTACCTGTTCCATTCATTGTTCTACTTGTCGAAAGTTACAAATAATTTCCGATAAAGGATTAACAATGGGGCTCGTTGTTCACTTAAACTTGAAGAACAAAAAATTGGCGTATGGTACTGTTTGGATGCTTTGCATATATGTTTCTTAGACTATATAGAAGCAATATATACAAAGATTTCAACCGTCTACATGTTCCATTCATTGTTCTACTTGTCGAAAGTCACAAATAATTTCCGATAAAGGATTAACCATTGGGGCTCATTGTTCACTTAAACTTGAAGAACAATAAATTGGCGAATTGTACTGTTTGGATGCTTTGCATATATGTTTCTTAGACTATATAGAATCAATATATACAAAAAATTCAACCGTCTACCTGTTCCATTCATTGTTCTACTCGTCGAAAGTTACAAATAATTACCGATAAAGGATTAACCATTGGGGCTCATTGTTCACTTAAACTTGAAGAACAAAAAATTGGCGAATTGTACTGTTTGGATGCTTTGCATATATGTTTCTTAGACTATATAGAAGCAATATATACAAAGATTTCAACCGTCTACCTGTTCCATTCATTGTTCTACTTGTCGAAAATTACAAATAATTTCCGATAAAGGATTAACCATTGGGGCTCATTGTTCACTTAAACTTGGGGAACAAAAAATTGGCGAATTGTACTGTTTGGATGCTTTGTATATATGTTTCTTAGACTATATAGAAGCAATATATACAAAGATTTCAACCGTCTACATGTTCCATTCATTGTTCTACTTGTCGAAAGTTACAAATAATTTCCGATAAAGGATTAACCATTGGGGCTCATTGTTCACTTAAACTTGAAGAACAATAAATTGGCGAATTGTACTGTTTGGATGCTTTGCATATATGTTTCTTAGACTATATAGAATCAATATATACAAAAAATTCAACCGTCTACCTGTTCCATTCATTGTTCTACTCGTCGAAAGTTACAAATAATTACCGATAAAGGATTAACCATTGGGGCTCATTGTTCACTTAAACTTGAAGAACAAAAAATTGGCGAATTGTACTGTTTGGATGCTTTGCATATATGTTTCTTAGACTATATAGAAGCAATATATACAAAGATTTCAACCGTCTACCTGTTCCATTCATTGTTCTACTTGTCGAAAGTTACAAATAATTTCCGATAAAGGATTAACCATTGGGGCTTATTGTTCACTTAAACTTGGGGAACAAAAAATTGGCGAATTGTACTGTTTGGATGCTTTGTATATATGTTTCTTAGACTATATAGAAGCAATATATACAAAGATTTCAACCGTCTACCTGTTCCATTCATTGTTCTACTTGTCGAAATTTACAAATAATTTCCTTTAAAGGATTAACAATGGGGCTCGTTGTTCACTTAAACTTGAAGAACAAAAAATTGGCGAATGGTACTGTTTGGATGCTTTGCATATATGTTTCTTAGACTATATAGAAGCAATATATACATTGATTTCAACCGTCTACCTGATCCATTCATTGTTCTACTTGTCGCAAGTTACAAATAATTTCCGTTAAAGTATTAACAATGGGGCTCTTAGTTCACTTAAACTTGAAGATCAAATAATTGGCGAATTGTACTGTTTGGATGATTTGCAGATATGTTTCTTAGACTATATAGAAGCAATATATACAATGATTTCAACCGTCTACCTGTTCCATTCATTGTTCTACTTGTTGGAAGTTACACATAATTTCCGTTAAGGGATTAACAATGGGGATCGTAGTTTACTTAAACTTGAAGAACAAGAAATTGGCGAATTGTACTGTTTGGATGCTTTGCATATAATGTTTCTTAGACTATATAGAAGCAATATATACAATGATTTCAACCGTCTACCTATTCCATTCATTGTTCTACTTGCCGAAATTTACAAATAATTTCCTTTAAAGGATTAACAATGGGGCTCGTAGTTCACTTAAACTTGAAGAACAAAAAATTGGCGGATGATACTGTTTGGATGCTTTGAATATATGTTTCTTATATTATATAGAAGCAATATATACAAAGAATTCAACCGTCTACCTGTTCCATTCATTGTTCTACTTGTCGAAAGTTACAAATAATTTCCGATAAAGGATTAACCATTGGGGCTCATTGTTCACTTAAACTTGGAAAACAAAAAATTGGCGAATTGTACTGTTTGGATGCTTTGCATATATGTTTCTTAGACTATATGGAAGCAATATATACAATGATTTCAACCGTCTACCTATTCCATTCATTGCTCTACTTGTCGAAAGTTACAAATAATTTCCGATAAAGGATTAACCATTGGGGCTCATTGTTCACTTAAACTTGAAGAACAAAAAATTGGCGGATGATACTGTTTGGATGCTTTGAATATATGTTTCTTATATTATATAGAAGCAATATATACTTAGAATTCAACCGTCTACCTGTTCCATTCATTGTTCTACTTGTCGAAAGTTACAAATAATTTCCGATAAAGGATTAACCATTGGGGCTCATTGTTCACTTAAACTTGGAAAACAAAAAATTGGCGAATTGTACTGTTTGGATGCTTTGCATATATGTTTCTTAGACTATATGGAAGCAATATATACAATGATTTCAACCGTCTACCTATTCCATTCATTGTTCTACTTGTCGAAATTTACAAATAATTTCCTTTAAAGGATTAACAATGGGGCTCGTTGTACACTTAAACTTGAAGAACAATGAATTGGCGAATTTTACTGTTTGGATGCTTTGCATATATGTTTCTTGGACTATATAGAAGCAATATATACAAAGAATTCAACCGTCTACCTGTTCCATTCATTGTTCTACTTGTCGAAAGTTACAAATAATTTCCGATAAAGGATTAACCATTGGGGCTCGTAGTTCACTTAAACTTGAAGATCAAATAATTGGCGAATTGTACTGTTTGGATGATATGCAGATATGTTTCTTAGACTATATAGAAGCAATATATACAAAGATTTCAACCGTCTACCTGTTCCATTCATTGTTCTACTTGTAGAAAGTTACAAATAATTTCCGTTTCATGATTATCAATGGGGCACGTTGTTCACTTAAACTTGAAGAACAAAAAATTTGCGAATGGTACTGTTTGGATGCTTTGCATATATGTTTCTTAGATTATATAGAAGCAATATATACAAAGATTTCAACCGTCTACCTGTTCCATTCATTGTTCTACTTGTCGAAAATTACAAATAATTTCCGATAAAGGATTAACCATTGGGGCTCATTGTTCACTTAAACTTGAAGAACAAAAAATTGGCGAATGGTACTGTTTGGATGCTTTGCGTACATGTTTATTAGACTATATGGAAGCAATATATACAAAGATTTCAACCGTCTACATGTTCCAATCAGTGTTCTACTTGTCGAAATTTACGAATAATTTCCTTTAAAGGATTAACAATGGGGCTCGTTGTTCACTTAAACTTGAAGAACAAAAAATTGATGAATGGTACTGTTTGGATACTTTGCATATATGTTTCTTAGACTATATGGAAGCAATATATACAAAGATTTCAATCGTCTACCTGTTCCATTCATTGTTCTAGTTGTCGCAAGTTACAAATAATTTCCGTTAAAGGATTAACAATGGGGCTCGTAGTTCACTTAAACTTGAAGATCAAATAATTGGCGAATTGTACTGTTTGGATGATTTGCATATATGTTTCTTAGTCTATATTGAAGCAATATATACAATGATTTCAACCGTCTACCTGTTCCATTCATTGTTCTACTTGTCGAAACTTACAAATAATTTCCGTTAAGGGATTAACAATGGGGATCGTAGTTTACTTAAACTTGAAGAACCAGAAATTGGCGAATTGTACTGTTTGGATGCTTTGCATATATGTTTCTTAGACTATATAGAAGCAATATATACAATGATTTCAACCGTCTACCTATTCCATTCATTGTTCTACTTGCCGAAATTTACAAATAATTTCCTTTAAAGGATTAACAATGGGGCTCGTAGTTCACTTAAACTTGAAGAACAATGAATTGGCGAATTGTACTGTTTGGATGCTTTGCATATATGTTTCTTGGACTATATGGAAGCAATATATACAATGATTTCAACCGTCTACCTGTTCCATTCATTGTTCTACTTGTCGAAATTTACAAATAATTTCCGATAAAGGATTAACAATGGGGCTCGTTGTTCACTTAAACTTGAAGAACAATAAATTGGCGAATTGTACTGTTTTGATGCTTTGCATATATGTTTCTTAGACTATATAGACGCAATATATACAAGGATTTCAACCGTCTACCTGTTCCATTCATTGTTCTACTTGTCGAAAGTTACAAATAATTTCCGATATAGTATTAACAATGGGGCCCATTGTTCACTTAAAC
The DNA here is from genome assembly GCA_963989415.1 of Cerceris ruficornis. Lineage (NCBI taxonomy): Eukaryota > Metazoa > Arthropoda > Insecta > Hymenoptera > Crabronidae > Cerceris > Cerceris ruficornis. Next base: position 2,700,404 of record CAXDIW010000229.1, on the reverse strand, counting down.
TTGAAGAACAATAAATTGGCGAATTGTACTGTTTGGATGCTTTGCATATATGTTTCTTAGACTATATAGAAGCAATATATACAAAGATCTCAACCGTCTACCTGTTCCATTCATTGTTTCTACTTGTCGAAAGTTACAAATAATTTCCGATAAAGGATTAACCATTGGGGCTCATTGTTCACTTAAATTTGAAGAACAATAAATTGGCGAAATGTACTGTTTGGATGCTTTGCATATATGTTTCTTAGACTATATAGAAGCAATATATACAATGATTGCAACCGTCTACCTGTTCCATTCATTGTTCTTCTTGTCGAAATTTACAAATAATTTCCTTTAAAGGATTAACAATGGGGCTCGTAGTTCACTTAAACTTGAAGAACAATAAATTGGCGAATTGTACTGTTTGGATGCATTGCATATATGTTTCTTAGACTATATGGAAGCAATATATACAAAGATTTCAACAGACTACCAGTTCTATTCATTGTTCTACTTGTAGAAACTTATAAATAATTTCCCTTTCATGATTATCAATGGGGCTCGTAGTTCACTTAAACTTGAAGAACAAAAAATTGGCGAATTGTACTGTTTGGATGCTTTGCATATATGTTTCTTAGACTATATAGAAGCAATATATACTATTATTTCAACCGTCTACCTGTTCCATTCATTGTTCTACTTGTCGAAAATTACAAATAATTTCCGATAAAGGAAGAACCATTGGGGCTCATTGTTCACTAAAACTTGAAGAACAAAAAATTGGCGAATTGTACTCTTTGGATGCTTTGCATATATGTTTCTTAGACTATATAGAAGCAATATATACAATGATTTCAACAGTCTACCTGTTCCATTCATTGTTATACTTGTCGAAAGTTGCAAATAATTTCCTTTAAAGGATTAACAATTGGGCTCGTAGTTCACTTAAACTTGAAGAACAAAAAATTGGGGAATTGTACTATTTGGATTCTTTGCATATATGTTTCTTAGACTATATAGAAGCAATATATATACATTGATTTCCACCGCCTACCTGTTCCATTCATTGTTCTACTTGTCGAAATTTACAAATGATTTCCTTTAAAGGATTAACAATGTGGCTCGTTGTTCACTTAAACTTGAAGAACAATAAATTGGCAAATTGTACTGATTTGATGCTTTGCATATATGTTTCTTAGACTATATAGAAGCAATATATACAATGATTTCAACCGTCTACCTGTTCCATTCATTGTTCTACTTGTCGAAAATTACAAATAATTTCCGATAAAGGACTAACAATGGGGCTCATTGTTCACTTAAACTTGAAGAACAAAAAATTGGCGAATGGTACTGTTTGGATGCTTTGCGTACATGTTTCTTACAAGGGAACATCCCGAGGTGCCACACGCCGATTTTGATGAAATTTTAGTATGATGTAGTACTCGTTAGAATATTCGACACGTATTTTTTTATATCGGCAATCGTCCACGTTAAAGGGGTGAAAACCGCCCCCAAAGTTGGGGGCCAAAAGTGTATTTCGTTGAATATCTTGGAAACTATGAGAAATAGAGCATTTGCGTAAATTGGCGAAATCAGCGCCTTTGCATTACGAATTTAACGGCATAATTTCTTTTGCAAAATCTCCATTTGTTTAAACAATATGTTGAAAAATAACATATTTTCGGCAGTTTTACCACTTTAATATTATTCAATTTTCTTGAATATGTTTTTGTAAAAACTACATTTCCTATACAAACTTACGGATAAATAGGAATTTCGATTTTTTCATCAACAAAAAAGTTATTACATATGAGATTTTATCGTTCGACGCGGGAAATAGAGTCCCTACACGAGTCGTTCCTTGTTCATAACTCCCCGGTAATTTGTAAATAAATTGATTTTACCGATAATCATTCGTTGCTAACAAAAAGAAAAGCATTTTCCGTTACTTTAATGCGATATAATTTTCGGCTACAGCACTGCGCGCGGTTTATGGAGGGACATTCCCAGGTCGGCACGGTATGAACAAATAAATGAAAAAACAAGAATGGAGTGTAAAATGCTTATAGAAAAAGTAGTGACCGCTCACCAACAATGAGAAGTAGCCGAGGTGTATGTCTATCGCACTTCACGAATCTACAGCTTCGGCCTGCTTATTGTTAGAAATGTCAAAGATTATAACTCTTTGTCTATGCGTTACGAAAATCACAGGCTTTCGCCTGATGACAAATTTCAGGGATCTTTCCCATTTTTACAACATACTTCGGAAATTTCCTCTTCGCGAGGAAAAAGAGGGTGGGGTTTAACTATTATACTAATAACCAATGACAGACATGGTAAAGTCGATACGTCATCGTCTTTAAGGTATATATAATAGTGAGTGTTTAATATTTGTCGAATTCTATTCGCATCAACATTCGTATGCTGACGAAAGAGTTTTTGCTATTGCGAAGATTTTGGATAGCTTCTTGCGGTAATAATTTACAGTAATTATCTTTGTTAAAAACCAAAATTGCAATTTTTCTGCTATTCTTTATTATTTTACATTGTTCATTGCAAAATTAAAGCAGTTTAGATTTGCAGTCATGGCAGTAAATCCTATGAATATTATCCATATTTTAATTGAAACTTATAATTGTAGTAATGACGAAAGAACATCGCCGGTAAGTGCTATGGACATTGAATTAGCGAACACGATTATAGATTTAATTAACAGGTATAAGGTTAGTGGATATATAGAAGTGGAAACAGAGCAAGAATTGCTATTCGACGATGAAATGGACGATTCAATGTCTACACCATGTGGTGATGACGATATAGAAGGAATTGCTTCTTGCTCATCCTCCGAGGTGCACACAGCTGATGCAGGATCTGGGAGTTCGGAGTTCGGAGTAACGGAAAATTCTTTTCTTTTTGTTAGCAACGAATGGTTATCGGTAAAATCAATTTATTTACAAATTACCGGGGAGTTATTAACAAGGAACGACTCGTGTAGGGACTCTATTTCCCGCGTCGAACGATAAAATCTCATATGTAATAACTTTTTTGTTGATGAAAAAATCGAAATTCCTATTTGTCCATAATTTTGTATAGGAAATGTAGTTTTTACAAAAAAATATTCAAGAAAATTGAATAACATTAAAGTGGTAAAACTGCCGAAAATATGTTATTTTTCAACATATTGTTTAAACAAATGAAGATTTTGCAAAAGAAATTATGCCGTTAAATTCGTAATGCAAAGGCGCTAATTTCGCCAATTTACGCAAATGCTCTATCTCTCATAGTTTTCAAGATATTCAACGAAATACACTTTTGGCCCCCAACTTTGGGGGCGGTTTTCACCCCTTTAACGTGGACGATTGCCGATATAAAAAAATACGTGTCGAATATTCTAACGAGTACTACATCATACTAAAATTTCATCAAAATCGGCGTGTGGCACCTCGGGATGTTCCCTTGTTAGACTATATGGAAGCAATATATAGAAAAATTTCAACCGTCTAAGTGTTCCAATCATTGTTCTACTTGTCGAAATTTACAAATAATTTCCTTTAAAGGATTAACAATGCGGCTCGTAGTTCACTTAAACTTGAAGAACAAAAAATTGGCAAATTGTACTGTTTGGATGCTTTGCGTATATGTTTCTTAGACTATATAGAAGCAATATATAGAAAGATTTCACCCGTCTACCTGTTCCATTCATTGTTCTACTTGTCGAAAATTACAAATAATTTCCGATAAAGGATTAACAATGGGGCTCATTGTTCACTAAAACTTGAAGAACAAAAAATTGGCGAATGGTACTGTTTGGATGCTTTGCGTACATGTTTCTTAGACTATATGGAAGCAATATATACAATGATTTCAATCGTCTACCTGTTCCATTCATTGTTCTACTTGTCGAAATTTACAAATAATTTCCTTTAAAGGATTAACAATGCGGCTCGTAGTTCACTTAAACTTGAAGAACAAAAAATTGGCGAATTGTACTGTTAGGATACTTTGCGTATATGTTTCTTAAACTATATAGAAGCAATATATAGAAAGATTTCACCCGTCTACATTTACTATTCATTGTTCTACTTGTAGAAACTTACAAATAATTTCCATTTCATGATTATCAATGGGGCTCGTTGTTCACTTCAACTTGAAGAACAATAAATTGGCGAATTGTACTCTTTAGATGCTTTGCATATATGTTTCTTAGACTATAAAGAAGCAATATATACAAAGATTTCAACCGTCTACCTGTTCCACTCATTGTTCTACTTGTCGAAAGTTAGAATTAATTTCCGTTAAAGGATTAACAATGGGGCTCGTAGTTCACTTAAACTTGAAGAACAAAAAATTGGCGAATTGTACTGTTTGGATGCTTTGCATATATGTTTCTTAGACTATTTAGAAGCAATATATAGAAAGATTTCACCCGTCTACCTGTACTATTCATTGTTCTACTTGTCGAAAATTACAAATAATTTCCGATAAAGGATTAACCATTGGGGCTCATTGTTCACTAAACTTGAAGAACAAATAATTGTCGAATTGTACTGTTTGGATGCTTTGCATATATGTTTCTTAGACTATATAGAAGTAATATATACAATGATTTCAACCGTCTACCTTTTCCATTCACTGTTCTACTTGTCGAAAGTTACAAATAATTTCCGGTAAAGGATTAACAATGGGGCTGGTAGTTCACTCAAAAATTGGAGAACAAAAAATTGGCGAATGGTACTGTTTGGATGCTTTGCATTTATATTTCTTAGACTATATAGAAGCAATATATACAATGATTTCAACCGTCTACCTGTTCCATTCATTGTTCTACTATTAGAAAGTTACAAATAATTTCCGTTTCATGATTATCAATGGGGCTCGTAGTTCGGGCATCGCATTTTGTCTTTCGCGTGAAACATTTTCCCATCATTTTTACAGGTTTAAACGACGGAATGAACGACGGAATGAACAACGGCATGAACGACAAAATGAACGGGAAAATGTGTCAGGCAAAATTTCTTGCTCTACTTTACTTTCGTTATCCATCTCGCACTGGGAGAAATAAATTCCCGACCGTGATGCGACGAGCATCCAATGCTTAAGGACTAACGCGAAATTTATTCCTTATTAAATTAACCTTACGAATAATCTTAATCTCAACATACCACGAACGTCTTAAAGTCTAATCCATTACAATTACAATTTGACCGCCCGCCCGCAATATCAATCTGACCTTCGATATGGGAGCAGTTTTTGTACACAGTGAAAATCATCCTATCTCGGGGGAAATACAAACACAATCTGAGCCTGTCCAATTAATAGCAAAGATTTCTTTGCAAAATATTGCCTGATTCCTTATCTGCATAGCAGAAAGCAAACCTCTTGGCCAGAAAATGAAAAATGCATTCTGCTTGAAACAGAATGAAGAGAAACATCGTATTGCTTCATGAATGAAGAAAGTCGGACAACAATTATCTCATGAATCAGACTTCGAAAACAATACAGACGATACTTTGATCCAAAAATCAAACGTATCGAAACCATTAACAACGAAACCATTAAGAAATGGTCATCACACGATCGTAACAAATTTTCAGAAGAAATATCTGCAAACCTAACACACAATTTGCAACACAAGATGTCACCGAGAAATATCCATCGAACTCCCTTCGATGTGATTCGATTCATGCAACTCCTGCAATAAAAACTCATTTGTTAGTAAAATGTCATTACACTGTGGATTCCCCCAGCGTCTCTGGACGCCTGTCTCTCTTAATTTCCATGGGCATGGTCCAATTCATTTCCTCTAAATATCCATTATTAGTATTCCGTCTTCTGCAACAAACTCTCATTAATTTTGCCCAAAACGCGCAACATAAAACGAAATATCACCGACCCTTGAATATTGTAACAGACGAGTATCGAAATTTACGAAAATCAAATGAAGCATAATTTATTAAAAATTGTAGGAAATGCAAATGTTGTAAACTTTACGATAAAGAATGATCAGAAATTTAAAAAAGCAAATATAAAATTTGAAGTTACATATCGAGTCGACAAACGCGAATTGAATAGTATGGACAATTTAGCAAATTGTGCAATGTCACAATCATTTGCTATCAAATAAATTACTTGAATGAAAAAAGCTAATTTCGACGCAGTTGCATTCGAAATTATTTGAAACCTTTCCATCATCCGAGCATAAAAATAAATGCATCACTCTTTAATTCGCGACGCGAAAAGTGTTAAATAAAGACAGACTTCCCCCTTTGCTACAATATAACTCTACCATTTAGTGAAATAAATAAGCAAATATCTAAAAGCGACGCGTTTACTTCTTATCTGTATTTGCTATCCGTCTATCACACTGCAATTTCGATATATATGTTTCGGGCGCAAGTTTGTTATTTTCATTCTATTAAAAAAGTATGCAAAACCCGTGGACCGTAATTTTTGTAAGAAATTTGCGAGAATTCATCGAAACCTCTACGTCGACGCGGTATTCTCACAAAAATGTCATCGCGATCCAAGTAAAATCCAGACAATATTAAATTAATAACTTTAACCATGACAGCCAGCAGCGTGTTTCCTATTTCACGAATTTTATTAAATTAACTGGCACTCATTTTCTATCTGTGTCATCAAATGTGCATATAACTTTTTGCACTTTTATTTGCGGAGTGGTTTCAATGACCACGATGAAATTCATTGACTGATTGGTCTCAATGGACAATACATAATATAACTTGACAAAAATTCTACATAAATCCTCAAAATTTCTTGTATTAAAAGATACATTTGCAGCAGTATTTCTATTTGCAAGCACTTGATTAACAATACAAAAATCATGACATGAAGCAGCCAAAAGGCGCTGAAAATCCCCAAATCATCGAGCAGCCAAGAGGCGCTTTCAATAAAAATCGCGAGAAACCGGTGCCATTTCAGGCTCTTACTGTTCGCAACGCTAGCTCAAATCCCGCCTATTGCCATTTCATGGCTCTCATTCTTCGCAACGCTACTTTAAAACCCGCCTATTGCCATTCCATGGCTATCATACGTAATATTTTTTTTTTTCTTTTCACCCCGCTAAAAATATATTTACATTGTCACTCACTGCTAAAACTATGTTTCGAGAAGCAGCAATATGCTGCCACATTACATATACATGCCCATTTGTATTTTGCCTGCCGTTTATCAGGGTAATTGCTATTATATGGTGTCGTCAAAATAAACGAATTTTAAAAAAAAAAATACGTAATATTATTTAATAAACAATCGCGTACTGCCATTTCGAGGCTTTCATTGTTCGCAACGCTACTTCAAAACCCGCCTACTGCCATTCCGGGGGCTCTCAGAATTCGCAACACTACCTATCCGGAAGAAAAGAAGCTATCGTTGGGAGCAGGCCTCCTGAGGCACTCCATGGGGAGTTGCATTTTTGCAACTCCAATTGCTGAGTCTCTGACTCAGCAGATGCGCATCTCTCAGCTGCTTTTGTATTTCGCAACGCTAGTTTCGCGATTGTTCAAAAGAAAACCGCGTATAATTCATATTTCGCAACACAAATTTAGAATTTATTAAGAGCAAACTCCCGGACACCCATTTCAGGTGCTAAATCGTGATGCTATACTCTACAAATTATTAAGAAAATACTAATTCGAAATATTCTATAAGATACTAAAACAAACTCCCGTGCTCCTTGATCAAGGACTATGTCGCAACTCTACTTTAACAATTAATTATTCAAAGACAAACCGGGCACTTTTCGTGCTTTGTATCGCAACGCTACTTTAAAGAATTACTGTTCAAAGAAAAACCGGTCACTTTTCGTGCTTCAATTCGCAACGCTACTTCTAAACATCTAATTAAAGCAAGCTCCCGTTCACCATCTCGGGCGATATCTCTCGCAACTCTATCTCTAATTTAATATAATATTCTAGAAATTAAAAAACCGAGTATATTCATATCGCAACACTAACAACTACCAATTAATTCGAACAAACCCGTGGGTACCATCCGTGGTGACCTTAATTTCGCAACACTAACGAGCAAGGTATACGTAACTCTAATTTCGCAATGAAAAACCGCATGCAGCCAAGATGCGCTCGTTGGACGGGAATGTTACATCCGTCAGAGGACAAATACAGAAAGCGAGCACAGTGAATTAACAAATACTAATAATGACTTTCCATTCTAGAACCCAAAACGGATTCGAGGATGAAAAGCCATTCGCTGCAGCCCTCTTCGTGACAGTTTGTCGGGCCTCTTCGGCACTTGTTAGCCACTTCTTCTGCCGCTAGAGAATGCTCGAATACTTTGCACCAACAAAAGTCTTACTATTATCAAATTCAACAGTGAAAACCACACCACGAGCGTGCAGAGCGTATTCGCTGCTCGTGTAGCACAGTTTTCATAAAAAAAGGCAAAGTATTCGAATATCGCACCGGGAGTTTCACCACGTGCGCAAAAAATTTACAAACTAGAAACTACGGTCAAAAAGAGGGGGACACTCGGTTTGACCGTAGTTTGATCCCAGGTCCAGGCATATCACTTTTACCCGACCTACACAGAGAATGTGATATCCTGAATTCCTGGCCCTTCCTGCTTATATTTAACTCACATTCAAGAACGGTATGCTACCTACGTATCTAAAACCTATATTTAAAAATGCAAATCGCGACACAAATCACACAAACACACATCACTCCACGGTTCTCAATCAGGAACCAATGTGCATGGGCCTGAACTAGAGAGGACTCCCCGGGGTTCCTCCGACACCCGAGTTCGCAAACAACATTCATACTCTAAAATGTACGTACCAATTTCCTGAAATCGACTGACAAGGGTGGCGACCATTGCGTTACTTCATTATAATACTCTATCGCGATTTGACAGGTTTATTGTTCGCGACTAAAGTGAACAACAGCCGCGGAACGGAACGTTGGTTCGCTCCCGAATGGAAGCGGCGCGCGAGGACGGGGACTGAGGCGACTGGTCCGATGCACGTTCGGAAGCACGTGGAAGAAAGAAAACTCCCTTACACCAAAACTCGCTTTATTCCGTCTGAAATCAACAAACACAAACACTTGGGTTTTAACGAGGGACAATATCGCGAATCTACGAATAAAAATACGGGTCGCGAAGGCGGACCGCGTGAACAATAATTGCGAAAGCAACTGAACAATAAGAGATGACTCTCAACGCGCGATGCGTAGTTTATCGCGGCACAGTAGAAAGGAGAGTGAAGCGCGGAACAGGTGCGTTCGCTTGTTCGCGTTACAATTCAGAAAAGAGGGCGCTGAAGTTAGCATAATCGCGAATAGGAGCAGCGAAACGGCCACGTGGGCCGTGCCTCACAAGGATATAATTGGCTCCCGGGCATCACGCGATGTGACGAGTTCGACATACGAAGACATGGAGATGACCAGTCTTCCTGGACTTCAACGGAAGTACCAGGACCGACTCGTGTGAGCCGAGAGCCCCTCCCTGTGGCGCACAACCCACTGCCAACCCCGAACATGCCGCCCACCTCGAAACAACGGTTTCGATGAACGACTAGAGATGCGAAGGAATCTAGGACATAAATTGAACAGTCCAACCGCCCACCGTGGCGGTGCCAGGACGAGATGGGAAACAAAAAAAATAAGTAGAAGTCGCGCGTCTTCTCAGAGGCGCGATGCGGTACTCGCATGTACAAGCATCGAAGCGGCCGCCCACCACAAGGGTGCCAGGGCGGAGCGCGAACAAAAGGGAGACTGTTGTAAGTAGCAGTTACGCAAAATTAATACAATGATATGGCATGAATAACAAGAAACAAACACAAGCTAGCGCATGACAATAAGTACCTTATATCTAGACTTAACTTAACGATGGCCGGAACGGCTCGAAATATCATTAATGCTGGGGGGTTCTTATCAACTAACGCCGTTATCCATTAGGATAAGTAAAGAAAATACATCGAAAGGTCTTAAATCTAGGAACACAAGCACGTCGCAGAAAAACATTCCCAGTGCCGGAAGGGGGGAGGAACGAGAGTAAAACAATGCACACACGCGAGTAACGCAGTCATGGAGGCGTCGGAGAATCTTTAGATGCACTCCAGATAGGTAACAAACACAGCTTGCCGATCGGCCGCTTATACTCCGCACGAGCAGTTTTGATAGTAACGACGCGCGTAACACTGTCGGGACCCGGGTGAACCTGAACGACGCGGCCGAGCTCCCACTTCGCTGGCGGAAGACTGGAGTTCCGGAGGAGAACCATGCGACCGACCTGGACGGGGGGTTGATCGGTACGCCACTTAGTCCGTTGCTGTAACGTATTGACGTAGTCGGATTGCCAAATGCGCCAAAACCGCTCATTCATTTGGCGGACGAGCTGCCAACGCGAGAGACGATTCTCGGTCAGGTCAAGGATGGACGGTTCCGGGGGTACGACGATCGCGGCGCCGATCGTGAAATGACCGGGAGTAAGGCACTCGAGGTCATCGAGTGTGTCGGATAAGGGACACTGCGGCCTAGAATTCAGACAGGCTTCGATTCGGCATAAGAGGGTGGACAATTCCTCGAAGGTTAGCGTCCGGTCTCCAACAACACGAGAGAGATGAGTTTTCACACTCCGGACTCCAGCCTCCCACAGACCACCGAAGTGAGGAGCCGAGGGAGGAATGAAGTGCCAAGAGATGCGATCAGACACCGTCGAATTGAGGAAGTCCGGATCACGAAGGGCCGCGCGGTACGCTTTGGTCATTTCACGATCGGCACCGACGAAGGTCGTCCCGTTATCCGAGTACATAGCTTCGGGGATGCCGCGACGAGAACAGAACCGAGAAAATGCACCAATGAATGCCTCGGAGGAATAATCGCTTACTAACTCGAGGTGAATGGCTTTCGAGGTCAGACAAACGAACAACGCGATATATGCCTTGCGAGACCTTGCTCCGCGACCAGGTGAGGAACGAATCCACACGGGACCTGCGTAATCAACTCCTGAGTGTAGAAAACTCCGGAAGGTGGGAGTCACCCGGACACGAGGGAGGTCACCCATGAGCTGACGAGGAACCGCCGCACGTTCACGAGTACGTGGGACACAATGATGAATGATGCGACGGACGATTCCACGCGCGCGGAGAAGCCAGTACTCCCGCCGCAGGATGCTGAGCGTCAGCTGCGGTCCCGAATGCAGCGCTCGTTGATGGACATGGAGAAGGAGGAGGTCAACGAGCGGATGGGCAGACAGGAGGATTGGGTGGCGGGACTCGAAGGACATTGGAGCATGTCTTAAGCGGCCTCCAACCCGAATAAGGTTATCGGATGATACGAAAGGAGGGAGGGAAAGAAGAGGATGCTTAGGAGGGAGTTCCTTTCTAGACGAGAGAAGGTGAAATTCCGTTGGAAAAACTTCACGTTGGATACAGCGCAACCAGAAACAACGAGAACAATTATACTCCTCGGCCGTGACGTGAACACTACCGATAGGGGTTTGGACCATGTCTTTTCGACGGCGACATCGACTAATAAAACGAATAACAAGGGCGGTGATACGGAGTAGTCTGTCCCATGAGGAGTAGCGAACAGATAACTCCCACATGGGTGGGACAGGTGAACACTGGAGAGCGGCGGTGACCCTCTCCTCGAGATGAGAGTCAAAGTTGACGTTGGGAGGAGGGGTAGGCCAGGAGACCCGATCCCCGCGCAACCACGGAGGGCCTCGCCACCAAAGAGAGTGATTGAGGATATCGGTGGGTAGAATTCCGCGAGACGCGACGTCGGCGGGGTTGTCGGACGTCGGAACGTACCGCCACACTGCGGATGGAACGAGTTCATGTATTCGGGCAACACGATGGGCCACGAATATTTTCCATCGCGATGGGTGCTGCGAAATCCAGTGCAGCACGACAGTAGAGTCGGACCAACAGGTGACGGGTACATTACCGAAACCCATGCACGCGACGGTGAATGAGATGAGACGAGCTAACAGCACGGCGGCATTCAACTCGAGGCGGGGTATACTCATCGGTGTCAAGGGGGCGACTTTAGACTTGCCCGCGAGCAAAGAAACAGTGATATGGTTTGATTCAGACAACACCCGGAGGTAAACAGCCGCAGCATAAGCGGAGGAGGACGCGTCGGCAAAACCATGAAGCTCAATGGATGAGACGCTCGCGGAGAGTTGCGTCCATCGAGGTATCTTGACCAGATTTAATTGGCACAAGTTAGAGGAAAAGGCCGCCCAATCACGAAGAATGGGCGGTGGGACAGGATCGTCCCAGCCGACCTTGCTCCTCCATAGATCTTGCATAACAAGTTTGGCTTTAATGACAACGGGGGTGACCCATCCGAGGGGGTCATATAGTCGCGATATGATTGACAGAACGGCACGCTTAGTAATTGGTTCGCGGTCAAACGGCGACACAGAAAACGAAAATTCATCCCGACTGGGAGACCAGACAATGCCGAGGACCTTCAGACTTTCGTCCGCGGATAGGACCTTGTCGCATGCCAGCCCGTGATCCGACTCATCTACATCAGCGAGCAAGTGCGACGAGTTGCTTGCCCACTTCCGGAGGGTGAAGCCGCCTTTGTTCAAGAGAGAAATAGATTGTTGACGGGCGAGGCGGAGGGAATCGACGTCGTCAGCTCCGAAAAGGACATCGTCGACGTATGTGTTTAGCCGAAGAGTCTCTCGAGCAAGAGGGAAGTCATCACCGTCGTCCTCAGCGAGTTGCTGCAGAACGCGAAGCGCGAGAAAGGGCGCACAGGCCATACCATATGTTACGGTTAACAGTTGAAACTCCTTCAAGGAGGAGGAGGGTTCAGAGAGCCACAAGATTCGCTGGTAGTCGACGTCTTGCGGATCAACGAGGATCTGCCGGTACATCTTAGCGATGTCCGCGGAGTACACGTACCTCCACCGACGCCATCGCAGGATGACCGCAGTCAGGTCCTGCTGAAGTTTTGGACCGGTTAACAAGTGATCGTTTAAAGACGTTCCGTCAGAGGTTCGACATGAGGCGTTGAAAACGACACGCAATCTGCTGGTAGCGCTGTCCGTTCGAAAGACTGGGTGGTGAGGAATGTACACAGTGGTGGAAACAGGAGAGGGAGGTAAACAAGAAACGGCGCGCATGTGGCCGAGTCGTTCATACTCACCCATGAAACTACGGTATTCGCGTTCGAGGTAGGTGTCGCGGGAAAGCCGGCGGGAGATACTACGCGCGAGTTTTTCTGCGGTTTCCCGAGAACGCCCGATCTTAATGGGGGGCCCGACCTTGAACGGAAGTCGCACAATGTAGCGACCCGACGAATCACGAGGATGAGTTTCGCGGAAGTGCGCTTCGCACTGAGCGTCACCGGGTTCCACGACCTGAGAACGGGGCAGCTCCTCAAGCTCCCAGAATCTCCTTACTTCCTCGTCGAGAGAGGGGGTGGTGAAGCAGTGGTACGCCAGGACGCACCGCGGAGTGTCTCGCATGAAGTCCCATTCCTGGTCGTCGGGGACAGGACAGATTGGAGGCTCACGAGGGCCAGTAATGACCCATCCGAAAATCGTCTCCTGCGCGACAGGCTCGCCTCTATTGCCTTTACGAACACCGGTCAACAAAACGTCGTTATAGAGATCGGCGCCAATGATTAAATCGATCCGATGGGAGGAAGCCGGATCGTCGTCCGCCCACGTCAGGTCGGCTAAGTGACTAAGACACGCCGCGGGTGGTAATTGTTTAGGCGAATACGCAGTTAGGGCGTCGAGTACAAGTGCCACAGTGGAAAAGACGGGGCTAGTGCGAGCTCGGTGCGCAACGGCCAGATGGACGGCGTGACGTGCCGTCCCGGAGGGTGTACAAGCAATCCCGTGTAAAGGGGTCGGTAAACGAATTCGGTCTGCTCTTAGAATTTGAGCCAAATGCTCACTCACGAAGGTGAGTTCAGATCCGGGGTCAAGAAGGGCACGAAACACAGCAGCACGTCCTCCGAGAACTCCGGCCAAAAGATAGGCAGTGCCAAGAACCATCGCACGGCGCTTTCGAACACCAACTGAAACTTGCAATGCCGTTGCGTCATTTGCCGCGGTGGGGGCGGGCTGATCGGGTGACTGAAGCGCGGGACGGTTGACGTTTACGACCCGCGACGAACCATGCAAAGAGGTGTGGTGCCGCTGACGACACTCCTGACACGTGAATTTGCTTGTACACTCGGAAAGAGAATGACGGGTGCTCATACAATTGAGACAGCGCTTGAACCGGACAGCTATTTCGCGACGCTCGGACGCGGATACACGAAGATAGCGCGGGCATGCTTGCAAGAAGTGGGCAGATTTACATAGCGGGCAGCTACCCTTCGTGGACGACGGGGTGGTGGCAACGTGAACACGAGAAACGGGCAATTTGGAAGGGGGTTGGTGCGTCGCAGGGGAACACTCCTGCAGCGCACAGACTCGCGATGATACGAATGCTTCTAAGTCCTTATAGCTAGGCAAATCGTTACCGTCGCTCGCACGGTGCGCCCAGGCCTTTCGCGTGACAGGGTCGGTTTTCTGAGCCACGACATGAGTGAACACGTCGTCCAGAAGGGTCGCGTCATCTCTGCACATCCTTTTTAGAGCCGAAATTATACTACTCGCTCGGTCAATTAAGAGCTGTAAGTCGTTCGCGTTTTCTCGCGAAACGGATGGGATCGCGAAAAAATCGGTGACTAATTTAGTTAACAAGCGTCGCTTTTTCTCAAACCGCGCCGTTAACGCGTTCCACGCTACCTGAAAGTTATCTGCGGTGATAGCTAGGTGTTTAATGCAATCGTGCGCGGAGTGGCTTACGCTTGATGTTAGGTAGTGCATCTTGGTGAAGTCCGAGATGTCCTTATTATCCCGCACCAACGTACAGAACTTGTCGCGGAACGACTCCCACTCTTCTATCCTCCCGTCGAACGGTGTCAGTCGGATCGGTGGAAGGGGAACCATAGGGGGAGCAGGACTGCTCCGGCACGACGATGAGTTCATGGCAGGTGGGGATGTTGGAGAAGGGGGCTCCAAACTTTCCAATGCCTCGTTCATGACGTCGAGGGCGCTGCTGTATGCTTCCTCGACCACAGAGAAATGGTCGTCCTCGAAATATTCAACCTGGGCTTGCTGGTCGGCAGGGCACAGCAGAACGTAGGAAACGTGGCCATCTTGGAACTTTTCCCACGTGGTGGTCAGATTCGAGATTCGGGATCGAATCTTGGCGGGCGTGAGAGTGGCTTCGCCGGCCTTTTTAAAGTTCACCAGGGCCTTCTCAATTACCCCTCGCAGCATTTGCTGTTTCACACGAATGTCCTCCATGCTTCGCACAGTTACACCAGTCTGACAGAAGTTCGTAATACCTCGCGCACTATCCGGCTCGAAGGACCAAATTTATGTTCGCGACTAAAGTGAACAACAGCCGCGGAACGGAACGTTGGTTCGCTCCCGTATGGAAGCGGCGTGCGAGGACAGCGACTGAGGCGACTGGTCCGATGCACGTTCGGAAGCACGTGGAGGAAAGAAAACTCCCTTACACCAAAACTCGCTTTATTCCGTCTGAAATCAACAAACACAAACACTTGGGTTTTAACGAGGGACAATATCGCGAATCTACGAATAAAAATACGGGTCGCGAAGGCGGACCGCGTGAACAATAATTGCGAAAGCAACTGAACAAAAAGAGATGACTCTCAACGCGCGATGCGTAGTTTATCGCGGCACAGTAGAAAGAAGAGTGAAGCGCGGAACAGGTGCGTTCGCTTGTTCGCGTTACAATTCAGAAAAGAGGGCGCTGAAGTTAGCATAATCGCGAATAGGAGCAGCGAAAAGGCCACGTGGGCCGTGCGTCACAAGGATATAATTGGCTCCCGGGCATCACGCGATGTGACGAGTTCGACATACGAAGACATGGAGATGGCCAGTCTTCCTGGACTTTAACGGAAGTACCAGGACCGACTCGTGTGAGCCGAGAGCCCCTCCCTGTGGCGCACAACCCACTGCCAACCCCGAACATTTATAGAATTATAAATATTTGACATTGTATCGTTTGATATTTGAGGCAATGTATATGGCATATGTTGCACAGATAGAGAGAATTTCATCATTGGCATGCCATATACATCGATGAGTTGTAGTAAGAGTGAAAAGGAGAATAAGGCAAAATATATTGTTGAAGGTTGTATAAATTATTTTATGATACGAGAAAATTTCAAGCGACGCAAGATCCACAGCCTAACACACATCACACACATGTGGAAATTACGTCGTGCACGATTCGCCACCGCAATGTCAGTCGCTGATTTTTAAAAAAAAGGCCGTGCCCACCGCCTTTACCCATTCGAAGTGCACCTGGGCACTCGAATGAGTTCGGGCTTAAAGTGAACACGGCAGAACTTTGTACTCACTGCGTATTTTTGCTGAAAATCCTAGCTAAGAGGATGATTAGAAGAATTCTAACGGTCTGATTTATGAAAAATTGCAGCAAGTGACTCGAATTTGATATTTAATCAAGCAAATGACTCGACTTTTATATTTATTTAAGCAAGTGACTCGACTTTCATATTTGTTCAAGCAAAGAGAATTTTAATTGAAAAAGTGAACTCTATAGAAGCAAAATACTCTACTTTATATATTTGTAAATATGCAAAAGGGTCTAGCAGGATAAGGGGGTCAAAAGTGCCCTTGAAGCTATTTTATTCCACGATGCGTCATTAGATAAGTAACCATAAGAAACCATTGTACACAAATTTTTAATCCGATAGCTTGACCGGGAGGGTAGTTATGGGGTAAATTCGAAAAACCAGTTTTTGCCTCATTTTCACCACTTAATGATGTGTAAAAATGTCGAAAAAATTCTGACACATTCTAAACATGATTGCACACGTTAGGAATGATTTTCAGATTCTTCCGTTGCAAGTGCCGCGCGCAAAAAATCAAAAACTACAAAAAAATGGGAAAAATGTAGATTTTGCATTGAAATCTTCGAGACACAATTTTTAAATAATTCCTGTAAGTACCTGATGTATCCATTAATATGCTCAATTTTTTTCATATTTTTTTGATATGGTGCAACACTGTCGGAAAAATCAAAAACCGATTTCTGGGACGCATTTCGGGCTGAAACGCGATCAGTATTTGCTATCATTGCATTATTTTAATTCAGTATGTTCATTTTATTACCTTCAATGTCTCTGAATACGAAAAAATACGTGTTGAGGAAGAGAATCAAGAAAATAAAGTAAATTGTTAATTGTATGCTCCTTATATGCTAGAACTTTGAACCTTCCTTCAAGAGATGAGATGGCGCTGTGGGTAGAGTGTCTGCCTGTGGATCCGCTGGAAACTTTTTGTCGCGGGTTCGAATCCCCATGGGGGACTTAACTTTTTTTTCTGTAATTTTTTTTTTTAAATTATTAACCACATAGCAATAATCAATAGTCGCTTTAAAGTGTTTCACAGATATTTTGATGTCTTCAAAAAATATAAAACCAGCACGAAAATAATCATACGGTATGATTTTCCTAGTTATGCCATATTTTGCAATTATTAGTATTTTCAAACATTTTGTATGCTTAAGGACGTTGTCGTGGTACAATATCGTCAATAGTTTTTGGATCATGTGCGTGGTAAGAGTATAGGAGCGAGTAGCGATATGAACGATCACCTTTGTTTCAATACTGTACCCGTGACAACATACACATACAAATCTCATATATATGTATACACAAACACTATGAAACATATTCACGTCTCGCAATTTGGCAACGTCGCTTATGCCGCACAGTTGGACATACTGGGCTTGTATACTGGATACAGCGCTTCAGTGTATACAGACTCAATGTATGTACAGTATAGCGTTGCCAAGTTGTTTCTGTTCGATTTTCCCGCGTGTGCTTTTTTCCACAATTTTTAATTTTTGCATTATTATAACTCAATAACGGGACGGTCAATATATTTGTTTTTTTTTGTCTAATTCAGAACAAAAACATTTGTGAATTGTTAGTTTTTTGAAAGTTTCTGACTGTTAGTTTTTTTATTAGAATTAATAAAGTGGTAGAACTACTACATAGCGCATATACTCTCCATGCTAATGACCCGAACTTTAATTAAGTTTATCTCGAATTAGAGGCGGTCAATCGATTTAAAATTTTAAGGATAATTGTATTATAATGTCCTCAATGAGTATTCTAAAATTTAGAATTTTCTGACACTATGCCCATCGCACGACAACTACCTTAATAGATATTGGTTTATTTTAATGCATGAAAATATATGTTAAATAATGAAGGGACATAATATTATATCTTGGAAAGTTATAACAAAGAGGAGGAAGGCAGAGTTTCTTCCTTTTTGTAGATTATAACTTTTCATGATCCTTTTACATTTAACATACATTTACAAATGTCTTAATAAATCGATGTTTATTCAATATACGAAATGTTTAAAAATACTAGTAATCGCAAATCGTGGCATTATTAAAAACAGTAGATATAATTATTTTTAAAAATATTTGTGAAACACCTTAAAGTGACTATTGATTATTGCTGTGTTTAATAATTTAAAAAAAAAAAATTACAGAAAAAAAAACTAAGTCCCCCATGGGGATTCGAACCCGCGACAAAAAGTTGCCAGCGGATCCACAGGCAGACACTCTACCCACTGCGCCATCTCATCTCTTGAAGGAAGGTTCAAAGTTCTAGCATATAAGGAGCATACAATTAACAATTTACTTTATTTTCTTGATTCTCTTCCTTAACACGTATTTTTTCGTATTCAGAGACATTGAAGGTAATAAAATGAACATACTGAATTAAAATAATGCAATGATAGCAAATACTGATCGCGTTTCAGCCCGAAATGCGTCCCAGAAATCGGTTTTTGATTTTTCCGACAGTGTTGCACCATATCAAAAAAATATGAAAAAAATTGAGCATATTAATGGATACATCAGGTACTTACAGGAATTATTTAAAAATTGTGTCTCGAAGATTACAATGCAAAATCTACATTTTTCCCATTTTTTTGTCGTTTTTGATTTTTTGCGCGCGGCACTTGCAGCGGAAGAATCTGAAAATCATTCCTAACGTGTGCAATCATGTTTAGAATGTGTCAGAATTTTTTCGACATTTTTACACATCATTAAGTGGTGAAAATGAGGCAAAAACTGGTTTTTCGAATTTACCCCATAACTACCCTCCCGGTCAAGCTATCGGATTAAAAATTTGTGTACAATGGTTTCTTATGGTTACCTATCGAATGACGCATCGTGGAATAAAATAGCTTCAAGGGCACTTTTGACCCCCTTATCCTGCTAGACCCTTTACTTTGAATTGAAAATGAATATTAAAAACCGGGAGATCTCGTCATCAGGGGAAGAATTTTAACAGGGAAATGTATTAACTGTCACTCTGACTTCGAGATCTACCCGTCGCGAATTGCCTTCTTGTAGATAATACAATAATTGTTATTGAAACGACGCGAAACAAATTTACAAACTTCCGAAATTTCGTCTATCAAAAGCACAAATCGAGCGATCTATTTTAAAACATAAATCGTCTCGAAGAAAGCAATTAGCCGCGATCTTATAACAAATTTTGTTATAAGAATATTTTTCCAGTGAATATAAAGAACGCACAATACTCGTCAACTGTTCATTTGTGTTGATAAATTCGCAACGCTAACTGTAAATTTCATGATTACATTCATGTAAATAATGCAAAAATCGCGCTACAAGAAGGCCCTGTCCTAAGCTACGATATACATGACAGTACACAAGGAAAATATATAACAGTTTCTACTCACGAGTAATTTTTAAATTACTCGTGTTCACTATGCTCGCTTTATAGAACAATACAACCAATCTCCAGTGCCGCTTCGGACCTTTCGTCCTACGGCATGGTTTGGAGACCGGAGGGACAGTTAAAGTTTTTGACTCACCAGTGTCGATACACCAGAATACCATTGGTTACCTTAGAATCTCAGCCGCTGCTGTCTCTGCCAGTGTTGTCTCCGCCGCTGTTATCAAGGTTGTCCTCAGGTCATCTCAAGGTTGTCCTCAGGTCATCTCAAGGAATGTCCAATGTCTAAACAAAACAAAGCATTTCGCATTGCAGGAGGCACCGTTCGTAGAACGTTAAACTGCCTTCCGTTCCGATTTTACAAAGAAAGCTAATTGAATTTTGAAAACAGCGGATGAAAAAAAGTCGTAATTATATATCAAGAAACGTTAAGAGTAGATCGTAAGAATGATTAGTTTATGAATGATTTTCAGAATTGAGAATTCAAGGAGAAGTTATATATCGAACTATGTATCGAAACTTTCCGACAAGTACGTAGAAATAAAACATCTCTGTGTTTACGTTACTCACCTTCAAGGCGGAAGGTGCATCGCAGTTTCATAGGGTACAGCGATGCCTCACGAATTCGAGCAAAGTCTGTAACAAAAATAAGATGCACATCTTAAATACTTATTCCCTGAAAATTTCATGTCGGGGAATTTTTAATTTTTATTTATTTTATTGGTAGAACATACAATGTAAGGGTATGGAAATTTGATATAAAACTTGTAAGGACGCTTTGGAGAAAATTTTCAAGTAGCAACTGAAACTTGGGGAAAAATTGCGGGGTACATGCGAATTAAAATTTCAGCTCACCTATAAAAGATTTGCCCTTCGCCTGGGAGTGATTGTCGCCGTTCAACCATCCCGTCATTTGACTGTTCTGTAACAAAAAAATTAACATTTTCATTAGTATAAGCCATCTTTGTATTTCTCGACTGTGAATTTTTATTTCTCGATCATGTGATACTTACTTTTTAAATTCGTGAAGCCTTGCCCGATGGAAATCCTTTCCACAGCTGCTCCTGTTGCACTGACTCTACCTCCGGCGCAGTATAATTGAAAAAAAGACAATTTGCGACAGAGAATTATTTTCGGCGAACAATTTGACTCTACTTTCGCGTGAAGTTATAAATTTAAGTGTATAATATGAAATACGAAGCAAACACTGACTCTACTTTCGCGTAAAGTTATAAATTGAAGTGTATAATATGAAATACGAAGCAAACACTGACTCTACTTTCGCGTAAAATTACTAGAAATTTAACACTGATTAAAGTATATATAAAATGCGAAACAAACACTCCAGCGATGCCTCACGAATTCGGACAAAGTCTGTAACAAAAATAAAACGCAAAATATAAAATATTTGCTCTCTGAAAACTGGAAAATTCAGCTAATTTTTTATATAGCATAAAAATGTTGCAAGTATTCTATGAGAACTGCAAAAGCTAATTAATACTTTATTTACGTTAATTAAATTGATGGAGAGAACAAAGTTAAGTTTGCAAGGGAATTGGCAAATATCAAAGTTATGACGTGTGTACGGAATAAAATTTCAACTTACCTTCACAGACTTTGCCCATCGCCAAGGAATGATTGTCGCTGCTCAACCATCCCGTCATTTGACTGTTCTGTAACAAACAAATTAACATTTTGGTTAGTTTATATACATATTTTTTAATTAAAAAATTTCATTTCTCGAGCATCTTATACTTACTTTTAAAATTCGTGAAGCCTTGCCCGATGGAAGTCCTTTCCACAGCTGCTGCTCGATGCACTGTCTCTACTTCCGGTACGATCAATTTAAATAATATAAGGAAGCTACCGCGACCGAGAATCATTTCCGGCGAACAATTTTGACTCTACTTTCGCGGAGAAAAGAATTCTTAATATTTTTAATAATTATTCAAAAGATATTAATAATTATAATAGCGGGTGGCAAACACTGACTCTATGTCGCGTGAATTTGTTATAAATTGAAAAAATATTGAGTAATAAATATATACAGATATAAATATTAATATAATACGAAACAAGCACTGACTCTAGACCGCAATGCGCTCGGCCCCAAATTTTGCTGAAAATAAAAGGGTGGGGTGGGGAACACAAGAAAATCAAACAACCATGTTTTTCTTTTTCATATCAAATCAAGTGCTTGCTTCAAGAAATACTGCTTAAAAATTATGTCTTACTCATTGATTCGTCATGTTCTTTGTGTAATACAATACACTATTAATTAAATGTATAAACAATAAATACTGCGAGCTGCCACTGTTAAAGTTATAAGATTAGTCAAGCTTATTCCCTATTACATATGAACACTAACCCCCTTCGATAAATTCACGAAAATCTTTATAGAAATTACGGACGAATCTAACGCAGGACCTTAACACCCTACATCGGCAAATACGATTTTTATTTACTTCTATACTTATGCCCTGAAACCTATGTAAATCCATTGCAGCGTCTCAAAACGGAAGGATAAGTCGTAACATGTAAATACCAAGTAAAAACGAATCGCGATTTATTTGTAGCATAGAATTGTAGCCGTCGAAATTTAACACCGCGAATTGGTAAACACTGTCAGAATAAGGAGCAGCTTTCTTGGAAGTCGACTATCGTATTGTAAATATTGACTGAATACTCGTATATTGTAAGAGGTTTCAAATAATCCCGAAAGATTTCAATCGTTGCATGTTTCCGTAGAACCGTATTAATTCGTAGAAATGTAAATTCTATTCGTCGGATGTTCGACTCGATATCAATTAATATGAATATTGTATAAATTCAAACAAAATATCGCGAAGACCCGAAGTAAATGAAAATGTTACTTGCGTATGGCGTCGTAATATCTTACGTTTTGTTGCTCCACCGTGCACGTGTCCGATCGTGCCAGCCCGGAAGGTCGTTCAAAGGATACTCCGAGTCCTGCAAGCACACACGAGTAAACTATTAAATAACTGCGAAAAAGTACAATAATTCCGTATAATCACGTTTCAGAGCAACAATAATCGCGGTCTTCGTCAATAAAATCGAAATACGAAGCTATAGAAGAAGTACTAATGTTGTAGACGAGAAAAGCACCGCGTAAATGTCGCGAGAGGTCAGTGACGTCACCAATTGCGTCGTAATTATTTCGCGATTGTTACTAAATTCGTAATTATTATTGTCCAAATTGATTGATATGGTACAGCAGAAGACTATTACGTAGTAGATAAACAAGTGAACTATTTTTTAGCGGTCGGTAAACGAGGGCGATGTAAAAGAAAAGGTACTCACAGCGGATTCGTGTTAACGGTTCCAAGTCCGGAGAGAGAAAGAGGTAGGTGACCGCTCAGGTAGGAGTGGGGATAGCTCGCGGCGGCTTGGTTGCCGCTCGGTGGGGGAAAAGCGAGCCAATCAGAATACGGCTGCATGTCACGCGCTACAAGGCCTATCCTCTAGCACGCCAAAACCAGGGATTTTGAGAAATTTCAAACAAAGAATAATAATATCTCGAAATAAGAGATTTGAGCATGAATTATTAAAATAGTTATTAAGTAGAAAGATCTCCACCGGTAATATGTAGAAGATATATCGTTTAGAGCAGAGAAACGAATCTTTTTACTTATTTAAATAACAAGAAGTTATTCTTTACGCGATAATATAGTATTAATGTTCAATGACGATATAAATCAATATTAGAATTTAAAACAATTTGGGTACCAAAACCGTGAGAGCCGATCACATAACTTCAAAAATAACAAAAGGTCTGCCTTCTTTCACTTTGTCTATAAGTTTGTGGCTTTCTCATGAAGACCATATTTATAATGTTTCCAATTTACATTCGCAGAATAAGAGCATTATGGAGTCAGTTTATTATGCTATATGTAAGAGTGAATGAACAACCGAAACAATAGAGACAGCATGATCGCACGAGCAACAGTGATAAAGAGAAAACATCTGACCACCGTTGACTCATCTCCAATGCGAGGCTTAACTTCTACTTAATCGCGTAATCTTAAAGCTACCTTAAACGCAAATTCTTCATCGGCCCAGGCAGAGGGTCTGGCTTACACCGACACACTGCCCCCCCCCCCCCCCCCCCCATCGGACGGTATGAAGCACATATGTCAGATAAGCACATATGTCAAGACACTCGTCGGTCTTCTGGACAGGGGCTGCAATTGGGATAGGAAGTAAGTAACGAGGACGGCTACACGAGAAAAACGTTTGCCTTCTTTCGCATATTTTCGAGAGCATGGAATTGAGTTACGATGACACTCTTGCATTCATTTTTACGCTTAGGTGACATTTTTAAATCTAACTTAAATCTTACTGGAACTATCTTAACGCTAAACGATATCTTCTTTCGAGGTGATGACTGGAACTTTTAATCAACGAAGAGTTAAAGAATTGTTGTCACCAAAGAAAGAAAACGAATAGTCAGAGATAAAAGCGAACAAATCTGCCCAACGTTGACTCTTCTTCGATGCGAAGCTTAATTTCTACTTAATCGCGTAACCTTAAAGCTAACTTAAACGCAAATTCTTAGATGTAACTAATTGTAAGACTAGGAATCCGAAAATTCGGTAGCCAAGGCTGCCGAATATTCGGATTTCGTGGCTATTCGCTCGATATCACTTGCTATTTAGTACTACTATTTAACAAAATATCGTACTAAAAGCACGTTTAATAAAAGTTAAAATCATAGCAAGTGATATCGACCCATGTCCCACCGCGAGGAGGTTGCCACGAAACGGGACCCAAAAATGCATGCCCAACCAACCTCCATTTCATTCTGCTCTTCCTCTGAGACACTTTCCCTCGACATTGACGAATTCAATGTCGAGAGAAAGTGTAGCAGAGGAATCGCCGACTCTACTTTACTTATTCCGTTTCGCGAAAAGAGATAGACACCCGCCGAATGGTGTCGATCTCCCTTTACAATATTTACTTATTCGACATTCCTAATTCTTATCTTACTTTCCGCACGCAATCACTCTTACAAAACCATAATGTCGCATCCATGCTCAAGAAATATCCGAGAAGAAGGCAAACGACTTTGAAAAGCAAAATGAAAACGCGATCGCGAAAGGGGGAAGAAAGTTAGTCTTCTGCGGCTGGAGTCCAGTTGCACCCCTTCCTGAGACGGACTGGGTTGGTACGATCTGTAGCTGAACCGGATTATCTGCCAGGCGGGTCATGATCCAACTTGAACCACGACGGGGTTGCGTCTTTGAGCCCTCGGGTCGTACGTCGACCGATGACAAAGGCAATCATCCGGTCGGTGGTGGAGCACTGGCCAGTCGCGTACCGTAACTGGACGCGATGAGTGCCAGAGGTCACGTCTTACAACGACGAGGCTGCGTAACGTGGCGGCTCATCGGCCCAGTCAGAGGGTCCGGCTTACACCGACACAGTGCCCCCCCATCGATCGGTATGAAGCACATATGTCATAAGTCGATCGTACGACCTTCGACTCAAAGACCAACCCTGAAGACGTCCCTGGGCCGTAGAACCACGCTTCTCGCCTCTGCGGCGCCGCAGAAACACTCGTCGGTCTTCTGGACAGGGGCTGCAATTGGGATAGGAAGTAAGTAACGAGGACGGCTACACGAGAAAAACGTTTGTCTTCTTTCGCATATTTTCGAGAGCATGGAATTGAGTTACGATGACACTCTTGCATTCATTTTTACGCTTAGGTGACATTTTTAAATCTAACTTAAATCTTACTGGAACTATCTTAACGCTACACGATGTCTTCTTTCGAGGTGATGACTGGAACTTTTAATCAACGAAGAGTTAAAGAATTGTTGTCACCAAAGAAAGAAAACGAATAGTCAGAGATAAAAGCGAACAAATCTGCCCAACGTTGACTCTTCTTCGATGCGAAGCTTAATTTCTACTTAATCGCGTAACCTTAAAGCTAACTGAAACGCAAATTCTTAGATGTAACTAATTGTAAGACTAGGAATCCGAACATTCGGTAGCCAAGGCTGCCGAATATTCGGATTTCGTGGCTATTCGCTCGATATCACTTGCTATTTAGTACTACTATTTAACAAAATATCGTACTAAAAGCACGTTTAATAAAAGTTAAAATCATAGCAAGTGATATCGACCCAGGTCCCACCGCGAGGAGGTTGCCACGAAACGGGACCCAAAAATGCATGCCCAACCAACCTCCATTTCATTCTGCTCTTCCTCTGAGACACTTTCCCTCGACATTGACGAATTCAATGTCGAGAGAAACTGTAGCAGAGGAATTGCCGACTCTACTTTACTTATTCCGTTTCGCGAAAAGATATAGACACCCGCCGAATGGTGTCGATCTCCCTTTACAATATTTACTTATTCGACATTCCTAATTCTTATCTTACTTTCCGCACGCAATCACTCTTACAAAACCATAATGTCGCATCCATGCTCAAGAAATATCCGAGAAGAAGGCAAACGACTTTGAAAAGCAAAATGAAAACGCGATCGCGAAAGGGGGAAGAAAGTTAGTCTTCTGCGGCTGGAGTCCAGTTGCACCCCTTCCTGAGACGGACTGGGTTGGTACGATCTGTAGCTGAACCGGATTATCTGCCAGGCGGGTCATGATCCAACTTGAACCACGACGGGGTTGCGTCTTTGAGCCCTCGGGTCGTAAGTCGACCGATGACAAATGCGATGATCCGGTCGGTGGTGGTGCACTGGCCAGTCGCGTACCGTAACTGGACGCGATGAGTGCCAGAGGTTACGTCTTACAACGACGAGGCTGCGTAACGTGGCGGCTCATCGGCCCAGTCAGAGGGTCCGGCTTACACCGACACAGTGCCACCCCATCGATCGGTATGGAGCACATATGTCATAAGTCGATCGTACGACCTTCGGCTCAAAGACCAACCCTGAAGACGTCCCTGGGCCGTAGAACCACGCTTCTCGCCTCCGCGCCGCCGCAGAAACACTTGTCGGCCTTCTGGACAGGGGCTGCAATTGGGATAGGAAGTAAGTAACGAGGACGGCTACACGAGAAAAACGTTTGCCTTCTTTCGCATATTTTCGAGAGCATGGAATTGAGTTACGATGACACTCTTGCATTCAATTTTACGCTTAGGTGACATTTTTAAATCTAACTTAAATCTTACTGGAACTATCTTAACGCTACACGATGTCTTCTTTCGAGGTGATGACTGGAACTTTTAATCAACGAAGAGTTAAAGAATTGTTGTCACCAAAGAAAGAAAACGAATAGTCAGAGATAAAAGCGAACAAATCTGCCCAACGTTGACTCTTCTTCGATGCGAAGCTTAATTTCTACTTAATCGCGTAACCTTAAAGCTAACTGAAACGCAAATTCTTAGATGTAACTAATTGTAAGACTAGGAATCCGAACATTCGGTAGCCAAGGCTGCCGAATATTCGGATTTCGTGGCTATTCGCTCGATATCACTTGCTATTTAGTACTACTATTTAACAAAATATCGTACTAAAAGCACGTTTAATAAAAGTTAAAATCATAGCAAGTGATATCGACCCAGGTCCCACCGCGAGGAGGTTTCCACGAAACGGGACCCAAAAATGCATGCCCAACCAACCTCCATTTCATTCTGCTCTTCCTCTGAGACACTTTCCCTCGACATTGACGAATTCAATGTCGAGAGAAACTGTAGCAGAGGAATTGCCGACTCTACTTTACTTATTCCGTTTCGCGAAAAGAGATAGACACCCGCCGAATGGTGTCGATCTCCCTTTACAATATTTACTTATTCGACATTCCTAATTCTTATCTTACTTTCCGCACGCAATCACTCTTACAAAACCATAATGTCGCATCCATGCTCAAGAAATATCCGAGAAGAAGGCAAACGACTTTGAAAAGCAAAATGAAAACGCGATCGCGAAAGGGGGAAGAAAGTTAGTCTTCTGCGGCTGGAGTCCAGTTGCACCCCTTCCTGAGACGGACTGGGTTGGTACGATCTGTAGCTGAACCGGTTTATCTGCCAGGCGGGTCATGATCCAACTTGAACCACGACGGGGTTGCGTCTTTGAGCCCTCGGGTCGTACGTCGACCGATGACAAATGCGATGATCCGGTCGGTGGTGGAGCACTGGCCAGTCGCGTACCGTAACTGGACGCGATGAGTGCCAGAGGTTACGTCTTACAACGACGAGGCTGCGTAACGTGGCGGCTCATCGGCCCAGTCAGAGGGTCCGGCTTACACCGACACAGTGCCACCCCATCGATCGGTATGGAGCACATATGTCATAAGTCGATCGTACGACCTTCGGCTCAAAGACCAACCCTGAAGACGTCCCTGGGCCGTAGAACCACGCTTCTCGCCTCCGCGCCGCCGCAGAAACACTCGTCGGCCTTCTGGACAGGGGCTGCAATTGGGATAGGAAGTAAGTAACGAGGACGGCTACACGAGAAAAACGTTTGCCTTCTTTCGCATATTTTCGAGAGCATGGAATTGAGTTACGATGACACTCTTGCATTCATTTTTACGCTTAGGTGACATTTTTAAATCTAACTTAAATCTTACTGGAACTATCTTAACGCTAAACGATATCTTCTTTCGAGGTGATGACTGGAACTTTTAATCAACGAAGAGTTAAAGAATTGTTGTCACGAAAGAAAGAAAACGAATAGTCAGAGATAAAAGCGAACAAATCTGCCCAACGTTGACTCTTCTTCGATGCGAAGCTTAATTTCTACTTAATCGCGTAACCTTAAAGCTAACTTAAACGCAAATTCTTAGATGTAACTAATTGTAAGACTAGGAATCCGAACATTCGGTAGCCAAGGCTGCCGAATATTCGGATTTCGTGGCTATTCGCTCGATATCACTTGCTATTTAGTACTACTATTTAACAAAATATCGTACTAAAAGCACGTTTAATAAAAGTTAAAATCATAGCAAGTGATATCGACCCAGGTCCCACCGCGAGGAGGTTGCCACGAAACGGGACCCAAAAATGCATGCCCAACCAACCTCCATTTCATTCTGCTCTTCCTCTGAGACACTTTCCCTCGACATTGACGAATTCAATGTCGAGAGAAACTGTAGCAGAGGAATTGCCGACTCTACTTTACTTATTCCGTTTCGCGAAAAGAGATAGACACCCGCCGAATGGTGTCGATCTCCCTTTACAATATTTACTTATTCGACATTCCTAATTCTTATCTTACTTTCCGCACGCAATCACTCTTACAAAACCATAATATCGCATCCATGCTCAAGAAATATCCGAGAAGAAGGCAAACGACTTTGAAAAGCAAAATGAAAACGCGATCGCGAAAGGGGGAAGAAAGTTAGTCTTCTGCGGCTGGAGTCCAGTTGCACCCCTTCCTGAGACGGACTGGGTTGGTACGATCTGTAGCTGAACCGGATTATCTGCCAGGCGGGTCATGATACAACTTGAACCACGACGGGGTTGCGTCTTTGAGCCCTCGGGTCGTACGTCGACCGATGACAAATGCGATCATCCGGTCGGTGGTGGTGCACTGGCCAGTCGCGTACCGTAACTGGACGCGATGAGTGCCAGAGGTTACGTCTTACAACGACGAGGCTGCGTAACGTGGCGGCTCATCGGCCCAGTCAGAGGGTCCGGCTTACACCGACACAGTGCCCCCCATCGGTCGGTATGAAGCACATATGTCATAAGTCGATCGTACGACCTTCGACTCAAAGACCAACCCTGAAGACGTCCCTGGGCCGTAGAACCACGCTTCTCGCCTCCGCGCCGCCGCAGAAACACTCGTCGGTCTTCTGGACAGGGGCTGCAATTGGGATAGGAAGTAAGTAACGAGGACGGCTACACGAGAAAAACGTTTGCCTTCTTTCGCATATTTTCGAGAGCATGGAATTGAGTTACGATGACACTCTTGCATTCATTTTTACGCTTAGGTGACATTTTTAAATCTAACTTAAATCTTACTGGAACTATCTTAACGCTAAACGATATCTTCTTTCGAGGTGATGACTGGAACTTTTAATCAACGAAGAGTTAAAGAATTGTTGTCACGAAAGAAAGAAAACGAATAGTCAGAGATAAAAGCGAACAAATCTGCCCAACGTTGACTCTTCTTCGATGCGAAGCTTAATTTCTACTTAATCGCGTAACCTTAAAGCTAACTGAAACGCAAATTCTTAGATGTAACTAATTGTAAGACTAGGAATCCGAACATTCGGTAGCCAAGGCTGCCGAATATTCGGATTTCGTGGCTATTCGCTCGATATCACTTGCTATTTAGTACTACTATTTAACAAAATATCGTACTAAAAGCACGTTTAATAAAAGTTAAAATCATAGCAAGTGATATCGACCCAGGTCCCACCGCGAGGAGGTTGCCACGAAACGGGACCCAAAAATGCATGCCCAACCAACCTCCATTTCATTTTGCTCTTCCCCTGAGACACTTTCCCTCGACATTGACGAATTCAATGTCGAGAGAAAGTGTAGCAGAGGAATCGCCGACTCTACTTTTCTCATCCCGTTTCGCGAAAAGAGATAGACACCCGCCGAATGGTGTCGATCTCCCTTTACAATATTTGCTTATTCTAAACTAAACTAAACTCTTAAATCTAGCCTTACTTACTATTTGCAGTAAGTACAGGAAGAGAATAAACTAAAGGGAAGCAGATCGCAGCAGCCTTTAACTTCGTTCGAGAAGAGAGGCAGATTATTATATCGTATTAATTTCTCAGCATTAGAAATTGTTATAATGAACGAATTATTTTTGAATGTATTAGAGGTTAATTTTTCTTGCAACTAAGATCCTGCCTGTAGCATTGCTAACTTTCATTAAAATCTAGTAAGACATCTATCCGAGGACTAAGTTCTCTTAAACTTAAAAGCTTTCCTATTCAGTAACTTACTATTCTTAAAATTAAAAGTCTGCCTGTTCGGTTAATAACTTGTCTTAGAACAAGATATTAATAATTTGTCTTAAAGCTAAAAACCTGCCTATTCGTTAACTAACTCGTCTTAAAATTAAAATCCTGCCTATTCTGATAGGAACATACATTAAAATTAAGAGTTGACCACCTCCATAAAGACGATATCTTGCCTTAATATTTAAAACCTGCCTATTCAGTGACTAACTCATTTTAAAGCTAATAGCCTGCCTATTCAGCGACTAACTCATCTTAAAGCTAATACCCTGCCTATTCAGTGATTAACTCGTCTTAAAACTAAACGCCTGCCTATTCTGAAACTAACTCGCCTTAAAATTAAGAGCTGGCCGGCTCGATACATGCACTATTTTGTCTTAAAATTTAAAACCTGTCTATTCAACAACTAACTCGTCTTAAAACTAAACGCCTGCCTATTCTGAAACTAATTCGCCTTAAAATTAGGAGCTGGCTGGCTCGATAAATGAATGTCTTGTCTTAAAATTTAAAACCTGCCTATTCAGTAACTAACTCGTCGTAAAATTCGAAGCCTGCCTTTTCGATAGCTAAGTTTTATAAAAATTAAAGTCCCATATATTCGATAATTAAGAGCTCTTAGAAGTAACGTCGTTACCATGTTTCCTTAATAACGAATAACCTGCCTATTAAGGAATTAAGCTCAATTCCAAAATGTTTGATAGTTAAAACCTCATGCAAAATATATAGGATTTAAGTTTCTTGAAAAATAAGGAATAGCCTTCTCCGAAAACTTAGTTTATCCGGTTACAAAAATATACTTAAACCAAACATCTGCTTGTGCGATGTGTAGATTCCATTGAAACTGAAGAAATTGCCTCCCGATAACAAAGACCTTCTAAATTCCTGAGAATCGGATTTAACTGACACCTGAAATCTTTTGAGAATCAGAGACTTAACTATACGAAAACTAATTTTACCAGTTTCGATGATAATCTCAAATCGTTGGTTATCATCGTCATCACCATCATCGTCATCGTTATCGTGGAAGATCGGAATATTATACATTAAAAGAGAACGACCCACTTTCGCTACAGTATACACAGAATATCATATACGCGAGAAAACTCGAAAGAAAATTCGCCATCGATCTAAAGTCCTCGATTGCACTATCATAAAGTAAGAATGCGAGCTTATGGAACTCCATGTAATTGCAAATGTACGATAAAAATAAACCATGATTTTTGCAAAGCATTTGGGAAAATGTATCGGCGGAACTTTATCCTCGATGAAAAATTGAATTGAGAAAACAGGTAATTCGAACGGCCAACAGTCACAGTATCAATATTATTGTAGAATAAGATGAAATATTTTGACAATATATTAATTCAATTAATAGTTCGTAATGTTCCATTTGACAAACGCTTGCGAAAACAGCTTCACTTTATTATTAATCATAGTTATTTTAATCGTAAAAAGAACGCGAGCACCTGTTTCCGAAGCGCTACGGAAATTCGCGGCTAACGGAATCGCGAGTATCTTTCCGAGGTGCTGTCAATTTTCGCAACACTAATTTCGCGTACGAGCAATAATCGCGAGCGCCTACGCGAGGCGCTGTGAATTTTCGCAACACTAATTTTGCGACGAGCAAAATCGCGAGCATCTTAGCGAGACGCTGTGAATTTTCGCAACGCTAAGTTCGCGAAGAGTGATCGAACAAAATCGCGGGCAACCTCTACCGAGGTGCACTTTTAATTTCGCAACTCTAATAATCGCGAATATTTTATACAATTGACGGGATAGTATCCCGCACTGGCGTCATGACGTAGACGCAGTACTGTACTGCGATATTAATCGCAATTCTGCGATATTAACCGCAATTTTGCGATATTAATCGCAGTGTTGCGATTTTTCGCAGAGCTGAAATCGCGAATATAATATCGAACAAACCGTGTACTTAGTTTCGCAACACTACTTTAAAAAAGAAAGAGAATTGTAAATCGCGTATACATTTTCGCAACACTACTTTGAAAAATAAAGAAAAGGGCAAAATCGCGTATAAATTTTCGCTACACTACCCTGAAAAATAAAGAAAAGAGCAAAATCGCGTGTAAATTTTCGCAACACTACCCTGAAAAATAAAGAAAACAGCAATATAGCGTATAAATTTTCGCCACACTACTTTGAAAAAGTAAAGAAAAGGACAAAATCGCGTTTAAATGTTCGCTACACTACCCTGAAAAATAAAGAAAAGAGCAAAATCGCGTATAAATTTTCGCAACACTACTTTATAAAATAATGAAAGAAGCAAAGACGCGTATTGTTATTTTCGCGACACTAATTTCGCAGACGAAGCCGAATTCGCAGCTTTTTGCTGCGATGCGGCGAAGCAACTAACTACCACACAACTATTACTACTACTACTACAAGCGAACATAGTGACAAAGTAGTAACGTAAAACATAAACTTACTGTATATTTCTGAAAGAAAAAGGAAAGAATTAGGGTTACAACCTGAAAATCCTAACGAGAATGATTAATTAATATAATAAAAGCGGCGTAAGAAATTTCAATAAATAACATGACTTTAAATGAGAATTGAAATCTATTAAAGTGACTCTACGTAGAGCATTGACACTCTATATGCAAGTGAATTTAAAAGTGAATTGTAATTGACTAAAATTGACTCTACTGAGATCATTGAAATTTGTCGGTCAATACCATCGTCAAAGTAATTCGTC
Source organism: Cerceris ruficornis (assembly GCA_963989415.1). Taxonomy (NCBI): domain Eukaryota; kingdom Metazoa; phylum Arthropoda; class Insecta; order Hymenoptera; family Crabronidae; genus Cerceris; species Cerceris ruficornis. The sequence goes on along the minus strand of CAXDIW010000229.1, from coordinate 2,667,010 downwards.
GAAAAATTCAATATACATTCGTTATTATTACTTTGACAATGGAATTGACCATCCGCGAAATTCTTACATACTAAACATCCTAGAAAAATCGTTACTACTCGCGACTATGGTACTAATTACCATAATCGCGGTCACTATGTTCGCAAACTACTAGCACACATAAAATACAACTAGTCGTTCGGTGCCGTTTCGGACCATTCGTCCTGCGGCATGATCGAACGACCGGAGGAACTTTGAATTTTGTCACTCACCAACCGAAGAAAGTGATAGTTGAAAAGTGTTTACCTCCACGTTGAGATCGTAGTCCATGGTCCGGCTGCATCCATGGTCCGGCTGCATCCATGGTCCGGCTGCATCCATGGACCGGCTGCATCCATGGTCCGGCTGCATCCATGGTTGGGCTGCGTACATGGCCTGGCTGCATCCATGGCCTGGAGATTGTCCTTTCTTTAACACAAGAGAAGACAACATTATAGAATCTCTAAGGAGAATTATTTGAATATACGGTGGGTAAAATTAAACTCTAATTTAATTCTCTTAACCGTTTGAGTCTCAGGATATATTGGACAAATTTTGAGGGAAATAAAACAATTTTCTTTATAGAGATAGAATATAACGGATCTTTTTGATACTGAGACTCAAACGGTTAAAGTGAACTTTAAGTTCCAATTGAAATAGGGGTCGATTAATGAAAATGTTAGTGAAATAATGAAACTTACATCCTCCATCGTCCACCGACTGCACGATGGAGGTCCTCTCCGCAGGAGCAGGTGCTGACCCGCGAGTTTCGCGATTTCGGTGATCGGTATTCGCGACCGGTACGTTGAAACGATTTACGGTACGAACGAACACTGGCTCTACTTGCGCGAATACTCGTTTCGAGTATGTTTTAAATATATGCGATACAAAACCCGGCACTGACTCTAAGACCGATAAATCGGTCGCAAATTTTAATATGCAAGCGTTTGTCAATGAAACATTACATTTATATAATCGAGATACTTTAATTATAAGGTATTGAAATTAAAATTATATCGTATACTGTGATTATATCGTATGTCGTTCGAATTACTATTGAATAACAAAATAATAAAAAATTTCAACGATACAGTTCCCCAAACGAGTTACACAGATCAAAGTCCCATTTCTAATTGAAGATTTCATAATTCTGTGAACTTCTAAGCGCGAATGTTATTCTATACTCGCACTACAGACTTTACGATAGTGCAATCGAGTTCTAGAAAGACGGCAGCTTCTACTATATCATTTGAAAAATATCAAGAATCTCGAAACACGGGGAAATTGTAGCGAAAGTGAGTCATTTCTCATTTAACGTGAGTTCCAACTGATTGAGAATGGCCCAATATCCCAAAACCTTCTGCCGGAGATACTGTAAACAGAAATAACAATCGGACTTGAAAAAATGAATCTATTTTTGTGAAAATTAATTAAGAACTGACATTACGGAGGAAATGGAGGTGGAAATATTAAGCTACGATAATTGCGAGTTTCGAGGAAAGAGAAAATGAATTGATAACATAATACAACATCTACGGGAACCAACTATCGAAAATAAATGTGCAATATTATAATGGTTATTCCACAACACGTTGTGTTCAATCGCTTAAATTAATTAGAAACACTGGCGCGAAACCGTAACTTTAAGTTATTGACATTTACACGAAGTAATCACTTTATGTCACTGACACTATAACAACACGTTGTATTTAATCGCTTAAATAATTCAAAATCACTTGCACAAAACTATCACTTTGTGTCACTAACACTTCCACAAAACGTTATATTTAATTGTCGAAATAATTTAAAAATACTTGCACAAAATTGTCACTTGATGTCACTGACACATCCACAAAACCTTGTATTTAATTGTCGAAATAATTTAAAAACACTTGCACAAAACTGCCACTTGATGTCACGGACACATCCACAAAACGTTGTATTCAATTGTTAAAATGATGTAAAAACACTACAAGTAACGATCACTTGATGTCACTGATACTTCCACAAAACGTTGTATTTAATTGTCGAAATTATTTAAAAACACTTGCACAAAACTGTCACTTGATGTAACTGACCCATCCACAAAACCTTGTATTTAATTGTCGAAATAATTTAAAAACACTTGCACAAAACTGTCACTTGATGTCACTGACACATCCACAAAACCTTGTATTTAATTGTTGAAATAATTTAAAAACACTTGCACAAAACTGTCACTTGATGTCACTGACACATCCACAAAACCTTGTATTTAATTGTTGAAATAATTTAAAAACACTTGCACAAAACTGCCACTTGATGTCACTGACACATCCATAAAACGTTGTATTTAATTGGCGAAATAATTTAAAAACACTTGCACAAAACTGTCACTTGATGTCACGGACACATCCACAAAACGTTGTATTCAATTGTTAAAATGATGTAAAAACACTACAAGTAACGATCACTTGATGTCACTGATACTTCCACAAAACGTTGTATTTAATTGTCGAAATTATTTAAAAACACTTGCACAAAACTGTCACTTGATGTTACTGACACATCCACAAAACCTTGTATTTAATTGTCGAAATAATTTAAAAACACTTGCACAAAACTGTCACTTGATATCACTGACACATCCACAAAACCTTGTATTTAATTGTCGAAATAATTTAAAAACACTTGCAGGTAACTGGCACCTGAGGTCACTGATACTTCCACAAAACGTTGTATTTAATTGTTAAAATGATGTAAAAACACTACAAGTAACTATCACTTGATGCCACTAATACTTCCACAAAACATTGTATTTAATTGTTAAAATTATTTAATATCACTTTTAATTTATTGTTTAAGTAGTTTAATATTATAGCACACATGCACTAATAGTCGTAATCCAAGATCAAGAGTGACTAGGTACCCATATGCAAGTGCACAAATATACATAGGGACCAACCTGTCAAATCACGCGACCCGTTCGATGTCTGAAGCTGTACTGTGCTCTCCCGCCTCAGCGAGGTGGCTCGCTGAACATGCGTAGTGCACCTTACGTATTGAGATCCCCTTTCTCCATGGATAATTTTGCAAACTTCGGTTATTACAATAATTTTCGTCAATAATCGTTTATTACAGATGTAATTATTATTTAATAACTTGTCTCTGCTTATTTTTAATAAATCTTATGGTGAATAAAAATTATAGGAGTGAAGTACGTGAGTTTATAATTGACGATGTACTTTTCAATGCTTACGAATATTTGATTCTTTGTGTAATACTTTTATCTTATTGATAAATAATATATTTGCAGCTATCTTCGATGAATTTCAAGCAACCTCCAATATTATTTGGGGAATATAATGTAAGAAATATATAAGGAAAGGATTTTCGAAGGTAGACACCTCGTTCGCCGACTGCGCGTGCTAAGCTAGTTTACCAACCGCACCAACTCGATACTCTGATTGGACGAACGATGCAAAAGGAAGAAAAAACGAAAATTATTGTTGTTATAATTTAGTTAGAGACAACGGAACTGTTCCACGCTGAACGTATTCAGTTTTTGGCAGATATTATCTCTCAAAACGGAGGGTTCAATTACATTTCATACCATCAAAATAGAAGGTTCCTGCTTGACTGCAATCCGATAGCGATAACGCTATCAAGAACTTCTATTTTATAGACGGTCGAACAAGTTGAAATATTTTACCATCCCTTATACGGTTAACATCCTAGTCCAAATAAAATATGTTTTGCAATATTTCATCCCAACAAAGTAAGCATTACTGTATGCCAGTATAATGCAATTATATCTTTTATAATCTATAGTATCTTCTATGATATAGTAATTAAACCAATACAACCAATTCCTATTACTATCATGATTTTCTCCGGTACAATACATTTCCAATTGTTTTCTCAAGCCTTTCGTCGAGCCATTCAGGCAGACTTTCAAGTTGAATTCCTTTGCTATCATTTGACAAAACGCACTCCATTACATACGTCCTTTATTCCCTGACATTTGCAAACCGATACACAATGCTTCCGAAGCACATTTACGAATGTTGCACAACAGATCGCCGGAGGCTTTTTTGTAAAGGTCAAGTGCTTGGATCCACACGTTTACCATGGAATTTGCAATACAAAATTCTCCATTCGCATGTATATTTTACTAGTATGCAAATACTTGACAACCTCGACCGACGAAAGAATAATAATTTTGCACAACCTCTACGCGATATATTAGGAAACATCAACAAAAGAGCTTTCACCGTCTAACCAGCTGCATAATAAATTTTCGAGGCTGCATAACAAATATTCAAATTTTACGATAACACGATAACAATAATTCGTAATTATTCTCTATATTTTTTACGACTATCCCATTTATCAGGGCTTCGAATAAGCGCGAAAATAATATTATATATTCAGTATTTAATATTTTGATGACGCTCCCGTCAATTTTCTCACATTCGCTGTATGGTCCGAGGGAAAATCGATGGAACTTCGTTAACTATGATTTCTCCCCAACGTGGCCACCGTAAAGCAATTATCAGTCGAAGAGAGAATGTCTTCTGAGCATTTACTCCCTTTCATTGGCGAAAATGGCATTGGAGGTCGAATTACCCCGGTTTTTGCATCGTCGCTTTGTCAGCCAACGATATTTCGCACCGTTCAACCGAGAGCATCGTCGAGCCTCCACTTCTATCCACGAATCTAACGCGATAGATCAAAGTTTTTCGATTTCAATACGCGCAAACAGCGAATTCTCTGTACGATGACTTTCATCGGCTTTCCTCTCACCATTTAGCAGGAAATGTTTGGAAAAGCGAGGTAAAAATCGAGTAGGAAGCGGAAATATCGTACTCTTTGTTCCGCGCAACGTTTCTGTCCTCCCCAGTTTTCTCTCTGTGCTCCTCCTCTACACGCATTTCCTAGCATCGGAACAAAATAATAGGAATGCCAATCAACGAAAGTTTGACGAAACGCAAAAAATTTATTGAAACGCAGTAATCACATTGTCGAAGGTCGCCGTGAGCTCGGTTTAATAAAACGCTTTTTGCCGCACCGTGCATACGTGCGGCTTTTTTCTTCCATTGCCGATCCGCGATCAATTCGTGAAAATATGAAATATGCGAATAACAGAGAGGAGAGATGCAAAGTGATAAAGAGAGAGAGAGAGAGACATATCTCGATGAAGAGTATTAGGATTTTCCGTGTGCTCTTCCCTTTTATTTTTCTCATTGTACACCTTCCGATTGTACTCTTTGACGTTTATTAATTCAACGATTGGATATCTCGAGAAAGGGAGATTCGTTTTAAACAGTCGTCTTTGTAGATATCACGGGTCGCCGTTGCACGGGGAAAGTAATTGCACGGAAGTGGAGAATTATGCTGGTATTTATTTAAGTGTAAATTTTAATTACATCTGATGCAGAATAATGTAAATCGACTGTGTAATGTATTCGGTGATCGCGATGTTAATAACTGCGAAAAACAAGCATCGATGGAACGTGAAATTTTAATCAAATCGAGCCACTGTCGTTTCACGACTCTCAAATAAACATAGTGATACGGTACTCAAAGAGAAATCTGACCTAAACGATTGGAAACACGACACCGTTGCGAAACGTCCAACCATCCTCTTGTACGTGGATTAGTCGGAAATGCCATTCGTTTTCAGCACAATTTATAAGTTGCTCGTTTCAACGGACAACGATATCCAGTGATTCCTGCTCACTCCTCACGATTCAGTGACAGGCGATTATTAAAATGGTGGAAAATAATAATGCACTTTGCGCTAAATATACTAATATATCATTAATTCATAAAGATCTAGGTATAAGCTACATAAGTGATTACATTCAAAAATTCTCCATACGCTTTTACCAAACGTGCCATAAAAGTAAAGATAAAGCTATTAATTCCATAGGAAATTATTCTCAGGTTGACCTTAACTATAAGAAGTATAAACATAAGCGAATCATTCATTTGTTACTTAGTTTCTAGCCTTGTACTTATTGTATATTACTTCAGGTCTTCTATGATGAGACAGGTTTTTATAATTTTCCTATCATTCTTCTAAACTATAGACAATCGCGTTAATTTGTTAAAAACTTAATTTACTAATGACTGGGGTGAAAGTTAATCTTGGTACCCAGTTATCGTATCTTTATGTAATTGTTTATTATTGTATATTGTAAATAAAAAAAAAAAAAAAAAAGAAAGTTACAAATAATTTCCCTTTCATGATTATCAATGGGGCTCGTTGTTCACTTAATCATGAAGAACAATAAATTCTCGAATGGTACTGTTTGGATGCTTTCAGGTATGTTTCTTAGACTATATGGAAGCAATATATACAAAGATTTCAACCTTCTACGTGTTCCAATCATTGTTCTACTTGTCGAAATTTACAAATAATTTACTTTAAAGGATTAACAATGGGGCTCGTAGTTCACTTAAACTTGAAGAACAAAAAATTGGCGAATGGTACTGTTTGGATGCTTTGCATATATGTTTCTTAGACTATATAGAAGCAATATATACAAAGATTACAACCGTCTACCTGTTCCATTCATTGTTCTACTTGTCGAAAGTTACAAATAATTTCCGATAAAGGATTAACCATTGGGGCTCATTGTTCACTTAAACTTGATGAACAAAAAATTCGCGAATGGTACTGTTTGGATGCTTTGCGTACATGTTTCTTAGACTATATGGAAGCAATATATACAAAGATTTCAACCGTCTACGTGTTCCATTCATTGTTCTACTTGTCGAAAGTTACAAATAATTACCGATAAAGGATTAACCATTGGGGCTCATTGTTCACTTAAACTTGAAGAACAAAAAATTGGCGAATTATACTGTTTGGATGCGTTGCATTTATGTTTCTTAGACTATATAGAAGCAATATATACAAAGATTTCAACCGTCTACCTGTTCCATTCATTGTTCTACTTGCCGAAATTTACAAATAATTTCCTTTAAAGGATTAACAATGGGGCTCGTTGTTCACTTAAACTTGAAGAACAATAAATTGGCGAATTGTACTGTTTGGATGCTTTGCATATATGTTTCTTAGACTATATAGACGCAATTTATACAAGGATTTCAACAGACTACCTGTTCCATTCATTGTTCTACTTGTCGAAAGTTACAAATAATTACCGATAAAGGATTAACCATTGGGGCTGATTGTTCACTTAAACTTGAAGAACAAAAAATTGGCGAATGGTACTGTTTGGATGCTTTGCATATATGTTTCTTAGGCTATATAGACGCAATATATACAAAGATTTCAACCGTCTACCTGTTCCATTCGTTGTTCTACTTGTCGAAAGTTACAAATAATTTCCGATAAAGGATTAACCATTGGGGCTCGTTGTTCACTTAAACTTGAAGAACAAAAAATTGGCGAATGGTACTGTTTGGATGCTTTGCATATATGTTTCTTAGACTATATAGAAGCAATATATACATTGATTTCAACCGTCTACCTGTTCCATTCATGTTCTACTTGTCGCAAGTTACAAATAATTTCCGTTAAAGTATTAACAATGGGGCTCGTAGTTCACTTAAACTTGAAGATCAAATAATTGGCGAATTGTACTGTTTGGATTCTTTGCATATATGTTTCTTAGACTATACAGAAGCAATATATACAGTGATTTCAACAGTTTACCTGTTCCATTCATTGTTCTACTTGTCGAAATTTACAAATAATTTCCTTTAAAGGATTAACAATGGGGCTCGTAGTTCACTTAAACTTGAAGAGCAAAAAATTCGCGAATTGTACTGTTTGGACGCTATGCATATATGTTTCTTAGACTATATAGAAGCAATATATACAATGATTTAAACAGTCTACCTGTTCCATTCATTGTTCTACTTGTCGAAATTTACAAATAATTTCCTTTAAAGGATTAACAATGGGGCTGGTAGTTCACATAAACTTGAAGAACAAAAAATTGGCGAATGGTACTGTTTGGATGCTTTGAATATATGTTTCTTAGATTATATAGAAGCAATATATACAAAGATTTCAACCGTCTACCTGTTCCATTCATTGTTCTACTTGTCGAAAATTACAAGTAATTTCCGATAAAGGATTAACCATTGGGGCTCATTGTTCACTTAAACTTGAAGAACAAAAAATTGGCGAATGGTACTGTTTTGATGCTTTGCGTACATGTTTCTTAGACTATATGGAAGCAATATATACAAAGATTTCAACCGTCTACGTGTTCCAATCATTGTTCTACTTGTAGAAATTTACAAATAATTTCCTTTAAAGGATTAACAATGGGGCTCGTAGTTCACTTAAACTTGAAGAACAATAAATTGGCGAATTGTACTGTTTGGATGCTTTGCATATATGTTTCATAGACTATTTAGAAGCAATATATAGAAAGATTTCACCCGTCTACCTTTACTATTCATTGTTCTACTTGTAGAAATATACAAATAATTTCCATTTCATGATTATCAATGGGGCTCGCTGTTCACTTAAACTTGAAGATCAAAAAATTGGCGATTGTTACTGTTTAGATGCTTTGCATATATGTTTCTTAGATTATATAGAAGCAATATATACAAAGATTTCAACCGTCTACCTGTTCCATTCATTGTTCTACTTGTCGAAAATTACAAATAATTTCCGATAAAGGATTAACCATTGGGGCTCATTGTTCACTTAAACTTGAAGAACAAAAAATTGGAGAATGGTACTGTTTTGATGCTTTGCGTACATGTTTCTTAGACTATATGGAAGCAATATATACAAAGATTTCAACCGTCTACGTGTTCCAATCATTGTTCTACTTGTAGCAAGTTACAATTAATTTCCGTTAAAGGATTAACAATGGGGCTCGTAATTCACTTAAACTTCAAGAACAAAAAATTGGCGAATTGTACTGTTTGGATGCTTTGCGTATATGTTTCTTAGACTATTTAGAAGCAATATATAGAATGATTTCACCTGTCTACCTGTACTATTCATTGTTCTACTTGTAGAAAGTTACAAATAATTTCCATTTCATGATTATCAATGGGGATCGCTGTTCACTTAAACTTGAAGATCAAAAAATTGGCGATTGTCACTGTTTAGATGCTTTGCATATAGGTTTCTTAGACTATATATAAGCAACATATACAAAGATTTCAACCGTCTACCTGTTCTATTCATTGTTCTACTTGTAGAAAGTTACAAATAATTTCCGTTTCATGATTATCAATGGGGCTCGTTGTTCACTTAAACTTGAAGAACAAAAATTGGCGAAAGGTACTGTTTGGATGCTTTGCATATATGATTCTTAGATTATATAGAAGCAATATATACAAAGATTTCAACCGTCTACCTATTCCATTCATTGTTCTACTTGTCGAAAGTTACAAATAATTTCCGATAAAGGATTAACCATTGGGGCTCGTTGTTCACTTAATCTTGAAGAACAAAAAATTGGCGAATTGTACAGTTTGGATGCTTTGCATATATGTTTCTTAGACTATATAGAAGCAATATATACATTGATTTCAACCGGCTACCTGTTCCATTCATTGTTCTACTTGTCGCAAGTTACAAATAATTTCCTTTAAAGGATTAACAATGGGGCTCGTAGTTCACTTAAACTTGAAGATCAAATAATTGGCGAATTGTACTGTTTGGATTCTTTGCATATATGTTTCTTAGACTATACAGAAGCAATATATACAATGATTTCAACAGTCTACCTGTTCCATTCATTGTTCTACTTGTTGAAATTTACGAATAATTTCCTTTAAAGGATTAACAATGGGGCTCGTAGTTCACTTAAACTTGAAGATCAAAAAATTGGCGAATGGTACTGTTTGGATGCTTTGCATATATGTTTCTTAGATTATATAGTAGCAATATATACAAAGATTTCAACCGTCTACCTGTTCCATTCATTGTTCTACTTGTCGAAATTTACAAATAATTTCCTTTAAAGGATTAACAATGGGGCTCGTAGTTCACTTAAACTTGAAGAACAAAAAATTGGCATATTGTACTGATTGGATGCTTTGCATATATGTTTCTTAGACTATTTAGAAGCAATATATAGAAAGATTTCACCCGCCTACCTGTACTATTCATTGTTCTACTTGTTGAAAGTTACAAATAATTTCCATTTCATGATTATCAATGGGGCTCGATGTTCACTTAAACTTGAAGATCAAAAAATTGGCGATTGTTACTGTTTGGATGCTTTGCATATATGTTTCTTAGATTATATAGAAGCAATATATACAAAGATTTCAACCGTCTACCTGTTCCATTCATTGTTCTACTTGTCGAAAGTTACAAATAATTACCGATAAAGGATTAACCATTGGGGCTCATTGTTCACTTAAACTTGAAGAACAAAAAATTGGCGAATTGTACTTTTTGGTTGCTGTGCATATATGTTTCGTAGATTATATAGAAGCAATATATACAATGATTTCAACCGTCTACCTGATCCATTCATTGTTCTACTTGTCGAAAATTACAAATAATTTCCGATAAAGGATTAACCATTGGGGCTCATTGTTCACTTAAACTTGAAGAACAAAAAATTGGAGAATGGTACTGTTTTGATGCTTTGCGTACATGTTTCTTAGACTATATGGAAGCAATATATACAAAGATTTCAACCGTCTACGTGTTCCAATCATTGTTCTACTTGTAGCAAGTTACAATTAATTTCCGTTAAAGGATTAACAATGGGGCTCGTAATTCACTTAAACTTCAAGAACAAAAAATTGGCGAATTGTACTGTTTGGATGCTTTGCGTATATGTTTCTTAGACTATTTAGAAGCAATATATAGAATGATTTCACCTGTCTACCTGTACTATTCATTGTTCTACTTGTAGAAAGTTACAAATAATTTCCATTTCATGATTATCAATGGGGATCGCTGTTCACTTAAACTTGAAGATCAAAAAATTGGCGATTGTCACTGTTTAGATGCTTTGCATATAGGTTTCTTAGACTATATATAAGCAACATATACAAAGATTTCAACCGTCTACCTGTTCTATTCATTGTTCTACTTGTAGAAAGTTACAAATAATTTCCGTTTCATGATTATCAATGGGGCTCGTTGTTCACTTAAACTTGAAGAACAAAAATTGGCGAAAGGTACTGTTTGGATGCTTTGCATATATGATTCTTAGATTATATAGAAGCAATATATACAAAGATTTCAACCGTCTACCTATTCCATTCATTGTTCTACTTGTCGAAAGTTACAAATAATTTCCGATAAAGGATTAACCATTGGGGCTCGTTGTTCACTTAATCTTGAAGAACAAAAAATTGGCGAATTGTACAGTTTGGATGCTTTGCATATATGTTTCTTAGACTATATAGAAGCAATATATACATTGATTTCAACCGGCTACCTGTTCCATTCATTGTTCTACTTGTCGCAAGTTACAAATAATTTCCTTTAAAGGATTAACAATGGGGCTCGTAGTTCACTTAAACTTGAAGATCAAATAATTGGCGAATTGTACTGTTTGGATTCTTTGCATATATGTTTCTTAGACTATACAGAAGCAATATATACAATGATTTCAACAGTCTACCTGTTCCATTCATTGTTCTACTTGTTGAAATTTACGAATAATTTCCTTTAAAGGATTAACAATGGGGCTCGTAGTTCACTTAAACTTGAAGATCAAAAAATTGGCGAATGGTACTGTTTGGATGCTTTGCATATATGTTTCTTAGATTATATAGTAGCAATATATACAAAGATTTCAACCGTCTACCTGTTCCATTCATTGTTCTACTTGTCGAAATTTACAAATAATTTCCTTTAAAGGATTAACAATGGGGCTCGTAGTTCACTTAAACTTGAAGAACAAAAAATTGGCATATTGTACTGATTGGATGCTTTGCATATATGTTTCTTAGACTATTTAGAAGCAATATATAGAAAGATTTCACCCGCCTACCTGTACTATTCATTGTTCTACTTGTTGAAAGTTACAAATAATTTCCATTTCATGATTATCAATGGGGCTCGATGTTCACTTAAACTTGAAGATCAAAAAATTGGCGATTGTTACTGTTTGGATGCTTTGCATATATGTTTCTTAGATTATATAGAAGCAATATATACAAAGATTTCAACCGTCTACCTGTTCCATTCATTGTTCTACTTGTCGAAAGTTACAAATAATTACCGATAAAGGATTAACCATTGGGGCTCATTGTTCACTTAAACTTGAAGAACAAAAAATTGGCGAATTGTACTTTTTGGTTGCTGTGCATATATGTTTCGTAGATTATATAGAAGCAATATATACAATGATTTCAACCGTCTACCTGATCCATTCATTGTTCTACTTGTCGAAATTTACAAATAATTTCCTTTAAAGGATTAACAATGGGGCTCGTAGTTCACTTAAACTTGAAGATCAAATAATTGGCGAATTGTACTGTTTGGATTCTTTGCATATATGTTTCTTAGACTATACAGAAGCAATATATACAATGATTTCAACAGTCTACCTGTTCCATTCATTGTTCTACTTGTTGAAATTTACGAATAATTTCCTTTAAAGGATTAACAATGGGGCTCGTAGTTCACTTAAACTTGAAGATCAAAAAATTGGCGAATGGTACTGTTTGGATGCTTTGCATATATGTTTCTTAGATTATATAGTAGCAATATATACAAAGATTTCAACCGTCTACCTGTTCCATTCATTGTTCTACTTGCCGAAATTTACAAATAATTTCCTTTAAAGGATTAACAATGGGGTTTGTAGTTCACTTAAACTTGAAGAGCAAAAAATTGGAGAATTGTACTGTTCGGACGCTTTGCATATATGTTTCTTAGACTATATAGAAGCAATATATACAAAGATTTCAACCGTCTACATGTTCCATTCATTGTTCTACTTGTCGAAATTTACAAATAATTTCCGTTAAAGTATTAACAATGGGGCTCGCAGTTCACTTAAACTTGAAGATGAAATAATTGGCGAATTGTACTGTTTGGATGTTTTGCATATATGTTTCTTAGATTATATAGAAGCAATATATACAAAGATTTCAACCGTCTACCTGTTCCATTCATTGTTCTACTTGTCGAAAATTACAAATAATTTCCGACAAAGGGTTAACCATTGGGGCTCATTGTACACTAAACTTGAAGAACAAAAAATTGTCGGATTGCACTATTTGGATGCTTTGCATATATGTTTCTTAGACTACATAGAAGCAATATATACAATGATTTCAACCGTCTACCTGTTCCATTCATTGTTCTACTTGTCGAAAGTTACAAATAATTTCCGATAACGGATTAACCATTGGGGCTCATTGTTCACTTAAACTTGAAGAACAAAAAATTGGCGAATGGTACTGTTTGGATGCTTTGCGTACATGTTTCTTAGACTATTTAGAAGCAATATATAGAAAGATTTCACCCGTCTAACTGTACTATTCATTGTTCTACTTGTAGAAAGTTACAAATAATTTCCATTTCATGATTATCAATGGGGCTCGCTGTTCACATAAACTTGAAGATCAAAAAATTGGCGATTGTTACTGTTTAGATGGTTTGCATATATGTTTCTTAGATTATATAGAAGCAATATATACAAAGATTTCAACCGTCTACCTGTTCCATTCATTGTTCTACTTGTCGAAAGTTACAAATAATTTCCGATAAAGGATTAACCATTGGGACTCATTGTTCACTTAAACTTGAAGAACAAAAAATTGACGACTGGTACTGTTTGGATGCTTTGCGTACATGTTTCTTAGACTATATGGAAGCAATATATACAAAGATTTCAACAGTCTACGTGTTCCAATCATTGTTCTACTTGTCGAAATTTACAAATAATTTCCTTTAAAGGATTAACAATGGGGCTCGTTGTTCACTTAAACTTGAAGAACAATAAATTGGCGAATTGTACTGTTTGGATGCTTTGCATATATGTTTCTTAGACTATATAGAAGCAATATATACAAAGATTTCAACCGTCTACCTGTTCCATTCATTGTTCTACTTGTCGAAAGTTACAAATAATTTCCGATAAAGGATTAACAATGGGGCTCATTGTTCACTTAAACTTGAAGATCATCAAATTGGTGAATGTTACTGTTTAGATGCTTTGCATATAGGTTTCTTAGACTATATAGAAGCAACATATACAAAGATTTCAACCGTCTACCTTTTCTATTCATTGTTCTTCTTGTCGAAAGTTAGAAATAATTTCCGTTTCATGATTATCAATGGGCCTCGTTGTTCACTTAAACTTGAAGAACAAAAAATTGGCGACTGGAACTGTTTGGATGCTTTGCATATATGTTTCTTAGACTATATGGAAGCAATATATACAAAGATTTCAACCGTCTACGTGTTCCAATCATTGTTCTACTTGTCGAAATTTACAAATAATTTCCTTTAAAGGATTAACAATGGGGCTCGTAGTTCACTTAAACTTGAAGAACAAAAAATTGGCGAATGGTACTGTTTGGATGCTTTGCATATATGTTTCTTAGACTATATAGAAGCAATATATACAAAGATTTCAACCGTCTACCTGATCCATTCATTGTTCTACTTGTCGAAAATTACAAATAATTACCGATAAAGGATTAACCATTGGGGCTCATTGTTCACTTAAACTTGAAGAACAAAAAATTGGCGAATTGTACTGTTTGGATGCTTTGCATATATGTTTCTTAGACTATATGGAAGCAATATATACAAAGATTTCAACCGTCTACGTGTTCCAATCATTGTTCTACTTGTAGAAAGTTACAATTAATTTCCGTTAAAGGATTAACAATGGGGCTCGTAGTTCACATAAACTTGAAGAACAAAAAATTGGCGAATTGGACTGTTTGGATGCTTTGCATATATGTTTCGTAGATTATATAGAAGCAATATATACAATGGTTTCAACCGTCTACCTGATCCATTCATTGTTCTACTTGTCGAAAATTACAAATAATTTCCGATAAAGGATTAACCATTGGGGCTCATTGTTCACTTAAACTTGAAGACCAAAAAATTGGCGAATGGTACTGTTTGGATGCTTTGTGTACATGTTTCTTAGACTATATGGAAGCAATATATACAAAGATTTCAACCGTCTACGGGTTCCAATCATTGTTCTACTTGTCGAAATTTACACATAATTTCCTTTAAAGGATTAAAAATGGGGCTCGTTGTTCACTTAAACTTGAAGAACAATAAATCGGCGAATTGTACTGTTTGGATGCTTTGCATATATGTTTCTTAGACTATATAGAAGCAATATATACAAAGATTTCAACCGTCTACCTGTTCCATTCATTGTTCTACTTGTCGAAAGTTACAAATAATTACCGATAAAGGATTAACCATTGGGGCTCATTGTTCAATTAAACTTGAAGAACAAAAAATTGGCGAATTGTACTGTTTGGATGCTTTGCATATATGTTTTTAGACTATATAGAAGCAACATATACAAAGATTTCAACCGTCTACCTTTTCCATTCATTGTTCTACTTGTCGAAAGTTACAAATAATTTCCGATAAAGGATTAACAATGGGGCTCATTGTTCACTTAAACTTGAAGAACAAAAAATTGGCGAATTGTACTGTTTGGATGCTTTGCATATATGTTTCTTAGACTATATAGAAGCAATATGTACAATAATTTCAACAGTCTACCTGTTCCATTCATTGTTCTACTTGTCGAAATTTACAAATAATTTCCTTTAAAGGATTAACAATGGGGCTCGTAGTTCACTTAAACTTGAAGAACAAAAAATTGGCGAATGGTACTGTTTGGATGCTTTGCATATATGTTTCTTAGACTATATAGAAGCAATATATACAAAGATTTCAACCGTCTACCTGATCCATTCATTGTTCTACTTGTCGAAAATTACAAATAATTACCGATAAAGGATTAACCATTGGGGCTCATTGTTCACTTAAACTTGAAGAACAAAAAATTGGCGAATTGTACTGTTTGGATGCTTTGCATATATGTTTCTTAGACTATATGGAAGCAATATATACAAAGATTTCAACCGTCTACGTGTTCCAATCATTGTTCTACTTGTAGAAAGTTACAATTAATTTCCGTTAAAGGATTAACAATGGGGCTCGTAGTTCACTTAAACTTGAAGAACAAAAAATTGGCGAATTGGACTGTTTGGATGCTTTGCATATATGTTTCGTAGATTATATAGAAGCAATATATACAATGGTTTCAACCGTCTACCTGATCCATTCATTGTTCTACTTGTCGAAAATTACAAATAATTTCCGATAAAGGATTAACCATTGGGGCTCATTGTTCACTTAAACTTGAAGACCAAAAAATTGGCGAATGGTACTGTTTGGATGCTTTGTGTACATGTTTCTTAGACTATATGGAAGCAATATATACAAAGATTTCAACCGTCTACGGGTTCCAATCATTGTTCTACTTGTCGAAATTTACACATAATTTCCTTTAAAGGATTAACAATGGGGCTCGTTGTTCACTTAAACTTGAAGAACAATAAATCGGCGAATTGTACTGTTTGGATGCTTTGCATATATGTTTCTTAAACTATATAGAAGCAATATATACAAAGATTTCAACCGTCTACCTGTTCCATTCATTGTTCTACTTGTCGAAAGTTACAAATAATTACCGATAAAGGATTAACCATTGGGGCTCATTGTTCAATTAAACTTGAAGAACAAAAAATTGGCGAATTGTACTGCTTGGATGCTTTGCATATATGTTTTTAGACTATATAGAAGCAACATATACAAAGATTTCAACCGTCTACCTTTTCCATTCATTGTTCTACTTGTCGAAAGTTACAAATAATTTCCGATAAAGGATTAACAGTGGGGCTCAGTGTTCACTTAAACTTGAAGGACAAAAAATTGGCGAAGGGTACTATTTGGATGCTTTGCGTACATGTTTCTTAGACTATATGGTAGCAATATATACAAGGATTTCTTACGTCTACCTGTTCCATTCATTGTTCTACTTGTCGAATGTTACAAATAATTACCGATAAAGGATTAACCATTGGGGCTCATTGTTCACTTAAACTTGAAGAACAAAAAATTGGCGAATTGTACTATTTGGATGCTTTGCATATATGTTTCTTAGACTATATAGAAGCAATATATACAAAGATTTCAACTGTGTACCCGTTCCATTCATTGTTCTACTTGTCGAAAGTTACAAATAATTTCCTTTAAAGGATTAACAATGGGGCTCATTGTTCACTTAAACTTGAAGAACAAAAAATTGGCGAATTGTACTGGTTGGATGCTTTGCATATATGTTTCTTAGACTATATAGAAGCAATATATACAATGATTTCAACCGTCTACCTATTCCATTCATTGTTCTACTTGCCGAAATTTACAAATAATTTCCTTTAAAGTATTAACAATGGGGCTCGCAGTTCACTTAAACTTGAAGATGAAATAATTGGCGAATTGTACTGTTTGGATGTTTTGCATATATGTTTCTTAGATTATATAGAAGCAATATATACAAAGATTTCAACCGTCTACCTGTTCCATTCATTGTTCTACTTGTCGAAAATTACAAATAATTTCCGACAAAGGGTTAACCATTGGGGCTCATTGTACACTAAACTTGAAGAACAAAAAATTGTCGGATTGCACTATTTGGATGCTTTGCATATATGTTTCTTAGACTACATAGAAGCAATATATACAATGATTTCAACCGTCTACCTGTTCCATTCATTGTTCTACTTGTCGAAAGTTACAAATAATTTCCGATAACGGATTAACCATTGGGGCTCATTGTTCACTTAAACTTGAAGAACAAAAAATTGGCGAATGGTACTGTTTGGATGCTTTGCGTACATGTTTCTTAGACTATTTAGAAGCAATATATAGAAAGATTTCACCCGTCTAACTGTACTATTCATTGTTCTACTTGTAGAAAGTTACAAATAATTTCCATTTCATGATTATCAATGGGGCTCGCTGTTCACATAAACTTGAAGATCAAAAAATTGGCGATTGTTACTGTTTAGATGGTTTGCATATATGTTTCTTAGATTATATAGAAGCAATATATACAAAGATTTCAACCGTCTACCTGTTCCATTCATTGTTCTACTTGTCGAAAGTTACAAATAATTTCCGATAAAGGATTAACAATGGGACTCATTGTTCACTTAAACTTGAAGAACAAAAAATTGGCGACTGGTACTGTTTGGATGCTTTGCGTACATGTTTCTTAGACTATATGGAAGCAATATATACAAAGATTTCAACAGTCTACGTGTTCCAATCATTGTTCTACTTGTCGAAATTTACAAATAATTTCCTTTAAAGGATTAACAATGGGGCTCGTTGTTCACTTAAACTTGAAGAACAATAAATTGGCGAATTGTACTGTTTGGATGCTTTGCATATATGTTTCTTAGACTATATAGAAGCAATATATACAAAGATTTCAACCGTCTACCTGTTCCATTCATTGTTCTACTTGTCGAAAGTTACAAATAATTACCGATAAAGGATTAACCATTGGGGCTCATTGTTCAATTAAACTTGAAGAACAAAAAATTGGCGAATTGTACTGTTTGGATGCTTTGCATATATGTTTTTAGACTATATAGAAGCAACATATACAAAGATTTCAAACGTCTACCTTTTCCATTCATTGTTCTACTTGTCGAAAGTTACAAATAATTTCCGATAAAGGATTAACAGTGGGGCTCATTGTTCACTTAAACTTGAAGGACAAAAAATTGGCGAAGGGTACTATTTGGATGCTTTGCGTACATGTTTCTTAGACTATATGGTAGCAATATATACAAGGATTTCTTACGTCTACCTGTTCCATTCATTGTTCTACTTGTCGAATGTTACAAATAATTACCGATAAAGGATTAACCATTGGGGCTCATTGTTCACTTAAACTTGAAGAACAAAAAATTGGCGAATTGTACTATTTGGATGCTTTGCATATATGTTTCTTAGACTATATAGAAGCAATATTTACAAAGATTTCAACTGTGTACCCGTTCCATTCATTGTTCTACTTGTCGAAAGTTACAAATAATTTCCTTTAAAGGATTAACAATGGGGCTCATTGTTCACTTAAACTTGAAGAACAAAAAATTGGCGAATTGTACTGGTTGGATGCTTTGCATATATGTTTCTTAGACTATATAGAAGCAATATATACAATGATTTCAACCGTCTACCTATTCCATTCATTGTTCTACTTGCCGAAATTTACAAATAATTTCCTTTAAAGTATTAACAATGGGGCTCGCAGTTCACTTAAACTTGAAGATGAAATAATTGGCGAATTGTACTGTTTGGATGTTTTGCATATATGTTTCTTAGATTATATAGAAGCAATATATACAAAGATTTCAACCGTCTACCTGTTCCATTCATTGTTCTACTTGTCGAAAATTACAAATAATTTCCGACAAAGGGTTAACCATTGGGGCTCATTGTACACTAAACTTGAAGAACAAAAAATTGTCGGATTGCACTATTTGGATGCTTTGCATATATGTTTCTTAGACTACATAGAAGCAATATATACAATGATTTCAACCGTCTACCTGTTCCATTCATTGTTCTACTTGTCGAAAGTTACAAATAATTTCCGATAACGGATTAACCATTGGGGCTCATTGTTCACTTAAACTTGAAGAACAAAAAATTGGCGAATGGTACTGTTTGGATGCTTTGCGTACATGTTTCTTAGACTATTTAGAAGCAATATATAGAAAGATTTCACCCGTCTAACTGTACTATTCATTGTTCTACTTGTAGAAAGTTACAAATAATTTCCATTTCATGATTATCAATGGGGCTCGCTGTTCACATAAACTTGAAGATCAAAAAATTGGCGATTGTTACTGTTTAGATGGTTTGCATATATGTTTCTTAGATTATATAGAAGCAATATATACAAAGATTTCAACCGTCTACCTGTTCCATTCATTGTTCTACTTGTCGAAAGTTACAAATAATTTCCGATAAAGGATTAACCATTGGGACTCATTGTTCACTTAAACTTGAAGAACAAAAAATTGGCGACTGGTACTGTTTGGATGCTTTGCGTACATGTTTCATAGACTATATGGAAGCAATATATACAAAGATTTCAACAGTCTACGTGTTCCAATCATTGTTCTACTTGTCGAAATTTACAAATAATTTCCTTTAAAGGATTAAAAATGGGGCTCGTTGTTCACTTAAACTTGAAGAACAAAAATTTAGCGAATGGTACAGTTTGGATGCTTTGCAATATGTTTCTTAGACTATATGTAAGCAATATATTCAAAGATTTCAACCGTCTACGTGTTCCAATCATTGTTCTACTTGTAGAAATTTACAAATAATTTCCTTTAAAGCATTAATAATGGGGCTCGTTGTTCACTTAAACTTGAAGAACAATAAATTGGCAAATTGTACTGATTGGATGCTTTGCATATATGTTTCTTAGACTATATAGAAGCAATATATACAAAGATCTCAACCGTCTACCTGTACCATTCATTGTTCTACTTGTAGAAAGATACAAATAATTTCCATTTCATGATTATCAATGGGGTTCGTTGTTCACTTAAACTTGAAGAACAAAAAATTGGCGAATGTTACTGTTTAGATGCTTTGCATATATGTTTCTTAGTCTATATAGAAGCAATATATACAAAGATCTCAACCGTCTACCTGTACCATTCATTGTTCTACTTGTCGAAAGATACAAATAATTTCCGATAAAGGATTAACCATTGGGGCTCATTGTTCACTTATACTTGACGAACAAAAAATTGGCGAATTGTACTGTTTGGATGCTTTGCATATATGTTTCTTAGACTATATAGAAGCAATATATACAAAGATTACAACCGTCTACCTGTTCTATTCATTGTTCTACTTTTCGAAAATTACAAATAATTTCCGATAAAGGATTAACAATGGGGCTCATTGTTCACTTAAACTTGAAGAACAAAAAATTGGCGAATGGTACTGTTTGGATGCTTTGCGTACATGTTTCTTAGACTATATGGAAGCAATATATACAAAGATTTCAACCGTCTACGTGTTCCAATCATTGTTCTACCTGTCGAAATTTACAAATAATTTCCTTTAAAGGATTAACAATGGGGCTCGTTGTTCACTTAAACTTGAAGAACAAAAATTTAGCGAATGGTACAGTTTGGATGCTTTGCAATATGTTTCTTAGACTATATGTAAGCAATATATTCAAAGATTTCAACCGTCTACGTGTTCCAATCATTGTTCTACTTGTAGAAATTTACCAATAATTTCCTTTAAAGCATTAATAATGGGGCTCGTTGTTCACTTAAACTTGAAGAACAATAAATTGGCAAATTGTACTGATTGGATGCTTTGCATATATGTTTCTTAGACTATATAGAAGCAATATATACAAAGATTTCAACCGTATACTTGTTCCATTCATTGTTCTACTTGTCGAAAATTACAAATAATTTCCGATAAAGGATTAACCATTGGGGCTCATTGTTCACTTAAACTTGAAGAACAAAAAATTGGCGAATGGTACTGTTTGGATGCTTTGCGTACGTGTTTCTTAGACTATATGGAAGCAATATATAGATAGATTTCAACCGTCTACGTGTTCCAATCATTGTTCTACTTGTCGAAATTTATAAATAATTTCCTTTAAAGGATTAACAATGCGGCTCGTAGTTCACTTAAACTTGAAGAAAAAAAATTGGCGAATTGTACTGTTTGGATGCTTTGCGTACGTGTTTCTTAGACTATATAGAAGCAATATATACAAAGATCTCAACCGTCTACCTGTACCATTCATTGTTCTACTTGTTGAAAGTTACAAATAATTTCCATTTCATGATTATCAATGGGTTTCGTTGTTCACTTAAACTTGAAGAACAAAAAATTGGCGAATGTTACTGTTTAGATGCTTTGCATATATGTTTCTTAGACTATATAGAAGCAATATATACAAAGTTCTCAACCGTCTACCTGTACCATTCATTGTTCTACTTGTCGAAAGATACAAATAATTTCCGATAAAGGATTAACCATTGGGGCTCATTGTTCACTTATACTTGAAGAACAAAAAATTGGCGAATTGTACTGTTTGGATTCTTTGCATATATGTTTCTTAGATTATATAGAAGCAATATATACAAAGATTTCACCCGTCTACCTGTACTATTCATTGTTCTACTTGTAGAAAGTTACAAATAATTTCCATTTCATGATTATCAATGGGGTTCGTTGTTCACTTAAACTTGAAGATCAAAAAATTGGCGAATGTTACTGTTTAGATGCTTTGCATATAGGTTTCTTCGACTATATAGAAGCAACATGTACAAAGATTTCTACCGTCTACCCGTTCTATTCATTGTTCTACTTGTAGAAAGTTAGAAATAATTTCCTTTAAAGGATTAAAAATGGGGCTCGTAGTTCACTTAAACTTGAAGAACAAAAAATTGGCGAATGGTACTGTTTGGATGCTTTGCGTACATGTTTCATAGACCATATGGAAGCAATATATGCAAAGATTTCAACCGTCTACGTGTTCCAATCATTGTTCTACTTGTCGAAATTTACAAATAATTTCCTTTAAAGGATTAACAATGGGGCTCGTTGTTCACTTAAACTTGAAGAACAAAAAATTAGCGAATGGTACAGTTTGGATGCTTTGCAATATGTTTCTTAGACTATATGGAAGCAATATATTCAAAGATTTCAACCGTCTACGTGTTCCAATCATTGTTCTACTTGTCGAAATTTACAAATAATTTCCTTTAAAGGATTAACAATGTGGCTCGTTGTTCACTTAAACCTGAAGAACAATAAATTGGCAAATTGTAGTGATTTGATGCTTTGCATATATGTTTCTTAGACTATATAGAAGCATTATATACAAAGATTTCAACCGTCTACCTGTTCCATTCATTGTTCTACTTGTCGAAAATTACAAATAATTTCCGATAAAGGATTAACCATTGGGCCTCATTGTTCACTTAAACTTGAAGAACAAAAAATTGGCGAATGGTAATGTTTGGATGCTTTGCGTACATGTTTCTTAGACTATATGGAAGCATTATATACAAAGATTTCAACCGTCTACGTGTTCCAATCATTGTTCTACTTGTCGAAAGTTACAAATAATTTTCATTTCATGATTATCAATGGGGCTCGTTGTTCACGTACACTTGAAGACCAAAAAATTGGCGAATGGTACTGTTTGGATGCTTTGCGTACATGTTTCTTAGACTATATGGAAGCAATATATACAAAGATTTCAACCGTCTACGGGTTCCAATTATTGTTCTACTTGTCGAAAGTTACAAATAATTTCCGATAACGGATTAACCATTGCTGCTCATTGTTCACTTAAACTTGAAGAACAAAAAATTGGCGAATTGTACTGTTTGGATGCTTTGCATATATGTTTCTTATACTATATAGAAGCAATATATACAAAGATTTCAACCGTCTACCTGTTCCATTCACTGTTCTACTTGTCGAAAGTTACAAATAATTTCCGTTAAGGGATTAACAATGGGGATCGTAGTTTACTTAAACTTGAAGAACAAAAAATTGGCGAAGTGTACTGTTTGGATGCTTTGCATATGTGTTTCTTAGACTATATAGAAGCAATATATACAACGATTTCAACCGTCTACCTGTTCCATTCATTGTTCTACTTGTCGAAAGTTACAAATAATTTCCGTTAAGGGATTAACCAATGGGGGTCATTGTTCACTTAAACTTGAAGAACAAAAAATTGGCGAATGGTACTGTTTGGATGCTTTGCGTACATGTTTCTTAGACTATATGGAAGCAATATATACAAAGATTTCAACCGTCTACGGGTTCCAATTATTGTTCTACTTGTCGAAAGTTACAAATAATTTCCGATAACGGATTAACCATTGGTGCTCATTGTTCACTTAAACTTGAAGAACAAAAAATTGGCGAATTGTACTGTTTGGATGCTTTGCATATATGTTTCTTATACTATATGGAAGCAATATATACAAAGATTTCAACCGTCTACCTGTTCCATTCACTGTTCTACTTGTCGAAAGTTACAAATAATTTCCGTTAAGGGATTAACAATGGGGATCGTAGTTTACTTAAACTTGAAGAACAAAAAATTGGCGAATTGTACTGTTTGGATGCTTTGCATATATGTTTCTTATACTATATAGAAGCAATATATACAAATATTTCAACCGTCTACCTGTTCCATTCATTGTTCTACTTGTCGAAAATTACAAATAATTTCCGATAATGGATTAACCATTGGGGCTCATTGTTCACTTAAACTTGAAGACCAAAAAATTGGCAAATGGTACTGTTTGGATGCTTTGCGTACATGTTTCTTAGACTATATGGAAGCAATATATACAAAGATTTCAACCGTCTACGTGTTCCAATCATTGTTCTACTTGTCGAAATTTTCAAATAATTTCCTTTAAAGGATTAACAATGGGGCTCATTGTTCACTTAAACTTGAAGAACAAAAAATTGGCGAATGGTACTGTTTGGATGCTTTGCATATATGTTCCTTATACTATATAGAAGCAATATATACAAAGATTTCAACCGTCTACGTGTTCCAATCATTGTTCTACTTGTCGAAATTTACAAATAATTTCCTTTAAAGGATTAACAATGGGGCTCGTTGTTCACTTAAACTTGAAGAACAATAAATTGGCGAATTGTACTGTTTGGATGCTTTGCATATGTGTTTGTTAGACTATATAGAAGCAATATATACAAAGATTTCAACCGTCTACCTGTTCCATTCATTGTTCTACTTGCCGAAAGTTACAAATAATTTCCGATAAAGGATTAACCATTGGGGCTCATTGTTCACTTAAACTTGAAGAACAAAAAATTGGCGAATGGTACTGTTTGGATGCTTTGCGTACATGTTTCTTAGACTATATGGAAGCAATATATACAAAGATTTCAACCGTCTACGGGTTCCAATTATTGTTCTACTTGTCGAAAGTTACAAATAATTTCCGATAACGGATTAACCATTGGTGCTCATTGTTCACTTAAACTTGAAGAACAAAAAATTGGCGAATTGTACTGTTTGGATGCTTTGCATATATGTTTCTTATACTATATAGAAGCAATATATACAAAGATTTCAACCGTCTACCTGTTCCATTCACTGTTCTACTTGTCGAAAGTTACAATTAATTTCCGTTAAAGGATTAACAAGGGGGCTCGTAGTTCACTTAAACTTGAAGAACAAAAAATTGGCGAATTGTACTGTTTGGATGCTTTGCATATATGTTTCGTAGATTATATAGAAGCAATATATACAATGATTTCAACCGTCTACCTGATCCATTCATTGTTCTACTTGTCGAAATTTACAAATAATTTCCGTTAAAGGATTAACAATGGGGCTCGTAGTTCACTTAAACTTGAAGAACAAAAAATAGGCGACATGTACTGTTTGGATGATTTGCACAGATGTTTCTTATACTATATAGAAGCAATATATACTAAGATTTCAACCGTCTACCTGTTCCATTCACTCTTCTACTTGTCGAAAGTTTCAAATAATTTCCGTTAAGGGATTAACAATGGGGCTCGTAGTTCACTTAAACTTGAAGAACAAAAAATTGGCGAATTGTACTGTTTGGATGCTTTGCATAGATTTGTTCTTAGACTATTTAGAAGCAATATATAGAAAGATTTCACCCGTCTACCTGTACTATTCATTGTTGTACTTGTAGAAAGTTACAAATAATTTCTATTCCATGATTATCAATGGGGCTCGCTGTTCACTTAAACTTGAAGATCAAAAAATTGGCGAATGGTACTGTTTGGATGCTTTGCATATATGTTTCTTAGACTATATAGAAGCAATATATACATTGATTTCAACCGGCTACCTGTTCCATTCATTGTTCTACTTGTCGAAAGTTACAAATAATTTCCGTTAAGGGATTAACCATTGGGGCTCATTGTTCACTTAAACTTGAAGAACAAAAAATTGGCGAATTGTACTGTTTGGATGCTTTGCATATGTGTTTCTTAGACTATATAGAAGCAATATATACAACGATTACAACCGTCTACCTGTTCCATTCATTGTTCTACTTGTCGAAAGTTACAAATAATTTCCGTTAAGGGATTAACCATTGGGGCTCATTGTTCACTTAAACTTGAAGAACAAAAAATTGGCGAATTGTACTGTTTGGATGCTTTGCATATATGTTTCTTATACTATATAGAAGCAATATATACAAAGATTTCAACCGTCTACGTGTTCCAATCATTGTTCTACTTGTCGAAATTTACAAATAATTTCCTTTAAAGGATTAACAATGGGGCTCATTGTTCACTTAAACTTGAAGAACAAAAAATTGGCGAATGGTACTGTTTGGATGCTTTGCGTACATGTTTCTTAGACTATATGGAAGCAATATATACAAAGATTTCAACCGTCTACCTGTTCCATTCATTGTTCTACTTGTCGAAATTTACAAATAATTTCCTTTAAAGGATTAACAATGGGGCTCGTTGTTCACTTAAACTTGAAGAACAAAAAATTGGCGAATGGTACTGTTTGGATGCTTTACATATATGTTTCTTAGACTATATAGAAGCAATATATACATTGATTTCAACCGGCTACCTGTTCCATTCATTGTTCTACTTGTCGCAAGTTACAAATAATTTCCGTTAAAGTATTAACAATGGGGCTCGTAGTTCACTTAAACTTGAAGATCAAATAATTGGCGAATTGTACTGTTTGGACGCTTGGCATATATGTTTCATAGACTATATAGAAGCAATATATACAATGATTTCAACAGTCTACCTGTTCCATTCATTGTTCTACTTGTCGAAATTTACAAATAATTTCCTTTAAAGGATTAACAATGGGGATCGTATTTTACTTAAACTTGAAGATCAAATAATTGGCGAATTGTACTGTTTGGACGCTTTGCATATATGTTTCGTAGATTATATAGAAGCAATATATACAATGATTTCAACAGTCTACATGTTCCATTCATTGTTCTACTTGTCGAAATTTACAAATAATTTCCTTTAAAGGATTAACAATGGGGCTCGTAGTTCACTTAAACTTGAAGAACAAAAAATTGGCGAATGGTACTGTTTTGATGCTATGCATATATGTTTCTTATACTATATAGAAGCAATATATACAAAGATTTCAACCGTCTACCTGTTCCATTCACTGTTCTACTTGTCGAAAGTTACAAATAATTTCCGTTAAGGGATTAACAATGGGGATCGTAGTTTACTTAAACTTGAAGAACAAAAAATTGGCGAATGGTACTGTTTGGATGCTTTGCATATATGTTTCTTAGATTATATAGAAGCAATATATACAAAGATTTCAACCGTCTACCTGTTCCATTCATTGTTCTACTTGTCGAAATTTACAAATAATTTCCTTTAAAGGATTAACAATGGGGCTCGTAGTTCACTTAAACTTCAAGAACAAAAAATTGGCGAATTGTACTGTTTGGATGCTTTGCATATATGTTTCTTAGACTATATAGAAGCAATATATACAAAGATTTCAACCGTCTACCTGTTCCATTCATTGTTCTACTTGCCGAAAGTTACAAATAATTTCCGTTAAAGTATTAACAATGGGGCTAGTAGTTCACTTAAACTTGAGGAACAAAAAATTGGCGAATTGTACTGTTTTGATGCTTTGCATATATGTTTCTTATACTATATAGAAGCAATATATACAAAGATTTCAACCGTTTACGTGTTCCAATCATTGTTCTACTTGTCGAAATTTACAAATAATTTCCTTTAAAGGATTAACAATGGGGCTCGTTGTTCACTTAAACTGGAAGACCAAAAAATTGGCGAATGGTACTGTTTGGATGCTTTGCATATAGGTTTCTTAAACTATATAGAAGCAACATATACAAAGATTTCAACCGTCTACCTGTTCCATTCATTGTTCTACTTGTCGAAAATTACAAATAATTTCCGATAAAGGATTAACCATTGGGGCTCATTGTTCACTTAAACTTGAAGAACAAAAAATTGGCGATTGGTACTCTTTGGATGCTTTGCATATATGTTTCTTAGACTATTTAGAAGCAATATATACAATGATTTCAACAGTCTACCTGTTCCATTCATTGTTCTACTTGTCGAAATTTACAAATAATTTCCTTTAAAGGATTAACAATGGGGCTCGTAGTTCACTTAAACTTGAAGAACAAAAAATTGGCGAATGGTACTGTTTGGATGCTTTGCATATATGTTTCTTAGATTATACAGAGGCAATATATACAAGGATTTCAACCGTCTACCTGTTCCATTCATTGTTCTACTTGTCGAAATTTACAAATAATTACCGATAAAGGATTAACCATTGGGGCTCATTGTTCACTTAAACTTGAAGAACAAAAAATTGGCGAATTGTACTGTTTGGATGCTTTGCATATATGTTTTTAGACTATATAGAAGCAATATATACAAAGATTTCAACCGTTTACCTTTTCCATTCATTGTTCTACTTGTCGAAAGTTACAAATAATTTCCGATAAAGGATTAACAATGGGGCTCATTGTTCACTTAAACTTGAAGGACAAAAAATTGGCGAATGGTACTGTTTGGATGCTTTGCGTACATGTTTCTTAGACTACATAGAAACAACATATACAATGATTTCAACAGTCTACCTGTTCCATTCATTGTTCTACTTGCCGAAATTTACAAATAATTTCCCATAAAGGATTAACCATTGGGGCTCATTGTTCACTTAAACTTGAAGAACAAAAAATTGGCGAATGGTACTGTTTGGATGCTTTGCGTACATGTTTCTTAGACTACATAGAAACAACATATACAATGATTTCAACAGTCTACCTGTTCCATTCATTGTTCTACTTGCCGAAATTTACAAATAATTTCCGATAAAGGATTAACCATTGGGGCTCATTGTTCACTTAAACTTGAAGAACAAAAAATAGGCGACATGTACTGTTTGGATGATTTGCACAGATGTTTCTTATACTATATAGAAGCAATATATACAAATATTTCAACCGTCTACCTGTTCCATTCATTGTTCTACTTGTCGAAAATTACAAATAATTTCCGATAATGGATTAACCATTGGGGCTCATTGTTCACTTAAACTTGAAGACCAAAAAATTGGCAAATGGTACTGTTTGGATGCTTTGCGTACATGTTTCTTAGACTATATGGAAGCAATATATACAAAGATTTCAACCGTCTACGTGTTCCAATCATTGTTCTACTTGTCGAAATTTACAAATAATTTCCTTTAAAGGATTAACAATGGGGCTCATTGTTCACTTAAACTTGAAGAACAAAAAATTGGCGAATGGTACTGTTTGGATGCTTTGCGTACATGTTTCTTAGACTATATGGAAGCAATATATACAAAGATTTCAACCGTCTACCTGTTCCATTCATTGTTCTACTTGTCGAAATTTTCAAATAATTTCCTTTAAAGGATTAACAATGGGTCTCGTAGTTCACTTAAACTTGAAGAACAAAAAATTGGCGAATGGTACTGTTTGGATGCTTTGCGTACATGTTTCTTAGACTATATGGAAGCAATATATACAAAGATTTCAACCGTCTACGGGTTCCAATTATTGTTCTACTTGTCGAAAGTTACAAATAATTTCCGATAACGGATTAACCATTGGTGCTCATTGTTCACTTAAACTTGAAGAACAAAAAATTGGCGAATTGTACTGTTTGGATGCTTTGCATATATGTTTCTTATACTATATAGAAGCAATATATACAAAGATTTCAACCGTCTACCTGTTCCATTCACTGTTCTACTTGTCGAAAGTTACAATTAATTTCCGTTAAAGGATTAACAAGGGGGCTCGTAGTTCACTTAAACTTGAAGAACAAAAAATTGGCGAATTGTACTGTTTGGATGCTTTGCATATATGTTTCGTAGATTATATAGAAGCAATATATATAATGATTTCAACCGTCTACCTGATCCATTCATTGTTCTACTTGTCGAAATTTACAAATAATTTCCGTTAAAGGATTAACAATGGGGCTCGTAGTTCACTTAAACTTGAAGAACAAAAAATAGGCGACATGTACTGTTTGGATGATTTGCACAGATGTTTCTTATACTATATAGAAGCAATATATACAAAGATTTCAACCGTCTACCTGTTCCATTCACTGTTCTACTTGTCGAAAGTTTCAAATAATTTCCGTTAAGGGATTAACAATGGGGCTCGTAGTTCACTTAAACTTGAAGAACAAAAAATTGGCGAATTGTACTGTTTGGATGCTTTGCATAGATTTGTTCTTAGACTATTTAGAAGCAATATATAGAAAGATTTCACCCGTCTACCTGTACTATTCATTGTTGTTCTTGTAGAAAGTTACAAATAATTTCTATTCCATGATTATCAATGGGGCTCGCTGTTCACTTAAACTTGAAGATCAAAAAATTGGCGAATGGTACTGTTTGGATGCTTTGCATATATGTTTCTTAGACTATATAGAAGCAATATATACATTGATTTCAACCGGCTACCTGTTCCATTCATTGTTCTACTTGTCGAAAGTTACAAATAATTTCCGTTAAGGGATTAACCATTGGGGCTCATTGTTCACTTAAACTTGAAGAACAAAAAATTGGCGAATTGTACTGTTTGGATGCTTTGCATATATTTTTCTTAGACTATATAGAAGCAATATATACAAAGATTTCAACAGTCTACCTGTTTCATTCATTGTTCTACTTGTCGAAAGTTACAAATAATTTCCGATAACGGATTAACCATTGGGGCTCATTGTTCACTTAAACTTGAAGAACAAAAAATTGGCGAATTGTACTGTTTGGATGCTTTGCATATATGTTTCTTATACTATATAGAAGCAATATATACAAAGATTTCAACCGTCTACCTGTTCCATTCACTGTTCTACTTGTCGAAAGTTACAAATAATTTCCGTTAAGGGATTAACAATGGGGATCGTAGTTTACTTAAACTTGAAGAACAAAAAATTGGCGAAGTGTACTGTTTGGATGCTTTGCATATATGTTTCTT
Source organism: Cerceris ruficornis (assembly GCA_963989415.1). Taxonomy (NCBI): domain Eukaryota; kingdom Metazoa; phylum Arthropoda; class Insecta; order Hymenoptera; family Crabronidae; genus Cerceris; species Cerceris ruficornis. The sequence goes on along the minus strand of CAXDIW010000229.1, from coordinate 2,635,897 downwards.
AGACAATTTAGAAGCAATATATAGAAAGATTTCACCCGTCTACCTGTTCCATTCATTGTTCTACTTGTCGAAAGTTACAAATAATTTCCTATAAAGGATTAACAATGGGGCTCGTTGTTCACTTAAACTTGAAGAACAATAAATTGGCGAATTGTACTGTTTGGATGCTTTGCATATATGTTTCTTAGACTATATAGAAGCAATATATACAAAGATTTCAACCGTCTACCTGTTCCATTCATTGTTCTACTTGCCGAAAGTTACAAATAATTTCCGATAAAGGATTAACCATTGGGGCTCATTGTTCACTTAAACTTGAAGAACAAAAAATTGGCGAATTGTACTGTTTGGATGCTTTGCATATATGTTTCTTATACTATATAGAAGCAATATATACAAAGATTTCAACCGTCTACGTGTTCCAATCATAGTTCTACTTGTCGAAACTTACAAATAATTTCCTTTAAAGGATTAACAATGGGGCTCGTTGTTCACTTAAACTTGAAGAACAATAAATTGGCGAATTGTACTGTTTGGATGCTTTGCATATATGTTTCTTAGACTATATAGAAGAAATATATACAACGATTTCAACCGTCTACGGGTTCCAATTATTGTTCTACTTGTCGAAAGTTACAAATAATTTCCGATAACGGATTAACCATTGGTGCTCATTGTTCACTTAAACTTGAAGAACAAAAAATTGGCGAATTGTACTGTTTGGATGCTTTGCATATATGTTTCTTATACTATATAAAAGCAATATATACAAAGATTTCAACCGTCTACCTGTTCCATTCACTGTTCTACTTGTCGAAAGTTACAATTAATTTCCGTTAAAGGATTAACAAGGGGGCTCGTAGTTCACTTAAACTTGAAGAACAAAAAATTGGCGAATTGTACTGTTTGGATGCTTTTCATATATGTTTCGTAGATTATATAGAAGCAATATATATAATGATTTCAACCGTCTACCTGATCCATTCATTGTTCTACTTGTCGAAATTTACAAATAATTTCCGTTAAGGGATTAACCATTGGGGCTCATTGTTCACTTAAACTTGAAGAACAAAAAATTGGCGAATTGTACTGTTTGGATGCTTTGCATATATGTTTCTTATACTATATAGAAGCAATATATACAAAGATTTCAACCGTCTACCTGTTCCATTCACTGTTCTACTTGTCGAAAGTTACAAATAATTTCCGTTAAGGGATTAACAATGGGGATCGTAGTTTACTTAAACTTGAAGAACAAAAAATTGGCGAAGTGTACTGTTTGGATGCTTTGCATATATGTTTCTTAGACAATTTAGAAGCAATATATAGAAAGATTTCACCCGTCTACCTGTTCCATTCATTGTTCTACTTGTCGAAAGTTACAAATAATTTCCTATAAAGGATTAACAATGGGGCTCGTTGTTCACTTAAACTTGAAGAACAATAAATTGGCGAATTGTACTGTTTGGATGCTTTGCATATATGTTTCTTAGACTATATAGAAGCAATATATACAAAGATTTCAACCGTCTACCTGTTCCATTCATTGTTCTACTTGCCGAAAGTTACAAATAATTTCCGATAAAGGATTAACCATTGGGGCTCATTGTTCACTTTAACTTGAAGAACAAAAAATTGGCGAATTGTACTGTTTGGATGCTTTGCATATATGTTTCTTATACTATATAGAAGCAATATATACAAAGATTTCAACCGTCTACGTGTTCCAATCATAGTTCTACTTGTCGAAATTTACAAATAATTTCCTTTAAAGGATTAACAATGGGGCTCGTTGTTCACTTAAACTTGAAGGACAAAAAATTGGCGAATGGTACTGTTTGGATGCTTTGCATATATGTTTCTTAGACTATATAGAAGCAATATATACAAAGATTTCAACCGTCTACCTGTTCCATTCATTGTTCTACTTGCCGAAAGTTACAAATAATTTCCGATAAAGGATTAACCATTGGGGCTCATTGTTCACTTAAACTTGAAGAACAATAAATTGGCGAATTGTACTGTTTGGATGCTTTGCATATATGTTTCTTAGACTATATAGAAGAAATATATACAAAGATTTCAACCGTCTACATGTTCCATTCATTGTTCTACTTGCCGAAAGTTACAAATAATTTCCGATAAAGGATTAACAATGGGGCTCATTGTTCACTTAAACTTGAAGGACAAAAAATTGGCGAATGGTACTGTTTGGATGCTTTGCGTACATGTTTCTTAGACTATATGGAAGCAATATATACAAGGATTTCAGCCGTCTACCTGTTCCATTCATTGTTCTACTTGTCGAAAGTTACAAATAATTACCGATTACGGATTAACCATTGGGGCTCATTGTTCACTTAATCTTGAAGACCAACAAATTGGCGAACGGTACTGTTTGGATGCTTTGCGTACATGTTTCTTAGACTATATGGAAGCAATATATACAAAGATTTCAACCGTCTACGGGTTCCAATTATTGTTCTACTTGTCGAAAGTTACAAATATTTTCCGATAACGGATTAACCATTGGTGCTCATTGTTCACTTAAACTTGAAGATCAAAAAATTGGCGAATTGTACTGTTTGGATGCTTTGCATATATGTTTCTTATACTATATAGAAGCAATATATACAAAGATTTCAACCGTCTACCTGTTCCATTCACTGTTCTACTTGTCGAAAGTTACAAATAATTTCCGTTAAGGGATTAACAATGGGGATCGTAGTTTACTTAAACTTGAAGAACAAAAAATTGGCGAATGGTACTGTTTGGATGCTTTGCATACATGTTTCTTAGATTATATAGAAGCAATATATACAAAGATTTCAACCGTCTACCTGTTCCATTCATTGTTCTGCTTGTCGAAAATTACAAGTAATTTCCGATAAAGGATTAACCATTGGGGCTCATTGTTCACTTAAACTTGAAGAACCAAAAATTGGCGAATGGTACTGTTTGGATGTTTTGCGTACATGTTTCTTAGACTATATGGAAGCAATATATAGAAAGATTTCAACCGTCTACGTGTTCCAATCATTGTTCTACTTGTCGAAAGTTACAATTAATTTCCGTTAAAGGATTAACAATGGGGCTCGTAGTTCACTTAAACTTGAAGAACAAAAAATTGGCGAATTGTACTGTTTGGATGCTTTGCATATATGTTTCTTAGACTATATAGAAGCAATATATACAAATGTTTCAACCGCCTACCTGTTCCATTCAGTGTTCTACTTGTCGAAAGTTACAAATAATTTCCGATAAAGGATTAACAATGGGTCTCATTGTTCACATAAACTTGAAGAACAAAAAATTTGCGAATGGTAGTGTTTGGATGCTTTGCATATATGTTTCTTAGATTATATAGTAGCAATATATACAAAGATTTCAACCGTCTACCTGTTCCATTCATTGTTCTACTTGTCGAAATTTACAAATAATTTCCTTTAAAGGATTAACAATGGGGCTCGTTGTTCACTTAAACTTGAAGAACAATAAATTGGCGAATTGGACTGTTTGGATGCTTTGCATATATGTTTCTTAGACTATATGGAAGCAATATATACAAAGATTTCAACCGTCTACGTGTTCCAATCATTGTTCTGCTTGTCGAAATTTACAAATAATTTCCTTTAAAGGATTAACAATGGGGCTCGTTGTTCACTTCAACTTGAAGAACAAAAAATTGGCGAATGGTACTGTTTGGATGCTTTACATATATGTTTCTTAGACTATATAGAAGCAATATATACATTGATTTCAACCGGCTACCTGTTCCATTCATTGTTCTACTTGTCGCAAGATACAAATAATTTCCGTTAAAGTATTAACAATGGGGCTCGTAGTTCACTTAAACTTGAAGATCAAATAATTGGCGAATTGTACTGTTTGGACGCTTTGCATATATGTTTCTTAGACTATATAGAAGCAATACATACAATGATTTCAACAGTCTACCTGTTCCATTCATTGTTCTACTTGTCGAAATTTACAAATAATTTCCTTTAAAGGATTAACAATGGGGATAGTATTTTACTTAAACTTGAAGATCAAATAATTGGCGAATTGTACTGTTTGGACGCTTTGCATATATGTTTCTTAGACTATATAGAAGCAATATATACAATGATTTCAACAGTCTACCTGTTCCATTCATTGTTCTACTTGTCGAAAGTTACAAATAATTTCCGATAACGGATTAACCATTGGGGCTCATTGTTCACTTAAACTTGAGGAACAAAAAATTGGCGAATTGTACTGTTTGGATGCTTTGCATATATGTTTCTTATACTATATAGAAGCAATATATACAAAGATTTCAACCGTTTACGTGTTCCAATCATTGTTCTACTTGTCGAAATTTACAAATAATTTCCTTTAAAGGATTAACAATGGGGCTCGTTGTTCACTTAAACTGGAAGACCAAAAAATTGGCGAATGGTACTGTTTGGATGCTTTGCATATAGGTTTCTTAAACTATATAGAAGCAACATATACAAAGATTTCAACCGTCTACCTGTTCCATTCATTGTTCTACTTGTCGAAAATTACAAATAATTTCCGATAAAGGATTAACCATTGGGGCTCATTGTTCACTTAAACTTGTAGAACAAAAAATTGGCGATTGGTACTCTTTGGATGCTTTGCATATATGTTTCTTAGACTATTTAGAAGCAATATATACAATGATTTCAACAGTCTACCTGTTCCATTCATTGTTCTACTTGTCGAAATTTACAAATAATTTCCTTTAAAGGATTAACAATGGGGCTCGTAGTTCACTTAAACTTGAAGAACAAAAAATTGGCGAATGGTACTGTTTGGATGCTTTGCATATATGTTTCTTAGATTATACAGAGGCAATATATACAAGGATTTCAACCGTCTACCTGTTCCATTCATTGTTCTACTTGTCGAAATTTACAAATAATTACCGATAAAGGATTAACCATTGGGGCTCATTGTTCACTTAAACTTGAAGAACAAAAAATTGGCGAATTGTACTGTTTGGATGCTTTGCATATATGTTTTTAGACTATATAGAAGCAATATATACAAAGATTTCAACCGTTTACATTTTCCATTCATTGTTCTACTTGTCGAAAGTTACAAATAATTTCCGATAAAGGATTAACAATGGGGCTCATTGTTCACTTAAACTTGAAGGACAAAAAATTGGCGAATGGTACTGTTTGGATGCTTTGCGTACTTGTTTCTTAGACTATATGGTAGCAATATATACAAGGATTTCAACCGTCTACCTGTTCCATTCATTGTTCTACTTGTCGAAAGTTACAAATAATTACCGATAAAGGATTAACAATGGGGCTCGTTGTTCACTTAAACTTGAAGAACAAAAAATTGGCGAATGGTACTGTTTGGATGCTTTGCGTACTTGTTTCTTAGACTATATAGAAGCAATATATACATTGATTTCAACCGGCTACCTGTTCCATTCATTGTTCTACTTGTCGCAAGTTACAAATAATTTCCGTTAAAGTATTAACAATGGGGCTCGTAGTTCACTTAAACTTGAAGATCAAATAATTGGCGAATTGTACTGTTTGGACGCTTTGCATATATGTTTCTTAGACTATTTAGAAGCAATATATACATTGATTTCAACCGGCTACCTGTTCCATTCATTGTTCTACTTGTCGAAAATTACAAATAATTTCCGATAATGGATTAACCATGGGGCTCATTGTTCACTTAAACTTGAAGACCAAAAAATTGGCGAATGGTACTGTTTGGATGCTTTGCGTACATGTTTCTTAGACTATATGGAAGCAATATATACAAAGATTTCAACCGTCTACGTGTTCCAATCATTGTTCTACTTGTCGAAATTTACAAATAATTTCCTTTAAAGGATTAACAATGGGGCTCATTGTTCACTTAAACTTGAAGAACAAAAAATTGGCGAATGGTACTGTTTGGATGCTTTGCATATATGTTTCTTATACTATATAGAAGCAATATATACAAAGATTTCAACCGTCTACGTGTTCCAATCATTGTTCTACTTGTCGAAATTTACAAATAATTTCCTTTAAAGGATTAACAATGGGGCTCGTTGTTCACTTCAACTTGAAGAACAAAAAAGTGGCGAATGGTACTGTTTGGATGCTTTGCGTACATGTTTCTTACACTATATGGAAGCAATATATACAAAGATTTCAACCGTCTACGTGTTCCAATCATTGTTCTACTTGTCGAAAGTTACAAATAATTTCCGATAAAGGATTAACCATTGGGGCTCATTGTTCACTTAAACTTGAAGAACAAAAAATTGGCGAATGGTACTGTTTGGATGCTTTGCGTACATGTTTCTTAGACTACATAGAAACAACATATACAATGATTTCAACAGTCTACCTGTTCCATTCATTGTTCTACTTGCCGAAATTTACAAATAATTTCCGATAAAGGATTAACCATTGGGGCTCATTGTTCACTTAAACTTGAAGAACAAAAAATTGGCGAATGGTACTGTTTGGATGCTTTGCGTACATGTTTCTTAGACTATATGGAAGCAATATATACAAAGATTTCAACCGTCTACGTGTTCCAATCATTGTTCTACTTGTCGAAAGTTACAAATAATTTCCGTTAAGGGATTAACAATGGGGATCGTAGTTTACTTAAACTTGAAGAACAAAAAATTGGCGAATTGTACTGTTTGGATGCTTTGCATATAAGTTTCTTATACTATATAGAAGCAATATATACAAATATTTCAACCGTCTACCTGTTCCATTCATTGTTCTACTTGTCGAAAATTACAAATAATTTCCGATAATGGATTAACCATTGGGGCTCATTGTTCACTTAAACTTGAAGACCAAAAAATTGGCGAATGGTACTGTTTGGATGCTTTGCATATATGTTTCTTAGATTATATAGTAGCAATATATACAAAGATTTCAACCGTCTACCTGTTCCATTCATTGTTCTACTTGTCGAAATTTACAAATAATTTCCTTTAAAGGATTAACAATGGGGCTCGTTGTTCACTTAAACTTGAAGAACAATAAATTGGCGAATTGGACTGTTTGGATGCTTTGCATATATGTTTCTTAGACTATATGGAAGCAATATATACAAAGATTTCAACCGTCTACGTGTTCCAATCATTGTTCTGCTTGTCGAAATTTACAAATAATTTCCTTTAAAGGATTAACAATGGGGCTCGTAGTTCACTTAAACTTGAAGAACAAAAAATTGGCGAATGGTACTGTTTGGATGCTTTGCATATATGTTTCTTAGATTATACAGAGGCAATATATACAAGGATTTCAACCGTCTACCTGTTCCATTCATTGTTCTACTTGTCGAAATTTACAAATAATTACCGATAAAGGATTAACCATTGGGGCTCATTGTTCACTTAAACTTGAAGAACAAAAAATTGGCGAATTGTACTGTTTGGATGCTTTGCATATATGTTTTTAGACTATATAGAAGCAATATATACAAAGATTTCAACCGTTTACCTTTTCCATTCATTGTTCTACTTGTCGAAAGTTACAAATAATTTCCGATAAAGGATTAACAATGGGGCTCATTGTTCACTTAAACTTGAAGGACAAAAAATTGGCGAATGGTACTGTTTGGATGCTTTGCGTACTTGTTTCTTAGACTATATGGTAGCAATATATACAAGGATTTCAACCGTCTACCTGTTCCATTCATTGTTCTACTTGTCGAAAGTTACAAATAATTACCGATAAAGGATTAACAATGGGGCTCGTTGTTCACTTAAACTTGAAGAACAAAAAATTGGCGAATGGTACTGTTTGGATGCTTTGCGTACTTGTTTCTTAGACTATATAGAAGCAATATATACATTGATTTCAACCGGCTACCTGTTCCATTCATTGTTCTACTTGTCGCAAGTTACAAATAATTTCCGTTAAAGTATTAACAATGGGGCTCGTAGTTCACTTAAACTTGAAGATCAAATAATTGGCGAATTGTACTGTTTGGACGCTTTGCATATATGTTTCTTAGACTATTTAGAAGCAATATATACATTGATTTCAACCGGCTACCTGTTCCATTCATTGTTCTACTTGTCGAAAATTACAAATAATTTCCGATAATGGATTAACCATGGGGCTCATTGTTCACTTAAACTTGAAGACCAAAAAATTGGCGAATGGTACTGTTTGGATGCTTTGCGTACATGTTTCTTAGACTATATGGAAGCAATATATACAAAGATTTCAACCGTCTACGTGTTCCAATCATTGTTCTACTTGTCGAAATTTACAAATAATTTCCTTTAAAGGATTAACAATGGGGCTCATTGTTCACTTAAACTTGAAGAACAAAAAATTGGCGAATGGTACTGTTTGGATGCTTTGCATATATGTTTCTTATACTATATAGAAGCAATATATACAAAGATTTCAACCGTCTACGTGTTCCAATCATTGTTCTACTTGTCGAAATTTACAAATAATTTCCTTTAAAGGATTAACAATGGGGCTCGTTGTTCACTTCAACTTGAAGAACAAAAAAGTGGCGAATGGTACTGTTTGGATGCTTTGCGTACATGTTTCTTACACTATATGGAAGCAATATATACAAAGATTTCAACCGTCTACGTGTTCCAATCATTGTTCTACTTGTCGAAAGTTACAAATAATTTCCGATAAAGGATTAACCATTGGGGCTCATTGTTCACTTAAACTTGAAGAACAAAAAATTGGCGAATGGTACTGTTTGGATGCTTTGCGTACATGTTTCTTAGACTACATAGAAACAACATATACAATGATTTCAACAGTCTACCTGTTCCATTCATTGTTCTACTTGCCGAAATTTACAAATAATTTCCGATAAAGGATTAACCATTGGGGCTCATTGTTCACTTAAACTTGAAGAACAAAAAATTGGCGAATGGTACTGTTTGGATGCTTTGCGTACATGTTTCATAGACTATATGGAAGCAATATATACAAAGATTTCAACCGTCTACGTGTTCCAATCATTGTTCTACTTGTCGAAAGTTACAAATAATTTCCGTTAAGGGATTAACAATGGGGATCGTAGTTTACTTAAACTTGAAGAACAAAAAATTGGCGAATTGTACTGTTTGGATGCTTTGCATATATGTTTCTTATACTATATAGAAGCAATATATACAAATATTTCAACCGTCTACCTGTTCCATTCATTGTTCTACTTGTCGAAAATTACAAATAATTTCCGATAATGGATTAACCATTGGGGCTCATTGTTCACTTAAACTTGAAGACCAAAAAATTGGCGAATGGTACTGTTTGGATGCTTTGCATATATGTTTCTTAGATTATATAGTAGCAATATATACAAAGATTTCAACCGTCTACCTGTTCCATTCATTGTTCTACTTGTCGAAATTTACAAATAATTTCCTTTAAAGGATTAACAATGGGGCTCGTTGTTCACTTAAACTTGAAGAACAATAAATTGGCGAATTGGACTGTTTGGATGCTTTGCATATATGTTTCTTAGACTATATGGAAGCAATATATACAAAGATTTCAACCGTCTACGTGTTCCAATCATTGTTCTGCTTGTCGAAATTTACAAATAATTTCCTTTAAAGGATTAACAATGGGGCTCGTTGTTCACTTCAACTTGAAGAACAAAAAATTGGCGAATGGTACTGTTTGGATGCTTTACATATATGTTTCTTAGACTATATAGAAGCAATATATACAAATGTTTCAACCGCCTACCTGTTCCATTCAGTGTTCTACTTGTCGAAAGTTACAAATAATTTCCGATAAAGGATTAACAATGGGTCTCATTGTTCACATAAACTTGAAGAACAAAAAATTTGCGAATGGTAGTGTTTGGATGCTTTGCATATATGTTTCTTAGATTATATAGTAGCAATATATACAAAGATTTGAACCGTCTACCTGTTCCATTCATTGTTCTACTTGTCGAAATTTACAAATAATTTCCTTTAAAGGATTAACAATGGGGCTCGTTGTTCACTTAAACTTGAAGAACAATAAATTGGCGAATTGGACTGTTTGGATGCTTTGCATATATGTTTCTTAGACTATATGGAAGCAATATATACAAAGATTTCAACCGTCTACGTGTTCCAATCATTGTTCTGCTTGTCGAAATTTACAAATAATTTCCTTTAAAGGATTAACAATGGGGCTCGTTGTTCACTTCAACTTGAAGAACAAAAAATTGGCGAATGGTACTGTTTGGATGCTTTACATATATGTTTCTTAGACTATATAGAAGCAATATATACATTGATTTCAACCGGCTACCTGTTCCATTCATTGTTCTACTTGTCGCAAGATACAAATAATTTCCGTTAAAGTATTAACAATGGGGCTCGTAGTTCACTTAAACTTGAAGATCAAATAATTGGCGAATTGTACTGTTTGGACGCTTTGCATATATGTTTCTTAGACTATATAGAAGCAATACATACAATGATTTCAACAGTCTACCTGTTCCATTCATTGTTCTACTTGTCGAAATTTACAAATAATTTCCTTTAAAGGATTAACAATGGGGATAGTATTTTACTTAAACTTGAAGATCAAATAATTGGCGAATTGTACTGTTTGGACGCTTTGCATATATGTTTCTTAGACTATATAGAAGCAATATATACAATGATTTCAACAGTCTACCTGTTCCATTCATTGTTCTACTTGTCGAAAGTTACAAATAATTTCCGATAACGGATTAACCATTGGGGCTCATTGTTCACTTAAACTTGAGGAACAAAAAATTGGCGAATTGTACTGTTTGGATGCTTTGCATATATGTTTCTTATACTATATAGAAGCAATATATACAAAGATTTCAACCGTTTACGTGTTCCAATCATTGTTCTACTTGTCGAAATTTACAAATAATTTCCTTTAAAGGATTAACAATGGGGCTCGTTGTTCACTTAAACTGGAAGACCAAAAAATTGGCGAATGGTACTGTTTGGATGCTTTGCATATAGGTTTCTTAAACTATATAGAAGCAACATATACAAAGATTTCAACCGTCTACCTGTTCCATTCATTGTTCTACTTGTCGAAAATTACAAATAATTTCCGATAAAGGATTAACCATTGGGGCTCATTGTTCACTTAAACTTGAAGAACAAAAAATTGGCGATTGGTACTCTTTGGATGCTTTGCATATATGTTTCTTAGACTATTTAGAAGCAATATATACAATGATTTCAACAGTCTACCTGTTCCATTCATTGTTCTACTTGTCGAAATTTACAAATAATTTCCTTTAAAGGATTAACAATGGGGCTCGTAGTTCACTTAAACTTGAAGAACAAAAAATTGGCGAATGGTACTGTTTGGATGCTTTGCATATATGTTTCTTAGATTATACAGAGGCAATATATACAAGGATTTCAACCGTCTACCTGTTCCATTCATTGTTCTACTTGTCGAAAATTACAAATAATTTCCGATAATGGATTAACCGTTGGGGCTCATTGTTCACTTAAACTTGAAGACCAAAAAATTGGCGAATGGTACTGTTTGGATGCTTTGCATATATGTTTCTTAGATTATATAGTAGCAATATATACAAAGATTTCAACCGTCTACCTGTTCCATTCATTGTTCTACTTGTCGAAATTTACAAATAATTTCCTTTAAAGGATTAACAATGGGGCTCGTTGTTCACTTAAACTTGAAGAACAATAAATTGGCGAATTGGACTGTTTGGATGCTTTGCATATATGTTTCTTAGACTATATGGAAGCAATATATACAAAGATTTCAACCGTCTACGTGTTCCAATCATTGTTCTGCTTGTCGAAATTTACAAATAATTTCCTTTAAAGGATTAACAATGGGGCTCGTTGTTCACTTCAACTTGAAGAACAAAAAATTGGCGAATGGTACTGTTTGGATGCTTTACATATATGTTTCTTAGACTATATAGAAGCAATATATACATTGATTTCAACCGGCTACCTGTTCCATTCATTGTTCTACTTGTCGCAAGATACAAATAATTTCCGTTAAAGTATTAACAATGGGGCTCGTAGTTCACTTAAACTTGAAGATCAAATAATTGGCGAATTGTACTGTTTGGACGCTTTGCATATATGTTTCTTAGACTATATAGAAGCAATACATACAATGATTTCAACAGTCTACCTGTTCCATTCATTGTTCTACTTGTCGAAATTTACAAATAATTTCCTTTAAAGGATTAACAATGGGGATAGTATTTTACTTAAATTTGAAGATCAAATAATTGGCGAATTGTACTGTTTGGACGCTTTGCATATATGTTTCTTAGACTATATAGAAGCAATATATACAATGATTTCAACAGTCTACCTGTTCCATTCATTGTTCTACTTGTCGAAAGTTACAAATAATTTCCGATAACGGATTAACCATTGGGGCTCATTGTTCACTTAAACTTGAGGAACAAAAAATTGGCGAATTGTACTGTTTTGATGCTTTGCATATATGTTTCTTATACTATATAGAAGCAATATATACAAAGATTTCAACCGTTTACGTGTTCCAATCATTGTTCTACTTGTCGAAATTTACAAATAATTTCCTTTAAAGGATTAACAATGGGGCTCGTTGTTCACTTAAACTGGAAGACCAAAAAATTGGCGAATGGTACTGTTTGGATGCTTTGCATATAGGTTTCTTAAACTATATAGAAGCAACATATACAAAGATTTCAACCGTCTACCTGTTCCATTCATTGTTCTACTTGTCGAAAATTACAAATAATTTCCGATAAAGGATTAACCATTGGGGCTCATTGTTCACTTAAACTTGAAGAACAAAAAATTGGCGATTGGTTCTCTTTGGATGCTTTGCATATATGTTTCTTAGACTATTTAGAAGCAATATATACAATGATTTCAACAGTCTACCTGTTCCATTCATTGTTCTACTTGTCGAAATTTACAAATAATTTCCTTTAAAGGATTAACAATGGGGCTCGTAGTTCACTTAAACTTGAAGAACAAAAAATTGGCGAATGGTACTGTTTGGATGCTTTGCATATATGTTTCTTAGATTATACAGAGGCAATACATACAAGGATTTCAACCGTCTACCTGTTCCATTCATTGTTCTAGTTGTCGAAATTTACAAATAATTACCGATAAAGGATTAACCATTGGGGCTCATTGTTCACTTAAACTTGAAGAACAAAAAATTGGCGAATTGTACTGTTTGGATGCTTTGCATATATGTTTTTAGACTATATAGAAGCAATATATACAAAGATTTCAACCGTTTACCTTTTCCATTCATTGTTCTACTTGTCGAAAGTTACAAATAATTTCCGATAAAGGATTAACAATGGGGCTCATTGTTCACTTAAACTTGAAGGACAAAAAATTGGCGAATGGTACTGTTTGGATGCTTTGCGTACTTGTTTCTTAGACTATATGGTAGCAATATATACAAGGATTTCAACCGTCTACCTGTTCCATTCATTGTTCTACTTGTCGAAAGTTACAAATAATTACCGATAAAGGATTAACAATGGGGCTCGTTGTTCACTTTAACTTGAAGAACAAAAAATTGGCGAATGGTACAGTTTGGATTTTTTGCGTATTTGTTTCTTAGACTATATAGAAGCAATATATACATTGATTTCAACCGGCTACCTGTTCCATTCATTGTTCTACTTGTCGCAAGTTACAAATAATTTCCGTTAAAGTATTAACAATGGGGCTCGTAGTTCACTTAAACTTGAAGATCAAATAATTGGCGAATTGTACTGTTTGGACGCTTTGCATATATGTTTCTTAGACTATTTAGAAGCAATATATACATTGATTTCAACCGGCTACCTGTTCCATTCATTGTTCTACTTGTCGAAAATTACAAATAATTTCCGATAATGTATTAACCATGGGGCTCATTGTTCACTTAAACTTGAAGACCAAAAAATTGGCGAATGGTACTGTTTGGATGCTTTGCGTACATGTTTCTTAGACTATATGGAAGCAATATATACAAAGATTTCAACCGTCTACGTGTTCCAATCATTGTTCTACTTGTCGAAATTTACAAATAATTTCCTTTAAAGGATTAACAATGGGGCTCATTGTTCACTTAAACTTGAAGAACAAAAAATTGGCGAATGGTACTGTTTGGATGCTTGGCATATATGTTTCTTATACTATATAGAAGCAATATATACAAAGATTTCAACCGTCTACGTGTTCCAATCATTGTTCTACTTGTCGAAATTTACAAATAATTTCCTTTAAAGGATTAACAATGGGGCTCGTTGTTCACTTCAACTTGAAGAACAAAAAAGTGGCGAATGGTACTGTTTGGATGCTTTGCGTACATGTTTCTTACACTATATGGAAGCAATATATACAAAGATTTCAACCGTCTACGTGTTCCAATCATTGTTCTACTTGTCGAAAGTTACAAATAATTTCCGATAAAGGATTAACCATTGGGGCTCATTGTTCACTTAAACTTGAAGAACAAAAAATTGGCGAATGGTACTGTTTGGATGCTTTGCGTACATGTTTCTTAGACTACATAGAAACAACATATACAATGATTTCAACAGTCTACCTGTTCCATTCATTGTTCTACTTGCCGAAATTTACAAATAATTTCCGATAAAGGATTAACCATTGGGGCTCATTGTTCACTTAAACTTGAAGAACAAAAAATTGGCGAATTGTACTGTTTGGATGCTTTGCGTACATGTTTCTTAGACTATATGGAAGCAATATATACAAAGATTTCAACCGTCTACGTGTTCCAATCATTGTTCTACTTGTCGAAAGTTACAAATAATTTCCGTTAAGGGATTAACAATGGGGATCGTAGTTTACTTAAACTTGAAGAACAAAAAATTAGCGAATTGTACTGTTTGGATGCTTTGCATATATGTTTCTTATACTATATAGAAGCAATATATACAAATATTTCAACCGTCTACCTGTTCCATTCATTGTTCTACTTGTCGAAAATTACAAATAATTTCCGATAATGGATTAACCATTGGGGCTCATTGTTCCCTTAAACTTGAAGACCAAAAAATTGGCAAATGGTACTGTTTGGATGCTTTGCGTACATGTTTCTTAGACTATATGGAAGCAATATATACAAAGATTTCAACCGTCTACGTGTTCCAATCATTGTTCTACTTGTCGAAATTTACAAATAATTTCCTTTAAAGGATTAACAATGGGGCTCGTTGTTCACTTCAACTTGAAGAACAAAAAAGTGGCGAATGGTACTGTTTGGATGCTTTGCGTACATGTTTCTTACACTATATGGAAGCAATATATACAAAGATTTCAACCGTCTACGTGTTCCAATCATTGTTCTACTTGTCGAAAGTTACAAATAATTTCCGATAAAGGATTAACCATTGGGGCTCATTGTTCACTTAAACTTGAAGAACAAAAAATTGGAGAATGGTACTGTTTGGATGCTTTGCGTACATGTTTCTTAGACTACATAGAAACAACATATACAATGATTTCAACAGTCTACCTGTTCCATTCATTGTTCTACTTGCCGAAAGTTACAAATAATTTCCGATAAAGGATTAACCATTGGGGCTCATTGTTCACTTAAACTTGAAGAACAAAAAATTGGCGAATGGTACTGTTTGGTTGCTTTGCGTACATGTTTCTTAGACTATATGGAAGCAATATATACAAAGATTTCAACCGTCTACGTGTTCCAATCATTGTTCTACTTGTCGAAAGTTACAAATAATTTCCGTTAAGGGATTAACAATGGGGATCGTAGTTTACTTAAACTTGAAGAACAAAAAATTGGCGAATTGTACTGTTTGGATGCTTTGCATATATGTTTCTTATACTATATAGAAGCAATATATACAAATATTTCAACCGTCTACCTGTTCCATTCATTGTTCTACTTGTCGAAAATTACAAATAATTTCCGATAATGGATTAACCATTGGGGCTCATTGTTCACTTAAACTTGAAGACCAAAAAATTGGCGAATGGTACTGTTTGGATGCTTTGCGTACATGTTTCTTAGACTATATGGAAGCAATATATACAAAGATTTCAACCGTCTACGTGTTCCAATCATTGTTCTACTTGTCGAAATTTACAAATAATTTCCTTTAAAGGATTAACAATGGGGCTCGTTGTTCACTTCAACTTGAAGAACAAAAAAGTGGCGAATGGTACTGTTTGGATGCTTTGCGTACATGTTTCTTACACTATATGGAAGCAATATATACAAAGATTTCAACCGTCTACGTGTTCCAATCATTGTTCTACTTGTCGAAAGTTACAAATAATTTCCGATAAAGGATTAACCATTGGGGCTCATTGTTCACTTAAACTTGAAGAACAAAAAATTGGCGAATGGTACTGTTTGGATGCTTTGCGTACATGTTTCTTAGACTACATAGAAACAACATATACAATGATTTCAACAGTCTACCTGTTCCATTCATTGTTCTACTTGCCGAAAGTTACAAATAATTTCCGATAAAGGATTAACCATTGGGGCTCATTGTTCACTTAAACTTGAAGAACAAAAAATTGGCGAATGGTACTGTTTGGATGCTTTGCGTACATGTTTCTTAGACTATATGGAAGCAATATATACAAAGATTTCAACCGTCTACGTGTTCCAATCATTGTTCTACTTGTCGAAAGTTACAAATAATTTCCGTTAAGGGATTAACAATGGGGATCGTAGTTTACTTAAACTTGAAGAACAAAAAATTGGCGAATTGTACTGTTTGGATGCTTTGCATATATGTTTCTTATACTATATAGAAGCAATATATACAAATATTTCAACCGTCTACCTGTTCCATTCATTGTTCTACTTGTCGAAAATTACAAATAATTTCCGATAATGGATTAACCATTGGGGCTCATTGTTCACTTAAACTTGAAGACCAAAAAATTGGCGAATGGTACTGTTTGGATGCTTTGCGTACATGTTTCTTAGACTATATGGAAGCAATATATACAAAGATTTCAACCGTCTACGTGTTCCAATCATTGTTCTACTTGTCGAAATTTACAAATAATTTCCTTTAAAGGATTAACAATGGGGCTCGTTGTTCACTTCAACTTGAAGAACAAAAAATTGGCGAATGGTACTGTTTGGATGCTTTACATATATGTTTCTTAGACTATATAGAAGCAATATATACATTGATTTCAACCGGCTACCTGTTCCATTCATTGTTCTACTTGTCGCAAGATACAAATAATTTCCGTTAAAGTATTAACAATGGGGCTCGTTGTTCACTTAAACTTGAAGATCAAATAATTGGCGAATTGTACTGTTTGGACGCTTTGCATATATGTTTCTTAGACTATATAGAAGCAATACATACAATGATTTCAACAGTCTACCTGTTCCATTCATTGTTCTACTTGTCGAAATTTACAAATAATTTCCTTTAAAGGATTAACAATGGGGATAGTATTTTACTTAAACTTGAAGATCAAATAATTGGCGAATTGTACTGTTTGGACGCTTTGCATATATGTTTCTTAGACTATATAGAAGCAATATATACAATGATTTCAACAGTCTACCTGTTCCATTCATTGTTCTACTTGTCGAAATTTACAAATAATTTCCTTTAAAGGATTAACAATGGGGCTCGTTGTTCACTTCAACTTGAAGAACAAAAAAGTGGCGAATGGTACTGTTTGGATGCTTTGCGTACATGTTTCTTACACTATATGGAAGCAATATATACAAAGATTTCAACCGTCTACGTGTTCCAATCATTGTTCTACTTGTCGAAAGTTACAAATAATTTCCGATAAAGGATTAACCATTGGGGCTCATTGTTCACTTAAACTTGAAGAACAAAAAATTGGCGAATGGTACTGTTTGGATGCTTTGCGTACATGTTTCTTAGACTACATAGAAACAACATATACAATGATTTCAACAGTCTACCTGTTCCATTCATTGTTCTACTTGCCGAAAGTTACAAATAATTTCCGATAAAGGATTAACCATTGGGGCTCATTGTTCACTTAAACTTGAAGAACAAAAAATTGGCGAATGGTACTGTTTGGATGCTTTGCGTACATGTTTCTTAGACTATATGGAAGCAATATATACAAAGATTTCAACCGTCTACGTGTTCCAATCATTGTTCTACTTGTCGAAAGTTACAAATAATTTCCGTTAAGGGATTAACAATGGGGATCGTAGTTTACTTAAACTTGAAGAACAAAAAATTGGCGAATTGTACTGTTTGGATGCTTTGCATATATGTTTCTTATACTATATAGAAGCAATATATACAAATATTTCAACCGTCTACCTGTTCCATTCATTGTTCTACTTGTCGAAAATTACAAATAATTTCCGATAATGGATTAACCATTGGGGCTCATTGTTCACTTAAACTTGAAGACCAAAAAATTGGCGAATGGTACTGTTTGGATGCTTTGCGTACATGTTTCTTAGACTATATGGAAGCAATATATACAAAGATTTCAACCGTCTACGTGTTCCAATCATTGTTCTACTTGTCGAAATTTACAAATAATTTCCTTTAAAGGATTAACAATGGGGCTCGTTGTTCACTTCAACTTGAAGAACAAAAAATTGGCGAATGGTACTGTTTGGATGCTTTACATATATGTTTCTTAGACTATATAGAAGCAATATATACATTGATTTCAACCGGCTACCTGTTCCATTCATTGTTCTACTTGTCGCAAGATACAAATAATTTCCGTTAAAGTATTAACAATGGGGCTCGTTGTTCACTTAAACTTGAAGATCAAATAATTGGCGAATTGTACTGTTTGGACGCTTTGCATATATGTTTCTTAGACTATATAGAAGCAATACATACAATGATTTCAACAGTCTACCTGTTCCATTCATTGTTCTACTTGTCGAAATTTACAAATAATTTCCTTTAAAGGATTAACAATGGGGATAGTATTTTACTTAAACTTGAAGATCAAATAATTGGCGAATTGTACTGTTTGGACGCTTTGCATATATGTTTCTTAGACTATATAGAAGCAATATATACAATGATTTCAACAGTCTACCTGTTCCATTCATTGTTCTACTTGTCGAAAGTTACAAATAATTTCCGATAACGGATTAACCATTGGGGCTCATTGTTCACTTAAACTTGAGGAACAAAAAATTGGCGAATTGTACTGTTTTGATGCTTTGCATATATGTTTCTTATACTATATAGAAGCAATATATACAAAGATTTCAACCGTTTACGTGTTCCAATCATTGTTCTACTTGTCGAAATTTACAAATAATTTCCTTTAAAGGATTAACAATGGGGCTCGTTGTTCACTTAAACTGGAAGACCAAAAAATTGGCGAATGGTACTGTTTGGATGCTTTGCATATAGGTTTCTTAAACTATATAGAAGCAACATATACAAAGATTTCAACCGTCTACCTGTTCCATTCATTGTTCTACTTGTCGAAAATTACAAATAATTTCCGATAAACGGTTAACCATTGGGGCTCATTGTTCACTTAAACTTGAAGAACAAAAAATTGGCGATTGGTACTCTTTGGATGCTTTGCATATATGTTTCTTAGACTATTTAGAAGCAATATATACAATGATTTCAACAGTCTACCTGTTCCATTCATTGTTCTACTTGTCGAAATTTACAAATAATTTCCTTTAAAGGATTAACAATGGGGCTCGTAGTTCACTTAAACTTGAAGAACAAAAAATTGGCGAATGGTACTGTTTGGATGCTTTGCATATATGTTTCTTAGATTATACAGAGGCAATATGTACAAGGATTTCAACCGTCTACCTGTTCCATTCATTGTTCTACTTGTCGAAATTTACAAATAATTACCGCTAAAGGATTAACCATTGGGGCTCATTGTTCACTTAAACTTGAAGAACAAAAAATTGGCGAATTGTACTGTTTGGATGCTTTGCATATATGTTTTTAGACTATATAGAAGCAATATATACAAAGATTTCAACCGTTTACCTTTTCCATTCATTGTTCTACTTGTCGAAAGTTACAAATAATTTCCGATAAAGGATTAACAATGGGGCTCATTGTTCACTTAAACTTGAAGGACAAAAAATTGGCGAATGGTACTGTTTGGATGCTTTGCGTACTTGTTTCTTAGACTATATGGTAGCAATATATACAAGGATTTCAACCGTCTACCTGTTCCATTCATTGTTCTACTTGTCGAAAGTTACAAATAATTACCGATAAAGGATTAACAATGGGGCTCGTTGTTCACTTAAACTTGAAGAACAAAAAATTGGCGAATGGTACTGTTTGGATGCTTTGCGTACATGTTTCTTAGACTATATAGAAGCAATATATACATTGATTTCAACCGGCTACCTGTTCCATTCATTGTTCTACTTGTCGCAAGTTACAAATAATTTCCGTTAAAGTATTAACAATGGGGCTCGTAGTTCACTTAAACTTGAAGATCAAATAATTGGCGAATTGTACTGTTTGGACGCTTTGCATATATGTTTCTTAGACTATTTAGAAGCAATATATACATTGATTTCAACCGGCTACCTGTTCCATTCATTGTTCTACTTGTCGAAAATTACAAATAATTTCCGATAATGGATTAACCATGGGGCTCATTTTTCACTTAAACTTGAAGACCAAAAAATTGGCGAATGGTACTGTTTGGATGCTTTGCGTACATGTTTCTTAGGCTATATGGAAGCAATATATACAAAGATTTCAACCGTCTACGTGTTCCAATCATTGTTCTACTTGTCGAAAGTTACAAATAATTTCCGTTAAGGGATTAACAATGAGGATCGTAGTTTACTTAAACTTGAAGAACAAAAAATTGGCGAATTGTACTGTTTGGATGCTTTGCATATATGTTTCTTATACTATATAGAAGCAATATATACAAATATTTCAACCGTCTACCTGTTCCATTCATTGTTCTACTTGTCGAAAATTACAAATAATTTCCGATAATGGATTAACCATTGGGGCTCATTGTTCACTTAAACTTGAAGACCAAAAAATTGGCAAATGGTACTGTTTGGATGCTTTGCGTACATGTTTCTTAGACTATATGGAAGCAATATATACAAAGATTTCAACCGTCTACGTGTTCCAATCATTGTTCTACTTGTCGAAATTTACAAATAATTTCCTTTAAAGGATTAACAATGGGGCTCATTGTTCACTTAAACTTGAAGAACAAAAAATTGGCGAATGGTACTGTTTGGATGCTTTGCATATATGTTTTTAGACTATATAGAAGCAATATATACAAAGATTTCAACCGTTTACCTTTTCCATTCATTGTTCTACTTGTCGAAAGTTACAAATAATTTCCGATAAAGGATTAACAATGGGGCTCATTGTTCACTTAAACTTGAAGGACAAAAAATTGGCGAATGGTACTGTTTGGATGCTTTGCGTACTTGTTTCTTAGACTATATGGTAGCAATATATACAAGGATTTCAACCGTCTACCTGTTCCATTCATTGTTCTACTTGTCGAAAGTTACAAATAATTACCGATAAAGGATTAACAATGGGGCTCGTTGTTCACTTAAACTTGAAGAACAAAAAATTGGCGAATGGTACTGTTTGGATGCTTTGCGTACTTGTTTCTTAGACTATATAGAAGCAATATATACATTGATTTCAACCGGCTACCTGTTCCATTCATTGTTCTACTTGTCGCAAGTTACAAATAATTTCCGTTAAAGTATTAACAATGGGGCTCGTAGTTCACTTAAACTTGAAGAACAAAAAAGTGGCGAATGGTACTGTTTGGATGCTTTGCGTACATGTTTCTTACACTATATGGAAGCAATATATACAAAGATTTCAACCGTCTACGTGTTCCAATCATTGTTCTACTTGTCGAAAGTTACAAATAATTTCCGATAAAGGATTAACCATTGGGGCTCATTGTTCACTTAAACTTGAAGAACAAAAAATTGGCGAATGGTACTGTTTGGATGCTTTACATATATGTTTCTTAGACTATATAGAAGCAATATATACATTGATTTCAACCGGCTACCTGTTCCATTCATTGTTCTACTTGTCGCAAGATACAAATAATTTCCGTTAAAGTATTAACAATGGGGCTCGTTGTTCACTTAAACTTGAAGATCAAATAATTGGCGAATTGTACTGTTTGGACGCTTTGCATATATGTTTCTTAGACTATATAGAAGCAATACATACAATGATTTCAACAGTCTACCTGTTCCATTCATTGTTCTACTTGTCGAAATTTACAAATAATTTCCTTTAAAGGATTAACAATGGGGATAGTATTTTACTTAAACTTGAAGATCAAATAATTGGCGAATTGTACTGTTTGGACGCTTTGCATATATGTTTCTTAGACTATATAGAAGCAATATATACAATGATTTCAACAGTCTACCTGTTCCATTCATTGTTCTACTTGTCGAAAGTTACAAATAATTTCCGATAACGGATTAACCATTGGGGCTCATTGTTCACTTAAACTTGAGGAACAAAAAATTGGCGAATTGTACTGTTTTGATGCTTTGCATATATGTTTCTTATACTATATAGAAGCAATATATACAAAGATTTCAACCGTTTACGTGTTCCAATCATTGTTCTACTTGTCGAAATTTACAAATAATTTCCTTTAAAGGATTAACAATGGGGCTCGTTGTTCACTTAAACTGGAAGACCAAAAAATTGGCGAATGGTACTGTTTGGATGCTTTGCATATAGGTTTCTTAAACTATATAGAAGCAACATATACAAAGATTTCAACCGTCTACCTGTTCCATTCATTGTTCTACTTGTCGAAAATTACAAATAATTTCCGATAAACGGTTAACCATTGGGGCTCATTGTTCACTTAAACTTGAAGAACAAAAAATTGGCGATTGGTACTCTTTGGATGCTTTGCATATATGTTTCTTAGACTATTTAGAAGCAATATATACAATGATTTCAACAGTCTACCTGTTCCATTCATTGTTCTACTTGTCGAAATTTACAAATAATTTCCTTTAAAGGATTAACAATGGGGCTCGTAGTTCACTTAAACTTGAAGAACAAAAAATTGGCGAATGGTACTGTTTGGATGCTTTGCATATATGTTTCTTAGATTATACAGAGGCAATATGTACAAGGATTTCAACCGTCTACCTGTTCCATTCATTGTTCTACTTGTCGAAATTTACAAATAATTACCGCTAAAGGATTAACCATTGGGGCTCATTGTTCACTTAAACTTGAAGAACAAAAAATTGGCGAATTGTACTGTTTGGATGCTTTGCATATATGTTTTTAGACTATATAGAAGCAATATATACAAAGATTTCAACCGTTTACCTTTTCCATTCATTGTTCTACTTGTCGAAAGTTACAAATAATTTCCGATAAAGGATTAACAATGGGGCTCATTGTTCACTTAAACTTGAAGGACAAAAAATTGGCGAATGGTACTGTTTGGATGCTTTGCGTACTTGTTTCTTAGACTATATGGTAGCAATATATACAAGGATTTCAACCGTCTACCTGTTCCATTCATTGTTCTACTTGTCGAAAGTTACAAATAATTACCGATAAAGGATTAACAATGGGGCTCGTTGTTCACTTAAACTTGAAGAACAAAAAATTGGCGAATGGTACTGTTTGGATGCTTTGCGTACATGTTTCTTAGACTATATAGAAGCAATATATACATTGATTTCAACCGGCTACCTGTTCCATTCATTGTTCTACTTGTCGCAAGTTACAAATAATTTCCGTTAAAGTATTAACAATGGGGCTCGTAGTTCACTTAAACTTGAAGATCAAATAATTGGCGAATTGTACTGTTTGGACGCTTTGCATATATGTTTCTTAGACTATTTAGAAGCAATATATACATTGATTTCAACCGGCTACCTGTTCCATTCATTGTTCTACTTGTCGAAAATTACAAATAATTTCCGATAATGGATTAACCATGGGGCTCATTTTTCACTTAAACTTGAAGACCAAAAAATTGGCGAATGGTACTGTTTGGATGCTTTGCGTACATGTTTCTTAGGCTATATGGAAGCAATATATACAAAGATTTCAACCGTCTACGTGTTCCAATCATTGTTCTACTTGTCGAAAGTTACAAATAATTTCCGTTAAGGGATTAACAATGAGGATCGTAGTTTACTTAAACTTGAAGAACAAAAAATTGGCGAATTGTACTGTTTGGATGCTTTGCATATATGTTTCTTATACTATATAGAAGCAATATATACAAATATTTCAACCGTCTACCTGTTCCATTCATTGTTCTACTTGTCGAAAATTACAAATAATTTCCGATAATGGATTAACCATTGGGGCTCATTGTTCACTTAAACTTGAAGACCAAAAAATTGGCAAATGGTACTGTTTGGATGCTTTGCGTACATGTTTCTTAGACTATATGGAAGCAATATATACAAAGATTTCAACCGTCTACGTGTTCCAATCATTGTTCTACTTGTCGAAATTTACAAATAATTTCCTTTAAAGGATTAACAATGGGGCTCATTGTTCACTTAAACTTGAAGAACAAAAAATTGGCGAATGGTACTGTTTGGATGCTTTGCATATATGTTTTTAGACTATATAGAAGCAATATATACAAAGATTTCAACCGTTTACCTTTTCCATTCATTGTTCTACTTGTCGAAAGTTACAAATAATTTCCGATAAAGGATTAACAATGGGGCTCATTGTTCACTTAAACTTGAAGGACAAAAAATTGGCGAATGGTACTGTTTGGATGCTTTGCGTACTTGTTTCTTAGACTATATGGTAGCAATATATACAAGGATTTCAACCGTCTACCTGTTCCATTCATTGTTCTACTTGTCGAAAGTTACAAATAATTACCGATAAAGGATTAACAATGGGGCTCGTTGTTCACTTAAACTTGAAGAACAAAAAATTGGCGAATGGTACTGTTTGGATGCTTTGCGTACTTGTTTCTTAGACTATATAGAAGCAATATATACATTGATTTCAACCGGCTATCTGTTCCATTCATTGTTCTACTTGTCGCAAGTTACAAATAATTTCCGTTAAAGTATTAACAATGGGGCTCGTAGTTCACTTAAACTTGAAGAACAAAAAAGTGGCGAATGGTACTGTTTGGATGCTTTGCGTACATGTTTCTTACACTATATGGAAGCAATATATACAAAGATTTCAACCGTCTACGTGTTCCAATCATTGTTCTACTTGTCGAAAGTTACAAATAATTTCCGATAAAGGATTAACCATTGGGGCTCATTGTTCACTTAAACTTGAAGAACAAAAAATTGGCGAATGGTACTGTTTGGTTGCTTTGCGTACATGTTTCTTAGACTATATGGAAGCAATATATACAAAGATTTCAACCGTCTACGTGTTCCAATCATTGTTCTACTTGTCGAAAGTTACAAATAATTTCCGTTAAGGGATTAACAATGGGGATCGTAGTTTACTTAAACTTGAAGAACAAAAAATTGGCGAATTGTACTGTTTGGATGCTTTGCATATATGTTTCTTATACTATATAGAAGCAATATATACAAATATTTCAACCGTCTACCTGTTCCATTCATTGTTCTACTTGTCGAAAATTACAAATAATTTCCGATAATGGATTAACCATTGGGGCTCATTGTTCACTTAAACTTGAAGACCAAAAAATTGGCGAATGGTACTGTTTGGATGCTTTGCGTACATGTTTCTTAGACTATATGGAAGCAATATATACAAAGATTTCAACCGTCTACGTGTTCCAATCATTGTTCTACTTGTCGAAATTTACAAATAATTTCCTTTAAAGGATTAACAATGGGGCTCGTTGTTCACTTCAACTTGAAGAACAAAAAAGTGGCGAATGGTACTGTTTGGATGCTTTGCGTACATGTTTCTTACACTATATGGAAGCAATATATACAAAGATTTCAACCGTCTACGTGTTCCAATCATTGTTCTACTTGTCGAAAGTTACAAATAATTTCCGATAAAGGATTAACCATTGGGGCTCATTGTTCACTTAAACTTGAAGAACAAAAAATTGGCGAATGGTACTGTTTGGATGCTTTGCGTACATGTTTCTTAGACTACATAGAAACAACATATACAATGATTTCAACAGTCTACCTGTTCCATTCATTGTTCTACTTGCCGAAAGTTACAAATAATTTCCGATAAAGGATTAACCATTGGGGCTCATTGTTCACTTAAACTTGAAGAACAAAAAATTGGCGAATGGTACTGTTTGGATGCTTTGCGTACATGTTTCTTAGACTATATGGAAGCAATATATACAAAGATTTCAACCGTCTACGTGTTCCAATCATTGTTCTACTTGTCGAAAGTTACAAATAATTTCCGTTAAGGGATTAACAATGGGGATCGTAGTTTACTTAAACTTGAAGACCAAAAAATTGGCGAATGGTACTGTTTGGATGCTTTGCGTACATGTTTCTTAGACTATATGGAAGCAATATATACAAAGATTTCAACCGTCTACGTGTTCCAATCATTGTTCTACTTGTCGAAATTTACAAATAATTTCCTTTAAAGGATTAACAATGGGGCTCGTTGTTCACTTAAACTTGAAGAACAAAAAATTGGCGAATGGTACTGTTTGGATGCTTTGCGTACATGTTTCTTAGACTATATAGAAGCAATATATACATTGATTTCAACCGGCTACCTGTTCCATTCATTGTTCTACTTGTCGCAAGTTACAAATAATTTCCGTTAAAGTATTAACAATGGGGCTCGTAGTTCACTTAAACTTGAAGATCAAATAATTGGCGAATTGTACTGTTTGGACGCTTTGCATATATGTTTCTTAGACTATTTAGAAGCAATATATACATTGATTTCAACCGGCTACCTGTTCCATTCATTGTTCTACTTGTCGAAAATTACAAATAATTTCCGATAATGGATTAACCATGGGGCTCATTTTTCACTTAAACTTGAAGACCAAAAAATTGGCGAATGGTACTGTTTGGATGCTTTGCGTACATGTTTCTTAGACTATATGGAAGCAATATATACAAAGATTTCAACCGTCTACGTGTTCCAATCATTGTTCTACTTGTCGAAAGTTACAAATAATTTCCGTTAAGGGATTAACAATGAGGATCGTAGTTTACTTAAACTTGAAGAACAAAAAATTGGCGAATTGTACTGTTTGGATGCTTTGCATATATGTTTCTTATACTATATAGAAGCAATATATACAAATATTTCAACCGTCTACCTGTTCCATTCATTGTTCTACTTGTCGAAAATTACAAATAATTTCCGATAATGGATTAACCATTGGGGCTCATTGTTCACTTAAACTTGAAGACCAAAAAATTGGCAAATGGTACTGTTTGGATGCTTTGCGTACATGTTTCTTAGACTATATGGAAGCAATATATACAAAGATTTCAACCGTCTACGTGTTCCAATCATTGTTCTACTTGTCGAAATTTACAAATAATTTCCTTTAAAGGATTAACAATGGGGCTCATTGTTCACTTAAACTTGAAGAACAAAAAATTGGCGAATGGTACTGTTTGGATGCTTTGCATATATGTTTTTAGACTATATAGAAGCAATATATACAAAGATTTCAACCGTTTACCTTTTCCATTCATTGTTCTACTTGTCGAAAGTTACAAATAATTTCCGATAAAGGATTAACAATGGGGCTCATTGTTCACTTAAACTTGAAGGACAAAAAATTGGCGAATGGTACTGTTTGGATGCTTTGCGTACTTGTTTCTTAGACTATATGGTAGCAATATATACAAGGATTTCAACCGTCTACCTGTTCCATTCATTGTTCTACTTGTCGAAAGTTACAAATAATTACCGATAAAGGATTAACAATGGGGCTCGTTGTTCACTTAAACTTGAAGAACAAAAAATTGGCGAATGGTACTGTTTGGATGCTTTGCGTACTTGTTCCTTAGACTATATAGAAGCAATATATACATTGATTTCAACCGGCTACCTGTTCCATTCATTGTTCTACTTGTCGCAAGTTACAAATAATTTCCGTTAAAGTATTAACAATGGGGCTCGTAGTTCACTTAAACTTGAAGATCAAATAATTGGCGAATTGTACTGTTTGGACGCTTTGCATATATGTTTCTTAGACTATTTAGAAGCAATATATACAATGATTTCAACAGTCTACCTGTTCCATTCATTGTTCTACTTGTCGAAATTTACAAATAATTTCCTTTAAAGGATTAACAATGGGGCTCGTAGTTCACTTAAACTTGAAGAACAAAAAATTGGCGAATGGTACTGTTTGGATGCTTTGCATATATGTTTCTTATATTATACAGAGGCAATATATACAAGGATTTCAACCGTCTAACTGTTCCATTCATTGTTCTACTTGTCGAAATTTACAAATAATTACCGATAAAGGATTAACCATTGGGGCTCATTGTTCACTTAAACTTGAAGAACAAAAAATTGGCGAATTGTACTGTTTGGATGCTTTGCATATATGTTTTTAGACTATATAGAAGCAATATATACAAAGATTTCAACCGTTTACCTTTTCCATTCATTGTTCTACTTGTCGAAAGTTACAAATAATTTCCGATAAAGGATTAACAATGGGGCTCATTGTTCACTTAAACTTGAAGGACAAAAAATTGGCGAATGGTACTGTTTGGATGCTTTGCGTACTTGTTTCTTAGACTATATGGTAGCAATATATACAAGGATTTCAACCGTCTACCTGTTCCATTCATTGTTCTACTTGTCGAAAGTTACAAATAATTACCGATAAAGGATTAACAATGGGGCTCGTTGTTCACTTAAACTTGAAGAACAAAAAATTGGCGAATGGTACTGTTTGGATGCTTTGCGTACTTGTTTCTTAGACTATATAGAAGCAATATATACATTGATTTCAACCGGCTACCTGTTCCATTCATTGTTCTACTTGTCGCAAGTTACAAATAATTTCCGTTAAAGTATTAACAATGGGGCTCGTAGTTCACTTAAACTTGAAGATCAAATAATTGGCGAATTGTACTGTTTGGACGCTTTGCATATATGTTTCTTAGACTATTTAGAAGCAATATATACATTGATTTCAACCGGCTACCTGTTCCATTCATTGTTCTACTTGTCGAAAATTACAAATAATTTCCGATAATGGATTAACCATGGGGCTCATTTTTCACTTAAACTTGAAGACCAAAAAATTGGCGAATGGTACTGTTTGGATGCTTTGCGTACTTGTTTCTTAGACTATATAGAAGCAATATATACATTGATTTCAACCGGCTACCTGTTCCATTCATTGTTCTACTTGTCGCAAGTTACAAATAATTTCCGTTAAAGTATTAACAATGGGGCTCGTAGTTCACTTAAACTTGAAGAACAAAAAAGTGGCGAATGGTACTGTTTGGATGCTTTGCGTACATGTTTCTTAGACTATATGGAAGCAATATATACAAAGATTTCAACCGTCTACGTGTTCCAATCATTGTTCTACTTGTCGAAATTTACAAATAATTTCCTTTAAAGGATTAACAATGGGGCTCATTGTTCACTTAAACTTGAAGAACAAAAAATTGGCGAATGGTACTGTTTGGATGCTTTGCATATATGTTTTTAGACTATATAGAAGCAATATATACAAAGATTTCAACCGTTTACCTTTTCCATTCATTGTTCTACTTGTCGAAAGTTACAAATAATTTCCGATAAAGGATTAACAATGGGGCTCATTGTTCACTTAAACTTGAAGGACAAAAAATTGGCGAATGGTACTGTTTGGATGCTTTGCGTACTTGTTTCTTAGACTATATGGTAGCAATATATACAAGGATTTCAACCGTCTACCTGTTCCATTCATTGTTCTACTTGTCGAAAGTTACAAATAATTACCGATAAAGGATTAACAATGGGGCTCGTTGTTCACTTAAACTTGAAGAACAAAAAATTGGCGAATGGTACTGTTTGGATGCTTTGCGTACTTGTTTCTTAGACTATATAGAAGCAATATATACATTGATTTCAACCGGCTACCTGTTCCATTCATTGTTCTACTTGTCGCAAGTTACAAATAATTTCCGTTAAAGTATTAACAATGGGGCTCGTAGTTCACTTAAACTTGAAGAACAAAAAAGTGGCGAATGGTACTGTTTGGATGCTTTGCGTACATGTTTCTTACACTATATGGAAGCAATATATACAAAGACTTCAACCGTCTACGTGTTCCAATCATTGTTCTACTTGTCGAAAGTTACAAATAATTTCCGATAAAGGATTAACCATTGGGGCTCATTGTTCACTTAAACTTGAAGAACAAAAAATTGGAGAATGGTACTGTTTGGATGCTTTGCGTACATGTTTCTTAGACTACATAGAAACAACATATACAATGATTTCAACAGTCTACCTGTTCCATTCATTGTTCTACTTGCCGAAAGTTACAAATAATTTCCGATAAAGGATTAACCATTGGGGCTCATTGTTCACTTAAACTTGAAGAACAAAAAATTGGCGAATGGTACTGTTTGGTTGCTTTGCGTACATGTTTCTTAGACTATATGGAAGCAATATATACAAAGATTTCAACCGTCTACGTGTTCCAATCATTGTTCTACTTGTCGAAAGTTACAAATAATTTCCGTTAAGGGATTAACAATGGGGATCGTAGTTTACTTAAACTTGAAGAACAAAAAATTGGCGAATTGTACTGTTTGGATGCTTTGCATATATGTTTCTTATACTATATAGAAGCAATATATACAAATATTTCAACCGTCTACCTGTTCCATTCATTGTTCTACTTGTCGAAAATTACAAATAATTTCCGATAATGGATTAACCATTGGGGCTCATTGTTCACTTAAACTTGAAGACCAAAAAATTGGCGAATGGTACTGTTTGGATGCTTTGCGTACATGTTTCTTAGACTATATGGAAGCAATATATACAAAGATTTCAACCGTCTACGTGTTCCAATCATTGTTCTACTTGTCGAAATTTACAAATAATTTCCTTTAAAGGATTAACAATGGGGCTCGTTGTTCACTTCAACTTGAAGAACAAAAAAGTGGCGAATGGTACTGTTTGGATGCTTTGCGTACATGTTTCTTACACTATATGGAAGCAATATATACAAAGATTTCAACCGTCTACGTGTTCCAATCATTGTTCTACTTGTCGAAAGTTACAAATAATTTCCGATAAAGGATTAACCATTGGGGCTCATTGTTCACTTAAACTTGAAGAACAAAAAATTGGCGAATGGTACTGTTTGGATGCTTTGCGTACATGTTTCTTAGACTACATAGAAACAACATATACAATGATTTCAACAGTCTACCTGTTCCATTCATTGTTCTACTTGCCGAAAGTTACAAATAATTTCCGATAAAGGATTAACCATTGGGGCTCATTGTTCACTTAAACTTGAAGAACAAAAAATTGGCGAATGGTACTGTTTGGATGCTTTGCGTACATGTTTCTTAGACTATATGGAAGCAATATATACAAAGATTTCAACCGTCTACGTGTTCCAATCATTGTTCTACTTGTCGAAAGTTACAAATAATTTCCGTTAAGGGATTAACAATGGGGATCGTAGTTTACTTAAACTTGAAGAACAAAAAATTGGCGAATTGTACTGTTTGGATGCTTTGCATATATGTTTCTTATACTATATAGAAGCAATATATACAAATATTTCAACCGTCTACCTGTTCCATTCATTGTTCTACTTGTCGAAAATTACAAATAATTTCCGATAATGGATTAACCATTGGGGCTCATTGTTCACTTAAACTTGAAGACCAAAAAATTGGCGAATGGTACTGTTTGGATGCTTTGCGTACATGTTTCTTAGACTATATGGAAGCAATATATACAAAGATTTCAACCGTCTACGTGTTCCAATCATTGTTCTACTTGTCGAAATTTACAAATAATTTCCTTTAAAGGATTAACAATGGGGCTCATTGTTCACTTAAACTTGAAGAACAAAAAATTGGCGAATGGTACTGTTTG
This sequence comes from Cerceris ruficornis, assembly GCA_963989415.1. Lineage (NCBI taxonomy): Eukaryota > Metazoa > Arthropoda > Insecta > Hymenoptera > Crabronidae > Cerceris > Cerceris ruficornis. Next base: position 2,603,881 of record CAXDIW010000229.1, on the reverse strand, counting down.
GATGCTTTGCATATATGTTTTTAGACTATATAGAAGCAATATATACAAAGATTTCAACCGTTTACCTTTTCCATTCATTGTTCTACTTGTCGAAAGTTACAAATAATTTCCGATAAAGGATTAACAATGGGGCTCATTGTTCACTTAAACTTGAAGGACAAAAAATTGGCGAATGGTACTGTTTGGATGCTTTGCGTACTTGTTTCTTAGACTATATGGTAGCAATATATACAAGGATTTCAACCGTCTACCTGTTCCATTCATTGTTCTACTTGTCGAAAGTTACAAATAATTACCGATAAAGGATTAACAATGGGGCTCGTTGTTCACTTAAACTTGAAGAACAAAAAATTGGCGAATGGTACTGTTTGGATGCTTTGCGTACTTGTTTCTTAGACTATATAGAAGCAATATATACATTGATTTCAACCGGCTACCTGTTCCATTCATTGTTCTACTTGTCGCAAGTTACAAATAATTTCCGTTAAAGTATTAACAATGGGGCTCGTAGTTCACTTAAACTTGAAGAACAAAAAAGTGGCGAATGGTACTGTTTGGATGCTTTGCGTACATGTTTCTTACACTATATGGAAGCAATATATACAAAGATTTCAACCGTCTACGTGTTCCAATCATTGTTCTACTTGTCGAAAGTTACAAATAATTTCCGATAAAGGATTAACCATTGGGGCTCATTGTTCACTTAAACTTGAAGAACAAAAAATTGGAGAATGGTACTGTTTGGATGCTTTGCGTACATGTTTCTTAGACTACATAGAAACAACATATACAATGATTTCAACAGTCTACCTGTTCCATTCATTGTTCTACTTGCCGAAAGTTACAAATAATTTCCGATAAAGGATTAACCATTGGGGCTCATTGTTCACTTAAACTTGAAGAACAAAAAATTGGCGAATGGTACTGTTTGGTTGCTTTGCGTACATGTTTCTTAGACTATATGGAAGCAATATATACAAAGATTTCAACCGTCTACGTGTTCCAATCATTGTTCTACTTGTCGAAAGTTACAAATAATTTCCGTTAAGGGATTAACAATGGGGATCGTAGTTTACTTAAACTTGAAGAACAAAAAATTGGCGAATTGTACTGTTTGGATGCTTTGCATATATGTTTCTTATACTATATAGAAGCAATATATACAAATATTTCAACCGTCTACCTGTTCCATTCATTGTTCTACTTGTCGAAAATTACAAATAATTTCCGATAATGGATTAACCATTGGGGCTCATTGTTCACTTAAACTTGAAGACCAAAAAATTGGCGAATGGTACTGTTTGGATGCTTTGCGTACATGTTTCTTAGACTATATGGAAGCAATATATACAAAGATTTCAACCGTCTACGTGTTCCAATCATTGTTCTACTTGTCGAAATTTACAAATAATTTCCTTTAAAGGATTAACAATGGGGCTCGTTGTTCACTTCAACTTGAAGAACAAAAAAGTGGCGAATGGTACTGTTTGGATGCTTTGCGTACATGTTTCTTACACTATATGGAAGCAATATATACAAAGATTTCAACCGTCTACGTGTTCCAATCATTGTTCTACTTGTCGAAAGTTACAAATAATTTCCGATAAAGGATTAACCATTGGGGCTCATTGTTCACTTAAACTTGAAGAACAAAAAATTGGCGAATGGTACTGTTTGGATGCTTTGCGTACATGTTTCTTAGACTACATAGAAACAACATATACAATGATTTCAACAGTCTACCTGTTCCATTCATTGTTCTACTTGCCGAAAGTTACAAATAATTTCCGATAAAGGATTAACCATTGGGGCTCATTGTTCACTTAAACTTGAAGAACAAAAAATTGGCGAATGGTACTGTTTGGATGCTTTGCGTACATGTTTCTTAGACTATATGGAAGCAATATATACAAAGATTTCAACCGTCTACGTGTTCCAATCATTGTTCTACTTGTCGAAAGTTACAAATAATTTCCGTTAAGGGATTAACAATGGGGATCGTAGTTTACTTAAACTTGAAGAACAAAAAATTGGCGAATTGTACTGTTTGGATGCTTTGCATATATGTTTCTTATACTATATAGAAGCAATATATACAAATATTTCAACCGTCTACCTGTTCCATTCATTGTTCTACTTGTCGAAAATTACAAATAATTTCCGATAATGGATTAACCATTGGGGCTCATTGTTCACTTAAACTTGAAGACCAAAAAATTGGCGAATGGTACTGTTTGGATGCTTTGCGTACATGTTTCTTAGACTATATGGAAGCAATATATACAAAGATTTCAACCGTCTACGTGTTCCAATCATTGTTCTACTTGTCGAAATTTACAAATAATTTCCTTTAAAGGATTAACAATGGGGCTCGTTGTTCACTTAAACTTGAAGAACAAAAAATTGGCGAATGGTACTGTTTGGATGCTTTGCGTACATGTTTCTTAGACTATATAGAAGCAATATATACATTGATTTCAACCGGCTACCTGTTCCATTCATTGTTCTACTTGTCGCAAGTTACAAATAATTTCCGTTAAAGTATTAACAATGGGGCTCGTAGTTCACTTAAACTTGAAGATCAAATAATTGGCGGATTGTACTGTTTGGACGCTTTGCATATATGTTTCTTAGACTATTTAGAAGCAATATATACATTGATTTCAACCGGCTACCTGTTCCATTCATTGTTCTACTTGTCGAAAATTACAAATAATTTCCGATAATGGATTAACCATGGGGCTCATTTTTCACTTAAACTTGAAGACCAAAAAATTGGCGAATGGTACTGTTTGGATGCTTTGCGTACATGTTTCTTAGACTATATGGAAGCAATATATACAAAGATTTCAACCGTCTACGTGTTCCAATCATTGTTCTACTTGTCGAAAGTTACAAATAATTTCCGTTAAGGGATTAACAATGAGGATCGTAGTTTACTTAAACTTGAAGAACAAAAAATTAGCGAATTGTACTGTTTGGATGCTTTGCATATATGTTTCTTATACTATATAGAAGCAATATATACAAATATTTCAACCGTCTACCTGTTCCATTCATTGTTCTACTTGTCGAAAATTACAAATAATTTCCGATAATGGATTAACCATTGGGGCTCATTGTTCACTTAAACTTGAAGACCAAAAAATTGGCAAATGGTACTGTTTGGATGCTTTGCGTACATGTTTCTTAGACTATATGGAAGCAATATATACAAAGATTTCAACCGTCTACGTGTTCCAATCATTGTTCTACTTGTCGAAATTTACAAATAATTTCCTTTAAAGGATTAACAATGGGGCTCATTGTTCACTTAAACTTGAAGAACAAAAAATTGGCGAATGGTACTGTTTGGATGCTTTGCATATATGTTTTTAGACTATATAGAAGCAATATATACAAAGATTTCAACCGTTTACCTTTTCCATTCATTGTTCTACTTGTCGAAAGTTACAAATAATTTCCGATAAAGGATTAACAATGGGGCTCATTGTTCACTTAAACTTGAAGGACAAAAAATTGGCGAATGGTACTGTTTGGATGCTTTGCGTACTTGTTTCTTAGACTATATGGTAGCAATATATACAAGGATTTCAACCGTCTACCTGTTCCATTCATTGTTCTACTTGTCGAAAGTTACAAATAATTACCGATAAAGGATTAACAATGGGGCTCGTTGTTCACTTAAACTTGAAGAACAAAAAATTGGCGAATGGTACTGTTTGGATGCTTTGCGTACTTGTTCCTTAGACTATATAGAAGCAATATATACATTGATTTCAACCGGCTACCTGTTCCATTCATTGTTCTACTTGTCGCAAGTTACAAATAATTTCCGTTAAAGTATTAACAATGGGGCTCGTAGTTCACTTAAACTTGAAGATCAAATAATTGGCGAATTGTACTGTTTGGACGCTTTGCATATATGTTTCTTAGACTATTTAGAAGCAATATATACAATGATTTCAACAGTCTACCTGTTCCATTCATTGTTCTACTTGTCGAAATTTACAAATAATTTCCTTTAAAGGATTAACAATGGGGCTCGTAGTTCACTTAAACTTGAAGAACAAAAAATTGGCGAATGGTACTGTTTGGATGCTTTGCATATATGTTTCTTATATTATACAGAGGCAATATATACAAGGATTTCAACCGTCTACCTGTTCCATTCATTGTTCTACTTGTCGAAATTTACAAATAATTACCGATAAAGGATTAACCATTGGGGCTCATTGTTCACTTAAACTTGAAGAACAAAAAATTGGCGAATTGTACTGTTTGGATGCTTTGCATATATGTTTTTAGACTATATAGAAGCAATATATACAAAGATTTCAACCGTTTACCTTTTCCATTCATTGTTCTACTTGTCGAAAGTTACAAATAATTTCCGATAAAGGATTAACAATGGGGCTCATTGTTCACTTAAACTTGAAGGACAAAAAATTGGCGAATGGTACTGTTTGGATGCTTTGCGTACTTGTTTCTTAGACTATATGGTAGCAATATATACAAGGATTTCAACCGTCTACCTGTTCCATTCATTGTTCTACTTGTCGAAAGTTACAAATAATTACCGATAAAGGATTAACAATGGGGCTCGTTGTTCACTTAAACTTGAAGAACAAAAAATTGGCGAATGGTACTGTTTGGATGCTTTGCGTACTTGTTTCTTAGACTATATAGAAGCAATATATACATTGATTTCAACCGGCTACCTGTTCCATTCATTGTTCTACTTGTCGCAAGTTACAAATAATTTCCGTTAAAGTATTAACAATGGGGCTCGTAGTTCACTTAAACTTGAAGATCAAATAATTGGCGAATTGTACTGTTTGGACGCTTTGCATATATGTTTCTTAGACTATTTAGAAGCAATATATACATTGATTTCAACCGGCTACCTGTTCCATTCATTGTTCTACTTGTCGAAAATTACAAATAATTTCCGATAATGGATTAACCATGGGGCTCATTGTTCACTTAAACTTGAAGACCAAAAAATTGGCGAATGGTACTGTTTGGATGCTTTGCGTACATGTTTCTTAGACTATATGGAAGCAATATATACAAAGATTTCAACCGTCTACGTGTTCCAATCATTGTTCTACTTGTCGAAATTTACAAATAATTTCCATTAAAGGATTAACAATGGGGCTCATTGTTCACTTAAACTTGAAGAACAAAAAATTGGCGAATGGTACTGTTTGGATGCTTTGCGTACATGTTTCTTAGACTACATAGAAACAACATATACAATGATTTCAACAGTCTACCTGTTCCATTCATTGTTCTACTTGCCGAAAGTTACAAATAATTTCCGATAAAGGATTAACCATTGGGGCTCATTGTTCACTTAAACTTGAAGAACAAAAAATTGGCGAATGGTACTGTTTGGATGCTTTGCGTACATGTTTCTTAGACTATATGGAAGCAATATATACAAAGATTTCAACCGTCTACGTGTTCCAATCATTGTTCTACTTGTCGAAAGTTACAAATAATTTCCGTTAAGGGATTAACAATGGGGATCGTAGTTTACTTAAACTTGAAGAACAAAAAATTGGCGAATTGTACTGTTTGGATGCTTTGCATATATGTTTCTTATACTATATAGAAGCAATATATACAAATATTTCAACCGTCTACCTGTTCCATTCATTGTTCTACTTGTCGAAAATTACAAATAATTTCCGATAATGGATTAACCATTGGGGCTCATTGTTCACTTAAACTTGAAGACCAAAAAATTGGCGAATGGTACTGTTTGGATGCTTTGCGTACATGTTTCTTAGACTATATGGAAGCAATATATACAAAGATTTCAACCGTCTACGTGTTCCAATCATTGTTCTACTTGTCGAAATTTACAAATAATTTCCTTTAAAGGATTAACAATGGGGCTCGTTGTTCACTTCAACTTGAAGAACAAAAAAGTGGCGAATGGTACTGTTTGGATGCTTTGCGTACATGTTTCTTACACTATATGGAAGCAATATATACAAAGATTTCAACCGTCTACGTGTTCCAATCATTGTTCTACTTGTCGAAAGTTACAAATAATTTCCGATAAAGGATTAACCATTGGGGCTCATTGTTCACTTAAACTTGAAGAACAAAAAATTGGCGAATGGTACTGTTTGGATGCTTTGCGTACATGTTTCTTAGACTACATAGAAACAACATATACAATGATTTCAACAGTCTACCTGTTCCATTCATTGTTCTACTTGCCGAAAGTTACAAATAATTTCCGATAAAGGATTAACCATTGGGGCTCATTGTTCACTTCAACTTGAAGAACAAAAAATTGGCGAATGGTACTGTTTGGATGCTTTGCGTACTTGTTTCTTAGACTATATAGAAGCAATATATACATTGATTTCAACCGGCTACCTGTTCCATTCATTGTTCTACTTGTCGCAAGATACAAATAATTTCCGTTAAAGTATTAACAATGGGGCTCGTTGTTCACTTAAACTTGAAGATCAAATAATTGGCGAATTGTACTGTTTGGACGCTTTGCACATATGTTTCTTAGACTATATAGAAGCAATACATACAATGATTTCAACAGTCTACCTGTTACATTCATTGTTCTACTTGTCGAAATTTACAAATAATTTCCTTTAAAGGATTAACAATGGGGATAGTATTTTACTTAAACTTGAAGATCAAATAATTGGCGAATTGTACTGTTTGGACGCTTTGCATATATGTTTCTTAGACTATATAGAAGCAATATATACAATGTTTTCAACAGTCTACCTGTTCCATTCATTGTTCTACTTGTCGAAAGTTACAAATAATTTCCGATAACGGATTAACCATTGGGGCTCATTGTTCACTTAAACTTGAGGAACAAAAAATTGGCGAATTGTACTGTTTGGATGCTTTGCATATATGTTTCTTATACTATATAGAAGCAATATATACAAATATTTCAACCGTCTACCTGTTCCATTCATTGTTCTACTTGTCGAAAATTACAAATAATTTCCGATAATGGATTAACCATTGGGGCTCATTGTTCACTTAAACTTGAAGACCAAAAAATTGGCAAATGGTACTGTTTGGATGCTTTGCGTACATGTTTCTTAGACTATATGGAAGCAATATATACAAAGATTTCAACCGTCTACGTGTTCCAATCATTGTTCTACTTGTCGAAATTTACAAATAATTTCCTTTAAAGGATTAACAATGGGGCTCATTGTTCACTTAAACTTGAAGAACAAAAAATTGGCGAATGGTACTGTTTGGATGCTTTGCATATATGTTTTTAGACTATATAGAAGCAATATATACAAAGATTTCAACCGTTTACCTTTTCCATTCATTGTTCTACTTGTCGAAAGTTACAAATAATTTCCGATAAAGGATTAACAATGGGGCTCATTGTTCACTTAAACTTGAAGGACATAAAATTGGCGAATGGTACTGTTTGGATGCTTTGCGTACTTGTTTCTTAGACTATATGGTAGCAATATATACAAGGATTTCAACCGTCTACCTGTTCCATTCATTGTTCTACTTGTCGAAAGTTACAAATAATTACCGATAAAGGATTAACAATGGGGCTCGTTGTTCACTTAAACTTGAAGAACAAAAAATTGGCGAATGGTACTGTTTGGATGCTTTGCGTACTTGTTTCTTAGACTATATAGAAGCAATATATACATTGATTTCAACCGGCTACCTGTTCCATTCATTGTTCTACTTGTCGCAAGTTACAAATAATTTCCGTTAAAGTATTAACAATGGGGCTCGTAGTTCACTTAAACTTGAAGATCAAATAATTGGCGAATTGTACTGTTTGGACGCTTTGCATATATGTTTCTTAGACTATTTAGAAGCAATATATACATTGATTTCAACCGGCTACCTGTTCCATTCATTGTTCTACTTGTCGAAAATTACAAATAATTTCCGATAATGGATTAACCATGGGGCTCATTGTTCACTTAAACTTGAAGACCAAAAAATTGGCGAATGGTACTGTTTGGATGCTTTGCGTACATGTTTCTTAGACTATATGGAAGCAATATATACAAAGATTTCAACCGTCTACGTGTTCCAATCATTGTTCTACTTGTCGAAAGTTACAAATAATTTCCGTTAAGGGATTAACAATGGGGATCGTAGTTTACTTAAACTTGAAGAACAAAAAATTGGCGAATTGTACTGTTTGGATGCTTTGCATATATGTTTCTTATACTATATAGAAGCAATATATACAAATATTTCAACCGTCTACCTGTTCCATTCATTGTTCTACTTGTCGAAAATTACAAATAATTTCCGATAATGGATTAACCATTGGGGCTCATTGTTCACTTAAACTTGAAGACCAAAAAATTGGCAAATGGTACTGTTTGGATGCTTTGCGTACATGTTTCTTAGACTATATGGAAGCAATATATACAAAGATTTCAACCGTCTACGTGTTCCAATCATTGTTCTACTTGTCGAAATTTACAAATAATTTCCTTTAAAGGATTAACAATGGGGCTCATTGTTCACTTAAACTTGAAGAACAAAAAATTGGCGAATGGTACTGTTTGGATGCTTTGCATATATGTTTCTTATACTATATCGAAGCAATATAAACAAAGATTTCAACCGTCTACGTGTTCCAATCATTGTTCTACTTGTCGAAATTTACAAATAATTTCCTTTAAAGGATTAACAATGGGGCTCGTTGTTCACTTCAACTTGAAGAACAAAAAAGTGGCGAATGGTACTGTTTGGATGCTTTGCGTACATGTTTCTTACACTATATGGAAGCAATATATACAAAGATTTCAACCGTCTACGTGTTCCAATCATTGTTCTACTTGTCGAAAGTTACAAATAATTTCCGATAAAGGATTAACCATTGGGGCTCATTGTTCACTTAAACTTGAAGAACAAAAAATTGGCGAATGGTACTGTTTGGATGCTTTGCGTACATGTTTCTTAGACTACATAGAAACAACATATACAATGATTTCAACAGTCTACCTGTTCCATTCATTGTTCTACTTGCCGAAAGTTACAAATAATTTCCGATAAAGGATTAACCATTGGGGCTCATTGTTCACTTAAACTTGAAGAACAAAAAATTGGCGAATGGTACTGTTTGGATGCTTTGCGTACATGTTTCTTAGACTACATAGAAACAACATATACAATGATTTCAACAGTCTACCTGTTCCATTCATTGTTCTACTTGCCGAAAGTTACAAATAATTTCCGATAAAGGATTAACCATTGGGGCTCATTGTTCACTTAAACTTGAAGAACAAAAAATTGGCGAATGGTACTGTTTGGATGCTTTGCGTACATGTTTCTTAGACTATATGGAAGCAATATATACAAAGATTTCAACCGTCTACGTGTTCCAATCATTGTTCTACTTGTCGAAAGTTACAAATAATTTCCGTTAAGGGATTAACAATGGGGATCGTAGTTTACTTAAACTTGAAGAACAAAAAATTGGCGAATTGTACTGTTTGGATGCTTTGCATATATGTTTCTTATACTATATAGAAGCAATATATACAAATATTTCAACCGTCTACCTGTTCCATTCATTGTTCTACTTGTCGAAAATTACAAATAATTTCCGATAATGGATTAACCATTGGGGCTCATTGTTCACTTAAACTTGAAGACCAAAAAATTGGCGAATGGTACTGTTTGGATGCTTTGCGTACATGTTTCTTAGACTATATGGAAGCAATATATACAAAGATTTCAACCGTCTACGTGTTCCAATCATTGTTCTACTTGTCGAAATTTACAAATAATTTCCTTTAAAGGATTAACAATGGGGCTCGTTGTTCACTTAAACTTGAAGAACAAAAAATTGGCGAATGGTACTGTTTGGATGCTTTGCGTACATGTTTCTTAGACTATATAGAAGCAATATATACATTGATTTCAACCGGCTACCTGTTCCATTCATTGTTCTACTTGTCGCAAGTTACAAATAATTTCCGTTAAAGTATTAACAATGGGGCTCGTAGTTCACTTAAACTTGAAGATCAAATAATTGGCGAATTGTACTGTTTGGACGCTTTGCATATATGTTTCTTAGACTATTTAGAAGCAATATATACATTGATTTCAACCGGCTACCTGTTCCATTCATTGTTCTACTTGTCGAAAATTACAAATAATTTCCGATAATGGATTAACCATGGGGCTCATTTTTCACTTAAACTTGAAGACCAAAAAATTGGCGAATGGTACTGTTTGGATGCTTTGCGTACATGTTTCTTAGACTATATGGAAGCAATATATACAAAGATTTCAACCGTCTACGTGTTCCAATCATTGTTCTACTTGTCGAAAGTTACAAATAATTTCCGTTAAGGGATTAACAATGAGGATCGTAGTTTACTTAAACTTGAAGAACAAAAAATTGGCGAATTGTACTGTTTGGATGCTTTGCATATATGTTTCTTATACTATATAGAAGCAATATATACAAATATTTCAACCGTCTACCTGTTCCATTCATTGTTCTACTTGTCGAAAATTACAAATAATTTCCGATAATGGATTAACCATTGGGGCTCATTGTTCACTTAAACTTGAAGACCAAAAAATTGGCAAATGGTACTGTTTGGATGCTTTGCGTACATGTTTCTTAGACTATATGGAAGCAATATATACAAAGATTTCAACCGTCTACGTGTTCCAATCATTGTTCTACTTGTCGAAATTTACAAATAATTTCCTTTAAAGGATTAACAATGGGGCTCATTGTTCACTTAAACTTGAAGAACAAAAAATTGGCGAATGGTACTGTTTGGATGCTTTGCATATATGTTTTTAGACTATATAGAAGCAATATATACAAAGATTTCAACCGTTTACCTTTTCCATTCATTGTTCTACTTGTCGAAAGTTACAAATAATTTCCGATAAAGGATTAACAATGGGGCTCATTGTTCACTTAAACTTGAAGGACAAAAAATTGGCGAATGGTACTGTTTGGATGCTTTGCGTACTTGTTTCTTAGACTATATGGTAGCAATATATACAAGGATTTCAACCGTCTACCTGTTCCATTCATTGTTCTACTTGTCGAAAGTTACAAATAATTACCGATAAAGGATTAACAATGGGGCTCGTTGTTCACTTAAACTTGAAGAACAAAAAATTGGCGAATGGTACTGTTTGGATGCTTTGCGTACTTGTTCCTTAGACTATATAGAAGCAATATATACATTGATTTCAACCGGCTACCTGTTCCATTCATTGTTCTACTTGTCGCAAGTTACAAATAATTTCCGTTAAAGTATTAACAATGGGGCTCGTAGTTCACTTAAACTTGAAGATCAAATAATTGGCGAATTGTACTGTTTGGACGCTTTGCATATATGTTTCTTAGACTATTTAGAAGCAATATATACAATGATTTCAACAGTCTACCTGTTCCATTCATTGTTCTACTTGTCGAAATTTACAAATAATTTCCTTTAAAGGATTAACAATGGGGCTCGTAGTTCACTTAAACTTGAAGAACAAAAAATTGGCGAATGGTACTGTTTGGATGCTTTGCATATATGTTTCTTAGATTATACAGAGGCAATATATACAAGGATTTCAACCGTCTACGTGTTCCAATCATTGTTCTACTTGTCGAAATTTACAAATAATTTCCTTTAAAGGATTAACAATGGGGCTCATTGTTCACTTAAACTTGAAGAACAAAAAATTGGCGAATGGTACTGTTTGGATGCTTTGCATATATGTTTCTTATACTATATAGAAGCAATATATACAAAGATTTCAACCGTCTACGTGTTCCAATCATTGTTCTACTTGTCGAAATTTACAAATAATTTCCTTTAAAGGATTAACAATGGGGCTCGTTGTTCACTTAAACTTGAAGGACAAAAAATTGGCGAATGGTACTGTTTGGATGCTTTGCGTACTTGTTTCTTAGACTATATGGTAGCAATATATACAAGGATTTCAACCGTCTACCTGTTCCATTCATTGTTCTACTTGTCGAAAGTTACAAATAATTACCGATAAAGGATTAACAATGGGGCTCGTTGTTCACTTAAACTTGAAGAACAAAAAATTGGCGAATGGTACTGTTTGGATGCTTTGCGTACTTGTTTCTTAGACTATATAGAAGCAATATATACATTGATTTCAACCGGCTACCTGTTCCATTCATTGTTCTACTTGTCGCAAGTTACAAATAATTTCCGTTAAAGTATTAACAATGGGGCTCGTAGTTCACTTAAACTTGAAGATCAAATAATTGGCGAATTGTACTGTTTGGACGCTTTGCATATATGTTTCTTAGACTATTTAGAAGCAATATATACATTGATTTCAACCGGCTACCTGTTCCATTCATTGTTCTACTTGTCGAAAATTACAAATAATTTCCGATAATGGATTAACCATGGGGCTCATTGTTCACTTAAACTTGAAGACCAAAAAATTGGCGAATGGTACTGTTTGGATGCTTTGCGTACATGTTTCTTAGACTATATGGAAGCAATATATACAAAGATTTCAACCGTCCACGTGTTCCAATCATTGTTCTACTTGTCGAAATTTACAAATAATTTCCTTTAAAGGATTAACAATGGGGCTCGTTGTTCACTTCAACTTGAAGAACAAAAAAGTGGCGAATGGTACTGTTTGGATGCTTTGCGTACATGTTTCTTACACTATATGGAAGCAATATATACAAAGATTTCAACCGTCTACGTGTCCCAATCATTGTTCTACTTGTCGAAAGTTACAAATAATTTCCGATAAAGGATTAACCATTGGGGCTCATTGTTCACTTAAACTTGAAGAACAAAAAATTGGCGAATGGTACTGTTTGGATGCTTTGCGTACATGTTTCTTAGACTACATAGAAACAACATATACAATGATTTCAACAGTCTACCTGTTCCATTCATTGTTCTACTTGCCGAAAGTTACAAATAATTTCCGATAAAGGATTAACCATTGGGGCTCATTGTTCACTTAAACTTGAAGAACAAAAAATTGGCGAATGGTACTGTTTGGATGCTTTGCGTACATGTTTCTTAGACTATATGGAAGCAATATATACAAAGATTTCAACCGTCTACGTGTTCCAATCATTGTTCTACTTGTCGAAAGTTACAAATAATTTCCGTTAAGGGATTAACAATGGGGATCGTAGTTTACTTAAACTTGAAGAACAAAAAATTGGCGAATTGTACTGTTTGGATGCTTTGCATATATGTTTCTTATACTATATAGAAGCAATATATACAAATATTTCAACCGTCTACCTGTTCCATTCATTGTTCTACTTGTCGAAAATTACAAATAATTTCCGATAATGGATTAACCATTGGGGCTCATTGTTCACTTAAACTTGAAGACCAAAAAATTGGCGAATGGTACTGTTTGGATGCTTTGCGTACATGTTTCTTAGACTATATGGAAGCAATATATACAAAGATTTCAACCGTCTACGTGTTCCAATCATTGTTCTACTTGTCGAAATTTACAAATAATTTCCATTAAAGGATTAACAATGGGGCTCATTGTTCACTTAAACTTGAAGAACAAAAAATTGGCGAATGGTACTGTTTGGATGCTTTGCATATATGTTTCTTATACTATATAGAAGCAATATATACAAAGATTTCAACCGTCTACGTGTTCCAATCATTGTTCTACTTGTCGAAATTTACAAATAATTTCCTTTAAAGGATTAACAATGGGGCTCATTGTTCACTTAAACTTGAAGAACAAAAAATTGGCGAATGGTACTGTTTGGATGCTTTGCATATATGTTTCTTATACTATATAGAAGCAATATATACAAAGATTTCAACCGTCTACGTGTTCCAATCATTGTTCTACTTGTCGAAATTTACAAATAATTTCCTTTAAAGGATTAACAATGGGGCTCGTTGTTCACTTCAACTTGAAGAACAAAAAAGTGGCGAATGGTACTGTTTGGATGCTTTGCGTACATGTTTCTTACACTATATGGAAGCAATATATACAAAGATTTCAACCGTCTACGTGTTCCAATCATTGTTCTACTTGTCGAAAGTTACAAATAATTTCCGATAAAGGATTAACCATTGGGGCTCATTGTTCACTTAAACTTGAAGAACAAAAAATTGGCGAATGGTACTGTTTGGATGCTTTGCGTACATGTTTCTTAGACTACATAGAAACAACATATACAATGATTTCAACAGTCTACCTGTTCCATTCATTGTTCTACTTGTCGCAAGTTACAAATAATTTCCGATAAAGGATTAACCATTGGGGCTCATTGTTCACTTAAACTTGAAGAACAAAAAATTGGCGAATGGTACTGTTTGGATGCTTTGCGTACATGTTTCTTAGACTATATGGAAGCAATATATACAAAGATTTCAACCGTCTACGTGTTCCAATCATTGTTCTACTTGTCGAAAGTTACAAATAATTTCCGTTAAGGGATTAACAATGGGGATCGTAGTTTACTTAAACTTGAAGAACAAAAAATTGGCGAATTGTACTGTTTGGATGCTTTGCATATATGTTTCTTATACTATATAGAAGCAATATATACAAATATTTCAACCGTCTACCTGTTCCATTCATTGTTCTACTTGTCGAAAATTACAAATAATTTCCGATAATGGATTAACCATTGGGGCTCATTGTTCACTTAAACTTGAAGACCAAAAAATTGGCGAATGGTACTGTTTGGATGCTTTGCGTACATGTTTCTTAGACTATATGGAAGCAATATATACAAAGATTTCAACCGTCTACGTGTTCCAATCATTGTTCTACTTGTCGAAATTTACAAATAATTTCCTTTAAAGGATTAACAATGGGGCTCGTTGTTCACTTCAACTTGAAGAACAAAAAATTGGCGAATGGTACTGTTTGGATGCTTTACATATATGTTTCTTAGACTATATAGAAGCAATATATACAAAGATTTCAACCGTCTACGTGTTCCAATCATTGTTCTACTTGTCGAAAATTACAAATAATTTCCGATAATGGATTAACCATGGGGCTCATTGTTCACTTAAACTTGAAGAACAAAAAATTGGCGAATGGTACTGTTTGGATGCTTTGCGTACATGTTTCTTAGACTATATGGAAGCAATATATACAAAGATTTCAACCGTCTACGTGTTCCAATCATTGTTCTACTTGTCGAAAATTACAAATAATTTCCGATAATGGATTAACCATTGGGGCTCATTGTTCACTTAAACTTGAAGACCAAAAAATTGGCAAATGGTACTGTTTGGATGCTTTGCGTACATGTTTCTTAGACTATATGGAAGCAATATATACAAAGATTTCAACCGTCTACGTGTTCCAATCATTGTTCTACTTGTCGAAATTTACAAATAATTTCCTTTAAAGGATTAACAATGGGGCTCGTTGTTCACTTCAACTTGAAGAACAAAAAAGTGGCGAATGGTACTGTTTGGATGCTTTGCGTACATGTTTCTTACACTATATGGAAGCAATATATACAAAGATTTCAACCGTCTACGTGTTCCAATCATTGTTCTACTTGTCGAAAGTTACAAATAATTTCCGATAAAGGATTAACCATTGGGGCTCATTGTTCACTTAAACTTGAAGAACAAAAAATTGGCGAATGGTACTGTTTGGATGCTTTGCGTACATGTTTCTTAGACTACATAGAAACAACATATACAATGATTTCAACAGTCTACCTGTTCCATTCATTGTTCTACTTGCCGAAAGTTACAAATAATTTCCGATAAAGGATTAACCATTGGGGCTCATTGTTCACTTAAACTTGAAGAACAAAAAATTGGCGAATGGTACTGTTTGGATGCTTTGCGTACATGTTTCTTAGACTATATGGAAGCAATATATACAAAGATTTCAACCGTCTACGTGTTCCAATCATTGTTCTACTTGTCGAAAGTTACAAATAATTTCCGTTAAGGGATTAACAATGGGGATCGTAGTTTACTTAAACTTGAAGAACAAAAAATTGGCGAATTGTACTGTTTGGATGCTTTGCATATATGTTTCTTATACTATATAGAAGCAATATATACAAATATTTCAACCGTCTACCTGTTCCATTCATTGTTCTACTTGTCGAAAATTACAAATAATTTCCGATAATGGATTAACCATTGGGGCTCATTGTTCACTTAAACTTGAAGACCAAAAAATTGGCGAATGGTACTGTTTGGATGCTTTGCGTACATGTTTCTTAGACTATATGGAAGCAATATATACAAAGATTTCAACCGTCTACGTGTTCCAATCATTGTTCTACTTGTCGAAATTTACAAATAATTTCCTTTAAAGGATTAACAATGGGGCTCGTTGTTCACTTCAACTTGAAGAACAAAAAAGTGGCGAATGGTACTGTTTGGATGCTTTGCGTACATGTTTCTTACACTATATGGAAGCAATATATACAAAGATTTCAACCGTCTACGTGTTCCAATCATTGTTCTACTTGTCGAAAGTTACAAATAATTTCCGATAAAGGATTAACCATTGGGGCTCATTGTTCACTTAAACTTGAAGAACAAAAAATTGGCGAATGGTACTGTTTGGATGCTTTGCGTACATGTTTCTTAGACTACATAGAAACAACATATACAATGATTTCAACAGTCTACCTGTTCCATTCATTGTTCTACTTGCCGAAAGTTACAAATAATTTCCGATAAAGGATTAACCATTGGGGCTCATTGTTCACTTCAACTTGAAGAACAAAAAATTGGCGAATGGTACTGTTTGGATGCTTTACATATATGTTTCTTAGACTATATAGAAGCAATATATACATTGATTTCAACCGGCTACCTGTTCCATTCATTGTTCTACTTGTCGCAAGATACAAATAATTTCCTTTAAAGGATTAACAATGGGGCTCGTTGTTCACTTCAACTTGAAGAACAAAAAATTGGCGAATGGTACTGTTTGGATGCTTTACATATATGTTTCTTAGACTATATAGAAGCAATATATACAAAGATTTCAACCGTCTACGTGTTCCAATCATTGTTCTACTTGTCGAAAATTACAAATAATTTCCGATAATGGATTAACCATGGGGCTCATTGTTCACTTAAACTTGAAGAACAAAAAATTGGCGAATGGTACTGTTTGGATGCTTTGCGTACATGTTTCTTAGACTATATGGAAGCAATATATACAAAGATTTCAACCGTCTACGTGTTCCAATCATTGTTCTACTTGTCGAAAATTACAAATAATTTCCGATAATGGATTAACCATTGGGGCTCATTGTTCACTTAAACTTGAAGACCAAAAAATTGGCAAATGGTACTGTTTGGATGCTTTGCGTACATGTTTCTTAGACTATATGGAAGCAATATATACAAAGATTTCAACCGTCTACGTGTTCCAATCATTGTTCTACTTGTCGAAATTTACAAATAATTTCCTTTAAAGGATTAACAATGGGGCTCGTTGTTCACTTCAACTTGAAGAACAAAAAAGTGGCGAATGGTACTGTTTGGATGCTTTGCGTACATGTTTCTTACACTATATGGAAGCAATATATACAAAGATTTCAACCGTCTACGTGTTCCAATCATTGTTCTACTTGTCGAAAGTTACAAATAATTTCCGATAAAGGATTAACCATTGGGGCTCATTGTTCACTTAAACTTGAAGAACAAAAAATTGGCGAATGGTACTGTTTGGATGCTTTGCGTACATGTTTCTTAGACTACATAGAAACAACATATACAATGATTTCAACAGTCTACCTGTTCCATTCATTGTTCTACTTGCCGAAAGTTACAAATAATTTCCGATAAAGGATTAACCATTGGGGCTCATTGTTCACTTAAACTTGAAGAACAAAAAATTGGCGAATGGTACTGTTTGGATGCTTTGCGTACATGTTTCTTAGACTATATGGAAGCAATATATACAAAGATTTCAACCGTCTACGTGTTCCAATCATTGTTCTACTTGTCGAAAGTTACAAATAATTTCCGTTAAGGGATTAACAATGGGGATCGTAGTTTACTTAAACTTGAAGAACAAAAAATTGGCGAATTGTACTGTTTGGATGCTTTGCATATATGTTTCTTATACTATATAGAAGCAATATATACAAATATTTCAACCGTCTACCTGTTCCATTCATTGTTCTACTTGTCGAAAATTACAAATAATTTCCGATAATGGATTAACCATTGGGGCTCATTGTTCACTTAAACTTGAAGACCAAAAAATTGGCGAATGGTACTGTTTGGATGCTTTGCGTACATGTTTCTTAGACTATATGGAAGCAATATATACAAAGATTTCAACCGTCTACGTGTTCCAATCATTGTTCTACTTGTCGAAATTTACAAATAATTTCCTTTAAAGGATTAACAATGGGGCTCGTTGTTCACTTCAACTTGAAGAACAAAAAAGTGGCGAATGGTACTGTTTGGATGCTTTGCGTACATGTTTCTTACACTATATGGAAGCAATATATACAAAGATTTCAACCGTCTACGTGTTCCAATCATTGTTCTACTTGTCGAAAGTTACAAATAATTTCCGATAAAGGATTAACCATTGGGGCTCATTGTTCACTTAAACTTGAAGAACAAAAAATTGGCGAATGGTACTGTTTGGATGCTTTGCGTACATGTTTCTTAGACTACATAGAAACAACATATACAATGATTTCAACAGTCTACCTGTTCCATTCATTGTTCTACTTGCCGAAAGTTACAAATAATTTCCGATAAAGGATTAACCATTGGGGCTCATTGTTCACTTCAACTTGAAGAACAAAAAATTGGCGAATGGTACTGTTTGGATGCTTTACATATATGTTTCTTAGACTATATAGAAGCAATATATACATTGATTTCAACCGGCTACCTGTTCCATTCATTGTTCTACTTGTCGCAAGATACAAATAATTTCCGTTAAAGTATTAACAATGGGGCTCGTTGTTCACTTAAACTTGAAGATCAAATAATTGGCGAATTGTACTGTTTGGACGCTTTGCATATATGTTTCTTAGACTATATAGAAGCAATACATACAATGATTTCAACAGTCTACCTGTTCCATTCATTGTTCTACTTGTCGAAATTTACAAATAATTTCCTTTAAAGGATTAACAATGGGGATAGTATTTTACTTAAACTTGAAGATCAAATAATTGGCGAATTGTACTGTTTGGACGCTTTGCATATATGTTTCTTAGACTATATAGAAGCAATATATACAATGATTTCAACAGTCTACCTGTTCCATTCATTGTTCTACTTGTCGAAAGTTACAAATAATTTCCGATAACGGATTAACCATTGGGGCTCATTGTTCACTTAAACTTGAGGAACAAAAAATTGGCGAATTGTACTGTTTGGATGCTTTGCATATATGTTTCTTATACTATATAGAAGCAATATATACAAATATTTCAACCGTCTACCTGTTCCATTCATTGTTCTACTTGTCGAAAATTACAAATAATTTCCGATAATGGATTAACCATTGGGGCTCATTGTTCACTTAAACTTGAAGACCAAAAAATTGGCAAATGGTACTGTTTGGATGCTTTGCGTACATGTTTCTTAGACTATATGGAAGCAATATATACAAAGATTTCAACCGTCTACGTGTTCCAATCATTGTTCTACTTGTCGAAATTTACAAATAATTTCCTTTAAAGGATTAACAATGGGGCTCATTGTTCACTTAAACTTGAAGAACAAAAAATTGGCGAATGGTACTGTTTGGATGCTTTGCATATATGTTTTTAGACTATATAGAAGCAATATATACAAAGATTTCAACCGTTTACCTTTTCCATTCATTGTTCTACTTGTCGAAAGTTACAAATAATTTCCGATAAAGGATTAACAATGGGGCTCATTGTTCACTTAAACTTGAAGGACAAAAAATTGGCGAATGGTACTGTTTGGATGCTTTGCGTACTTGTTTCTTAGACTATATGGTAGCAATATATACAAGGATTTCAACCGTCTACCTGTTCCATTCATTGTTCTACTTGTCGAAAGTTACAAATAATTACCGATAAAGGATTAACAATGGGGCTCGTTGTTCACTTAAACTTGAAGAACAAAAAATTGGCGAATGGTACTGTTTGGATGCTTTGCGTACTTGTTTCTTAGACTATATAGAAGCAATATATACATTGATTTCAACCGGCTACCTGTTCCATTCATTGTTCTACTTGTCGCAAGTTACAAATAATTTCCGTTAAAGTATTAACAATGGGGCTCGTAGTTCACTTAAACTTGAAGATCAAATAATTGGCGCATTGTACTGTTTGGACGCTTTGCATATATGTTTCTTAGACTATTTAGAAGCAATATATACATTGATTTCAACCGGCTACCTGTTCCATTCATTGTTCTACTTGTCGAAAATTACAAATAATTTCCGATAATGGATTAACCATGGGGCTCATTGTTCACTTAAACTTGAAGACCAAAAAATTGGCGAATGGTACTGTTTGGATGCTTTGCGTACATGTTTCTTAGACTATATGGAAGCAATATATACAAAGATTTCAACCGTCTACGTGTTCCAATCATTGTTCTACTTGTCGAAAGTTACAAATAATTTCCGTTAAGGGTTTAACAATGGGGATCGTAGTTTACTTAAACTTGAAGAACAAAAAATTGGCGAATTGTACTGTTTGGATGCTTTGCATATATGTTTCTTATACTATATAGAAGCAATATATACAAATATTTCAACCGTCTACCTGTTCCATTCATTGTTCTACTTGTCGAAAATTACAAATAATTTCCGATAATGGATTAACCAATGGGGCTCATTGTTCACTTAAACTTGAAGACCAAAAAATTGGCAAATGGTACTGTTTGGATGCTTTGCGTACATGTTTCTTAGACTATATGGAAGCAATATATACAAAGATTTCAACCGTCTACGTGTTCCAATCATTGTTCTACTTGTCGAAATTTACAAATAATTTCCTTTAAAGGATTAACAATGGGGCTCATTGTTCACTTAAACTTGAAGAACAAAAAATTGGCGAATGGTACTGTTTGGATGCTTTGCATATATGTTTCTTATACTATATCGAAGCAATATAAACAAAGATTTCAACCGTCTACGTGTTCCAATCATTGTTCTACTTGTCGAAATTTACAAATAATTTCCTTTAAAGGATTAACAATGGGGCTCGTTGTTCACTTCAACTTGAAGAACAAAAAAGTGGCGAATGGTACTGTTTGGATGCTTTGCGTACATGTTTCTTACACTATATGGAAGCAATATATACAAAGATTTCAACCGTCTACGTGTTCCAATCATTGTTCTACTTGTCGAAAGTTACAAATAATTTCCGATAAAGGATTAACCATTGGGGCTCATTGTTCACTTAAACTTGAAGAACAAAAAATTGGCGAATGGTACTGTTTGGATGCTTTGCGTACATGTTTCTTAGACTACATAGAAACAACATATACAATGATTTCAACAGTCTACCTGTTCCATTCATTGTTCTACTTGCCGAAAGTTACAAATAATTTCCGATAAAGGATTAACCATTGGGGCTCATTGTTCACTTAAACTTGAAGAACAAAAAATTGGCGAATGGTACTGTTTGGATGCTTTGCGTACATGTTTCTTAGACTATATGGAAGCAATATATACAAAGATTTCAACCGTCTACGTGTTCCAATCATTGTTCTACTTGTCGAAAGTTACAAATAATTTCCGTTAAGGGATTAACAATGGGGATCGTAGTTTACTTAAACTTGAAGAACAAAAAATTGGCGAATTGTACTGTTTGGATGCTTTGCATATATGTTTCTTATACTATATAGAAGCAATATATACAAATATTTCAACCGTCTACCTGTTCCATTCATTGTTCTACTTGTCGAAAATTACAAATAATTTCCGATAATGGATTAACCATTGGGGCTCATTGTTCACTTAAACTTGAAGACCAAAAAATTGGCGAATGGTACTGTTTGGATGCTTTGCGTACATGTTTCTTAGACTATATGGAAGCAATATATACAAAGATTTCAACCGTCTACGTGTTCCAATCATTGTTCTACTTGTCGAAATTTACAAATAATTTCCTTTAAAGGATTAACAATGGGGCTCGTTGTTCACTTCAACTTGAAGAACAAAAAATTGGCGAATGGTACTGTTTGGATGCTTTACATATATGTTTCTTAGACTATATAGAAGCAATATATACAAAGATTTCAACCGTCTACGTGTTCCAATCATTGTTCTACTTGTCGAAATTTACAAATAATTTCCTTTAAAGATTAACAATGGGGCTCGTTGTTCACTTCAACTTGAAGAACAAAAAAGTGGCGAATGGTACTGTTTGGATGCTTTGCGTACATGTTTCTTACACTATATGGAAGCAATATATACAAAGATTTCAACCGTCTACGTGTTCCAATCATTGTTCTACTTGTCGAAAGTTACAAATAATTTCCGATAAAGGATTAACCATTGGGGCTCATTGTTCACTTAAACTTGAAGAACAAAAAATTGGCGAATGGTACTGTTTGGATGCTTTGCGTACATGTTTCTTAGACTACATAGAAACAACATATACAATGATTTCAACTGTCTACCTGTTCCATTCATTGTTCTACTTGCCGAAATTTACAAATAATTTCCGATAAAGGATTAACCATTGGGGCTCATTGTTCACTTAAACTTGAAGAACAGAAAATTGGCGAATGGTACTGTTTGGATGCTTTGCGTACATGTTTCTTAGACTATATGGAAGCAATATATACAAAGATTTCAACCGTCTACGTGTTCCAATCATTGTTCTACTTGTCGAAAGTTACAAATAATTTCCGTTAAGGGATTAACAATGGGGATCGTAGTTTACTTAAACTTGAAGAACAAAAAATTGGCGAATTGTACTGTTTGGATGCTTTGCATATATGTTTCTTATACTATATAGAAGCAATATATACAAATATTTCAACCGTCTACCTGTTCCATTCATTGTTCTACTTGTCGAAAATTACAAATAATTTCCGATAATGGATTAACCATTGGGGCTCATTGTTCACTTAAACTTGAAGACCAAAAAATTGGCAAATGGTACTGTTTGGATGCTTTGCGTACATGTTTCTTAGACTATATGGAAGCAATATATACAAAGATTTCAACCGTCTACGTGTTCCAATCATTGTTCTACTTGTCGAAATTTTCAAATAATTTCCTTTAAAGGATTAACAATGGGGCTCATTGTTCACTTAAACTTGAAGAACAAAAAATTGGCGAATGGTACTGTTTGGATGCTTTGCATATATGTTTCTTATACTATATAGAAGCAATATATACAAAGATTTCAACCGTCTACGTGTTCCAATCATTGTTCTACTTGTCGAAATTTACAAATAATTTCCTTTAAAGGATTAACAATGGGGCTCGTTGTTCACTTCAACTTGAAGAACAAAAAAGTGGCGAATGGTACTGTTTGGATGCTTTGCGTACATGTTTCTTAGACTACATAGAAACAACATATACAATGATTTCAACAGTCTACCTGTTCCATTCATTGTTCTACTTGCCGAAAGTTACAAATAATTTCCGATAAAGGATTAACCATTGGGGCTCATTGTTCACTTAAACTTGAAGAACAAAAAATTGGCGAATGGTACTGTTTGGATGCTTTGCGTACATGTTTCTTAGACTATATGGAAGCAATATATACAAAGATTTCAACCGTCTACGTGTTCCAATCATTGTTCTACTTGTCGAAAGTTACAAATAATTTCCGTTAAGGGATTAACAATGGGGATCGTAGTTTACTTAAACTTGAAGAACAAAAAATTGGCGTATTGTACTGTTTGGATGCTTTGCATATATGTTTCTTATACTATATAGAAGCAATATATACAAATATTTCAACCGTCTACCTGTTCCATTCATTGTTCTACTTGTCGAAAATTACAAAGAATTTCCGATAATGGATTAACCATTGGGGCTCATTATTCACTTAAACTTGAAGACCAAAAAATTGGCGAATGGTACTGTTTGGATGCTTTGCGTACATGTTTCTTAGACTATATGGAAGCAATATATACAAAGATTTCAACCGTCTACGTGTTCCAATCATTGTTCTACTTGTCGAAATTTACAAATAATTTCCTTTAAAGGATTAACAATGGGGCTCGTTGTTCACTTCAACTTGAAGAACAAAAAAGTGGCGGATGGTACTGTTTGGATGCTTTGCGTACATGTTTCTTACACTATATGGAAGCAATATATACAAAGATTTCAACCGTCTACGTGTTCCAATCATTGTTCTACTTGTCGAAAGTTACAAATAATTTCCGATAAAGGATTAACCATTGGGGCTCATTGTTCACTTAAACTTGAAGAACAAAAAATTGGCGAATGGTACTGTTTGGATGCTTTGCGTACATGTTTCTTAGACTACATAGAAACAACATATACAATGATTTCAACAGTCTACCTGTTCCATTCATTGTTCTACTTGCCGAAAGTTACAAATAATTTCCGATAAAGGATTAACCATTGGGGCTCATTGTTCACTTAAACTTGAAGAACAAAAAATTGGCGAATGGTACTGTTTGGATGCTTTGCGTACATGTTTCTTAGACTATATGGAAGCAATATATACAAAGATTTCAACCGTCTACGTGTTCCAATCATTGTTCTACTTGTCGAAAGTTACAAATAATTTCCGTTAAGGGATTAACAATGGGGATCGTAGTTTACTTAAACTTGAAGAACAAAAAATTGGCGAATTGTACTGTTTGGATGCTTTGCATATATGTTTCTTATACTATATAGAAGCAATATATACAAATATTTCAACCGTCTACCTGTTCCATTCATTGTTCTACTTGTCGAAAATTACAAATAATTTCCGATAATGGATTAACCATTGGGGCTCATTGTTCACTTAAACTTGAAGACCAAAAAATTGGCGAATGGTACTGTTTGGATGCTTTGCGTACATGTTTCTTAGACTATATGGAAGCAATATATACAAAGATTTCAACCGTCTACGTGTTCCAATCATTGTTCTACTTGTCGAAATTTACAAATAATTTCCTTTAAAGGATTAACAATGGGGCTCGTTGTTCACTTCAACTTGAAGAACAAAAAATTGGCGAATGGTACTGTTTGGATGCTTTACATATATGTTTCTTAGACTATATAGAAGCAATATATACAAAGATTTCAACCGTCTACGTGTTCCAATCATTGTTCTACTTGTCGAAATTTACAAATAATTTCCTTTAAAGATTAACAATGGGGCTCGTTGTTCACTTCAACTTGAAGAACAAAAAAGTGGCGAATGGTACTGTTTGGATGCTTTGCGTACATGTTTCTTACACTATATGGAAGCAATATATACAAAGATTTCAACCGTCTACGTGTTCCAATCATTGTTCTACTTGTCGAAAGTTACAAATAATTTCCGATAAAGGATTAACCATTGGGGCTCATTGTTCACTTAAACTTGAAGAACAAAAAATTGGCGAATGGTACTGTTTGGATGCTTTGCGTACATGTTTCTTAGACTACATAGAAACAACATATACAATGATTTCAACTGTCTACCTGTTCCATTCATTGTTCTACTTGCCGAAATTTACAAATAATTTCCGATAAAGGATTAACCATTGGGGCTCATTGTTCACTTAAACTTGAAGAACAGAAAATTGGCGAATGGTACTGTTTGGATGCTTTGCGTACATGTTTCTTAGACTATATGGAAGCAATATATACAAAGATTTCAACCGTCTACGTGTTCCAATCATTGTTCTACTTGTCGAAAGTTACAAATAATTTCCGTTAAGGGATTAACAATGGGGATCGTAGTTTACTTAAACTTGAAGAACAAAAAATTGGCGAATTGTACTGTTTGGATGCTTTGCATATATGTTTCTTATACTATATAGAAGCAATATATACAAATATTTCAACCGTCTACCTGTTCCATTCATTGTTCTACTTGTCGAAAATTACAAATAATTTCCGATAATGGATTAACCATTGGGGCTCATTGTTCACTTAAACTTGAAGACCAAAAAATTGGCAAATGGTACTGTTTGGATGCTTTGCGTACATGTTTCTTAGACTATATGGAAGCAATATATACAAAGATTTCAACCGTCTACGTGTTCCAATCATTGTTCTACTTGTCGAAATTTTCAAATAATTTCCTTTAAAGGATTAACAATGGGGCTCATTGTTCACTTAAACTTGAAGAACAAAAAATTGGCGAATGGTACTGTTTGGATGCTTTGCATATATGTTTCTTATACTATATAGAAGCAATATATACAAAGATTTCAACCGTCTACGTGTTCCAATCATTGTTCTACTTGTCGAAATTTACAAATAATTTCCTTTAAAGGATTAACAATGGGGCTCGTTGTTCACTTCAACTTGAAGAACAAAAAAGTGGCGAATGGTACTGTTTGGATGCTTTGCGTACATGTTTCTTAGACTACATAGAAACAACATATACAATGATTTCAACAGTCTACCTGTTCCATTCATTGTTCTACTTGCCGAAAGTTACAAATAATTTCCGATAAAGGATTAACCATTGGGGCTCATTGTTCACTTAAACTTGAAGAACAAAAAATTGGCGAATGGTACTGTTTGGATGCTTTGCGTACATGTTTCTTAGACTATATGGAAGCAATATATACAAAGATTTCAACCGTCTACGTGTTCCAATCATTGTTCTACTTGTCGAAAGTTACAAATAATTTCCGTTAAGGGATTAACAATGGGGATCGTAGTTTACTTAAATTTGAAGAACAAAAAATTGGCGAATTGTACTGTTTGGATGCTTTGCATATATGTTTCTTATACTATATAGAAGCAATATATACAAATATTTCAACCGTCTACCTGTTCCATTCATTGTTCTACTTGTCGAAAATTACAAATAATTTCCGATAATGGATTAACCATTGGGGCTCATTGTTCACTTAAACTTGAAGACCAAAAAATTGGCGAATGGTACTGTTTGGATGCTTTGCGTACATGTTTCTTAGACTATATGGAAGCAATATATACAAAGATTTCAACCGTCTACGTGTTCCAATCATTGTTCTACTTGTCGAAATTTACAAATAATTTCCTTTAAAGGATTAACAATGGGGCTCGTTGTTCACTTCAACTTGAAGAACAAAAAATTGGCGAATGGTACTGTTTGGATGCTTTACATATATGTTTCTTAGACTATATAGAAGCAAAATATACATTGATTTCAACCGGCTACCTGTTCCATTCATTGTTCTACTTGTCGCAAGATACAAATAATTTCCGTTAAAGTATTAACAATGGGGCTCGTAGTTCACTTAAACTTGAAGATCAAATAATTGGCGAATTGTACTGTTTGGACGCTTTGCATATATGTTTCTTAGACTATATAGAAGCAATACATACAATGATTTCAACAGTCTACCTGTTCCATTCATTGTTCTACTTGTCGAAATTTACAAATAATTTCCTTTAAAGGATTAACAATGGGGATAGTATTTTACTTAAACTTGAAGATCAAATAATTGGCGAATTGTACTGTTTGGACGCTTTGCATATATGTTTCTTAGACTATATAGAAGCAATATATACAATGATTTCAACAGTCTACCTGTTCCATTCATTGTTCTACTTGTCGAAAGTTACAAATAATTTCCGATAACGGATTAACCATTGGGGCTCATTGTTCACTTAAACTTGAGGAACAAAAAATTGGCGAATGGTACTGTTTGGATGCTTTGCGTACATGTTTCTTAGACTACATAGAAACAACATATACAATGATTTCAACTGTCTACCTGTTCCATTCATTGTTCTACTTGCCGAAATTTACAAATAATTTCCGATAAAGGATTAACCATTGGGGCTCATTGTTCACTTAAACTTGAAGACCAAAAAATTGGCGAATGGTACTGTTTGGATGCTTTGCGTACATGTTTCTTAGACTATATGGAAGCAATATATACAAAGATTTCAACCGTCTACGTGTTCCAATCATTGTTCTACTTGTCGAAATTTACAAATAATTTCCTTTAAAGGATTAACAATGGGGCTCGTTGTTCACTTCAACTTGAAGAACAAAAAATTGGCGAATGGTACTGTTTGGATGCTTTACATATATGTTTCTTAGACTATATAGAAGCAATATATACAAAGATTTCAACCGTCTACGTGTTCCAATCATTGTTCTACTTGTCGAAATTTACAAATAATTTCCTTTAAAGATTAACAATGGGGCTCGTTGTTCACTTCAACTTGAAGAACAAAAAAGTGGCGAATGGTACTGTTTGGATGCTTTGCGTACATGTTTCTTACACTATATGGAAGCAATATATACAAAGATTTCAACCGTCTACGTGTTCCAATCATTGTTCTACTTGTCGAAAGTTACAAATAATTTCCGATAAAGGATTAACCATTGGGGCTCATTGTTCACTTAAACTTGAAGAACAAAAAATTGGCGAATGGTACTGTTTGGATGCTTTGCGTACATGTTTCTTAGACTACATAGAAACAACATATACAATGATTTCAACTGTCTACCTGTTCCATTCATTGTTCTACTTGCCGAAATTTACAAATAATTTCCGATAAAGGATTAACCATTGGGGCTCATTGTTCACTTAAACTTGAAGAACAGAAAATTGGCGAATGGTACTGTTTGGATGCTTTGCGTACATGTTTCTTAGACTATATGGAAGCAATATATACAAAGATTTCAACCGTCTACGTGTTCCAATCATTGTTCTACTTGTCGAAAGTTACAAATAATTTCCGTTAAGGGATTAACAATGGGGATCGTAGTTTACTTAAACTTGAAGAACAAAAAATTGGCGAATTGTACTGTTTGGATGCTTTGCATATATGTTTCTTATACTATATAGAAGCAATATATACAAATATTTCAACCGTCTACCTGTTCCATTCATTGTTCTACTTGTCGAAAATTACAAATAATTTCC
Organism: Cerceris ruficornis; assembly: GCA_963989415.1. Lineage (NCBI taxonomy): Eukaryota > Metazoa > Arthropoda > Insecta > Hymenoptera > Crabronidae > Cerceris > Cerceris ruficornis. The sequence goes on along the minus strand of CAXDIW010000229.1, from coordinate 2,574,887 downwards.
GATAATGGATTAACCATTGGGGCTCATTGTTCACTTAAACTTGAAGACCAAAAAATTGGCAAATGGTACTGTTTGGATGCTTTGCGTACATGTTTCTTAGACTATATGGAAGCAATATATACAAAGATTTCAACCGTCTACGTGTTCCAATCATTGTTCTACTTGTCGAAATTTTCAAATAATTTCCTTTAAAGGATTAACAATGGGGCTCATTGTTCACTTAAACTTGAAGAACAAAAAATTGGCGAATGGTACTGTTTGGATGCTTTGCATATATGTTTCTTATACTATATAGAAGCAATATATACAAAGATTTCAACCGTCTACGTGTTCCAATCATTGTTCTACTTGTCGAAATTTACAAATAATTTCCTTTAAAGGATTAACAATGGGGCTCGTTGTTCACTTCAACTTGAAGAACAAAAAAGTGGCGAATGGTACTGTTTGGATGCTTTGCGTACATGTTTCTTAGACTACATAGAAACAACATATACAATGATTTCAACAGTCTACCTGTTCCATTCATTGTTCTACTTGCCGAAAGTTACAAATAATTTCCGATAAAGGATTAACCATTGGGGCTCATTGTTCACTTAAACTTGAAGAACAAAAAATTGGCGAATGGTACTGTTTGGATGCTTTGCGTACATGTTTCTTAGACTATATGGAAGCAATATATACAAAGATTTCAACCGTCTACGTGTTCCAATCATTGTTCTACTTGTCGAAAGTTACAAATAATTTCCGTTAAGGGATTAACAATGGGGATCGTAGTTTACTTAAATTTGAAGAACAAAAAATTGGCGAATTGTACTGTTTGGATGCTTTGCATATATGTTTCTTATACTATATAGAAGCAATATATACAAATATTTCAACCGTCTACCTGTTCCATTCATTGTTCTACTTGTCGAAAATTACAAATAATTTCCGATAATGGATTAACCATTGGGGCTCATTGTTCACTTAAACTTGAAGACCAAAAAATTGGCGAATGGTACTGTTTGGATGCTTTGCGTACATGTTTCTTAGCCTATATGGAAGCAATATATACAAAGATTTCAACCGTCTACGTGTTCCAATCATTGTTCTACTTGTCGAAATTTACAAATAATTTCCTTTAAAGGATTAACAATGGGGCTCGTTGTTCACTTCAACTTGAAGAACAAAAAATTGGCGAATGGTACTGTTTGGATGCTTTACATATATGTTTCTTAGACTATATAGAAGCAAAATATACATTGATTTCAACCGGCTACCTGTTCCATTCATTGTTCTACTTGTCGCAAGATACAAATAATTTCCGTTAAAGTATTAACAATGGGGCTCGTAGTTCACTTAAACTTGAAGATCAAATAATTGGCGAATTGTACTGTTTGGACGCTTTGCATATATGTTTCTTAGACTATATAGAAGCAATACATACAATGATTTCAACAGTCTACCTGTTCCATTCATTGTTCTACTTGTCGAAATTTACAAATAATTTCCTTTAAAGGATTAACAATGGGGATAGTATTTTACTTAAACTTGAAGATCAAATAATTGGCGAATTGTACTGTTTGGACGCTTTGCATATATGTTTCTTAGACTATATAGAAGCAATATATACAATGATTTCAACAGTCTACCTGTTCCATTCATTGTTCTACTTGTCGAAAGTTACAAATAATTTCCGATAACGGATTAACCATTGGGGCTCATTGTTCACTTAAACTTGAGGAACAAAAAATTGGCGAATTGTACTGTTTTGATGCTTTGCATATATGTTTCTTATACTATATAGAAGGAATATATACAAAGATTTCAACCGTTTACGTGTTCCAATCATTGTTCTACTTGTCGAAATTTACAAATAATTTCCTTTAAATGATTAACAATGGGGCTCGTTGTTCACTTAAACTGGAAGACCAAAAAATTGGCGAATGGTACTGTTTGGATGCTTTGCGTACTTGTTTCTTAGACTATATAGAAGCAATATATACATTGATTTCAACCGGCTACCTGTTCCATTCATTGTTCTACTTGTCGCAAGTTACAAATAATTTCCGTTAAAGTATTAACAATGGGGCTCGTAGTTCACTTAAACTTGAAGATCAAATAATTAGCGAATTGTACTGTTTGGACGCTTTGCATATATGTTTCTTAGACTATTTAGAAGCAATATATACAAAGATTTCAACAGTCTACCTGTTCCATTCATTGTTCTACTTGTCGAAATTTACTAATAATTTCCGATAAAGGATTAACCATTGGGGCTCATTGTTCACTTAAACTTGAAGAACAAAAAATTGGCGAATGGTACTGTTTGGATGCTTTGCGTACATGTTTCTTAGACTATATGGAAGCAATATATACAAAGATTTCAACCGTCTACGTGTTCCAATCATTGTTCTACTTGTCGAAAGTTACAAATAATTTCCGTTAAGGGATTAACAATGGGGCTCGTTGTTCACTTAAACTTGAAGAACAAAAAATTGGCGAATGGTACTGTTTGGATGCTTTGCGTACTTGTTTCTTAGACTATATAGAAGCAATATATACATTGATTTCAACCGGCTACCTGTTCCATTCATTGTTCTACTTGTCGCAAGTTACAAATAATTTCCGTTAAAGTATTAACAATGGGGCTCGTAGTTCACTTAAACTTGAAGATCAAATAATTGGCGAATTGTACTGTTTGGACGCTTTGCATATATGTTTCTTAGACTATTTAGAAGCAATATATACAAAGATTTCAACAGTCTACCTGTTCCATTCATTGTTCTACTTGTCGAAATTTACTAATAATTTCCTTTAAAGGATTAACAATGGGGCTCGTAGTTCACTTAAACTTGAAGAACAAAAAATTGGCGAATGGTACTGTTTGGATGCTTTGCATATATGTTTCTTAGATTATATAGAGGCAATACATACAAGGATTTCAACCGTCTACCTGTTCCATTCATTGTTCTACTTGTCGAAATTTACAAATAATTACCGATAAAGGATTAACCATTGGGGCTCATTGTTCACTTAAACTTGAAGAACAAAAAATTGGCGAATGGTACTGTTTGGATGCTTTGCATATATGTTTCTTATACTATATAGAAGCAATATATACAAAGATTTCAACCGTCTACCTGTTCTATTCATTGTTCTACTTGTAAAAAGTTACAAATAATTTCCGTTTCATGATTATCAATGGGGCTCGTTGTTCACTTAAACTTGAAGAACAAAAAATTGGCGAATGGTACTGTTTGGATGCTTTGCATATATGTTTCTTAGATTATATAGAAGCAATATATACAAAGATTTCAACCGTCTACCTGTTCCATTCATTGTTCTACTTGTCGAAAATTACAAATAATTTCCGATAAAGGATTAACCATTGGGGCTCATTGTTCACTTAAACTTGAAGAACAAAAAATTGGCGAATGGTACTGTTTGGATGCTTTGCGTACATGTTTCTTAGACTATATGGAAGCAATATATACAAAGATTTCAACCGTCTACGTGTTCCAATCATTGTTCTACTTGTCGAAAGTTACAAATAATTTCCGTTAAGGGATTAACAATGGGGATCGTAGTTTACTTAAACTTGAAGAACAAAAAATTGGCGAATTGTACTGTTTGGATGCTTTGCATATATGTTTCTTAGACTATATAGAAGCGTTATGTACAAAGATTTCAACCGTCTACCTGTTCCATTCATTGTTCTACTTGTCGAAATTTACAAATAATTTCCTTTAAAGGATTAACTATGGGGCTCGTAGTTCACTTAAACTTGAAGAACAAAAAATTGGCGATTGTTATAGTTTAGATGCTTTGCATATATGTTTCTTAGATTATATAGAAACAATATATACAAAGATTTCAACCGTCTACCAGTTCCATTCATTGTTCTACTTGTCGAAAGTTACAAATAATTACCGATAAAGGATTAACCATTGGGGCTCATTATTCAATTAAACTTGAAGAACAAAAAATTGGCGAATGGTACTGTTTGGATGCTTTGCATATATGTTTCTTAGACTATATAGAAGCAATGTATACAAAGATTTCAACCGTCTACCTGTTCCATTCATTGTTCTACTTGTCGAAAGTTACAAATAATTTCCGTTAAGGGATTAACAATGGGGATCGTAGTTTACTTAAACTTGAAGAACAAAAAATTGGCGAATTATACTGTTTGGATGCTTTGCATATATGTTTCTTAGACTATATAGAAGCAATATATACAATGATTTCAACCGTCTACCTATTCCATTCATTGTTCTACTTGCCGAAATTTACAAATAATTTCCTTTAAAGGATTAACAATGGGGCTCGTAGTACACTTAAACTTGAAGAACAAAAAATAGTCGAATTGTACTGTTTGGATGCTTTGCATATATGTTTCTTAGACTATATAGAAGCAATATATATAATGATTTCAACCGTCTACCTGTTCCATTCATTGTTCTACTTGTAAAAGTTACAAATAATTTCCGTTAAGGGATTAACAATGGGGATCGTAGTTTACTTAAAGTTGAAGAACAAAAAATTGGCGAATTGTACTGTTTGGATGCTTTGCATATATGTTTCTTATACTATATAGAAGCAATATGTACAAAGATTTCAACCGTCTACCTGTTCCATTCATTGTTCTACATGTCGAAAGTTACAAATAATTTCCGATAAAGGATTAACAATGGGTCTCATTGTTCACTTAAACTTGAAGAATAAAAAATTGGCGAATGGTACTGTTTGGATGCTTTGCATATATGTTTCTTAGACTATATGGAAGCAATATATACAAAGATTTCAACCGTCTACGTGTTCCAATCATTGTTCTACTTGTAGAAAGTTACAATTAATTTCCGTTAAAGGATTAACAATGGGGCTCGTAGTTCACTTAAACTTGAAGAACAAAAAATTGGCGAATTGGACTGTTTGGATGCTTTGCATATATGTTTCGTAGATTATATAGAAGCAATATATACAATGGTTTCAACCGTCTACCTGATCCATTCATTGTTCTACTTGTCGAAAATTACAAATAATTTCCGATAAAGGATTAACCATTGGGGCTCATTGTTCACTTAAACTTGAAGACCAAAAAATTGGCGAATGGTACTGTTTGGATGCTTTGTGTACATGTTTCTTAGACTATATGGAAGCAATATATACAAAGATTTCAACCGTCTACGTGTTGCAATCATTGTTCTACTTGTCGAAATTTACAAATAATTTCCTTTAAAGGATTAACAATGGGGCTCGTTGTTCACTTAAACTTGAAGAACAATAAATCGGCGAATTGTACTGTTTGGATGCTTTGCATATATGTTTCTTAGACTATATAGAAGCAATATATACAAAGATTTCAACCGTCTACCTGTTCCATTCATTGTTCTACTTGTCGAAAATTACAAATAATTTCCGATAAAGGATTAACCATTGCGGCTCATTGTTCGCTTAAACTTGAAGATCAATAAATTGGCGAATTGTGCTGTTTGGATGCTTTGCATATATGTTTCTTATACTATATAGAAGCAATATATACAAAGATTTCAACCGTCTACCTGTTCCATTCATTGTTCTACTTGTCGAAAGTTACGCATAATTTCCTTTAAAGGATTAACAATGGGGCTCGTTGTTCACTTAAACTTGAAGAACAATAAATCGGCGAATTGTACTGTTTGGATGCTTTGCATATATGTTTCTTAGACTATATAGAAGCAATATATACAAAGATTTCAACCGTCTACCTGTTCCATTCATTGTTCTACTTGCCGAATGTTACAAATAATTTCCGATAAAGGATTAACCATTGGGGCTCATTGTTCGCTTAAACTTGAAGATCAATTAATTGGCGAATTGTGCTGTTTGGATGCTTTGCATATATGTTTCTTATACTATATAGAAGCAATATATACAAAGATTTCAACCGTCTACCTGTTCCATTCATTGTTCTACTTGTCGAAAGTTACAAATAATTACCGATAAAGGATTAACCATTGGGGCTCATTGTTCAATTAAACTTGAAGAACAAAAAATTGGCGAATTGTACTGTTTGGATGCTTTGCATATATGTTTTTAGACTATATAGAAGCAATATATACAAAGATTTCAACCGTCTACCTTTTCCATTCATTGTTCTACTTGTCGAAAGTTACAAATAATTTCCGATAAAGGATTAACAATGGGGCTCATTGTTCACTTAAACTTGAAGGACAAAAAATTGGCGAATGGTACTGTTTGGATGCTTTGCATATATGTTTCTTAGACTATATGGAAGCAATATATACAAAGATTTCAACCGTCTACGTGTTCCAATCATTGTTCTACTTGTAGAAAGTTACAATTAATATCCGTTAAAGGATTAACAATGGGGCTCGTATTTCACTTAAACTTGAAGAACAAAAAATTGGCGAATGGTACTGTTTGGATGCTTTGCATATATGTTTCTTATACTATATAGAAGCAATATATACAAAGATTTCAACCGTCTACCTGTTCTATTCATTGTTCTACTTGTAAAAAGTTACAAATAATTTCCGTTTCATGATTATCAATGGGGCTCGTTGTTCACTTAAACTTGAAGAACAAAAAATTGGCGAATGGTACTGTTTGGATGCTTTGCATATATGTTTCTTAGATTATATAGAAGCAATATATACAAAGATTTCAACCGTCTACCTTTTCCATTCATTGTTCTACTTGTCGAAAGTTACAAATAATTTCCGATAAACGATTAACAATGGGGCTCATTGTTCACTTAAACTTGAAGAATAAGAAATTGGCGAATGGTGCTGTTTGGATGCTTTGCATATATGTTTCTTAGACTATATGGAAGCAATATATACAAAGATTTCAACTGTCTACCTGTTCCATTCATTGTTCTACTTGTCGCAAGTTACAAATAATTTCCGTTAAAGTATTAACAATGGGGCTCGTAGTTCACTTAAACTTGAAGATCAAATAATTGGCGAATTGTACTGTTTGGACGCTTTGCATATATGTTTCTTAGCCTATTTAGAAGCAATATATACAATGATTTCAACAGTCTACCTGTTCCATTCATTGTTCTACTTGTCGAAATTTACAAATAATTTCCTTTAAAGGATTAACAATGGGGCTCGTAGTTCACTTAAACTTGAAGAACAAAAAATGGGCGAATGGTACTGTTTGGATGCTTTGCATATATGTTTCTTAGATTATATAGAGGCAATATATACAAGGATTTCAACCGTCTACCTGTTCCATTCATTGTTCTACTTGTCGAAATTTACAAATAATTACCGATAAAGGATTAACCATTGGGGCTCATTGTTCACTTAACCTTGAAGAACAAAAAATTGGCGAATTGTACTGTTTGGATGACTTGCATATATGTTTTTAGACTATATAGAAGCAATATATACAAAGATTTCAACCGTCTACCTTTTCCATTCATTGTTCTACTTGTCGAAAGTTACAAATAATTTCCGATAAAGGATTAACAATGGGGCTCATTGTTCACTTAAACTTGAAGGACAAAAAATTGGCAAATGGTACTGTTTGGATGCTTTGCGTACATGTTTCTTAGACTATATGGTAGCAATATATACAAGGATTTCAACCGTCTACCTGTTCTATTCATTGTTCTACTTGTCGAAAGTTACAAATAATTACCGATAAAGGATTAACCATTGGGGCTCATTGTTTACTTAAACTTGAAGAACATAAAATTGGCGAATTGTACTGTTTGGATGCTTTGCATATATGTTTCTTAGACTATATAGAAGCAATATATACAATGATTTCAACCGTCTACCTGTTCCATTCATTGTTCTACTTGTCGAAAGTTACAAATAATTTCCTATAAAGGATTAACAATGGGGCTCATTGTTCACTTAAACTTGAAGAACAAAAAATTGGCGAATGGTACTGTTTGGATGCTTTGCGTACATGTTTCTTAGACTATATGGAAGCAATATATACAAAGATTTCAACCGTCTACGTGTTCCAATCATTGTTCTACTTGTCGAAATTTACAAATAATTTCCTTTAAAGGATTAATAATGGGGCTCGTTGTTCACTGAAACTTGAAGAACAAAAAATTGGCGAATGGTACTGTTTGGATGCTTTGCGTACATGTTTCTTAGACTATATAGAAGCAATATATACATTGATTTCAACCGGCTACCTGTTCCATTCATTGTTCTACTTGTCGCAAGTTACAAATAATTTCCGTTAAAGTATTGTTACGCCGATATGAAGTTGGCGTACCGAGCGAAGCTGCTCCCTCGAACCCGTGGATGTAATCGAGGGATCGATTCGGCCGATCGTTGCTCCAGCGACCGGAAGCGTTTGGTGACCGGAAGTTGCAACCGAGTTGTCAGAAGACAGACGTTCGAAATACTGTTATTAGTTTATAAAGTTATAGTTTAATAAAGTCATTAGAATTATAATGCCGAGAAGACCCGGTCCCTCCGTGGGACATAACAATGGTGTCAGAAGTGGGATGCTTCTGGATCGAGGGGAAGAGAATCCTCAGCCCACTAGGCCTGCGGAGGAGGAGCCGAATCGTCTGGGAAGACTGCTGAAAAATCTCGGTCTACAATTGCAGAGACAGCAGGAGCTGGCAGAAGAACGATGGGAGCAGGAGCGCTCCCGGATCGCAGAAAAGGAAGCCAGGAAGAAAGCTGCCCAGGAAGAGAGGTTTGGAGCGCTCGAGGCCCAACTTCGAGCGTTCATCACTGAGTTCGGCCGCCGAACGGCCGTTTCGGGTTCTGTAGGACCGGTGGAGAGTCGTGATCCGATTCCTATGGAGGATAAACGGATCACGGCTCCCCTTGTTTCCCAGTCTATCCCTCCGCGTGCCCTCCCAACGGAATTGGGAGTGGTCTTGAAGCGTCCAATATGTAATGAAAAGTCCTCCTGGAAGGAAGGTAAAATCCAGTGTGAGGCTGTAGCGAGTGTTAGTAATTGGCCTTCGAGGCGCTTGGACGCTTCCGAACCGGTGAAACGCGGAGACACGGTGCATCCCCTGCTAGGCAGCCGGATTCCACGGTTAGGAGGTCTAACGATTCCGACGTACGCGTGTCGGCGATTTGTAGGGTCGATGCGGATTCATCGGAAGATGATGAGAGAAACGACGGAGTTCACCTCGATGGTTCGGCGAGCGCGAGAGAGCCTCGAGTACCTGAACGAGGAAGCGTCGAGGGGAATGGAGGAGGTCGCGGATGGCGTCGGAAGGGAGCTGAAGGTGACAGATCGGTTGACTCGTCCCGGCTCCAAGGTGGACCTCGCGGTGCGCAGGTTCGCAGAGCTGGAGGAAGAGGCGTTCGACCTCGCGCGGTTGGACCGCGGCAGGGAGAGCGTGACGATCGGGACACCGGCGGACGTCCCCGAGGAGATCGGGAGAGCCGTGGCGGCAGCGGCAGCGACGGCAGCGACGAGCACAGCGACGGGGGTCGCGGGCGTCGAACGGTCCCCACCGACGGGAAGAGCCCGGACGAGTCGGCTACGACGAAGCGGAGGAGCAAGAAACGAAGGAAGAGGAAAAACCGGAACGAACGACGAAGGAAGCTCCGGAAGAGAAGGAGGTGGAAGAAAAAGTGGAAGAGATAGCGGAAGAGATGGAAGAGACGGCGGAAGAAAAGCCAGCGGAGAGAGCGCCGCCGCGAATGCGTCGGAGAGAAGCTCCGAAGGATTTCAAGGCCGTCGAGGTTACCGACGATCTCGAGAAGCTTCTGAAGACGGACCTGCCGTTCCTGACGTTCGGAAAAATCATCGACACCGTCTACAAAATGATCGAGAGCGCGCCGGAAAACACTGCCGAAGATTCGGCGACGAACGCCATACACCGAGCGATTTACGAGAAACTCGGAACGATCGTTACCCTCGAAAATCCAGACCTTCTGACGAAGGAGCTGAAGGACGCTATGGACGTCGTTTGCGGAAAAATAGCGACGTATCTGAGGAGTATCCTAAACGAATGGGAGATCGGGTTCATGGAACGATACGTGCCGGAAGTGATGTCGTGGGAAGTTCGGGACTGGACCGACTGGCTCAGTCACATCAGCAGGCTCGCCAAAGACTGGAACGCCTGGCTGCGCGGAGTCATCGAGAAGATCCTCGAGATCCGAGCAGCGGGATCGGCGAAGCTCGAGAGGATGCGAACCGGGGAGGACGCGTCGCCAGCCCCCTGCTCCTCTCTCGAAATCTTGCCCGTTAACCAGTTAACTGTGGCGCCCTCTTTTGAGAGTGCGCACCGTTTTGTGTCGCCAGAATCGAGCCATGACGAGTATACTCGTCAATCGCAGATCAACGCGTTAACGAGTCCGGCGACACGGAGAGAGGGAGAGAGGGACGGAGGAAAAGCGCAGGAAAGCGCAGGAAGAGGATGAGGAAATTGGCTTCCTCTTACGAAAGAAGACGGGAATCCGCGTGCGGAGAAGAGGCATGTCATCTCCTACTGGTCCCCAAAAGCAAGGTGGAAGAAGCGCTACGTGGATGTCACGAGGCTCCTACAGGAGGACACTTCGGTATGCGCAAGACCCTTGCGAAAGTGCGGCAGAGATTCTTCTGGCCCGAACACCGAATGGACGTCGAAGAGTGGTGTCGGCGCTGTTACACTTGTACGGCGAGGAAAGGTCCGAAGGAGAGGGGGAGAGGACCCCTCACGATTTATAATGTCGGGGCACCTTTTGAGAGGATGGCGCTCGACATTGTTGGACCTTTGCCGAAAACGAAAACAGCGCGACGACCATCGCAGAAGCTCTTCTACGTGAGGTGGTTGGCCGACATGGAATACCTCTAGAGCTCCATTCCGAGCAGGGTCGTAGTTTTGGGTCGACTGTCTTCAAGAAACTCATGGAGTTGCTTGGAATCCGGAAGACAAGGACGACGCCACTCCACCCTCAGTCGGACGGACTCGTAGAGAGGTTGATAAGGACTCTGCTACAATATTTGTCGCTATACGTTGCGGACAACCTAAAGGATTGGGAGCAGTGGATCCTGCTGTTTCTCTTAGTCGTAGAGCAACAGGCGGGATGCAGAAAGAAGAGATGCGGAAAGAAAAACGAGCCAGTAAAGAAGAGATGCGGAAAGAAGAATGAGCCAGTGAAGAACGGAAGGGCAAGAATGAACTTAACCAACGAATTACGAATGCGATGGCATCGACTTGCCGACGCCTCACTCAAGGTTTTTCGGATGGTTTTCCCTTGAGTCGGAGGACAAATGTCGAGGCGTATTCGTCTGATTGGAGCCATACCAGTAGACGTTTTGTTTCCTGTTGTCTACTTCCTCTGCAGACGAAGGCATTGAATCCCGGGACGATTTCAAGAAGGTTATGGAAGTCTAGTTGCCCGATTTGAAGTCGCCGCGGTCGGGACGACCGCTCTTCGAGAGGAGGGGGCAGTGTTACGCCGATATGAAGTTGGCGTACCGAGCGAAGCTGCTCCCTCGAACCCGTGGATTCGAGGATCGATGTAATCGAGGGATCGATTCGGCCGGTCGTTGCTCCAGCGACCGGAAGCGTTTGGTGACCGGAAGTTGCAACCGAGTTGTCAGAAGACAGACGTTCGAAATACTGTTATTAGTTAATAAAGTTATAGTTTAATAAAGTCATTAGAATTATAATGCCGAGAAGACCCGGTCCCTCCGTGGGACATAACAGTATTAACAAAGGGGCTCGTAATTCACTTAAACTTGAAGATCAAATAATTGGCGAATTGTACTGTTTGGATGATTTGCATATATGTTTCTTAGACTTTATAGAAGCAATATATAAAAAGATTTCAACCGTCTACCTGTTCCATTCATTGTTCTACTTGTCGCAAGTTACAAATAATTTCCGTTAAAGGATTAACAATGGGGCTCGTAGTTCACTTAAAATTGAAGATCAAATAATTGGCGAATTGTACTGTTTGGACGCTTTGCATATATGTTTCTTAGACTATATAGAAGCAATATATATAAAGATTTCAACCGTCTACCTGTTCCATTCATTGTTCTACTTGTCGAAAGTTACAAATAATTTCCGATAAAGGATTAACAATGGGGCTCATTGTTCACTTAAACTTGAAGGACAAAAAATTGGCGAACGGTACTGTTTGGATGCTTCGCGTACATGTTTCTTAAACTATATAGAAGCAATATATATATTGATTTCAACCGTCTACCTGTTCCACTCATTGTTCTACTTGTCGAAATTTACAAATAATTTCCGTTAAAGTGTTAACAATGGGGCTCGTAGTTCACTTAAACTTGAAGATGAAATAATTGGCGAATCGTACTGTTTGGATGCTTTGCATATATGTTTCTTACATTATATAGAAGCAATATATACAAAGATTTCAACCGTCTACCTGTTCCATTCATTGTTCTACTTGTCGAAAGCTACAAATAATTTCCGATAACGGATTAACCATTGGGGCTCATTGTTCACTTAAACTTGAAGAACAAAAAATTGGCGAATTGTACTTTTTGGATGCTTTGCATATATGTTTCTTAGACTATATAGAAGCAATATATACAAAGATTTCAACCGTCTACCTGTTCCATTCATTGTTCTACTTGTCGAAAATTACAAATAATTTCCGATAAAGTATTAACCATTGGGGCTCATTGTTCACTTAAACTTGAAGAACAAAAAATTGGCGAATGGTACTGTTTGGATGCTTTGCGTACATGTTTCTTAGACTATATGGAAGCAATATATACAAAGATTTCAACCGTCTACGTGTTCCAATCATTTTTCTACTTGTCGAAATTTACAAATAATTTCCTTTAAAGGATTAACAATGGGGCTCGTTGTTCACTTAAACTTGAAGAACAAAAAAGTGGCGAATGGTACTGTTTGGATGCTTTGCATATATGTTTCTTAGACTATATAGAAGCAATATATACATTGATTTCAACCGGCTACCTGTTCCATTCATTGTTCTACTTGTCGAAAGTTATAAATAATTTCCGTTAAGGGATTAACAATGGGGATCGTAGTTTACTTAAACTGGAAGAACAAAAAATTGGCGAATGGTACTGTTAGGTTGCTTTGCATATATGTTTCTTAGACTATATGGAAGCAATATATACAAAGATTTCAACCGTCTACGTGTTCCAATCATTGTTCTACTTGTAGAAAGTTATAATTAATTTCCGTTAAAGGATTAACAATGGGGCTCGTAGTTCACTTAAACTTGAAGAACAAAAAAGTGGCGAATGGTACTGTTTGGATGCTTTGCATATATGTTTCTTATATTATATAGAAGCAATATATACAAATATTTCAACCGTCTACCTGTACTATTCATTGTTCTACTTGTAGAAAGTTACAAATAATTTCCATTTCATGATTATCAATGGGGCTCGCTGTTCACTTAAACTTGAAGATCAAAAAATTGGCGATTGTTACTGTTTAGATGCTTTGCATATATGTTTCTTAGATTATATAGAAGCAATATATACAAAGATTTCAACCGTCTACCTGTTCCATTCATTGTTCTACTTGTCGAAAGCTACAAATAATTTCCGATAACGGATTATCTATTGGGGCTCATTGTTCACTTAAACTTGAAGAACAAAAAATTGGCGAATTGTACTGTTTGGATGCTTTGCATATATGTTTCCGATACTATATAGAAGCAATATATACAAAGATTTCAACCGTCTACCTGTTCCATTCACTGTTCTACTTGTCGAAAGTTACAAATAATTTCCGTTAAGGGATTAACAATGGGGATCGTAGTTTACTTAAACTTGAAGAACAAAAAATTGGCGAATTGTACTGTTTGGATGCTTTGCGTACATGTTTCTTAGACTATATGGAAGCAATATATACAAGGATTTCAACCGTCTACCTGTTCCATTAATTGTTCTACTTGTCGAAAGTTACAAATAATTTCCGATAAAGGATTAACAATGGGGCTCATTGTTCACTTAAACTTGAAGAACAAAAAATTGGCGAATGGTACTGTTTGGATGCTTTGCATATATGTTTCTTAGACTATATGGAAGCAATATATACATTGATTTCAACCTTCTACCTGTTCCACTCATTGTTCTACTTGTCGCAAGTTACAAATAATTTCCGTTAAAGTGTTAACAATGGGGCTCGTAGTTCACTTAAACTTGAAGATGAAATAATTGGCGAATTGTACTGTTTGGATGCTTTGCATATATGTTTCTTAGATTATATAGAAGCAATATATACAAAGATTTCAACCGTCTACCTGTTCCATTCATTGTTCTACTTGTCGAAAGCTACAAATAATTTCCGATAACGGATTAACCATTGGGGCTCAGTGTTCACTTAAACTTGAAGAACAAAAAATTGGCGAATTGTACTGTTTGGATGCTTTGCATATATGTTTCTTAGACTATATAGAAGCAATATATACAATGATTTCAACCGTCTACCTGTTCCATTCATTGATCTACTTGTCGAAAGTTACAAATAATTTCCCATAAAGGTTTAACAATGGGTCTCATTGTTCACTTAAACTTGAAGAACAAAAAATTGGCGAATGGTACTGTTTGGATGCTTTGCATATATGTTTCTTAGACTATATGGAAGCAATATATACAAAGATTTCAACCGTCTACGTGTTCCAATCATTGTTCTACTTGTAGAAAGTTACAATTAATTTCCGTTAAAGGATTAACAATGGGGTCGTAGTTCACATAAACTTGAAGAACAAAAAATTGGCGAATTGTACTGTTTGGATGCTTTGCATAGATGTTTCTTAGACTATTTAGAAGCAATATATAGAAAGATTTCACCCGTCTACCTGTACTATTCATTGTTCTACTTGTAGAAAGTTACAAATAATTTCCATTTCATGATTATCAATGGGGCTCGCTGTTCACTTAAACTTGAAGATCAAAAAATTGGCGATTGTTACTGTTTAGATGCTTTGCATATATGTTTCTTAGATTATATAGAAGCAATATATACAAAGATTTCAACCGTCTACCTGTTCCATTCATTGTTCTACTTGTCGAAAGCTACAAATAATTTCCGATAACGGATTAACCATTGGGGCTCATTGTTCACTTAAACTTGAAGAACAAAAAATTGGCGAATTGTACTGTTTGGATGCTTTGCATATATGTTTCTTAGACTATATAGAAGCAATATATACAAAGATTTCAACCGTCTACCTGATCCATTCATTGTTCTACTTGTCGAAATTTACAAATAATTTCCTTTAAAGGATTAACAATGGGGCTCGTAGTTCACTTAAACTTGAAGACCAAAAAATTGGCGAATGGTACTGTTTGGATGCTTTGCGTACATGTTTCTTAGACTATATGGAAGCAATATATACAAGGATTTCAACCGTCTACCTGTTCCATTCATTGTTCTACTTGTCGAAAGCTACAAATAATTTCCGATAACGGATTAACCATTGGGGCTCAGTGTTCACTTAAACTTGAAGAACAAAAAATTGGCGAATTGTACTGTTTGGATGCTTGGCATATATGTTTCTTAGACTATATAGAAGCAATATAAACATTGATTTCAACCGTCTACCTGTTCCACTCATTGTTCTACTTGTCGCAAGTTACAAATAATTTCCGTTAAAGTATTAACAATGGGGCTCGTAGTTCACTTAAACTTGAAGATCAAATAATTGGCGAATTGTGCTGTTTGGATGATTTGCATATATGTTTCTTAGACTATATAGAAGCAATATATACAAAGATTTCAACCGTCTACCTGTTCCATTCATTGTTCTACTTGTCGAAAGTTACAAATAATTTCCGTTATGGGATTAACAATGGGGATCGTAGTTTACTTAAACTTGAAGAACAAAAAATTGGCGAATGGTACTGTTTGGATGCTTTGCATATATGTTTCTTAGACTATATGGAAGCAATATATACAAAGATTTCAACCGTCTACGTGCTCCAATCATTGTTCTACTTGTAGAAATTTACAATTAATTTCCGTTAAAGGATTAACAATGGGGCTCGTAGTTCACATAAACTTGAAGAACAAAAAATTGGCGAATTGTACTGTTTGGATGCTTTGCATAGATGTTTCTTAGACTATTTAGAAGCAATATATAGAAAGATTTCACCCGTCTACCTGTACTATTCATTGTTCTACTTGTAGAAAGTTACAAATAATTTCCATTTCATGATTATCAATGGGGCTCGCTGTTCACTTAAACTTGAAGATCAAAAAATTGGCGATTGTTACTGTTTAGATGCTTTGCATATATGTTTCTTAGATTATATAGAAGCAATATATACAAAGATTTCAACCGTCTACCTGTTCCATTCATTGTTCTACTTGTCGAAAGCTACAAATAATTTCCGATAACGGATTAACTATTGGGGCTCATTGTTCACTTAAACTTGAAGAACAAAAAATTGGCGAATTGTACTGTTTGGATGCTTTGCATATATGTTTCCGATACTATATAGAAGCAATATATACAAAGATTTCAACCGTCTACCTGTTCCATTCACTGTTCTACTTGTCGAAAGTTACAAATAAATTCCGTTAAGGGATTAACAATGGGGATCGTAGTTTACTTAAACTTGAAGAACAAAAAATTGGCGAATGGTACTGTTTGGATGCTTTGCGTACATGTTTCTTAGACTATATGGAAGCAATATATACAAGGATTTCAACCGTCTACCTGTTCCATTCATTGTTCTACTTGTCGAAAGTTACAAATAATTTCCGATAAAGGATTAACAATGGGGCTCATTGTTCACTTAAACTTGAAGAACAAAAAATTGGCGAATGGTACTGTTTGGATGCTTTGCATATATGTTTCTTAGACTATATAGAAGCAATATATACATTGATTTCAACCTTCTACCTGTTCCACTCATTGTTCTACTTGTCGCAAGTTACAAATAATTTCCGTTAAAGTGTTAACAATGGGGCTCGTAGTTCACTTAAACTTGAAGATGAAATAATTGGCGAATTGTACTGTTTGGATGCTTTGCATATATGTTTCTTAGATTATATAGAAGCAATATATACAAAGATTTCAACCGTCTACCTGTTCCATTCATTGTTCTACTTGTCGAAAGCTACAAATAATTTCCGATAACGGATTAACCATTGGGGCTCAGTGTTCACTTAAACTTGAAGAACAAAAAATTGGCGAATTGTACTGTTTGGATGCTTTGCATATATGTTTCTTAGACTATATAGAAGCAATATATACAAAGATTTCAACCGTCTACCTGTTCCATTCATTGATCTACTTGTCGAAAGTTACAAATAATTTCCCATAAAGGTTTAACCATTGGGGCTCATTGTTTACTTAAACTTGAAGAACAAAAAATTGGCGAATGGTACTGTTTGGATGCTTTGCGTACATGTTTCTTAGACTATATGGAAGCAATATATACATTGATTTCAACCTTCTACCTGTTCCACTCATTGTTCTACTTGTCGCAAGTTACAAATAATTTCCGTTAAAGTGTTAACAATGGGGCTCGTAGTTCACTTAAACTTGAAGATGAAATAATTGGCGAATTGTACTGTTTGGATGCTTTGCATATATGTTTCTTAGATTATATAGAAGCAATATATACAAAGATTTCAACCGTCTACCTGTTCCATTCATTGTTCTACTTGTCGAAAGCTACAAATAATTTCCGATAACGGATTAACCATTGGGGCTCAGTGTTCACTTAAACTTGAAGAACAAAAAATTGGCGAATTGTACTGTTTGGATGCTTTGCATATATGTTTCTTAGACTATATAGAAGCAATATATAGAAAGATTTCACCCGTCTACCTGTACTATTCATTGTTCTACTTGTAGAAAGTTACAAATAATTTCCATTTCATGATTATCAATGGGGCTCGCTGTTCACTTAAACTTGAAGATCAAAAAATTGGCGATTGTTACTGTTTAGATGCTTTGCATATATGTTTCTTAGATTATATAGAAGCAATATATACAAAGATTTCAACCGTCTACCTGTTCCATTCATTGTTCTACTTGTCGAAAGCTACAAATAATTTCCGATAACGGATTAACCATTGGGGCTCATTGTTCACTTAAACTTGAAGAACAAAAAATTGGCGAATTGTACTGTTTGGATGCTTTGCATATATGTTTCCGATACTATATAGAAGCAATATATACAAAGATTTCAACCGTCTACCTGTTCCATTCACTGTTCTACTTGTCGAAAGTTACAAATAATTTCCGTTAAGGGATTAACAATGGGGATCGTAGTTTACTTAAACTTGAAGAACAAAAAATTGGCGAATTGTACTGTTTGGATGCTTTGCATATATGTTTCTTAGACTGTATAGAAGCAATATATACAAAGATTTCAACCGGCTACCTGTTCCATTCATTGTTCTACTTGTCGAAATTTACAAATAATTTCCGATAAAGGATTAACCATTGGGGCTCATTGTTCACTTAAACTTGAAGAACAAAAAATTGGCGAATTGTACTGTTTGGATGCTTTGCATATATGTTTCTTAGACTATATAGAAGCAATATATACAAAGATTTCAACCGTCTACCTGATCCATTCATTGTTCTACTTGTCGAAATTTACAAATAATTTCCTTTAAAGGATTAACAATGGGGCTCGTAGTTCACTTAAACTTGAAGACCAAAAAATTGGCGAATGGTACTGTTTGGATGCTTTGCGTACATGTTTCTTAGACTATATGGAAGCAATATATACAAAGATTTCAACCGTCTACGTGTTCCAATCATTGTTCTACATGTCGAAATTTACAAATAATTTCCTTTAAAGGATTAACAATGGGGCTCGTTGTTCACTTAAACTTGAAGAACAATAAATTGGCGAATTGTAATGTTTGGATGCTTTCCATATATGTTTCTTAGACTATATAGAAGCAATATATACAAAGATTTCAACCGTCTACCTGTTCCATTCATTGTTCTACTTGTCGAAAGTTACAAATAATTTCCGTTAAGGGATTAACAATGGGGATCGTAGTTTACTTAAACTTGAAGAACAAGAAATTGGCAAATTGTACTGTTTGGATGATTTGCATATATGTTTCTTAGACTATATAGAAGCAATATATACAAAGATTTCAACCATCTACCTGTTCCATTCATTGTTCTACTTGTCGAAATTTAAAAATAATTTCCTTTAAAGGATTAACAATGGGGCTCGTTGTTCACTTAAACTTGAAGAACAATAAATTGGCGAATTGTACTGTTTGGATGCTTTGCATATGTGTTTCTTAGACTATATAGAAGCAATATATACAAAGATTTCAACTGTCTACGTGTTCCAATCATTGTTCTACATGTCGAAATTTACAAATAATTTCCTTTAAAGGATTAACAATGGGGCTCGTTGTTCACTTAAACTTGAAGAACAATAAATTGGCGAATTGTACTGTTTGGATGCTTTGCATATATGTTTCTTAGACTATATAGAAGAAATATATACAAAGATTTCAACCGTCTACCTGTTCCATTCATTGTTCTACTTGCCGAAAGTTACAAATAATTTCCGATAAAGGATTAACAATGGGGCTCATTGTTCACTTAAACTTGAAGGACAAAAAATTGGCGAATGGTACTGTTTGGATGCTTTGCGTACATGTTTCTTAGACTATATGGAAGCAATATATACAAGGATTTCAACCGTCTACCTGTTCCATTCATTGTTCTACTTGTCGAAAGTTACAAATAATTTCCGATAAAGGATTAACAATGGGTCTCATTGTTCACTTAAACTTGAAGAACAAAAAATTGGCGAATTGTACTGTTTGGATGATTTGCATATATGTTTCTTAGACTTTATAGAAGCAATATATACAAAGATTTCAACCGTCTACCTGTTCCATTCATTGTTCTACTTGTCGAAAGTTACAAATAATTTCCGTTAAGGCATTAACAATGGGGCTCGTAGTTCACTTAAACTTGAAGAACAAGAAATTGGCGAATTGTACTGTTTGGATGCTTTGCATATATGTTTCTTAGACTATATAGAAGCAATATATACAAAGATTTCAACCGTCTACCTGTTCCATTCATTGATCTACTTGTCGAAAGTTACAAATAATTTCCGATAAAGGATTAACAATGGGTCTCATTGTTCACTTAAACTTGAAGAACAAAAAATTGGCGAATTGTACTGTTTGGATGATTTGCATATATGTTTCTTAGACTTTATAGAAGCAATATATACAAAGATTTCAACCGTCTACCTGTTCCATTCATTGTTCTACTTGCCGAAAGTTACAAATAATTTCCGTTAAGGGATTAACAATGGGGATCGTAGTTTACTTAAACTTGAAGAACAAGAAATTGGCAAATTGTACTGTTTGGATGATTTGCATATATGTTTCTTAGACTATATAGAAGCAATATATACAAAGATTTCAACCATCTACCTGTTCCATTCATTGTTCTACTTGTCGAAATTTAAAAATAATTTCCTTTAAAGGATTAACAATGGGGCTCGTTGTTCACTTAAACTTGAAGAACAATAAATTGGCGAATTGTACTGTTTGGATGCTTTGCATATGTGTTTCTTAGACTATATAGAAGCAATATATACAAAGATTTCAACTGTCTACGTGTTCCAATCATTGTTCTACATGTCGAAATTTACAAATAATTTCCTTTAAAGGATTAACAATGGGGCTCGTTGTTTACTTAAACTTGAAGAACAATAAATTGGCGAATTGTACTGTTTGGATGCTTTGCATATATGTTTCTTAGACTATATAGAAGAAATATATACAAAGATTTCAACCGTCTACCTGTTCCATTCATTGTTCTACTTGCCGAAAGTTACAAATAATTTCCGATAAAGGATTAACAATGGGGCTCATTGTTCACTTAAACTTGAAGGACAAAAAATTGGCGAATGGTACTGTTTGGATGCTTTGCGTACATGTTTCTTAGACTATATGGAAGCAATATATACAAGGATTTCAACCGTCTACCTGTTCCATTCATTGTTCTACTTGTCGAAAGTTACAAATAATTTCCGATAAAGGATTAACAATGGGTCTCATTGTTCACTTAAACTTGAAGAACAAAAAATTGGCGAATTGTACTGTTTGGATGATTTGCATATATGTTTCTTAGACTTTATAGAAGCAATATATACAAAGATTTCAACCGTCTACCTGTTCCATTCATTGTTCTACTTGTCGAAAGTTACAAATAATTTCCGTTAAGGCATTAACAATGGGGCTCGTAGTTCAATTAAACTTGAAGAACAAGAAATTGGCGAATTGTACTGTTTGGATGCTTTGCATATATGTTTCTTAGACTATATAGAAGCAATATATACAAAGATTTCAACCGTCTACCTGTTCCATTCATTGATCTACTTGTCGAAAGTTACAAATAATTTCCGATAAAGGATTAACAATGGGTCTCATTGTTCACTTAAACTTGAAGAACAAAAAATTGGCGAATTGTACTGTTTGGATGATTTGCATATATGTTTCTTAGACTTTATAGAAGCAATATATACAAAGATTTCAACCGTCTACCTGTTCCATTCATTGTTCTACTTGCCGAAAGTTACAAATAATTTCCGTTAAGGCATTAACAATGGGGATCGTAGTTTACTTAAACTTGAAGAACAAGAAATTGGCGAATTTTACTGTTTGGATGCTTTGCATATATGTTTCTTAGACTATATAGAAGCAATATATACAAAGATTTCAACCGTCTACCTGTTCCATTCATTGTTCTACTTGTCGAAAGTTACAAATAATTTCCGTTAAGGCATTAACAATGGGGATCGTAGTTTACTTAAACTTGAAGAACAAGAAATTGGCGAATTTTACTGTTTGGATGCTTTGCATATATGTTTCTTAGACTATATAGAAGCAATATATACAAAGATTTCAACCGTCTACCTGTTCCATTCATTGTTCTACTTGTCGAAAGTTACAAATAATTTCCTTTAAAGGATTAACAATGGGGCTCATTGTTCACTTAAACTTGAAGAACAAAAAATTGGCGAATTGTACTGTTTGGATGCTTTGCATATATGTTTCGTAGACTATATAGAAGCAATATATACAATGATTTCAACAGTCTACCTATTCCATTCATTGTTCTACTTGCCGAAATTTACAAATAATTTCCTTTAGAGAATTAACAATGGGGCTCATTGTTCACTTAAACTTGAAGAACAAAAAATTGGCGAATTGTACTGTTTGGACGCTTTGCATATATGTTTCTTGGACTATATAGAAGCAATATATACAATGATTTCAACAGTCTACCTGTTCAATTCATTGTTCTACTTGTCGAAATTTACAAATAATTTCCGATAAAGGATTAACAATGGGGCTCATTGTTCACTTAAACTTGAAGAACAAAAAATTGGCGAATGGTACTGTTTGGATGCTTTGCATATATGTTTCTTATACTATATAGAAGCAATATATACAAAGATTTCAACCGTCTACGTGTTCCAATCATTGTTCTACTTGTCGAAATTTAAAAATAATTTCCTTTAAAGGATTAACAATGGGGCTCGTTGTTCACTTAAACTTGAAGAACAATAAATTGGCGAATTGTACTGTTTGGATGCTTTGCATATGTGTCTCTTAGACTATATAGAAGCAATATATACAAAGATTTCAACGGTCTACCTATTCCATTCATTGTTCTACTTGCCGAAAGTTACAAATAATTTCCGATATAGGATTAACCATTGGGGCTCATTGTTCACTTAAACTTGAAGAACAAAAAATTGGCGAATTGTACTGTTTGGATGCTTTGCATATATGTTTCTTATACTATATAGAAGCAATATATACAAAGATTTCAATCGTCTACCTGTTCCATTCACTGTTCTACTTGTCGAAAGTTAAAAATAATTTCCGTTAAGGGATTAACCATGGGGATCGTAGTTCACTTAAACTTGAAGAACAAAAAATTGGCGAATTGTACTGTTTGGATGCTTTGCATATATGTTTCTTATACTATATAGAAGCAATATATACAAAGATTTCAACCGTCTACCTGTTCCATTCACTGTTCTACTTGTCGAAAGTTACAAATAAGTTCCGTCAAGGGATTAACAATGGGGATCGTAGTTTACTTAAACTTGAAGAACAAAAAATTGGCGAATTGTACTGTTTGGATGCTTTGCATATATGTTTCTTAGACTATTTAGAAGCAATATATACAATGATTTCAACAGTCTACCTGTTCCATTCATTGTTCTACTTGTCGAAATTTACAAATAATTTCCTTTAAAGGATTAACAATGGGGCTCGTAGTTCACTTAAACTTGAAGAACAAAAAAATGGCGCATGGTACTGTTTGGATGCTTTGCATATATGTTTCTTAGACTATATAGAAGCAATATATACAAAGATTTCAACCATCTACCTGTTCCATTCATTGTTCTACTTGTCGAAATTTACAAATAATTTCCGATAAAGGATTAACCATTGGGGCTCATTGTTCACTTAAACTTGAAGAACAAAAAATTGGCGAATGGTACTGTGTGGATGCTTTGCATATATGTTTCTTAGACTACATAGAAGCAATATATACAAAGATTTCAACCGTCTACCTGTTCCATTCATTGTTCTACTTGTCGAAAGTTACAAATAATTTCCGTTAAGGGATTAACAATGGGGATCGTAGTTTACTTAAACTTGAAGAACAAAAAATTGGCGAATGGTACTGTGTGGATGCTTTGCATATATGATTCTTGGACTACATAGAAGCAATATATACAAAGATTTCAACCGTCTACCAGTTCCATTCATTGTTCTACTTGTCGAAAGTTACAAATCATTTCCTTTAAAGGATTAACAATGGAGCTCGCAGTTCACTTAAACTTGAAGAACAAAAAATTGGCGAATGGTACTGTTTGGATGCTTTGCATATATGTTTCTTATACTATATAGAAGCAATAGATACAAAGATTTCAACCGTCTACCTGTTCCATTCAATGTTCTACTTGTCGAAAGTTACAAATAATTTCCGATAAAGGATTAACAATGGGGCTCATTGTTCACTTAAACTTGAAGAACAAAAAATTGGCGAATGGTACTGTTTGGATGCTTTGCATATATGTTTCTTAGACTATATGGAAGCAATATATACAAAGATTTCAACCGTCTGCGTGTTCCAATCATTGTTCTACTAGTAGAAAGTTACAAATAATTTCCTTTAAAGGATTAACAATGGGGCTCGTAGTTCACTTAAACTTGAAGAACAATAAATTGGCGAATTGTACTGTTTGGATGCTTTGCATATATGTTTCTTAGACTATATAGAAGCAATATATACAAAGATTTCAACCGTCTACCTGTTCCATTCATTGTTCTACTTGTCGAAAGTTACAAATAATTTCCGATGACGGATTAACCATTGGGGCTCATTGTTCACTTAAACTTGAAGAACAAAAAATTGGCGAATTGTACTGTTTGGATGCTTTGCATATATGTTTCTTATACTATAAAGAAGCAATATATACAAAGATTTCAACCGTCTACCTGTTCCATTCACTGTTCTACTTGTCGAAAGTTACAAATAATTTCCGTTAAGGGATTAACAATGGGGATCGTAGTTCACTTAAACTTGAAGAACAGAAAATTGGCGAATTGTACTGTTTGGATGCTTTGCGTACATGTTTCTTAGACTATATGGAAGCAATATATACAAAGATTTCAACCGCCTACGTGTTCCAATCATTGTTCTACTTGTCGAAATTTACAAATAATTTCCTTTAAAGGATTATCAATGGGGCTCGTTGTTCACTTAAACTTGAAGAACAAAAAAGTGGCGAATTGTACTGTTTGGATGCTTTGCATATATGTTTCTTAGACTATAAAGAAGCAATATATACATTGATTTCAACCGTCTACCTGTTCCATTCATTGTTCTACTTGTCGCAAGTTACAAATAATTTCCGTTAAAGTATTAACAATGGGGCTCGTAGTTCACTTAAACTTGAAGATCAAATAATTGGCGAATTGTACTGTTTGGATGATTTGCATATATGTTTCTTAGACTATATAGAAGCAATATATACAAAGATTTCAACCGTCTACCTGTTCCATTCATTGTTCTACTTGTCGAAAGTTACAAATAATTTCCTTTAAGGGATTAACAATGGGGATCGTAGTTTACTTAAACTTGAAGAACAAGAAATTGGCAAATTGTACTGTTTGGATGATTTGCATATATGTTTCTTAGACTATATAGAAGCAATATATACAAAGATTTCAACCATCTACCTGTTCCATTCATTGTTCTACTTGTCGAAATTTAAAAATAATTTCCTTTAAAGGATTAACAATGGGGCTCGTTGTTCACTTAAACTTGAAGAACAATAAATTGGCGAATTGTACTGTTTGGATGCTTTGCATATGTGTTTCTTATACTATATAGAAGCAATATATACAAAGATTTCAGCCATCTACCTGTTCCATTCATTGTTCTACTTGTCGAAAGTTACAAATAATTTCCGATAACGGATTAACCATTGGTGCTCATTGTTCACTTAAACTTGAAGAACAGAAAATTGGCGAATTGTACTGTTTGGATGCTTTGCATATATGTTTCTTATACTATATAGAAGCAATATATACAAAGATTTCAACCGGCTACCTGTTCCATTCATTGTTCTACTTGTCGAAATTTACAAATAATTTCCGATAAAGGATTAACCATTGGGGCTCATTGTTCACTTAAACTTGAAGAACAAAAAATTGGCGAATTGTACTGTTTGGATGCTTTGCATATATGTTTCTTAGACTATATAGAAGCAATATATACAAAGATTTCAACAGTCTACCTGTTCCATTCATTGTTCTACTTGTCGAAAGTTACAAATAATTTCCGATAACGGATTAACCATTGGTGCTCATTGTTCACTTAAACTTGAAGAACAAAAAATTGGCGAATTGTACTGTTTGGATGCTTTGCATATATGTTTCTTATACTATATAGAAGCAATATATACAAAGATTTCAACCGGCTACCTGTTCCATTCATTGTTCTACTTGTCGAAATTTACAAATAATTTCCGATAAAGGATTAACCATTGGGGCTCATTGTTCACTTAAACTTGAAGAACAAAAAATTGGCGAATTGTACTGTTTGGATGCTTTGCATATATGTTTCTTAGACTATATAGAAGCAATATATACAAAGATTTCAACCGTCTACCTGATCCATTCATTGTTCTACTTGTCGAAATTTACAAATAATTTCCTTTAAAGGATTAACAATGGGGCTCGTAGTTCACTTAAACTTGAAGAACAATAAATTGGCGAATTGTACTGTTTGGATGCTTTGCATATATGTTTCTTAGACTATATAGAAGCAATATATACAAAGATTTCAACCGTCTACCTGTTCCATTCATTGATCTACTTGTCGAAAGTTACAAATAATTTCCGATAAAGGATTAACAATGGGTCTCATTGTTCACTTAAACTTGAAGAACAAAAAATTGGCGAATTGTACTGTTTGGATGATTTGCATATATGTTTCTTAGACTATATAGAAGCAATATAAACATTGATTTCAACCGTCTACCTGTTCCACTCATTGTTCTACTTGTCGCAAGTTACAAATAATTTCCGTTAAAGTATTAACAATGGGGCTCGTAGTTCACTTAAACTTGAAGATCAAATAATTGGCGAATTGTGCTGTTTGGATGATTTGCATATATGTTTCTTAGACTATATAGAAGCAATATATACAAAGATTTCAACCGTCTACCTGTTCCATTCATTGTTCTACTTGTCGAAAGTTACAAATAATTTCCGTTAAGGGATTAACAATGGGGATCGTAGTTTACTTAAACTTGAAGAACAAGAAATTGGCGAATTGTACTGTTTGGATGATTTGCATATATGTTTCTTAGACTATATAGAAGCAATATATACAATGATTTCAACAGTCTACCTGTTCCATTCATTGTTCTACTTGTCGAAATTTACAAATAATTTCCTTTAAAGGATTAACAATGGGGCTCGTAGTTCACTTAAACTTGAAGAACAAAAAAATGGCGCATGGTACTGTTTGGATGCTTTGCATATATGTTTCTTAGACTATATAGAAGCAATATATACAAAGATTTCAACCGTCTACCTGTTCCATTCATTGTTCTACTTGTCGAAATTTAAAAATA
The DNA here is from genome assembly GCA_963989415.1 of Cerceris ruficornis. NCBI lineage: Eukaryota > Metazoa > Arthropoda > Insecta > Hymenoptera > Crabronidae > Cerceris > Cerceris ruficornis. The sequence goes on along the minus strand of CAXDIW010000229.1, from coordinate 2,547,818 downwards.
ATTTCCTTTAAAGGATTAACAATGGGGCTCGTTGTTCACTTAAACTAGAAGAACAAAAAATTGGCGAATGGTACTAATTGGATGCTTTGCATATATGTTTCTTAGATTATATAGAAGCAATATATACAAAGATTTCAACCGTCTACCTGTTCCATTCATTGTTCTACTTGTCGAAAATTACAAATAATTTCCGATAAAGGATTAACCATTGGGGCTCATTGTTCACTAAACTTGAAGCACAAAAAATTGTCGAATTGTACTGTTTGGATGCTTTGCATATATGTTTCTTAGACTATATAGAAGCAATATATACAATGATTTCAACCGTCTACCTGTTCCATTCATTGTTCTACTTGCCGAAAGTTACAAATAAGTTCCGTCAAGGGATTAACAATGGGGATCGTAGTTTACTTAAACTTGAAGAACAAAAAATTGGCGAATTGTACTGTTTGGATGCTTTGCATATATGTTTCTTAGACTATTTAGAAGCAATATATACAATGATTTCAACAGTCTACCTGTTCCATTCATTGTTCTACTTGTCGAAATTTACAAATAATTTCCTTTAAAGGATTAACAATGGGGCTCGTAGTTCACTTAAACTTGAAGAACAAAAAAATGGCGCATGGTACTGTTTGGATGCTTTGCATATATGTTTCTTAGACTATATAGAAGCAATATATACAAAGATTTCAACCATCTACCTGTTCCATTCATTGTTCTACTTGTCGAAATTTACAAATAATTTCCGATAAAGGATTAACCATTGGGGCTCATTGTTCACTTAAACTTGAAGAACAAAAAATTGGCGAATGGTAATGTGTGGATGCTTTGCATATATGTTTCTTAGACTACATAGAAGCAATATATACAAAGATTTCAACCGTCTACCTGTTCCATTCATTGTTCTACTTGTCGAAAGTTACAAATAATTTCCGTTAAGGGATTAACAATGGGGATCGTAGTTTACTTAAACTTGAAGAACAAAAAATTGGCGAATGGTACTGTGTGGATGCTTTGCATATATGATTCTTGGACTACATAGAAGCAATATATACAAAGATTTCAACCGTCTACCAGTTCCATTCATTGTTCTACTTGTCGAAAGTTACAAATAATTTCCTTTAAAGGATTAACAATGGGGCTCGTAGTTCACTTAAACTTGAAGAACAAAAAAATGGCGCATGGTACTGTTTGGATGCTTTGCATATATGTTTCTTAGACTATATAGAAGCAATATATACAAAGATTTCAACCATCTACCTGTTCCATTCATTGTTCTACTTGTCGAAATTTACAAATAATTTCCGATAAAGGATTAACCATTGGGGCTCATTGTTCACTTAAACTTGAAGAACAAAAAATTGGCGAATGGTACTGTGTGGATGCTTTGCATATATGTTTCTTAGACTACATAGAAGCAATATATACAAAGATTTCAACCGTCTACCTGTTCCATTCATTGTTCTACTTGTCGAAAGTTACAAATAATTTCCGTTAAGGGATTAATAATGGGGATCGTAGTTTACTTAAACTTGAAGAACAAAAAATTGGCGAATGGTACTGTGTGGATGCTTTGCATATATGATTCTTGGACTACATAGAAGCAATATATACAAAGATTTCAACCGTCTACCAGTTCCATTCATTGTTCTACTTGTCGAAAGTTACAAATAATTTCCTTTAAAGGATTAACAATGGAGCTCGCAGTTCACTTAAACTTGAAGAACAAAAAATTGGCGAATGGTACTGTTTGGATGCTTTGCATATATGTTTCTTATACTATATAGAAGCAATAGATACAAAGATTTCAACCGTCTACCTGTTCCATTCAATGTTCTACTTGTCGAAAGTTACAAATAATTTCCGATAAAGGATTAACAATGGGGCTCATTGTTCACTTAAACTTGAAGAACAAAAAATTGGCGAATGGTACTGTTTGGATGCTTTGCATATATGTTTCTTAGACTATATGGAAGCAATATATACAAAGATTTCAACCGTCTGCGTGTTCCAATCATTGTTCTACTAGTAGAAAGTTACAAATAATTTCCTTTAAAGGATTAACAATGGGGCTCGTAGTTCACTTAAACTTGAAGAACAATAAATTGGCGAATTGTACTGTTTGGATGCTTTGCATATATGTTTCTTAGACTATATAGAAGCAATATATACAAAGATTTCAACAGTCTACGTGTTCCAATCATTGTTCTACTTGTCGAAATTTACAAATAATTTCCTTTAAAGGATTAACAATGGGGCTCGTTGTTCACTTAAACTTGAAGAACAATAAATTGGCGAATTGTACTGTTTGGATGCTTTGCATATATGTTTCTTAGACTATATAGAAGCAATATATACAAAGAATTCAACCGTCTACCTGTTCCATTCATTGTTCTACTTGTCGAAAGTTAGAAATAATTTCCTTTAAAGGATTAACAATGGGGCTCGTTGTTCACTTAAACTTGAAGAACAATAAATTGGCGAATTGTACTGTTTGGATGCTTTGCATATATGTTTCTTAGACTATATAGAAGCAATATATACAAAGAATTCAACCGTCTACCTGTTCCATTCATTGTTCTACTTGTCGAAAGTTACAAATAATTTCCGATAAATGATTAACCATTGGGGCTCGTTGTTCACTTAAACTTGAAGAACAATAAATTGGCGAATGGTACTGTTTGGATGCTTTGCATATATGTTTCTTAGATTATATAGAAGCAATATATACAAAGATTTCAACCGTCTACCTGTTCCATTCATTGTTCTACTTGTCGAAAGTTACAAATAATTTCCGATAAAGGATTAACAATGGGGCTCATTGTTCACTTAAACTTGAAGGACAAAAAATTGGCGAATTGTACTGTTTGGATGCTTTGCATATATGTTTCTTAGACTATATGGAAGCAATATATACAAAGATTTCAACCGTCTACGTGTTCCAATCATTGTTCTACTTGTAGAAAGTTACAATTAATTTCCGTTAAAGTATTAACAATGGGGCTCGTAGTTCACTTAAACTTGAAGACCAAAAAATTGGCGAATTGCACTGTTTGGATGCTTTGCATATATGTTTCGTAGATTATATAGAAGCAATATATACAATTATTTCAACCGTCTACCTGATCCATTTATTGTTCTACTTGTCGAAATTTACAAATAATTTCCTTTAAAGGATTAACAATGTGGCTCGTAGTTCACTTAAACTTGAAGAACAAGAAATTTGGGGAAGTGTACTGTTTGGATGCTTTGCATATATGTTTCTTAGACTATTTAGAAGCAATATATAGAAAGATTTCACCCGTCTACCTGTTCCATTCATTGTTCTACTTGTCGAAAGTTACAAATAATTTCCGATAAAGGATTAACAATGGGTCTCATTGTTCACTTAAACTTGAAGAACAAAAAATTGGCGAATGGTACTGTTTGGATGCTTTGCATATATGTTTCTAAGACTATATAGACGCAATATATACAAGGATTTCAACCGTCTACCTGTTCCATTCATTGTTCTACTTGTCGATAGTTACAAATAATTACCGATAAAGGATTAACCATTGGGGCTCATTGTTCACTTAAACTTGAGGAACAACAAATTGGCGAATTGTACTGTTTGTATGCTTTGCATATATGTTTCTTAGACTATATAGAAGCAATATATACAAAGATTTCAACCGTCTACATGTTCCATTCATTGTTCTACTTGTCGAAAGTTACAAATAATTTCCGATAAAGGATTAACAATGGGTCTCATTGTTCACTTAAACTTGACGAACAAAAAATTGGCGAATGGTACTGTTTGGATGCTTTGCATATATGTTTCTAAGACTATATAGACGAAATATATACAAGGATTTCAACTGTCTACCTGTTCCATTCATTGTTCTACTTGTCGAAAGTTACAAATAATTACCGATAAAGGATTAACCATTGGGGCTCATTGTTCACTTAAACTTGAAGAACAAAAAATGGGCGATTTGTACTGTTTGGATGTTTTGCTTATATGTTTCTTAGACTATATGGAAGCAATATATACAATGATTTCAACCGTCTACCTATTCCATTCATTGTTCTACTTGTCGAAATTTACAAATAATTTCCTTTAAAGGATTAACAATGGGGCTCGTTGTTCACTTAAACTTGAAGAACAAAAAATTGGCGAATGGTACTGTTTGGATGCTTTGCATATATGTTTCTTAGACTATATAGAAGCAATATATACAAAGATTTCAACCGTCTACCTGTTCCATTCATTGTTCTACTTGTCGAAAGTTACAAATAATTTCCGATAACGGATTAACCAATGGGGCTCATTGTTCACTTAAACTTGAAGAACAAAAAATTGGCGAATTGTACTGTTTGGATGCTTTGCATATATGTTTCTTAGACTATTTAGAAGCAATATATAGAAAGATTTCACCCGTCTACCTGTACTATTCATTGTTCTACTTGTCGAAAGTTAGAAATAATTTCCGATAAATGATTAACCATTGGGGCTCGTTGTTCACTTAAACTTGAAGAACAATAAATTGGCGAATGGTACTGTTTGGATGCTTTGCATATATGTTTCTTAGATTATATAGAAGCAATATATACAAAGATTTCAACCGTCTACCTGTTCCATTCATTGTTCTACTTGTCGAAAGTTACAAATAATTTCCGATAAATGATTAACCATTGGGGCTCGTTGTTCACTTAAACTTGAAGAACAATAAATTGGCGAATGGTACTGTTTGGATGCTTTGCATATATGTTTCTTAGACTATTTAGAAGCAATATATAGAAAGATTTCACCCTTCTACCTGTACTATTCATTGTTCTACTTGTAGAAAGTTACAAATAATTTCCATTTCATGATTATCAATGGGGCTCGCTGTTCACTTAAACTTGAAGATCAAAAAATTGGCAAATGGTATTGTTTGGATGCTTTGCGTACATGTTTCTTAGACTATATGGAAGCAATATATACAAAGATTTCAACAGTCTACGTGTTCCAATCATTGTTCTACTTGTCGAAATTTACAAATAATTTCCTTTAAAGGATTAACAATGGGGATCGTTGTTCACTTAAACTTGAAGAACAATAAATTGGCGAATTGTACTGTTTGGATGCTTTGCATATATGTTTCTTAGACTATATAGAAGCAATATATACAAAGAATTCAACCGTCTACCTGTTCCATTCATTGTTCTACTTGTCGAAAGTTACAAATAATTTCCTTTAAAGGATTAACAATGGGGCTCGTTGTTCACTTAAACTTGAAGAACAATAAATTGGCGAATTGTACTGTTTGGATGCTTTGCATATATGTTTCTTAGACTATATAGAAGCAATATATACAAAGAATTCAACCGTCTACCTGTTCCATTCATTGTTCTACTTGTCGAAAGTTACAAATAATTTCCGATAAAGGATTAACAATGGGGCTCATTGTTCACTTAAACTTGAAGGACAAAAAATTGGCAAATGGTACTGTTTGGATGCTTTGCATATATGTTTCTTAGACTATATAGAAGCAATATATACAATGATTTCAACCGTCTACCTGTTCCATTCATTGTTCTACTTGTCGAAAGTTACAAATAATTTCCGATAAAGGATTAACCATTGGGGCTTGTTGTTCACTTAAACTTGAAGAACAATAAATTGGCGAATTGTACTGTTTGGATGCTTTGCACGTATGTTTCTTAGACTATATAGAAGCAATATATACAAAGATTTCAACTGTCTACCTGTTCCATTCATTGTTCTACTTGTCGAAAGTTACAATTAATTTCCGTTAAAGGATTAACAATGGGGCTCGTAGTTCACTTAAACTTGAAGAACAAAAAATTGGCGAATTGTACTGTTTGGATGCTTTGCATATTTGTTTCGTAGACTATATAGAAGCAATACATACAATGATTTCAACCGTCTACATGATCCATTCATTGTTCTACTTGTCGAAATTTACAAATAATTTCCTTTAAAGGATTAACAATGGGGCTCGTAGTTCGCTTAATCATGAAGATGAAATAATTGGCGAATTGTACTGTTTGGATGCTTTGCATATATGTTTCTTAGACTATATAGAAGCAATATATACAAAGATGTCAACCGTCTACCTGTTCCATTCATTGTTCTAATTGTCGAAAGTTACAAATAATTTCCGATAAAGGATTAACCATTGGGGCTCATTGTTCACTTAAACTTGGAAAACAAAAAATTGGCGAATTGTACTGTTTGGATGCTTTGCATATATGTTTCTTAGACTATATGGAAGCAATATATACAATGATTTCAACCGTCTACATGATCCATTCATTGTTCTACTTGTCGAAATTTACAAATAATTTCCTTTAAAGGATTAACAATGGGGCTCGTAATTCACTTAATCATGAAGATGAAATAATTGACGAATTGTACTGTTTGGATGCTTTGCATATTTGTTTCGTAGACTATATAGAAGCAATATATACAATGATTTCAACCGTCTACATGATCCATTCATTGTTCTACTTGTCGAAATTTACAAATAATTTCCTTTAAAGGATTAACAATGGGGCTCGTAATTCACTTAATCATGAAGATGAAATAATTGGCGAATTGTACTGTTTGGATGCTTTGCATATGTGTCTCTTAGATTATATAGAAGCAATATATACAATGATTTCAACCGTTTACCTGTTCCATTCATTGTTCTACTTGTCGAAAGTTACAAATAATTTCCGTTAAGGGATTAACAATGGGGATCGTAGTTTACTTAAACTTGAAGAACAAAAAATTGGCGAATTGTACTGTTTGGATGCTTTGCATATATGTTTCTTAGACTATATGGAAGCAATATATACAATGATTTCAACCGTCTACCTATTCCATTCATTGTTCTGCTTGTCGAAAATTACAACTAATTTCCTTTAAAGGATTAACAATGGGGCTCGTTGTTCACTTAAACTTGAAGAACAAAAAATTGGCGAATGGTACTGTTTGGATGCTTTGCATATATGTTTCTTAGACTATATAGAAGCAATATATACAAAGATTTCAACCGTCTACCTGTTCCATTCATTGTTCTACTTGTCGAAAGTTACAAATAATTTCCGATAACGGATTAACCATTGGGGCTCATTGTTCACTTAAACTTGAAGAACAAAAAATTGGCGAATTGTACTGTTTGGATGCTTTGCATATATGTTTCTTAGACTATATAGAAGCAATATATACAAAGATTTCAACCGTCTACCTGTTCCATTCATTGTTCTACTTGTCGAAAGTTACAAATAATTTCCGATAAAGGATTAACCATTGGGGCTCATTGTTCACTTAAACTTGGAAAACAAAAAATTGGCGAATTGTACTGTTTGGATGCTTTGCATATATGTTTCTTAGACTATATGGAAGCAATATATACAATGATTTCAACCGTCTACCTATTCCATTCATTGTTCTACTTGTCGAAATTTACAAATAATTTCCGTTAAGGGATTAACAATGGGGATCGTAGTTTACTTAAACTTGAAGAACAAAAAATTGGCGAATTGTACTGTTTGGATGCTTTGCATATATGTTTCTTAGACTATATAGAAGCAATATATACAAAGATTTCAACCGTGTACCTGTTCCACTCATTGTTCTACTTGTCGAAAGTTACAAATAATTTCCGTTAAGGGATTAACAATGGGGATCGTAGTTCACTTAAACTTGAAGACCAAAAAATTGGCAAATGGTATTGTTTGGATGCTTTGCGTACATATTTCTTAGACTATATGGAAGCTATATATACAAAGATTTCAACAGTCTACGTGTTCCAATCATTGTTCTACTTGTCGAAATTTACAAATAATTTCCTTTAAAGGATTAACAATGGGGCTCGTTGTTCACTTAAACTTGAAGAACAAAAAATTGGCGAATGGTACTGTTTGGATGCTTTGCATATATGTTTCTTAGATTATATAGAAGCAATATATACAAAGATTTCAACCGTCTACCTGTTCCATTCATTGTTCTACTTGTCGAAAATTACAAATAATTTCCGATAAAGGATTAACCATTGGGGCTCATTGTTCACTTAAACTTGAAGAACAAAAAATTGGCGAATGGTACTGATTGGATGCTTTGCATACAGGTTTCTTAGACTATATAGAAGCAATATATACAATGATTTCAACCGTCTACCTGATCCATTCATTGTTCTACTTGTCGAAATTTACAAATAATTTCCGTTAAAGGATTAACAACGGGGCTCGTTGTTCACTTAAACTTGAAGAACAAAAAATTGGCGAATGGTACTGTTTCGATGCTTTGCATATATGTTTCTTAGACTATATGGAAGCAATATATACAAAGATTTCAACAGACTACCTGTTCTATTCATTGTTCTTCTTGTCGAAAATTACAAATAATTTCCGTTTCATGATTATCAATGGGCCTCGTTCTTCACTTAAACTTGAAGAACAAAAAATTGGCGACTGGTACTGTTTGGATGCTTTGCGTATATGTTTCTTAGACTATATAGAAGCAATATATACAATGATTTCAACCGTCTACCTGTTCCATTCATGGTTCTACTTGTCGAAATTTACAAATAATTTCCTTTAAAGGATTAACAATGGGGCTCGTAGTTCACTTAAACTTGAAGAACAAAAAATTGGCGAATGGTACTGTTTCGATGCTTTGCATATATGTTTCTTAGACTATATGGAAGCAATATATACAAAGATTTCAACAGACTACCTGTTCTATTCATTGTTCTACTTGTAGAAACCTACAAATAATTTCCGTTTCATGATTATCAATGGGGCTCGTTGTTCACTTACACTAGAAGAACAAAAAATTGGCGAATGATACTGTCTGGATGCTTTGCGTACATGTTTCTTAGACTATATGGAAGCAACATATACAAAGATTTCAACCGTCTACCTGTTCTATTCATTGTTCTACTTGTAGAAAGTTACAAATAATTTCCGTTTCATGATTATCAATGGGGCTCGTTGTTCACTTAAACTTGAAGAACAAAAAATTGGCGAATGGTACTGTTTGGATGCTTTGCATATATGTTTCTTAGATTATATAGAAGCAATATATACAAAGATTTCAACCGTCTACCTGTTCCAATGATTGTTCTACTTGTCGAAAGTTACAAATAATTTCCGATAAAGGATTAACAATGGGGCTCATTGTTCACTTAAACTTGAAGGACAAGAAATTGCCGAATGGTACTGTTTGGATGCTTTGCATATATGTTTCTTAGACTTTATGGAAGCAACATATACAAAGATTTCAACCGTCTACGTGTTCAATTCATTGTTCTACTTGTCGAAAGTTACAAATAATTTCCGATAAAGGATTAACCATTGGGGCTCATTGTTCACTTAAACTTGAGGAACAAAAAATTGGCGAATTGTACTGTTTGGATCCTTTGCATATATGTTTCTTAGACTATATAGAAGCAATATATACAAAGATTTCAGACGTCTACCTGTTCCATTCATTGTTCTACTTGTCGAAAATTACAAATAATTTCCCTTTCATGATTATCAATGGGGCTCGTTGTTCACGTAAACTTGAAGAACAAAAAATTGGCGAATTGTACTGTTTGGATGCTTTGCACATATGTTTCTTAGACTATATAGAAACAATATATACAAAGATTTCAACAGACTACCTGTTCTATTCATTGTTCTACTTGTAGAAACTTATAAATAAATTCCCGTTCATGATTATCAATGGGGCTCGTTGTTCACTTAAACTTGAAGAACAATAAATTGGCGAATGGTACTGTTTGGATGCTTTGCATATATGTTTCTTAGATTATATAGAAGCAATATATACAAAGATTTCAACCGTCTACCTGTTCCATTCATTGTTCTACTTGTCGAAAGTTACAAATAATTTCCGATAAAGGATTAACAATGGGGCTCATTGTTCACTTAAACTTGAAGGACAAAAAATTGGCGAATTGTACTGTTTGGATGCTTTGCATATATGTTTCTTAGACTATATGGAAGCAATATATACAAAGATTTCAACCGTCTACGTGTTCCAATCATTGTTCTACTTGTAGAAAGTTACAATTAATTTCCGTTAAAGTATTAACAATGGGGCTCGTAGTTCACTTAAACTTGAAGACCAAAAAATTGGCGAATTGCACTGTTTGGATGCTTTGCATATATGTTTCGTAGATTATATAGAAGCAATATATACAATTATTTCAACCGTCTACCTGATCCATTTATTGTTCTACTTGTCGAAATTTACAAATAATTTCCTTTAAAGGATTAACAATGTGGCTCGTAGTTCACTTAAACTTGAAGAACAAGAAATTTGGGGAAGTGTACTGTTTGGATGCTTTGCATATATGTTTCTTAGACTATTTAGAAGCAATATATAGAAAGATTTCACCCGTCTACCTGTTCCATTCATTGTTCTACTTGTCGAAAGTTACAAATAATTTCCGATAAAGGATTAACAATGGGTCTCATTGTTCACTTAAACTTGAAGAACAAAAAATTGGCGAATGGTACTGTTTGGATGCTTTGCATATATGTTTCTAAGACTATATAGACGCAATATATACAAGGATTTCAACCGTCTACCTGTTCCATTCATTGTTCTACTTGTCGATAGTTACAAATAATTACCGATAAAGGATTAACCATTGGGGCTCATTGTTCACTTAAACTTGAGGAACAACAAATTGGCGAATTGTACTGTTTGTATGCTTTGCATATATGTTTCTTAGACTATATAGAAGCAATATATACAAAGATTTCAACCGTCTACATGTTCCATTCATTGTTCTACTTGTCGAAAGTTACAAATAATTTCCGATAAAGGATTAACAATGGGGCTCATTGTTCACTTAAACTTGAAGGACAAGAAATTGCCGAATGGTACTGTTTGGATGCTTTGCATATATGTTTCTTAGACTTTATGGAAGCAACATATACAAAGATTTCAACCGTCTACGTGTTCAATTCATTGTTCTACTTGTCGAAAGTTACAAATAATTTCCGATAAAGGATTAACCATTGGGGCTCATTGTTCACTTAAACTTGAGGAACAAAAAATTGGCGAATTGTACTGTTTGGATCCTTTGCATATATGTTTCTTAGACTATATAGAAGCAATATATACAAAGATTTCAGACGTCTACCTGTTCCATTCATTGTTCTACTTGTCGAAAATTACAAATAATTTCCCTTTCATGATTATCAATGGGGCTCGTTGTTCACGTAAACTTGAAGAACAAAAAATTGGCGAATTGTACTGTTTGGATGCTTTGCACATATGTTTCTTAGACTATATAGAAACAATATATACAAAGATTTCAACAGACTACCTGTTCTATTCATTGTTCTACTTGTAGAAACTTATAAATAAATTCCCGTTCATGATTATCAATGGGGCTCGTTGTTCACTTAAACTTGAAGAACAATAAATTGGCGAATGGTACTGTTTGGATGCTTTGCATATATGTTTCTTAGATTATATAGAAGCAATATATACAAAGATTTCAACCGTCTACCTGTTCCATTCATTGTTCTACTTGTCGAAAGTTACAAATAATTTCCGATAAAGGATTAACAATGGGGCTCATTGTTCACTTAAACTTGAAGGACAAAAAATTGGCGAATTGTACTGTTTGGATGCTTTGCATATATGTTTCTTAGACTATATGGAAGCAATATATACAAAGATTTCAACCGTCTACGTGTTCCAATCATTGTTCTACTTGTAGAAAGTTACAATTAATTTCCGTTAAAGTATTAACAATGGGGCTCGTAGTTCACTTAAACTTGAAGACCAAAAAATTGGCGAATTGCACTGTTTGGATGCTTTGCATATATGTTTCGTAGATTATATAGAAGCAATATATACAATTATTTCAACCGTCTACCTGATCCATTTATTGTTCTACTTGTCGAAATTTACAAATAATTTCCTTTAAAGGATTAACAATGTGGCTCGTAGTTCACTTAAACTTGAAGAACAAGAAATTTGGGGAAGTGTACTGTTTGGATGCTTTGCATATATGTTTCTTAGACTATTTAGAAGCAATATATAGAAAGATTTCACCCGTCTACCTGTTCCATTCATTGTTCTACTTGTCGAAAGTTACAAATAATTTCCGATAAAGGATTAACAATGGGTCTCATTGTTCACTTAAACTTGAAGAACAAAAAATTGGCGAATGGTACTGTTTGGATGCTTTGCATATATGTTTCTAAGACTATATAGACGCAATATATACAAGGATTTCAACCGTCTACCTGTTCCATTCATTGTTCTACTTGTCGATAGTTACAAATAATTACCGATAAAGGATTAACCATTGGGGCTCATTGTTCACTTAAACTTGAGGAACAACAAATTGGCGAATTGTACTGTTTGTATGCTTTGCATATATGTTTCTTAGACTATATAGAAGCAATATATACAAAGATTTCAACCGTCTACATGTTCCATTCATTGTTCTACTTGTCGAAAGTTACAAATAATTTCCGATAAAGGATTAACAATGGGTCTCATTGTTCACTTAAACTTGACGAACAAAAAATTGGCGAATGGTACTGTTTGGATGCTTTGCATATATGTTTCTAAGACTATATAGACGAAATATATACAAGGATTTCAACTGTCTACCTGTTCCATTCATTGTTCTACTTGTCGAAAGTTACAAATAATTACCGATAAAGGATTAACCATTGGGGCTCATTGTTCACTTAAACTTGAAGAACAAAAAATGGGCGATTTGTACTGTTTGGATGTTTTGCTTATATGTTTCTTAGACTATATGGAAGCAATATATACAATGATTTCAACCGTCTACCTATTCCATTCATTGTTCTACTTGTCGAAATTTACAAATAATTTCCTTTAAAGGATTAACAATGGGGCTCGTTGTTCACTTAAACTTGAAGAACAAAAAATTGGCGAATGGTACTGTTTGGATGCTTTGCATATATGTTTCTTAGACTATATAGAAGCAATATATACAAAGATTTCAACCGTCTACCTGTTCCATTCATTGTTCTACTTGTCGAAAGTTACAAATAATTTCCGATAACGGATTAACCAATGGGGCTCATTGTTCACTTAAACTTGAAGAACAAAAAATTGGCGAATTGTACTGTTTGGATGCTTTGCATATATGTTTCTTAGACTATTTAGAAGCAATATATAGAAAGATTTCACCCGTCTACCTGTACTATTCATTGTTCTACTTGTCGAAAGTTAGAAATAATTTCCGATAAATGATTAACCATTGGGGCTCGTTGTTCACTTAAACTTGAAGAACAATAAATTGGCGAATGGTACTGTTTGGATGCTTTGCATATATGTTTCTTAGATTATATAGAAGCAATATATACAAAGATTTCAACCGTCTACCTGTTCCATTCATTGTTCTACTTGTCGAAAGTTACAAATAATTTCCGATAAATGATTAACCATTGGGGCTCGTTGTTCACTTAAACTTGAAGAACAATAAATTGGCGAATGGTACTGTTTGGATGCTTTGCATATATGTTTCTTAGACTATTTAGAAGCAATATATAGAAAGATTTCACCCTTCTACCTGTACTATTCATTGTTCTACTTGTAGAAAGTTACAAATAATTTCCATTTCATGATTATCAATGGGGCTCGCTGTTCACTTAAACTTGAAGATCAAAAAATTGGCAAATGGTATTGTTTGGATGCTTTGCGTACATGTTTCTTAGACTATATGGAAGCAATATATACAAAGATTTCAACAGTCTACGTGTTCCAATCATTGTTCTACTTGTCGAAATTTACAAATAATTTCCTTTAAAGGATTAACAATGGGGATCGTTGTTCACTTAAACTTGAAGAACAATAAATTGGCGAATTGTACTGTTTGGATGCTTTGCATATATGTTTCTTAGACTATATAGAAGCAATATATACAAAGAATTCAACCGTCTACCTGTTCCATTCATTGTTCTACTTGTCGAAAGTTACAAATAATTTCCTTTAAAGGATTAACAATGGGGCTCGTTGTTCACTTAAACTTGAAGAACAATAAATTGGCGAATTGTACTGTTTGGATGCTTTGCATATATGTTTCTTAGACTATATAGAAGCAATATATACAAAGAATTCAACCGTCTACCTGTTCCATTCATTGTTCTACTTGTCGAAAGTTACAAATAATTTCCGATAAAGGATTAACAATGGGGCTCATTGTTCACTTAAACTTGAAGGACAAAAAATTGGCAAATGGTACTGTTTGGATGCTTTGCATATATGTTTCTTAGACTATATAGAAGCAATATATACAATGATTTCAACCGTCTACCTGTTCCATTCATTGTTCTACTTGTCGAAAGTTACAAATAATTTCCGATAAAGGATTAACCATTGGGGCTTGTTGTTCACTTAAACTTGAAGAACAATAAATTGGCGAATTGTACTGTTTGGATGCTTTGCACGTATGTTTCTTAGACTATATAGAAGCAATATATACAAAGATTTCAACTGTCTACCTGTTCCATTCATTGTTCTACTTGTCGAAAGTTACAATTAATTTCCGTTAAAGGATTAACAATGGGGCTCGTAGTTCACTTAAACTTGAAGAACAAAAAATTGGCGAATTGTACTGTTTGGATGCTTTGCATATTTGTTTCGTAGACTATATAGAAGCAATACATACAATGATTTCAACCGTCTACATGATCCATTCATTGTTCTACTTGTCGAAATTTACAAATAATTTCCTTTAAAGGATTAACAATGGGGCTCGTAGTTCGCTTAATCATGAAGATGAAATAATTGGCGAATTGTACTGTTTGGATGCTTTGCATATATGTTTCTTAGACTATATAGAAGCAATATATACAAAGATGTCAACCGTCTACCTGTTCCATTCATTGTTCTAATTGTCGAAAGTTACAAATAATTTCCGATAAAGGATTAACCATTGGGGCTCATTGTTCACTTAAACTTGGAAAACAAAAAATTGGCGAATTGTACTGTTTGGATGCTTTGCATATATGTTTCTTAGACTATATGGAAGCAATATATACAATGATTTCAACCGTCTACATGATCCATTCATTGTTCTACTTGTCGAAATTTACAAATAATTTCCTTTAAAGGATTAACAATGGGGCTCGTAATTCACTTAATCATGAAGATGAAATAATTGACGAATTGTACTGTTTGGATGCTTTGCATATTTGTTTCGTAGACTATATAGAAGCAATATATACAATGATTTCAACCGTCTACATGATCCATTCATTGTTCTACTTGTCGAAATTTACAAATAATTTCCTTTAAAGGATTAACAATGGGGCTCGTAATTCACTTAATCATGAAGATGAAATAATTGGCGAATTGTACTGTTTGGATGCTTTGCATATGTGTCTCTTAGATTATATAGAAGCAATATATACAATGATTTCAACCGTTTACCTGTTCCATTCATTGTTCTACTTGTCGAAAGTTACAAATAATTTCCGTTAAGGGATTAACAATGGGGATCGTAGTTTACTTAAACTTGAAGAACAAAAAATTGGCGAATTGTACTGTTTGGATGCTTTGCATATATGTTTCTTAGACTATATGGAAGCAATATATACAATGATTTCAACCGTCTACCTATTCCATTCATTGTTCTGCTTGTCGAAAATTACAACTAATTTCCTTTAAAGGATTAACAATGGGGCTCGTTGTTCACTTAAACTTGAAGAACAAAAAATTGGCGAATGGTACTGTTTGGATGCTTTGCATATATGTTTCTTAGACTATATAGAAGCAATATATACAAAGATTTCAACCGTCTACCTGTTCCATTCATTGTTCTACTTGTCGAAAGTTACAAATAATTTCCGATAACGGATTAACCATTGGGGCTCATTGTTCACTTAAACTTGAAGAACAAAAAATTGGCGAATTGTACTGTTTGGATGCTTTGCATATATGTTTCTTAGACTATATAGAAGCAATATATACAAAGATTTCAACCGTCTACCTGTTCCATTCATTGTTCTACTTGTCGAAAGTTACAAATAATTTCCGATAAAGGATTAACCATTGGGGCTCATTGTTCACTTAAACTTGGAAAACAAAAAATTGGCGAATTGTACTGTTTGGATGCTTTGCATATATGTTTCTTAGACTATATGGAAGCAATATATACAATGATTTCAACCGTCTACCTATTCCATTCATTGTTCTACTTGTCGAAATTTACAAATAATTTCCGTTAAGGGATTAACAATGGGGATCGTAGTTTACTTAAACTTGAAGAACAAAAAATTGGCGAATTGTACTGTTTGGATGCTTTGCATATATGTTTCTTAGACTATATAGAAGCAATATATACAAAGATTTCAACCGTGTACCTGTTCCACTCATTGTTCTACTTGTCGAAAGTTACAAATAATTTCCGTTAAGGGATTAACAATGGGGATCGTAGTTCACTTAAACTTGAAGACCAAAAAATTGGCAAATGGTATTGTTTGGATGCTTTGCGTACATATTTCTTAGACTATATGGAAGCTATATATACAAAGATTTCAACAGTCTACGTGTTCCAATCATTGTTCTACTTGTCGAAATTTACAAATAATTTCCTTTAAAGGATTAACAATGGGGCTCGTTGTTCACTTAAACTTGAAGAACAAAAAATTGGCGAATGGTACTGTTTGGATGCTTTGCATATATGTTTCTTAGATTATATAGAAGCAATATATACAAAGATTTCAACCGTCTACCTGTTCCATTCATTGTTCTACTTGTCGAAAATTACAAATAATTTCCGATAAAGGATTAACCATTGGGGCTCATTGTTCACTTAAACTTGAAGAACAAAAAATTGGCGAATGGTACTGATTGGATGCTTTGCATACAGGTTTCTTAGACTATATAGAAGCAATATATACAATGATTTCAACCGTCTACCTGATCCATTCATTGTTCTACTTGTCGAAATTTACAAATAATTTCCGTTAAAGGATTAACAACGGGGCTCGTTGTTCACTTAAACTTGAAGAACAAAAAATTGGCGAATGGTACTGTTTCGATGCTTTGCATATATGTTTCTTAGACTATATGGAAGCAATATATACAAAGATTTCAACAGACTACCTGTTCTATTCATTGTTCTTCTTGTCGAAAATTACAAATAATTTCCGTTTCATGATTATCAATGGGCCTCGTTCTTCACTTAAACTTGAAGAACAAAAAATTGGCGACTGGTACTGTTTGGATGCTTTGCGTATATGTTTCTTAGACTATATAGAAGCAATATATACAATGATTTCAACCGTCTACCTGTTCCATTCATGGTTCTACTTGTCGAAATTTACAAATAATTTCCTTTAAAGGATTAACAATGGGGCTCGTAGTTCACTTAAACTTGAAGAACAAAAAATTGGCGAATGGTACTGTTTCGATGCTTTGCATATATGTTTCTTAGACTATATGGAAGCAATATATACAAAGATTTCAACAGACTACCTGTTCTATTCATTGTTCTACTTGTAGAAACCTACAAATAATTTCCGTTTCATGATTATCAATGGGGCTCGTTGTTCACTTACACTAGAAGAACAAAAAATTGGCGAATGATACTGTCTGGATGCTTTGCGTACATGTTTCTTAGACTATATGGAAGCAACATATACAAAGATTTCAACCGTCTACCTGTTCTATTCATTGTTCTACTTGTAGAAAGTTACAAATAATTTCCGTTTCATGATTATCAATGGGGCTCGTTGTTCACTTAAACTTGAAGAACAAAAAATTGGCGAATGGTACTGTTTGGATGCTTTGCATATATGTTTCTTAGATTATATAGAAGCAATATATACAAAGATTTCAACCGTCTACCTGTTCCAATGATTGTTCTACTTGTCGAAAGTTACAAATAATTTCCGATAAAGGATTAACAATGGGGCTCATTGTTCACTTAAACTTGAAGGACAAGAAATTGCCGAATGGTACTGTTTGGATGCTTTGCATATATGTTTCTTAGACTTTATGGAAGCAACATATACAAAGATTTCAACCGTCTACGTGTTCAATTCATTGTTCTACTTGTCGAAAGTTACAAATAATTTCCGATAAAGGATTAACCATTGGGGCTCATTGTTCACTTAAACTTGAGGAACAAAAAATTGGCGAATTGTACTGTTTGGATCCTTTGCATATATGTTTCTTAGACTATATAGAAGCAATATATACAAAGATTTCAGCCGTCTACCTGTTCCATTCATTGTTCTACTTGTCGAAAATTACAAATAATTTCCCTTTCATGATTATCAATGGGGCTCGTTGTTCACGTAAACTTGAAGAACAAAAAATTGGCGAATTGTACTGTTTGGATGCTTTGCACATATGTTTCTTAGACTATATAGAAACAATATATACAAAGATTTCAACAGACTACCTGTTCTATTCATTGTTCTACTTGTAGAAACTTATAAATAAATTCCCGTTCATGATTATCAATGGGGCTCGTTGTTCACTTAAACTTGAAGAACAAAAAATTGGCGAATTGTACTGTTTGGATGCTTTGCACATATGTTTCTTAGACTATATAGAAACAATATATACAAAGATTTCAACAGACTACCTGTTCTATTCATTGTTCTACTTGTAGAAACTTATAAATAAATTCCCTTTCATGATTATCAATGGGGCTCGTTGTTCACTTAAACTTGAAGAACAAAAAATTGGCGAATTGTACTGTTTGGATGCTTTGCATATATGTTTCTTAGACTATATAGAAGCAATATATACAAAGATTTCAACCGTCTACGTGTTCCAATCATTGTTCTACTTGTCGAAATTTACAAATAATTTCCTTTAAAGGATTAACAATGGGGCTCGTTGTTCACTTAAACTTGAAGAACAATAAATTGGCGAATTGTACTGTTTGGATGCTTTGCATATATGTTTCTTAGACTATATACAAGCAATATATAGAAAGACTTCACCCGTCTACCTGTACTATTCATTGTTCTACTTGTAGAAAGTTACAAATAATTTCCATTTCATGATTATCAATGGAGCTCGCTGTTCACTTAAACTTGAAGAACAAAAAATTGGCGAATTGTACTGTTTGGATGCTTTGCACATATGTTTCTTAGACTATATAGAAGCAATATATACAAAGATTTCAGCCGTCTACCTGTTCCATTCATTGTTCTACTTGTCGAAAGTTAGAAATAATTTCCGTTAAAGGATTAACAATGCGGCTCGTAGTTCCCTTAAACTTGAAGAACAAAAAATTGGCGAATTGTACTGTTTGGATGCTTTGCACATATGTTTCTTAGATTATATAGAAGCAATATATATATAATGATTTCAACCGTCTAACTGTTCCATTCATTGTTCTACTTGTCGAAATTTACAAATAATTTCCTTTAAAGCATTAACAATGGGGCTCGTTGTTCACTTAAACTTGAAGAACAATAAATTGGCGAATTGTACTGTTTGGATGCTTTGCATATATGTTTCTTAGACTATATAGAAGCAATATATACAAAGATTTCAGCCGTCTACCTGTTCCATTCATTGTTCTACTTGTCGAAAATTACAAATAATTTCCCTTTCATGATTATCAATGGGGCTCGTTGTTCACGTAAACTTGAAGAACAATAAATTCTCGAATTGTACTCTTTGGATGCTTTGCATATATGTTTCATAGACTATATGGAAGCAATATATACAAAGATTTCAACAGACAACCTGTTCTATTCATTGTTCTACTTGTAGAAACTTATAAATAAATTCCCTTTCATGATTATCAATGGGGCTCGTTGTTCACTTAAACTTGAAGAACAAAAAATTGGCGAATTGTACTGTTTGGATGCTTCGCATATATGTTTCTTAGACTATATAGAAGCAATATATACAAAGATTTCAACCGTCTACGTGTTCCAATCATTGTTCTACTTGTCGAAATTTACAAATAATTTCCTTTAAAGGATTAACAATGGGGCTCGTTGTTCACTTAAACTTGAAGAACAATAAATTGGCGAATTGTACTGTTTGGATGCTTTGCATATATGTTTCTTAGACTATATAGAAGCAATATATAGAAAGACTTCACCCGTCTACCTGTACTATTCATTGTTCTACTTGTAGAAAGTTACAAATAATTTCCATTTCATGATTATCAATGGAGCTCGCTGTTCACTTAAACTTGAAGAACAAAAAATTGGCGAATTGTACTGTTTGGATGCTTTGCACATATGTTTCTTAGACTATATAGAAGCAATATATACAAAGATTTCAGCCGTCTACCTGTTCCATTCATTGTTCTACTTGTCGAAAGTTAGAAATAATTTCCGTTAAAGGATTAACAATGCGGCTCGTAGTTCACTTAAATTTGAAGAACAAAAAATTGGCGAATTGTACTGTTTGGATGCTTTGCACATATGTTTCTTAGACTATATAGAAGCAATATATACAAAGATTTCAACAGACTACCTTTTCTATTCATTGTTCTACTTGTAGAAACTTATAAATAATTTCCCTTTCATGATTATCAATGGGGCTCGTAGTTCACTTAAACTTGAAGAACAAAAAATTGGCGAATTGTACTGTTTGGATGCTTTGAATATATGTTTCTTAGACTATATAGAAGCATTATATAGAAAGATTTCAACGGCCTACCTGTTCCATTCATTGTTCTACTTGTCGAAATTTACAAATAATTTCCTTTAAAGCATTAACAATGGGGCTCGTTGTTCACTTAAACTTGAAGAACAATAAATTGGCGAATTGTACTGTTTGGATGCTTTGCATATATGTTTCTTAGACTATATAGAAGCAATATATACAAAGATTTCAGCCGTCTACCTGTTCCATTCATTGTTCTACTTGTCGAAAATTACAAATAATTTCCCTTTCATGATTATCAATGGGGCTCGTTGTTCACTTAAACTTGAAGAACAATAAATTCTCGAATTGTACTCTTTGGATGCTTTGCATATATGTTTCATAGACTATATGGAAGCAATATATACAAAGATTTCAACAGACTACCCGTTCTATTCATTGTTCTACTTGTAGAAACTTATAAATAAATTCCCTTTCATGATTATCAATGGGGCTCGTTGTTCACTTAAACTTGAAGAACAATAAATTGGCGAATTGTACTGTTTGGATGCTTTGCATATATGTTTCTTAGACTATATAGAAGCAATATATACAAAGATTTCAACCGTCTACGTGTTCCAATCATTGTTCTACTTGTCGAAATTTACAAATAATTTCCTTTAAAGGATTAACAATGGGGCTCGTTGTTCACTTAAACTTGAAGAACAATAAATTGGCGAATTGTACTGTTTGGATGCTTTGCATATATGTTTCTTAGACTATATAGAAGCAATATATACAAAGATTTCAGCCGTCTACGTGTTCCAATCATTGTTCTACTTGTCGAAAATTACAAAAAATTTCCGATAAAGGATTAATCATTGGGGCTCATTGTTCACTTAAACTTGAAGAACAAAAAATTGGCGAATGGTACTGTTTGGATGCTTTGCGTACATGTTTCTTAGACTATATGGAAGCAATATATACAAAGATTTCAACCGTCTACGTGTTCCAATCATTGTTCTACTTGTCGAGATTTACAAATAATTTCCTTTGAAGGATTAACAATGGGGCTCGTTGTTCACTTAAACTTGACGAACAAAAAATTGGCGAATGGTACTGTTTGGATGCTTTGCATATATGTTTCTTAGACTATATGGAAGCAATATATACAAAGATTTCAACCGTCTACGTGTTCCAATCATTGTTCTACTTGTCGAAAATTACAAAAAATTTCCGATAAAGGATTAACCATTGGGGCTCATTGTTCACTTAAACTTGAAGAACAAAAAATTGGCGAATGGTACTGTTTGGATGCTTTGCATATATGTTTCTTAGACTATACGGAAGCAATATATACAAATATTTCAACCGTCTACCTGTTCCATTCATTGTTCTACATGTCGAAAGTTACAAATAATTTCCGTTTCATGATTATCAATGGGGCTCGTTGTTCACTTAAACTTGAAGACCAAAAAATTGGCGAATGGTACTGTTTGGATGCTTTGCACATATGTTTCTTAGACTATATAGAACAATATATACAAAGATTTCAACCGTCTACGTGTTCCAATCATTGTTCTACTTGTAGAAAGTTACAATTAAGTTCCGTTAAAGGATTAACAATGGGGCTCATTGTTCACTTAAACTTGAAGAACAAAAAATTGGCGAATGGTACTGTTTGGATGATTTGCATATATGTTTCTTAGACTATACGGAAGCAATATATACAAATATTTCAACCGTCTACCTGTTCCATTCATTGTTCTACTTGTCGAAATTTACAAATAACTTCCTTTAAATGATTAACAATGGGGCTCGTTGTTCACTTAAACTTGAAGACCAATAAATTGGCGTATTGTACTGTTTGGATACTATGCATATATGTTTCTTAGACTATATAGAAGCAATATATATAATGATTTCAACCGTCTACCTGTTCCATTCATTGTTCTACATGTCGAAATTTACAAATAATTTCCTTTAAAGGATTAACAATGGGGCTCATTGTTCACTTAAACTTGAAGAACAAAAAATTGGCGAATTGTACTGTTTGGATGCTTTGCATATATGTTTCTCAGACTATATAGAAGCAATATATATATAATGATTTCAACCGTCTGCCTGTTCCATTCATTGTTCTACTTGTCGAAAGTTACAAATAATTTCCGATAAAGGATTAACAATGGGGCTAATTAATCACTTAACCTTGAAGAACAAAAAATTGGCGAAAGGTACTATTTGGGTGCTTGGCATATATGTTTCTTAGACGATATGGAAGCAATATATACAAATATTTCAACCGTCTACTTGTGCCAATCATTGTTCTACTTGTCGAAATTTACAAATAATTTCCTTTAAATGATTAACAATGGGGCTCGTTGTTCACTTAAACTTGAAGACCAATAAATTGGCGAATTGTACTGTTTGGATGGTATGCATATATGTTTCTTAGACTATAGAGAAGCAATATATAATAATATTTCAACCGTCTACCTGTTCCATTCATTGTTCTACTTGTCGAAATTTACAAAGAATTTCCTTTAAAGGATTAACAATGGGGCTCATTGTTCACTTAAACTTGAAGAACAAAGAATTGGCGAATGGTACTGTTTGGATGCTTTGCATATATGTTTCTTAGACTATATGCATGCAATATATAATAATATTTCAACCGTCTACTTGTTCCAATCATTGTTATACTTGTCGAAATTTACAAATAACTTCCTTTAAATGATTAACAATGGGGCTCGTTGTTCACTTAAACTTGAAGACCAATAAATTGGCGTATTGTACTGTTTGGATACTATGCATATATGTTTCTTAGACTATATAGAAGCAATATATATAATGATTTCAACCGTCTACCTGTTCCATTCATTGTTCTACATGTCGAAATTTACAAATAATTTCCTTTAAAGGATTAACAATGGGGCTCATTGTTCACTTAAACTTGAAGAACAAAAAATTGGCGAATTGTACTGTTTGGATGCTTTGCATATATGTTTCTCAGACTATATAGAAGCAATATATATATAATGATTTCAACCGTCTGCCTGTTCCATTCATTGTTCTACTTGTCGAAAGTTACAAATAATTTCCGATAAAGGATTAACAATGGGGCTAATTAATCACTTAACCTTGAAGAACAAAAAATTGGCGAAAGGTACTATTTGGGTGCTTGGCATATATGTTTCTTAGACGATATGGAAGCAATATATACAAATATTTCAACCGTCTACGTGTGCCAATCATTGTTCTACTTGTCGAAATTTACAAATAATTTCCTTTAAAGGATTAACAATGGGGCTCGTTGTTCACTTAAACTTGAAGAACAATAAATTGGCGAATTGTACTGTTTGGATGCTATGCATATATGTTTCTTAGACTATATAGAAGCAATATATATATAATGATTTCAACCGTCTGCCTGTTCCATTCATTGTTCTACATGTCGAAAGTTACAAATAATTTCCGTTTCATGATTATCAATGGGGCTCGTTGTTCACTTAAACTTGAAGAACAAAAAATTGGCGAATGGTACTGTTTGGATGCTTTGCATATATGTTTCTAAGGCTATATAGAAGCAATATATACAAAGATTTCAACCGTCTACGTGTTCCAATCATTGTTCTACTTGTAGAAAGTTAGAAATAATTTCCTTTGAAGGATTAACAATGGGGCTCGTTGTTCACTTAACCTTGAAGAACAAAAAATTGGCGAATGGTACTGTTTGGATGCTTTGCATATATGTTTCTTAGACTATACGGAAGCAATATATACAAATATTTCAACCGTCTACCAGTTCCATTCATTGTTCTACATGTCGAAAGTTACAAATAATTTCCGTTTCATGATTATCAATGGGGCTCGTTGTTCACTTAAACTTGAAGACCAAAAAATTGGCGAATGGTACTGTTTGGATGCTTTGCACATATGTTTCTTAGACTATATAGAACAATATATACAAAGATTTCAACCGTCTACGTGTTCCAATCATTGTTCTACTTGTAGAAAGTTACAATTAATTTCCGTTAAAGGATTAACAATGGGGCTCATTGTTCACTTAACCTTGAAGAACAAAAAATTGGCGAATGGTAATGTTTGGATGATTTGCATATATGTTTCTTAGACTATACGGAAGCAATATATAATAATATTTCAACCGTCTACTTGTTCCAATCATTGTTATACTTGTCGAAATTTACAAATAATTTCCTTTAAAGGATTAACAATGGGGCTCATTGTTCACTTAAACTTGAAGAACAAAAAATTGGCGAATGGTAATGTTTGGATGATTTGCATATATGTTTCTTAGACTATACGGAAGCAATATATACAAATATTTCAACCGTCTACCTGTTCCATTCATTGTTCTACTTGTCGAAAGTTACAAATAATTTCCTTTAAATGATTAACAATGGGGCTCGTTGTTCACTTAACCTTGAAGACCAATAAATTGGCGAATTGTACTGTTTGGATGGTATGCATATATGTTCCTTAGACTATAGAGAAGCAATATATAATAATATTTCAACCGTCTACCTGTTCCATTCATTGTTCTACTTGTCGAAATTTACAAAGAATTTCCTTTAAAGGATTAACAATGGGGCTCATTGTTCACTTAAACTTGAAGAACAAAAAATTGGCGAATGGTACTGTTTGGATGCTTTGCATATATGTTTCATAGACTATATGGATGCAATATATAATAATATTTCAACCGTCTACTTGTTCCAATCATTGTTATACTTGTCGAAATTTACAAATAATTTCCTTTAAAGGATTAACAATGGGGCTCATTGTTCACTTAAACTTGAAGAACAAAAAATTGGCGAATGGTACTGTTTGGATGCTATGCATATATGTTTCTTAGACTATAGAGAAGCAATATATAATAATATTTCAACCGTCTACGTGTTCCAATCATTGTTCTACTTGTCGAAATTTACAAAGAATTTCCTTTAAAGGATTAACAATGGGGCTCATTGTTCACTTAAACTTGAAGAACAAAAAATTAGCGAATGGTACTGTTTGGATGCTTTGCATATATGTTTCTTAGACTATATGGAAGCAATATATAATAATATTTCAACCGTCTACTTGTTCCAATCATTGTTATACTTGTCGAAATTTACAAATAACTTCCTTTAAATGATTAACAATGGGGCTCGTTGATCACTTAAACTTGAAGACCAATAAATTGGCGTATTGTACTGTTTGGATACTATGCATATATGTTTCTTAGACTATATAGAAGCAATATATATAATGATTTCAACCGTCTACCTGTTCCATTCATTGTTCTACATGTCGAAATTTACAAATAATTTCCTTTAAAGGATTAACAATGGGGCTCATTGTTCACTTAAACTTGAAGAACAAAAAATTGGCGAATTGTACTGTTTGGATGCTTTGCCTATATGTTTCTCAGACTATATAGAAGCAATATATATATAATGATTTCAACCGTCTGCCTGTTCCATTCATTGTTCTACTTGTCGAAAGTTACAAATAATTTCCGATAAAGGATTAACAATGGGGCTAATTAATCACTTAACCTTGAAGAACAAAAAATTGGCGAAAGGTACTATTTGGGTGCTTGGCATATATGTTTCTTAGACGATATGGAAGCAATATATACAAATATTTCAACCGTCTACGTGTGCCAATCATTGTTCTACTTGTCGAAATTTACAAATAATTTCCTTTAAATGATTAACAATGGGGCTCGTTGTTCACTTAAACTTGAAGACCAATAAATTGGCGAATTGTACTGTTTGGATGGTATGCATATATGTTTCTTAGACTATAGAGAAGCAATATATAATAATATTTCAACCGTCTACCTGTTCCATTCATTGTTCTACTTGTCGAAATTTACAAAGAATTTCCTTTAAAGGATTAACAATGGGGCTCATTGTTCACTTAAACTTGAAGAACAAAAAATTGGCGAATGATACTGTTTGGATGCTTTGCATATATGTTTCTTAGACTATATGCATGCAATATATAATAATATTTCAACCGTCTACTTGTTCCAATCATTGTTATACTTGTCGAAATTTACAAATAACTTCCTTTAAATGATTAACAATGGGGCTCGTTGTTCACTTAAACTTGAAGACCAATAAATTGGCGTATTGTACTGTTTGGATACTATGCATATATGTTTCTTAGACTATATAGAAGCAATATATATAATGATTTCAACCGTCTACCTGTTCCATTCATTGTTCTACATGTCGAAATTTACAAATAATTTCCTTTAAAGGATTAACAATGGGGCTCATTGTTCACTTAAACTTGAAGAACAAAAAATTGGCGAATTGTACTGTTTGGATGCTTTGCATATATGTTTCTCAGACTATATAGAAGCAATATATATATAATGATTTCAACCGTCTGCCTGTTCCATTCATTGTTCTACTTGTCGAAAGTTACAAATAATTTCCGATAAAGGATTAACAATGGGGCTAATTAATCACTTAACCTTGAAGAACAAAAAATTGGCGAAAGGTACTATTTGGGTGCTTGGCATATATGTTTCTTAGACGATATGGAAGCAATATATACAAATATTTCAACCGTCTACGTGTGCCAATCATTGTTCTACTTGTCGAAATTTACAAATAATTTCCTTTAAAGGATTAACAATGGGGCTCGTTGTTCACTTAAACTTGAAGAACAATAAATTGGCGAATTGTACTGTTTGGATGCTATGCATATATGTTTCTTAGACTATATAGAAGCAATATATATATAATGATTTCAACCGTCTGCCTGTTCCATTCATTGTTCTACATGTCGAAAGTTACAAATAATTTCCGTTTCATGATTATCAATGGGGCTCGTTGTTCACTTAAACTTGAAGAACAAAAAATTGGCGAATGGTACTGTTTGGATGCTTTGCATATATGTTTCTAAGGCTATATAGAAGCAATATATACAAAGATTTCAACCGTCTACGTGTTCCAATCATTGTTCTACTTGTAGAAAGTTAGAAATAATTTCCTTTGAAGGATTAACAATGGGGCTCGTTGTTCACTTAACCTTGAAGAACAAAAAATTGGCGAATGGTACTGTTTGGATGCTTTGCATATATGTTTCTTAGACTATACGGAAGCAATATATACAAATATTTCAACCGTCTACCAGTTCCATTCATTGTTCTACATGTCGAAAGTTATAAATAATTTCCGTTTCATGATTATCAATGGGGCTCGTTGTTCACTTAAACTTGAAGACCAAAAAATTGGCGAATGGTACTGTTTGGATGCTTTGCACATATGTTTCTTAGACTATATAGAACAATATATACAAAGATTTCAACCGTCTACGTGTTCCAATCATTGTTCTACTTGTAGAAAGTTACAATTAATTTCCGTTAAAGGATTAACAATGGGGCTCATTGTTCACTTAAACTTGAAGAACAAAAAATTGGCGAATGGTAATGTTTGGATGATTTGCATATATGTTTCTTAGACTATACGGAAGCAATATATAACAATATTTCAACCGTCTACTTGTTCCAATCATTGTTATACTTGTCGAAATTTACAAATAATTTCCTTTAAAGGATTAACAATGGGGCTCATTGTTCACTTAAACTTGAAGAACAAAAAATTGGCGAATGGTAATGTTTGGATGATTTGCATATATGTTTCTTAGACTATACGGAAGCAATATATACAAATATTTCAACCGTCTACCTGTTCCATTCATTGTTCTACTTGTCGAAAGTTACAAATAATTTCCTTTAAATGATTAACAATGGGGCTCGTTGTTCACTTAAACTTGAAGACCAATAAATTGGCGAATTGTACTGTTTGGATGGTATGCATATATGTTCCTTAGACTATAGAGAAGCAATATATAATAATATTTCAACCGTCTACCTGTTCCATTCATTGTTCTACTTGTCGAAATTTACAAAGAATTTCCTTTAAAGGATTAACAATGGGGCTCATTGTTCACTTAAACTTGAAGAACAAAAAATTGGCGAATGGTACTGTTTGGATGCTTTGCATATATGTTTCATAGACTATATGGATGCAATATATAATAATATTTCAACCGTCTACTTGTTCCAATCATTGTTATACTTGTCGAAATTTACAAATAATTTCCTTTAAAGGATTAACAATGGGGCTCATTGTTCACTTAAACTTGAAGAACAAAAAATTGGCGAATGGTACTGTTTGGATGCTATGCATATATGTTTCTTAGACTATAGAGAAGCAATATATAATAATATTTCAACCGTCTACGTGTTCCAATCATTGTTCTACTTGTCCAAATTTACAAAGAATTTCCTTTAAAGGATTAACAATGGGGCTCATTGTTCACTTAAACTTGAAGAACAAAAAATTAGCGAATGGTACTGTTTGGATGCTTTGCATATATGTTTCTTAGACTATATGGAAGCAATATATAATAATATTTCAACCGTCTACTTGTTCCAATCATTGTTATACTTGTCGAAATTTACAAATAATTTCCTTTAAAGGATTAACAATGGGGCTCGTTGTTCACTTAACCTTGAAGAACAAAAAATTGGCGAATGGTACTGTTTGGATGCTTTGCATATATGTTTCTTAGACTATACGGAAGCAATATATACAAATATTTCAACCGTCTACCAGTTCCATTCATTGTTCTACATGTCGAAATTTACAAATAATTTCCTTTAAAGGATTAACAATGGGGCTCGTTGTTCACTTAAACTTGAAGAACAAAAAATTGGCGAATGGTACTGTTTGGATGCTTTGCACATATGTTTCATAGACTATATAGAAGCAATATATACAAAGATTTCAACCGTCTACGTGTTCCAATCATTGTTCTACTTGTAGAAAGTTACAAATAATTTCCGATAAAGGATTAACAATGGGGCTCATTGTTCACTTAACCTTGAAGAACAAAAAATTGGGGAATGGTACTGTTTGGATGCTTTTCATATATGTTTCTTAGACTATATGGAAGCAATATATACAAATATTTCAACCGTCTACTTGTGCCAATCATTGTTCTTCTTGTCGAAATTTACAAATAATTTCCTTTAAAGGATTAACAATGGGGCTCGTTGTTCACTTAAACTTGACGAACAAAAAATTGGCGAATGGTACTGTTTGGATGCTTTGCATATATGTTTCTTAGACTATATAGAAGCAATATATACATTGATTTCAACCGTCTACCTGTTCCATTCATTGTTCTACTTGTCGCAAGTTACAAATAATTTCCGTTAAAGGATTAACAATGGGGCTCATTGTTCACTTAAACTTGAAGATCAAAAAATTGGCGAATGGTACTGTTTGGATGCTTTGCATATATGTTTCTTAGACTATATAGAAGCAATATATATATAATGATTTCAACCGTCTACCTGTTCCATTCATTGTTCTACATGTCGAAAGTTACAAATAATTTCCGTTTCATGATTATCAATGGGGCTCGTTGTTCACTTAACCTTGAAGAACAAAAAATTGGCGAATGGTACTGTTTGGATGCTTTGCATATATGTTTCTTAGACTATATGGAAGCAATATATACAAATATTTCAACCGTCTACGTGTGCCAATCATTGTTCTACTTGTCGGAAGTTACAAATCATTTCCGTTAAAGTATTAACAATGGGGCTCGTAGTTCACTTAAACTTGAAGAACAAAAAATTGTTGAATGGTACTGTTTGGATGCTTTGCATATATGTTTCTTAGATTATATAGAAGCAACATATACAAAGATTTCAACCGTCTGCGTGTTCCAATCATTGTTCTACTTGTCGAAATTTACAAATAATTTCATTTAAAGGATTAACAATGGGGCTCGTTGTACACTTAAACTTGAAGAACAATAAATTGACGAATTGTACTGTTTGGATGCTTTGCATATATGTTTCTTAGACTATATAGAAGCAATATATACAAAGATTTCAACCGTCTACCTGATCCATTGATTGTTCTACTTGTCGAAAGTTACAAATAATTTTCGATAAAGGATTAACCATTGGGGCTCGTTGTACACTTAAACTTGAAGAACCATAAATTGACGAATTGTACTGTTTGGATGCTTTGCATATATGTTTCTTAGACTATATAGAAGCAATATATACAAAGATTTCAACCGTCTACCTGTTCCAATGATTGTTCTACTTGTCGAAATTTACAAATAATTTCCTTTAAAGGATTAACAATGGGGCTCATTGTTCACTTAAACTTGAAGAACAAAAAATTGGCGAATGGTACTGTTTGGATGCTATGCATATATGTTTCTTAGACTATAGAGAAGCAATATATAATAATATTTCAACCGTCTACGTGTTCCAATCATTGTTCTACTTGTCGAAATTTACAAAGAATTTCCTTTAAAGGATTAACAATGGGGCTCATTGTTCACTTAAACTTGAAGAACAAAAAATTAGCGAATGGTACTGTTTGGATGCTTTGCATATATGTTTCTTAGACTATATGGAAGCAATATATACAAATATTTCAACCGTCTACTTGTGCCAATCATTGTTCTACTTGTCGAAATTTACAAATAATTTCCTTTAAAGGATTAACAATGGGGCTCGTTGTTCACTTAAACTTGAAGAACAAAAAATTGGCGAATGGTACTGTTTGGATGCTTTGCATATATGTTTCTTAGACTATATAGAAGCAATATATACAATGATTCCAACCGTCTACCTGTTCTATTCATTGTTCTACTTGTCGAAAGTTAGAAATAATTTCCGTTAAAGGATTAACAATGCGGCTCGTAGTTCACTTAAACTTGAAGAACAAAAAATTGGCGAATTGTACTGTTTGGATGCTTTGCACATATGTTTCTTAGACTATATAGAAGCAATATATACAATGATTTTAGCCGTCTACCTGTTCCATTCATTGTTCTACTTGTCGAAAGTTAGAAATAATTTCCGTTAAAGGATTAACAATGCGGCTCGTAGTTCACTTAAACTTGAAGAACAAAAAATTGGCGAATTGTACTGTTTGGATGCTTTGCACATATGTTTCTTAGACTATATAGAAGCAATATATACAAAGATTTCAACAGACTACCTTTTCTATTCATTGTTCTACTTGTAGAAACTTATAAATAATTTCCCTTTCATGATTATCAATGGGGCTCGTAGTTCACTTAAACTTGAAGAACAAAAAATTGGCGAATTGTACTGTTTGGATGCTTTGCATATATGTTTCTTAGACTATATAGAAGCATTATATAGAAAGATTTCAACCGCCTACCTGTTCCATTCATTGTTCTACTTGTCGAAATTTACAAATAATTTCCTTTAAAGCATTAACAATGGGGCTCGTTGTTCACTTAAACTTGAAGAACAATAAATTGGCGAATTGTACTGTTTGGATGCTTTGCATATATGTTTCTTAGACTATATAGAAGCAATATATATATAATGATTTCAACCGTCTACCTGTTCCATTCATTGTTCTACTTGTCGAAATTTACAAATAATTTCCGTTTCATGATTATCAATGGGGCTCGTTGTTCACTTAAACTTGAAGAACAAAAAATTGGCGAATGGTACTGTTTGGATGCTTTGCATATATGTTTCTTAGACTATATAGAAGCAATATATACAATGATTCCAACCGTCTACCTGTTCTATTCATTGTTCTACTTGTCGAAAGTTAGAAATAATTTCCGTTAAAGGATTAACAATGCGGCTCGTAGTTCACTTAAACTTGAAGAACAAAAAATTGGCGAATTGTACTGTTTGGATGCTTTGCACATATGTTTCTTAGACTATATAGAAGCAATATATACAAAGATTTTAGCCGTCTACCTGTTCCATTCATTGTTCTACTTGTCGAAAGTTAGAAATAATTTCCGTTAAAGGATTAACAATGCGGCTCGTAGTTCACTTAAACTTGAAGAACAAAAAATTGGCGAATTGTACTGTTTGGATGCTTTGCACATATGTTTCTTAGACTATATAGAAGCAATATATACAAAGATTTCAACAGACTACCTTTTCTATTCATTGTTCTACTTGTAGAAACTTATAAATAATTTCCCTTTCATGATTATCAATGGGGCTCGTAGTTCACTTAAACTTGAAGAACAAAAAATTGGCGAATTGTACTGTTTGGATGCTTTGCATATATGTTTCTTAGACTATATAGAAGCATTATATAGAAAGATTTCAACCGCCTACCTGTTCCATTCATTGTTCTACTTGTCGAAATTTACAAATAATTTCCTTTAAAGCATTAACAATGGGGCTCGTTGTTCACTTAAACTTGAAGAACAATAAATTGGCGAATTGTACTGTTTGGATGCTTTGCATATATGTTTCTTAGACTATATAGAAGCAATATATACAAAGATTTCAGCCGTCTACCTGTTCCATTCATTGTTCTACTTATCGAAAATTACAAATAATTTCCCTTTCATGATTATCAATGGGGCTCGTTGTTCACTTAAACTTGAAGAACAATAAATTCTCGAATTGTACTCTTTGGATGCTTTGCATATATGTTTCATAGACTATATGGAAGCAATATATACAAAGATTTCAACAGACTACCCGTTCTATTCATTGTTCTACTTGTAGAAACTTATAAATAAATTCCCTGTCATGATTATCAATGGGGCTCGTTGTTCACTTAAACTTGAAGAACAAAAAATTGGCGAATTGTACAGTTTGGATGCTTTGCATATATGATTCTTAGACTATATAGAAGCATTATATAGAAAGATTTCAACCGCCTACCTGTTCTATTCATTGTTCTACTTGTCGAAATTTACAAATAATTTCCTTTAAAGCATTAACAATGGGGCTCGTTGTTCACTTAAACTTGAAGAACAATAAATTGGCGAATTGTACTGTTTGGATGCTTTGCATATATGTTTCTTAGACTATATAGAAGCAATATATACAAAGATTTCAGCCGTCTACCTGTTCCATTCATTGTTCTACTTGTCGAAAATTACAAATAATTTCCCTTTCATGATTATCAATGGGGCTCGTTGTTCACGTAAACTTGAAGAACAATAAATTCTCGAATTGTACTCTTTGGATGCTTTGCATATATGTTTCATAGACTATATGGAAGCAATATATACAAAGATTTCAACAGACAACCTGTTCTATTCATTGTTCTACTTGTAGAAACTTATAAATAAATTCCCTTTCATGATTATCAATGGGGCTCGTTGTTCACTTAAACTTGAAGAACAAAAAATTGGCGAATTGTACTGTTTGGATGCTTTGCATATATGTTTCTTAGACTATATAGAAGCAATATATACAAAGATTTCAACCGTCTACGTGTTCCAATCATTGTTCTACTTGTCGAAATTTACAAATAATTTCCTTTAAAGGATTAACAATGGGGCTCGTTGTTCACTTAAACTTGAAGAACAATAAATTGGCGAATTGTACTGTTTGGATGCTTTGCATATATGTTTCTTAGACTATATAGAAGCAATATATAGAAAGACTTCACCCGTCTACCTGTACTATTCATTGTTCTACTTGTAGAAAGTTACAAATAATTTCCATTTCATGATTATCAATGGAGCTCGCTGTTCACTTAAACTTGAAGAACAAAAAATTGGCGAATTGTACTGTTTGGATGCTTTGCACATATGTTTCTTAGACTATATAGAAGCAATATATACAAAGATTCAGCCGTCTACCTGTTCCATTCAGTGTTCTACTTGTCGAAAGTTAGAAATAATTTCCGTTAAAGGATTAACAATGCGGCTCGTAGTTCACTTAAACTTGAAGAACAAAAAATTGGCGAATTGTACTGTTTGGATGCTTTGCACATATGTTTCTTAGACTATATAGAAGCAATATATACAAAGATTTCAACAGACTACCTTTTCTATTCATTGTTCTACTTGTAGAAACTTATAAATAATTTCCCTTTCATGATTATCAATGGGGCTCGTAGTTCACTTAAACTTGAAGGACAAAAAATTGGCGAATTGTACTGTTTGGATGCTTTGCATATATGTTTCTTACACTATATAGAAGCATTATATAGAAAGATTTCAACGGCCTACCTGTTCCATTCATTGTTCTACTTGTCGAAATTTACAAATAATTTCCTTTAAAGCATTAACAATGGGGCTCGTTGTTCACTTAAACTTGAAGAACAATAAATTGGCGAATTGTACTGTTTGGATGCTTTGCATATATGTTTCTTAGACTATATAGAAGCAATATATACAAAGATTTCAGCCGTCTACCTGTTCCATTCATTGTTCTACTTGTCGAAAATTACAAATAATTTCCCTTTCATGATTATCAATGGGGCTCGTTGTTCACTTAAACTTGAAGAACAATAAATTGGCGAATTGTACTGTTTGGATGCTTTGCATATATGTTTCTTAGACTATATAGAAGCAATATATACAAAGATTTCAACCGTCTACCTGATCCATTGATTGTTCTACATGTCGAAAGTTACAAATAATTTCCGATAAAGGATTAACCATTGGGGCTCATTGTTCACTTAAACTTGAAGAACAAAAAATTGGCGAATGGTACTGTTTGGATGCTTTGCGCACATGTTTCTTAGACTATATAGAAGCAATATATACATTGATTTCAACCGTCTACCTGTTCCATTCATTGTTCTACTTGTCGAAATTTACAAATAATTTCCTTTAAAGGATTAACAATGGGGCTCGTAGTTCACTTAAACTTGAAGATCAAAAAATTGTCGAATTGTACTGTTTGGATGCTTTGCATATATGTTTCTTAGACTATATAGAAGCAATATATACATTGATTTCAACCGTCTACCTGTTCCAATCATTGTTCTACTTGTCGAAATTTACAAATAATTTCCTTTAAAGGATTATCAATGGGGCTCGTAGTTCACTTAAACTTGAAGAACAAAAAATTGGCGAATTGTACTGTTTGGATGCTTTGCATATATGTTTCTTAGACTATATAGAAGCAATATATACATTGATTTCAACCGTCTACCTGTTCCAATCATTGTTCTACTTGTCGAAATTTACAAATAATTTCCTTTAAAGGATTATCAATGGGGCTCGTAGTTCACTTAAACTTGAAGAACAAAAAATTGGCGAATGGTACTGTTTGGATGCTATGCATAAATGTTTCTTAGACTATATAGAAGCACTATATACAATGATTTCAACCGTCTACCTGTTCCATTCATAGTTCTACTTGTAGAAAGATACAAATAATTTCCCTTTCATGATTATCAATGGGGCTCGTAGTTCACTTAAACTTGAAGAACAAAAAATTGGCGAATTGTACTGTTTGGATGCTTTGCATATATGTGTCTTAGACTATATAGAAGCAATATATACAAAGATTTCAACCGTCTACCTGTTCCATTCATTGTTCTACTTGTAGAAAGTTACAAATAATTTCCCTTTCATGATTATCAATGGGGCTCGTAGTTCACTTAAACTTGAAGAACAAAAAATTGGCGAATGGTACTGTTTGGATGCTTTGCATATATGTTTCTTAGACTATATAGAAGCAATATATACAAAGATCTCAACCGTCTACCTGTTCCATTCATTGTTCTACCTGTCGAAAGTTACAAATAATTTCCTTTAAAGGATTAACAATGGGGCTCGTAGTTCACTTAAACTTGAAGAACAAAAAATTGGCGAATTGTACTGTTTGGATGATTTGCATATATGTTTCTTAGACTATATAGAAGCAATATATATATAATGATTTCAACCGTCTACCTGTTCCATTCATTGTTCTACTTGTCGAAATTTACAAATAATTTCCGTTTCATGATTATCAATGGGGCTCGTTGTTCACTTAAACTTGAAGAACAAAAAATTGGCGAATGGTACTGTTTGGATGCTTTGCATATATGTTTCTTAGACTATATAGAAGCAATATATACAATGATTCCAACCGTCTACCTGTTCTATTCATTGTTCTACTTGTCGAAAGTTAGAAATAATTTCCGTTAAAGGATTAACAATGCGGCTCGTAGTTCACTTAAACTTGAAGAACAAAAAATTGGCGAATTGTACTGTTTGGATGCTTTGCACATATGTTTCTTAGACTATATAGAAGCAATATATACAAAGATTTTAGCCGTCTACCTGTTCCATTCATTGTTCTACTTGTCGAAAGTTAGAAATAATTTCCGTTAAACGATTAACAATGCGGCTCGTAGTTCACTTAAACTTGAAGAACAAAAAATTGGCGAATTGTACTGTTTGGATGCTTTGCACATATGTTTCTTAGACTATATAGAAGCAATATATACAAAGATTTCAACAGACTACCTTTTCTATTCATTGTTCTACTTGTAGAAACTTATAAATAATTTCCCTTTCATGATTATCAATGGGGCTCGTAGTTCACTTAAACTTGAAGAACAAAAAATTGGCGAATTGTACTGTTTGGATGCTTTGCATATATGTTTCTTAGACTATATAGAAGCATTATATAGAAAGATTTCAACCGCCTACCTGTTCCATTCATTGTTCTACTTGTCGAAATTTACAAATAATTTCATTTAAAGCATTAACAATGGGGCTCGTTGTTCACTTAAACTTGAAGAACAATAAATTGGCGAATTGTACTGTTTGGATGCTTTGCATATATGTTTCTTAGACTATATAGAAGCAATATATACAAAGATTTCAGCCGTCTACCTGTTCCATTCATTGTTCTACTTGTCGAAAATTACAAATAATTTCCCTTTCATGATTATCAATGGGGCTCGTTGTTCACTTAAACTTGAAGAACAATAAATTATCGAATTGTACTCTTTGGATGCTTTGCATATATGTTTCATAGACTATATGGAAGCAATATATACAAAGATTTCAACAGACTACCCGTTCTATTCATTGTTCTACTTGTAGAAACTTATAAATAAATTCCCTGTCATGATTATCAATGGGGCTCGTTGTTCACTTAAACTTGAAGAACAAAAAATTGGCGAATTGTACAGTTTGGATGCTTTGCATATATGATTCTTAGACTATATAGAAGCATTATATAGAAAGATTTCAACCGCCTACCTGTTCTATTCATTGTTCTACTTGTCGAAATTTACAAATAATTTCCTTTAAAGCATTAACAATGGGGCTCGTTGTTCACTTAA
Organism: Cerceris ruficornis; assembly: GCA_963989415.1. NCBI lineage: Eukaryota > Metazoa > Arthropoda > Insecta > Hymenoptera > Crabronidae > Cerceris > Cerceris ruficornis. Next base: position 2,510,153 of record CAXDIW010000229.1, on the reverse strand, counting down.
ACTTGAAGAACAATAAATTGGCGAATTGTACTGTTTGGATGCTTTGCATATATGTTTCTTAGACTATATAGAAGCAATATATACAAAGATTTCAGCCGTCTACCTGTTCCATTCATTGTTCTACTTGTCGAAAATTACAAATAATTTCCCTTTCATGATTATCAATGGGGCTCGTTGTTCACGTAAACTTGAAGAACAATAAATTCTCGAATTGTACTCTTTGGATGCTTTGCATATATGTTTCATAGACTATATGGAAGCAATATATACAAAGATTTCAACAGACAACCTGTTCTATTCATTGTTCTACTTGTAGAAACTTATAAATAAATTCCCTTTCATGATTATCAATGGGGCTCGTTGTTCACTTAAACTTGAAGAACAAAAAATTGGCGAATTGTACTGTTTGGATGCTTTGCATATATGTTTCTTAGACTATATAGAAGCAATATATACAAAGATTTCAACCGTCTACGTGTTCCAATCATTGTTCTACTTGTCGAAATTTACAAATAATTTCCTTTAAAGGATTAACAATGGGGCTCGTTGTTCACTTAAACTTGAAGAACAATAAATTGGCGAATTGTACTGTTTGGATGCTTTGCATATATGTTTCTTAGACTATATAGAAGCAATATATAGAAAGACTTCACTCGTCTACCTGTACTATTCATTGTTCTACTTGTAGAAAGTTACAAATAATTTCCATTTCATGATTATCAATGGAGCTCGCTGTTCACTTAAACTTGAAGAACAAAAAATTGGCGAATTGTACTGTTTGGATGCTTTGCACATATGTTTCTTAGACTATATAGAAGCAATATATACAAAGATTCAGCCGTCTACCTGTTCCATTCATTGTTCTACTTGTCGAAAGTTAGAAATAATTTCCGTTAAAGGATTAACAATGCGGCTCGTAGTTCACTTAAACTTGAAGAACAAAAAATTGGCGAATTGTACTGTTTGGATGCTTTGCACATATGTTTCTTAGACTATATAGAAGCAATATATACAAAGATTTCAACAGACTACCTTTTCTATTCATTGTTCTACTTGTAGAAACTTATAAATAATTTCCCTTTCATGATTATCAATGGGGCTCGTAGTTCACTTAAACTTGAAGAACAAAAAATTGGCGAATTGTACTGTTTGGATGCTTTGCATATATGTTTCTTAGACTATATAGAAGCATTATATAGAAAGATTTCAACGGCCTACCTGTTCCATTCATTGTTCTACTTGTCGAAATTTACAAATAATTTCCTTTAAAGCATTAACAATGGGGCTCGTTGTTCACTTAAACTTGAAGAACAATAAATTGGCGAATTGTACTGTTTGGATGCTTTGCATATATGTTTCTTAGACTATATAGAAGCAATATATACAAAGATTTCAGCCGTCTACCTGTTCCAATCATTGTTCTACTTGTCGAAATTTACAAATAATTTCCTTTAAAAGATTAACAATGGGGCTCGTTGTTCACTTAAACTTGAAGAACAATAAATTGGCGAATTGTACTGTTTGGATGCTTTGCATATATGTTTCTTAGACTATATAGAAGCAATATATACATTGATTTCAACCGTCTACCTGTTCCAATCATTGTTCTCCTTGTCGAAATTTACAAATAATTTCCTTTAAAGGATTATCAATGGGGCTCGTAGTTCACTTAAACTTGAAGAACAAAAAATTGGCGAATGGTACTGTTTGGATGCTTTGCACATATGTTTCTTAGACTATATAGAAGCAATATATACAAAGATTTCAACAGACTACCTTTTCTATTCATTGTTCTACTTGTAGAAACTTATAAATAATTTCCCTTTCATGATTATCAATGGGGCTCGTAGTTCACTTAAACTTGAAGAACAAAAAATTGGCGAATTGTACTGTTTGGATGCTTTGCATATATGTTTCTTAGACTATATAGAAGCATTATATAGAAAGATTTCAACCGCCTACCTGTTCCATTCATTGTTCTACTTGTCGAAATTTACAAATAATTTCCTTTAAAGCATTAACAATGGGGCTCGTTGTTCACTTAAACTTGAAGAACAATAAATTGGCGAATTGTACTGTTTGGATGCTTTGCATATATGTTTCTTAGACTATATAGAAGCAATATATACAAAGATTTCAGCCGTCTACCTGTTCCATTCATTGTTCTACTTGTCGAAAATTACAAATAATTTCCCTTTCATGATTATCAATGGGGCTCGTTGTTCACTTAAACTTGAAGAACAATAAATTCTCGAATTGTACTCTTTGGATGCTTTGCATATATGTTTCATAGACTATATGGAAGCAATATATACAAAGATTTCAACAGACTACCCGTTCTATTCATTGTTCTACTTGTAGAAACTTATAAATAAATTCCCTGTCATGATTATCAATGGGGCTCGTTGTTCACTTAAACTTGAAGAACAAAAAATTGGCGAATTGTACAGTTTGGATGCTTTGCATATATGATTCTTAGACTATATAGAAGCATTATATAGAAAGATTTCAACCGCCTACCTGTTCTATTCATAGTTCTACTTGTCGAAATTTACAAATAATTTCCTTTAAAGCATTAACAATGGGGCTCGTTGTTCACTTAAACTTGAAGAACAATAAATTGGCGAATTGTACTGTTTGGATGCTTTGCATATATGTTTCTTAGACTATATAGAAGCAATATATACAAAGATTTCAGCCGTCTACCTGTTCCATTCATTGTTCTACTTGTCGAAAATTACAAATAATTTCCCTTTCATGATTATCAATGGGGCTCGTTGTTCACTTAAACTTGAAGAACAAAAAATTGGCGAATTGTACTGTTTGGATGCTTTGCATATATGTTTCTTAGACTATATAGAAGCAATATATACAAAGATTTCAACCGTCTACGTGTTCCAATCATTGTTCTACTTGTCGAAATTTACAAATAATTTCCTTTAAAGGATTAACAATGGGGCTCGTTGTTCACTTAAACTTGAAGAACAATAAATTGGCGAATTGTACTGTTTGGATGCTTTGCATATATGTTTCTTAGACTATATAGAAGCAATATATAGAAAGACTTCACCCGTCTACCTGTACTATTCATTGTTCTACTTGTAGAAAGTTACAAATAATTTCCATTTCATGATTATCAATGGAGCTCGCTGTTCACTTAAACTTGAAGAACAAAAAATTGGCGAATTGTACTGTTTGGATGCTTTGCACATATGTTTCTTAGACTATATAGAAGCAATATATACAAAGATTCAGCCGTCTACCTGTTCCATTCATTGTTCTACTTGTCGAAAGTTAGAAATAATTTCCGTTAAAGGATTAACAATGCGGCTCGTAGTTCACTTAAACTTGAAGAACAAAAAATTGGCGAATTGTACTGTTTGGATGCTTTGCACATATGTTTCTTAGACTATATAGAAGCAATATATACAAAGATTTCAACAGACTACCTTTTCTATTCATTGTTCTACTTGTAGAAACTTATAAATAATTTCCCTTTCATGATTATCAATGGGGCTCGTAGTTCACTTAAACTTGAAGAACAAAAAATTGGCGAATTGTACTGTTTGGATGCTTTGCATATATGTTTCTTAGACTATATAGAAGCATTATATAGAAAGATTTCAACGGCCTACCTGTTCCATTCATTGTTCTACTTGTCGAAATTTACAAATAATTTCCTTTAAAGCATTAACAATGGGGCTCGTTGTTCACTTAAACTTGAAGAACAATAAATTGGCGAATTGTACTGTTTGGATGCTTTGCATATATGTTTCTTAGACTATATAGAAGCAATATATACAAAGATTTCAGCCGTCTACCTGTTCCATTCATTGTTCTACTTGTCGAAATTTACAAATAATTTCCTTTAAAGCATTAACAATGGGGCTCGTTGTTCACTTAAACTTGAAGAACAATAAATTGGCGAATTGTACTGTTTGGATGCTTTGCATATATGTTTCTTAGACTATATAGAAGCAATATATACAAAGATTTCAGCCGTCTACCTGTTCCATTCATTGTTCTACTTGTCGAAAATTACAAATAATTTCCCTTTCATGATTATCAATGGGGCTCGTTGTTCACTTAAACTTGAAGAACAATAAATTGGCGAATTGTACTGTTTGGATGCTTTGCATATATGTTTCTTAGACTATATAGAAGCAATATATACAAAGATTTCAACCGTCTACCTGATCCATTGATTGTTCTACTTGTCGAAAGTTACAAATAATTTCCGATAAAGGATTAACCATTGGGGCTCATTGTTCACTTAAACTTGAAGAACAAAAAATTGGCGAATGGTACTGTTTGGATGCTTTGCGCACATGTTTCTTAGACTATATAGAAGCAATATATACATTGATTTCAACCGTCTACCTGTTCCATTCATTGTTCTACTTGTCGAAATTTACAAATAATTTCCTTTAAAGGATTAACAATGGGGCTCGTAGTTCACTTAAACTTGAAGATCAAAAAATTGTCGAATTGTACTGTTTGGATGCTTTGCATATATGTTTCTTAGACTATATAGAAGCAATATATACAAAGATTTCAACCGTCTACGTGTTCCAATCATTGTTCTACTTGTCGAAATTTACAAATAATTTCCTTTAAAGGATTAACAATGGGGCTCGTTGTTCACTTAAACTTGAAGAACAATAAATTGGCGAATTGTACTGTTTGGATGCTTTGCATATATGTTTCTTAGACTATATAGAAGCAATATATACAAAGATTTCAACCGTCTACCTGTTCCAATCATTGTTCTACTTGTCGAAATTTACAAATAATTTCCTTTAAAAGATTAACAATGGGGCTCGTTGTTCACTTAAACTTGAAGAACAATAAATTGGCGAATTGTACTGTTTGGATGCTTTGCATATATGTTTCTTAGACTATATAGAAGCAATATATACATTGATTTCAACCGTCTACCTGTTCCAATCATTGTTCTACTTGTCGAAATTTACAAATAATTTCCTTTAAAGGATTATCAATGGGGCTCGTAGTTCACTTAAACTTGAAGAACAAAAAATTGGCGAATGGTACTGTTTGGATGCTATGCATAAATGTTTCTTAGACTATATAGAAGCACTATATACAATGATTTCAACCGTCTACCTGTTCCATTCATAGTTCTACTTGTAGAAAGATACAAATAATTTCCCTTTCATGATTATCAATGGGGCTCGTAGTTCACTTAAACTTGAAGAACAAAAAATTGGCGAATTGTACTGTTTGGATGCTTTGCATATATGTGTCTTAGACTATATAGAAGCAATATATACAAAGATTTCAACCGTCTACCTGTTCCATTCATTGTTCTACTTGTAGAAAGTTACAAATAATTTCCCTTTCATGATTATCAATGGGGCTCGTAGTTCACTTAAACTTGAAGAACAAAAAATTGGCGAATGGTACTGTTTGGATGCTTTGCATATATGTTTCTTAGACTATATAGAAGCAATATATACAAAGATCTCAACCGTCTACCTGTTCCATTCATTGTTCTACCTGTCGAAAGTTACAAATAATTTCCTTTAAAGGATTAACAATGGGGCTCGTAGTTCACTTAAACTTGAAGAACAAAAAATTGGCGAATTGTACTGTTTGGATGCTTTGCATATATGTTTCTTAGACTATATAGAAGCAATATATATATAATGATTTCAACCGTCTACCTGTTCCATTCATTGTTCTACTTGTCGAAATTTACAAATAATTTCCGTTTCATGATTATCAATGGGGCTCGTTGTTCACTTAAACTTGAAGAACAAAAAATTGGCGAATGGTACTGTTTGGATGCTTTGCATATATGTTTCTTAGACTATATAGAAGCAATATATACAATGATTCCAACCGTCTACCTGTTCTATTCATTGTTCTACTTGTCGAAAGTTAGAAATAATTTCCGTTAAAGGATTAACAATGCGGCTCGTAGTTCACTTAAACTTGAAGAACAAAAAATTGGCGAATTGTACTGTTTGGATGCTTTGCACATATGTTTCTTAGACTATATAGAAGCAATATATACAAAGATTTTAGCCGTCTACCTGTTCCATTCATTGTTCTACTTGTCGAAAGTTAGAAATAATTTCCGTTAAACGATTAACAATGCGGCTCGTAGTTCACTTAAACTTGAAGAACAAAAAATTGGCGAATTGTACTGTTTGGATGCTTTGCACATATGTTTCTTAGACTATATAGAAGCAATATATACAAAGATTTCAACAGACTACCTTTTCTATTCATTGTTCTACTTGTAGAAACTTATAAATAATTTCCCTTTCATGATTATCAATGGGGCTCGTAGTTCACTTAAACTTGAAGAACAAAAAATTGGCGAATTGTACTGTTTGGATGCTTTGCATATATGTTTCTTAGACTATATAGAAGCATTATATAGAAAGATTTCAACCGCCTACCTGTTCCATTCATTGTTCTACTTGTCGAAAATTACAAATAATTTCCTTTAAAGCATTAACAATGGGGCTCGTTGTTCACTTAAACTTGAAGAACAATAAATTGGCGAATTGTACTGTTTGGATGCTTTGCATATATGTTTCTTAGACTATATAGAAGCAATATATACAAAGATTTCAGCCGTCTACCTGTTCCATTCATTGTTCTACTTGTCGAAAATTACAAATAATTTCCCTTTCATGATTATCAATGGGGCTCGTTGTTCACTTAAACTTGAAGAACAATAAATTCTCGAATTGTACTCTTTGGATGCTTTGCATATATGTTTCATAGACTATATGGAAGCAATATATACAAAGATTTCAACAGACTACCCGTTCTATTCATTGTTCTACTTGTAGAAACTTATAAATAAATTCCCTGTCATGATTATCAATGGGGCTCGTTGTTCACTTAAACTTGAAGAACAAAAAATTGGCGAATTGTACAGTTTGGATGCTTTGCATATATGATTCTTAGACTATATAGAAGCATTATATAGAAAGATTTCAACCGCCTACCTGTTCTATTCATTGTTCTACTTGTCGAAATTTACAAATAATTTCCTTTAAAGCATTAACAATGGGGCTCGTTGTTCACTTAAACTTGAAGAACAATAAATTGGCGAATTGTACTGTTTGGATGCTTTGCATATATGTTTCTTAGACTATATAGAAGCAATATATACAAAGATTTCAGCCGTCTACCTGTTCCATTCATTGTTCTACTTGTCGAAAATTACAAATAATTTCCCTTTCATGATTATCAATGGGGCTCGTTGTTCACGTAAACTTGAAGAACAATAAATTCTCGAATTGTACTCTTTGGATGCTTTGCATATATGTTGCATAGACTATATGGAAGCAATATATACAAAGATTTCAACAGACAACCTGTTCTATTCATTGTTCTACTTGTAGAAACTTATAAATAAATTCCCTTTCATGATTATCAATGGGGCTCGTTGTTCACTTAAACTTGAAGAACAAAAAATTGGCGAATTGTACTGTTTGGATGCTTTGCATATATGTTTCTTAGACTATATAGAAGCAATATATACAAAGATTTCAACCGTCTACGTGTTCCAATCATTGTTCTACTTGTCGAAATTTACAAATAATTTCCTTTAAAGGATTAACAATGGGGCTCGTTGTTCACTTAAACTTGAAGAACAATAAATTGGCGAATTGTACTGTTTGGATGCTTTGCATATATGTTTCTTAGACTATATAGAAGCAATATATAGAAAGACTTCACCCGTCTACCTGTACTATTCATTGTTCTACTTGTAGAAAGTTACAAATAATTTCCATTTCATGATTATCAATGGAGCTCGCTGTTCACTTAAACTTGAAGAACAAAAAATTGGCGAATTGTACTGTTTGGATGCTTTGCACATATGTTTCTTAGACTATATAGAAGCAATATATACAAAGATTCAGCCGTCTACCTGTTCCATTCATTGTTCTACTTGTCGAAAGTTAGAAATAATTTCCGTTAAAGGATTAACAATGCGGCTCGTAGTTCACTTAAACTTGAAGAACAAAAAATTGGCGAATTGTACTGTTTGGATGCTTTGCACATATGTTTCTTAGACTATATTGAAGCAATATATACAAAGATTTCAACAGACTACCTTTTCTATTCATTGTTCTACTTGTAGAAACTTATAAATAATTTCCCTTTCATGATTATCAATGGGGCTCGTAGTTCACTTAAACTTGAAGAACAAAAAATTGGCGAATTGTACTGTTTGGATGCTTTGCATATATGTTTCTTAGACTATATAGAAGCATTATATAGAAAGATTTCAACGGCCTACCTGTTCCATTCATTGTTCTACTTGTCGAAATTTACAAATAATTTCCTTTAAAGCATTAACAATGGGGCTCGTTGTTCACTTAAACTTGAAGAACAATAAATTGGCGAATTGTACTGTTTGGATGCTTTGCATATATGTTTCTTAGACTATATAGAAGCAATATATACAAAGATTTCAGCCGTCTACCTGTTCCAATCATTGTTCTACTTGTCGAAATTTACAAATAATTTCCTTTAAAAGATTAACAATGGGGCTCGTTGTTCACTTAAACTTGAAGAACAATAAATTGGCGAATTGTACTGTTTGGATGCTTTGCATATATGTTTCTTAGACTATATAGAAGCAATATATACATTGATTTCAACCGTCTACCTGTTCCAATCATTGTTCTACTTGTCGAAATTTACAAATAATTTCCTTTAAAGGATTATCAATGGGGCTCGTAGTTCACTTAAACTTGAAGAACAAAAAATTGGCGAATGGTACTGTTTGGATGCTTTGCACATATGTTTCTTAGACTATATAGAAGCAATATATACAAAGATTTCAGCCGTCTACCTGTTCCATTCATTGTTCTACTTGTCGAAAATTACAAATAATTTCCCTTTCATGATTATCAATGGGGCTCGTTGTTCACTTAAACTTGAAGAACAATAAATTCTCGAATTGTACTCTTTGGATGCTTTGCATATATGTTTCATAGACTATATGGAAGCAATATATACAAAGATTTCAACAGACTACCCGTTCTATTCATTGTTCTACTTGTAGAAACTTATAAATAAATTCCCTGTCATGATTATCAATGGGGCTCGTTGTTCACTTAAACTTGAAGAACAAAAAATTGGCGAATTGTACAGTTTGGATGCTTTGCATATATGATTCTTAGACTATATAGAAGCATTATATAGAAAGATTTCAACCGCCTACCTGTTCTATTCATAGTTCTACTTGTCGAAATTTACAAATAATTTCCTTTAAAGCATTAACAATGGGGCTCGTTGTTCACTTAAACTTGAAGAACAATAAATTGGCGAATTGTACTGTTTGGATGCTTTGCACATATGTTTCTTAGACTATATAGAAGCAATATATACAAAGATTTCAACAGACTACCTTTTCTATTCATTGTTCTACTTGTAGAAACTTATAAATAATTTCCCTTTCATGATTATCAATGGGGCTCGTAGTTCACTTAAACTTGAAGAACAAAAAATTGGCGAATTGTACTGTTTGGATGCTTTGCATATATGTTTCTTAGACTATATAGAAGCATTATATAGAAAGATTTCAACGGCCTACCTGTTCCATTCATTGTTCTACTTGTCGAAATTTACAAATAATTTCCTTTAAAGCATTAACAATGGGGCTCGTTGTTCACTTAAACTTGAAGAACAATAAATTGGCGAATTGTACTGTTTGGATGCTTTGCATATATGTTTCTTAGACTATATAGAAGCAATATATACAAAGATTTCAACCGTCTACCTGATCCATTGATTGTTCTACTTGTCGAAAGTTACAAATAATTTCCGATAAAGGATTAACCATTGGGGCTCATTGTTCACTTAAACTTGAAGAACAAAAAATTGGCGAATGGTACTGTTTGGATGCTTTGCGCACATGTTTCTTAGACTATATAGAAGCAATATATACATTGATTTCAACCGTCTACCTGTTCCATTCATTGTTCTACTTGTCGAAAGTTACAAATAATTTCCGATAAAGGATTATCAATGTGGCTCATTGTTCACTTAAACTTGACGAACAAAAAATTGGCGAATTGTACTGTTTGGATGCTTTGCATATATGTTTCTTAGACTATATAGAAGCAATATATACAAAGATTTCAACAGTCTACCTGTTCCATTCATTGTTCTACTTGTCGAAAGTTACAAATAATTTCCGATAAAGGATTAACCATTGGGGCTCATTGTTCACTTAAACTTGAAGAACAAAGAATTGGCGAATGGTACTGTTTGGATGCTTTGCGTACATGTTTCTTAGACTATATGGAAGCAATATATACAAAGATTTCAACCGTCTACGTGTGCCAATCATTGTTCTACTTGTCGAAATTTACAAATAATTTCCTTTAAATGATTAACAATGGGGCTCATTGTTCACTTAAACTTGAAGAACAAAAAATTGGCGAATTGTACTGTTCGGATGCTTCGCAAATATGTTTCTTAGACTATATAGAAGCAATATATAATAATATTTCAACCGTCTACGTGTTCCAATCATTGTTCTACTTGTCGAAATTTACAAATAATTTCCTTTAAAGGATTAACAATGGGGCTCGTTGTTCACTTAAACTTGAAGACCAAAAAATTGGCGAATGGTACTGTTTGGATGCTTTGCATATATGTTTCTTAGGCTATATAGAAGCAATATATACAAAGATTTCAACCGTCTACCTGTTCCAATCATTGTTCTACTTGTCGAAATTTACAAATAATTTCCTTTAAAAGATTAACAATGGGGCTCGTTGTTCACTTAAACTTGAAGAACAATAAATTGGCGAATTGTACTGTTTGGATGCTTTGCATATATGTTTCTTAGACTATATAGAAGCAATATATACATTGATTTCAACCGTCTACCTGTTCCATTCATTGTTCTACTTGTCGAAATTTACAAATAATTTCCTTTAAAGGATTAACAATGGGGCTCGTTGTACACTTAAACTTGAAGAACAATAAATTGACGAATTGTACTTTTTGGATGCTTTGCATATATGTTTCTTAGACTATATAGAAGCAATATATATATAATGATTTCAACCGTCTACCTGTTCCATTCATTGTTCTACATGTCGAAAGTTACAAATAATTTCCGTTTCATGATTATCAATGGGGCTCGTTGTTCACTTAAACTTGAAGAACAAAAAATTGGCGAATGGTACTGTTTGGATGCTTTGCATATATGTTTCTTAGACTATATAGAAGCAATATATACAAAGATTTCAACCGTCTACGTGTTCCAATCATTGTTCTACTTGTAGAAACTTATAAATAATTTCCCTTTCATGATTATCAATGGGGCTCGTAGTTCACTTAAACTTGAAGAACAAAAAATTGGCGAATTGTACTGTTTGGATGCTTTGCACATATGTTTCTTAGACTATATAGAAGCAATATATACAAAGATTTCAACAGACTACCTTTTCTATTCATTGTTCTACTTGTAGAAACTTATAAATAATTTCCCTTTCATGATTATCAATGGGGCTCGTAGTTCACTTAAACTTGAAGAACAAAAAATTGGCGAATTGTACTGTTTGGATGCTTTGCATATATGTTTCTTAGACTATATAGAAGCATTATATAGAAAGATTTCAACGGCCTACCTGTTCCATTCATTGTTCTACTTGTCGAAATTTACAAATAATTTCCTTTAAAGCATTAACAATGGGGCTCGTTGTTCACTTAAACTTGAAGAACAATAAATTGGCGAATTGTACTGTTTGGATGCTTTGCATATATGTTTCTTAGACTATATAGAAGCAATATATACAAAGATTTCAGCCGTCTACCTGTTCCATTCATTGTTCTACTTGTCGAAAATTACAAATAATTTCCCTTTCATGATTATCAATGGGGCTCGTTGTTCACTTAAACTTGAAGAACAATAAATTCTCGAATTGTACTCTTTGGATGCTTTGCATATATGTTTCATAGACTATATGGAAGCAATATATACAAAGATTTCAACAGACTACCCGTTCTATTCATAGTTCTACTTGTAGAAACTTATAAATAAATTCCCTTTCATGATTATCAATGGGGCTCGTTGTTCACTTAAACTTGAAGAACAAAAAATTGGCGAATTGTACTGTTTGGATGCTTTGCATATATGTTTCTTAGACTATATAGAAGCAATATATACAAAGATTTCAACCGTCTACGTGTTCCAATCATTGTTCTACTTGTCGAAATTTACAAATAATTTCCTTTAAAGGATTAACAATGGGGCTCGTTGTTCACTTAAACTTGAAGAACAATAAATTGGCGAATTGTACTGTTTGGATGCTTTGCATATATGTTTCTTAGACTATATAGAAGCAATATATACAAAGATTTCAACCGTCTACCTGATCCATTGATTGTTCTACTTGTCGAAAGTTACAAATAATTTCCGATAAAGGATTAACCATTGGGGCTCATTGTTCACTTAAACTTGAAGAACAAAAAATTGGCGAATGGTACTGTTTGGATGCTTTGCGCACATGTTTCTTAGACTATATAGAAGCAATATATACATTGATTTCAACCGTCTACCTGTTCCATTCATTGTTCTACTTGTCGAAAGTTACAAATAATTTCCGATAAAGGATTATCAATGTGGCTCATTGTTCACTTAAACTTGACGAACAAAAAATTGGCGAATTGTACTGTTTGGATGCTTTGCATATATGTTTCTTAGACTATATAGAAGCAATATATACAAAGATTTCAACAGTCTACCTGTTCCATTCATTGTTCTACTTGTCGAAAGTTACAAATAATTTCCGATAAAGGATTAACCATTGGGGCTCATTGTTCACTTAAACTTGAAGAACAAAGAATTGGCGAATGGTACTGTTTGGATGCTTTGCGTACATGTTTCTTAGACTATATGGAAGCAATATATACAAAGATTTCAACCGTCTACGTGTGCCAATCATTGTTCTACTTGTCGAAATTTACAAATAATTTCCTTTAAATGATTAACAATGGGGCTCATTGTTCACTTAAACTTGAAGAACAAAAAATTGGCGAATTGTACTGTTCGGATGCTTCGCAAATATGTTTCTTAGACTATATAGAAGCAATATATAATAATATTTCAACCGTCTACGTGTTCCAATCATTGTTCTACTTGTCGAAATTTACAAATAATTTCCTTTAAAGGATTAACAATGGGGCTCGTTGTTCACTTAAACTTGAAGACCAAAAAATTGGCGAATGGTACTGTTTGGATGCTTTGCATATATGTTTCTTAGGCTATATAGAAGCAATATATACAAAGATTTCAACCGTCTACCTGTTCCAATCATTGTTCTACTTGTCGAAATTTACAAATAATTTCCTTTAAAAGATTAACAATGGGGCTCGTTGTTCACTTAAACTTGAAGAACAATAAATTGGCGAATTGTACTGTTTGGATGCTTTGCATATATGTTTCTTAGACTATATAGAAGCAATATATACATTGATTTCAACCGTCTACCTGTTCCATTCATTGTTCTACTTGTCGAAATTTACAAATAATTTCCTTTAAAGGATTAACAATGGGGCTCGTTGTACACTTAAACTTGAAGAACAATAAATTGACGAATTGTACTTTTTGGATGCTTTGCATATATGTTTCTTAGACTATATAGAAGCAATATATATATAATGATTTCAACCGTCTACCTGTTCCATTCATTGTTCTACATGTCGAAAGTTACAAATAATTTCCGTTTCATGATTATCAATGGGGCTCGTTGTTCACTTAAACTTGAAGAACAAAAAATTGGCGAATGGTACTGTTTGGATGCTTTGCATATATGTTTCTTAGACTATATAGAAGCAATATATACAAAGATTTCAACCGTCTACGTGTTCCAATCATTGTTCTACTTGTAGAAAGTTACAAATAATTTCCGTTTCATGATTATCAATGGGGCTCGTTGTTCACTTAAACTTGAAGAACAAAAAATTGGCGAATGGTACTGTTTGGATGCTTTGCATATATGTTTCTTAAATTATATAGAAGCAATATATACAAAGATTTCAACCGTCTACCTGTTCCATTCATTGTTCTACTTGTCGAAAATTACAAATAATTTCCGATAAAGGATTAACCATTGGGGCTCATTGTTCACTTAAACTCGAACAACAAAAAATTGGCGAATGGTACTGTTTGGATGCTTTGCGCACATGTTTCTTAGACTATATAGAAGCAATATATACATTGATTTCAACCGTCTACCTGTTCCATTCACTGTTCTACTTGTCGAAAGTTACAAATAATTTCCGATAAAGGATTATCAATGTGGCTCATTGTTCACTTAAACTTGACGAACAAAAAATTGGCGAATTGTACTGTTTGGATGCTTTGCATATATGTTTCTTAGACTATATAGAAGCAATATATACAAAGATTTCAACAGTCTACCTGTTCCATTCATTGTTCTACTTGTCGAAAGTTACAAATAATTTCCGATAAAGGATTAACCATTGGGGCTCATTGTTCACTTAAACTTGAAGAACAAAGAATTGGCGAATGGTACTGTTTGGATGCTTTGCGTACATGTTTCTTAGACTATATGGAAGCAATATATACAAAGATTTCAACCGTCTACGTGTGCCAATCATTGTTCTACTTGTCGAAATTTACAAATAATTTCCTTTAAAGGATTAACAATGGGGCTCATTGTTCACTTAAACTTGAAGAACAAAAAATTGGCGAATTGTACTTTTCGGATGCTTCGCAAATATGTTTCTTAGACTATATAGAAGCAATATATAATAATATTTCAACCGTCTACGTGTTCCAATCATTGTTCTACTTGTCGAAATTTACAAATAATTTCCTTTAAAGGATTAACAATGGGGCTCGTTGTTCACTTAAACTTGAAGACCAACAAATTGGCGAATGGTACTGTTTGGATGCTTTGCATATATGTTTCTTAGGCTATATAGAAGCAATATATACAAAGATTTCAACCGTCTACCTGTTCCAATCATTGTTCTACTTGTCGAAATTTACAAATAATTTCCTTTAAAAGATTAACAATGGGGCTCGTTGTTCACTTAAACTTGAAGAACAATAAATTGGCGAATTGTACTGTTTGGATGCTTTGCATAGATGTTCCTTAGACTATATAGAAGCAATATATACATTGATTTCAACCGTCTACCTGTTCCATTCATTGTTCTACTTGTCGAAATTTACAAATAATTTCCTTTAAAGGATTAACAATGGGGCTCGTTGTACACTTAAACTTGAAGAACAAAAAATTGGCGAATGGTACTGTTTGGATGCTTTGCATATATGTTTCTTAAATTATATAGAAGCAATATATACAAAGAATTCAACCGTCTACCTGTTCCATTCATTGTTCTACTTGTCGAAAGTTACAAATAATTTCCGATAAAGGATTAACCATTGGGGCTCATTGTTCACTTAAACTCGAACAACAAAAAATTGGCGAATGATACTGTTTGGATGCTTTGCGTACATGTTTCTTAGACTATATGGAAGCAATATATACAAAGATTTCAACCGTCTACGTGTTCCAATCATTGTTCTACTTGTCGAAATTTACAAATAATTTCCTTTAAAGGATTAACAATGGGGCTCGTTGTACACTTAAACTTGAAGAACAATAAATTGACGAATTGTACTGTTTGGATGCTTTGCATATATGTTTCTTAGACTATATAGAAGCAATATATACAAAGATTTCAACCGTCTACCTGTTCCAATGATTGTTCTACTTGTCGAAAGTTACAAATAATTTCCGATAAAGGATTAACCATTGGGGCTCATTGTTCACTTAAACTTGAAGAACAAAAAATTGGCGAATGGTACTGTTTGGATGCTTTGCGTACATGTTTCTTAGAGTATATAGAAGCAATATATACATTGATTTCAACCGTCTACCTGTTCCATTCATTGTTCTACTTGTCGAAATTTACAAATAATTTCCTTTAAAGGATTAACAATGGGGCTCGTTGTACACTCAAACTTGAAGAACAATAAATTGACGAATTGTACTGTTTGGATGCTTTGCATATACGTTTCTTAGACTATATAGAAGCAATATATACAATGATTTCAACCGTCTACCTGTTCCACTCATTGTTCTACTTATAGAAAGTTACAATTAATTTCCGTTAAAGGATTAACAATGGGGCTCGAAGTTCACTTAAACTCGAAGAACAAAAAATTGGCGAATTGTACTGTTTGGATGCTTTGCATATATGTTTCCTAGACTATATAGAAGCAATATATACAAAGATTTCAACCGTCTACCGGTTCCATTCATTGTTCTACTTGTCGAAATTTACAAATAATTTCCTTTAAAGGATTAACAATGGGGCTCGTAGTTCACTTAAACTTGAAGAAAAAAAATTGGCGAATTGTACTGTTTGCATGCTTTGCATATGTGTTTCTTAGACTATATAGAAGCAATATATTGAAAGACTTCACCCGTCTACCTGTACTATTCATTGTTCTACTTGTAGAAAGTTACAAATAATTTCCATTTCATGATTATCAATGGAGCTCGCTGTTCACTTAAACTTGAAGAACAAAAAATTGGCGAATTGTACTGTTTGGATGCTTTGCACATATGTTTCTTAGACTATATAGAAGCAATATATACAAAGATTTCAACCGTCTACCTGTTCCATTCATTGTTCTACTTGTCGAAAGTTAGAAATAATTTCCGTTAAAGGATTAACAATGAGGCTCGTAGTTCACTTAAACTTGAAGAACAAAAAATTGGCGAATTGTACTGTTTGGATGCTTTGCATATATGTTTCTTAGACTATATAGAAGCAATATATACAAAGATTTCAGCCGTCTACCTGTTCCATTCATTGTTCTACTTGTCGAAAATTACAAATAATTTCCCTTTCATGATTATCAATGGGGCTCGTTGTTCACGTAAACTTGAAGAACAATAAATTCTCGAATTGTACTCTTTGGATGCTTTGCATATATGTTTCATAGACTATATGGAAGCAATATATACAAAGATTTCAACAGACTACCTGTTCTATTCATTGTTCTACTTGTAGAAACTTATAAATAAATTCCCTTTCATGATTATCAATGGGGCTCGTTGTTCACTTAAACTTGAAGAACAAAAAATTGGCGAATTGTACTGTTTGGATGCTTTGCATATATGTTTCTTAGACTATATAGAAGCAATATATAGAAAGACTTCACCCGTCTACCTGTACTATTCATTGTTCTACTTGTCGAAAATTACAAATAATTTCCCTTTCATGATTATCAATGGGGCTCGTTGTTCACGTAAACTTGAAGAACAATAAATTCTCGAATTGTACTCTTTGGATGCTATGCATATATGTTTCATAGACGATATGGAAGCAATATATACAAAGATTTCAACAGACTACCTGTTCTATTCATTGTTCTACTTGTAGAAACTTATAAATAAATTCCCTTTCATGATTATCAATGGGGCTCGTTGTTCACTTAAACTTGAAGAACAAAAAATTGGCGAATTGTACTGTTTGGATGCTTTGCACATATGTTTCTTAGACTATATAGAAACAATATATACACAGATTTCAACAGACTACCTGTTCTATTCATTGTTCTACTTGTAGAAACTTATAAATAAATTCCCTTTCATGATTATCAATGGGGCTCGTTGTTCACTTAAACTTGAAGAACAAAAAATTGGCGAATTGTACTGTTTGGATGCTTTGCATATATGTTTCTTAGACTATATAGAAGCAATATATAGAAAGACTTCACCCGTCTACCTGTACTATTCATTGTTCTACTTGTAGAAAGTTACAAATAATTTCCATTTCATGATTATAAATGGAGCTCGCTGTTCACATAAACTTGAAGAACAAAAAATTGGCGAATTGTACTGTTTGGATGCTTTGCACATATGTTTCTTAGACTATATAGAAGCAATATATACAAAGATTTCAGCCGTCTACCTGTTCCATTCATTGTTCTACTTGCCGAAATTTACAAATAATTTCCGTTAAAGGATTAGCAATGGGGATCGTAGTTCACTTAAACTTGAAGAACAAAAAATTGGCGAATGGTACTGTTTGGATGCTTTGCATATATGTTTCTCAGACTATATAGAAGCAATATATACAATGATTTCAACCGTCTACCTTTTCCATTCAATGTTCTACTTGTCGAAAGTTACAAATAATTTCCGGTAAAGGATTAACAATGGGGCTCGTAGTTCACTCAAAAATTGAAGAACAAAAAATTGGCGAATGGTACTGTTTGGATGCTTTGCATATATGTTTCTTAGACTATATAGAAGCAATATATACAATGATTTCAACTGTCTACCTGTTCCATTCATTGTTCTACTTGCCGAAATTTACAAATAATTTCCGTTATAGGATTAGCAATGGGGATCGTAGTTCACTTAAACTTGAAGAACAATATACTGGCGAATTGTAATGTTTGGATGCTTTGCATATATGTTTCTTAGACTATATAGAAGCAATATATACAATGATTTCAACCGTCTACCTTTTCCATTCACTGTTCTACTTGTCGAAAGTTACAAATAATTTCCGGTAAAGGATTAACAATGGGGCTCGTAGTTCACTCAAAAATTGAAGAACAAAAAATTGGCGAATGGTACTGTTTGGATGCTTTGCATATATGTTTCTTAGACTATATAGAAGCACTATATACAATGATTTCAACCGTCTACCTGTTCCATTCATAGTTCTACTTGTAGAAAGTTACAAATAATTTCCCATTCATGATTATCAATGGGGCTCGTAGTTCACTTAAACTTGAAGAACAAAAAATTGGCGAATTGTACTGT
Source organism: Cerceris ruficornis (assembly GCA_963989415.1). Lineage (NCBI taxonomy): Eukaryota > Metazoa > Arthropoda > Insecta > Hymenoptera > Crabronidae > Cerceris > Cerceris ruficornis. The sequence goes on along the minus strand of CAXDIW010000229.1, from coordinate 2,491,320 downwards.
TTGGATGCTTAGCATATATGTGTCTTAGACTATATAGAAGCAATATATACAAAGATTTCAGCCGTCTACCTGTTCCATTCATTGTTCTACTTGTAGAAAGTTACAAATAATTTCCCTTTCATGATTATCAATGGGGCTCGTAGTTCACTTAAACTTGAAGAACAAAAAATTGGCGAATGGTACTGTTTGGATGCTTTGCATATATGTTTCTTAGACTATATAGAAGCAACATATACAAAGATCTCAACCGTCTACATGTTCCATTCATTGTTCTACTTGCCGAAATTTACAAATAATTTCCGTTAAAGGATTAGCAATGGGGATCGTAGTTCACTTAAACTTGAAGAACAATATACTGGCGAATTGTAATGTTTGGATGCTTTGCATATATGTTTCTTAGACTATATAGAAGCAATATATACAATGATTTCAACCGTCTACCTTTTCCATTCACTGTTCTACTTGTCGAAAGTTACAAATAATTTCCCTTTCATGATTATCAATGGGGCTCGTAGTTCACTTAAACTTGAAGAACAAAAAATTGGCGAATGGTACTGTTTGGATGCTTTGCATATATGTTTCTTAGACTATATAGAAGCAATATATACAAAGATCTCAACCGTCTACCTGTTCCATTCATTGTTCTACCTGTCGAAAGTTACAAATAATTTCCTTTAAAGGATTAACAATGGGGCTCGTAGTTCACTTAAACTTGAAGAACAAAAAATTGGCGAATTGTACTGTTTGGATGCTTTGCATATATGTTTCTTAGACTATGTAGAAGCAATATATATATAATGATTTCAACCGTCTACCTGTTCCATTCATTGTTCTAATTGTTGAAAGTTAGAAATAATTTCCGTTAAAGGATTAACAATGCGGCTCGTAGTTCACTTAAACTTGAAGAACAAAAAATTGGCGAATTGTACTGTTTGGATGCTTTGCACATATGTTTCTTAGACTATATAGAAGCAATATATACAAAGATTTCAACAGACTACCTTTTCTATTCATTGTTCTACTTGTAGAAACTTATAAATAATTTCCCTTTCATGATTATCAATGGGGCTCGTAGTTCACTTAAACTTGAAGAACAAGAAATTGGCGAATTGTACTGTTTGGATGCTTTGCATATATGTTTCTTAGACTATATAGAAGCATTATATAGAAAGATTTCAACCGCCTACCTGTTCCATTCATTGTTCTACTTGCCGAAATTTACAAATAATTTCCGTTAAAGGATTAGCAATGGGGATCGTAGTTCACTTAAACTTGAAGAACAATATACTGGCGAATTGTAATGTTTGGATGCTTTGCATATATGTTTCTTAGACTATATAGAAGCAATATATACAATGATTTCAACCGTCTACCTTTTCCATTCACTGTTCTACTTGTCGAAATTTACAAATAATTTCCTTTAAAGCATTAACAATGGGGCTCGTTGTTCACTTAAACTTGAAGAACAATAAATTGGCGAATTGTACTGTTTGGATGCTTTGCATATATGTTTCTTAGACTATATAGAAGCAATATATACAAAGATTTCAGCCGTCTACCTGTTCCATTCATTGTTCTACTTGCCGAAAATTACAAATAATTTCCCTTTCATGATTATCAATGGGGCTCGTTGTTCACTTAAACTTGAAGAACAATAAATTCTCGAATTGTACTCTTTGGATGCTTTGCATATATGTTTCATAGACTGTATGGAAGCAATATATACAAAGATTTCAACAGACTACCCGTTCTATTCATTGTTCTACTTGTAGAAACTTATAAATAAATTCCCTGTCATGATTAACAATGGGGCTCGTAGTTCACTTAAACTTGAAGAACAAAAAATTGGCGAATTGTACTGTTTGGATGCTTTGCATATATGTTTCTTAGACTATATAGAAGCAATATATACAAAGATTTCAACCGTCTACCTGATCCATTGATTGTTCTACTTGTCGAAAGTTACAAATAATTTCCGATAAAGGATTAACCATTGGGGCTCATTGTTCACTTAAACTTGAAGAACAAAAAATTGGCGAATGGTACTGTTTGGATGCTTTGCGCACATGTTTCTTAGACTATATAGAAGCAATATATACATTGATTTCAACCGTCTACCTGTTCCATTCATTGTTCTACTTGTCGAAAGTTACAAATAATTTCCGATAAAGGATTATCAATGTGGCTCATTGTTCACTTAAACTTGACGAACAAAAAATTGGCGAATTGTACTGTTTGGATGCTTTGCATATATGTTTCTTAGACTATATAGAAGCAATATATACAAAGATTTCAACAGTCTACCTGTTCCATTCATTGTTCTACTTGTCGAAAGTTACAAATAATTTCCGATAAAGGATTAACCATTGGGGCTCATTGTTCACTTAAACTTGAAGAACAAAGAATTGGCGAATGGTACTGTTTGGATGCTTTGCGTACATGTTTCTTAGACTATATGGAAGCAATATATACAAAGATTTCAACCGTCTACGTGTGCCAATCATTGTTCTACTTGTCGAAATTTACAAATAATTTCCTTTAAATGATTAACAATGGGGCTCATTGTTCACTTAAACTTGAAGAACAAAAAATTGGCGAATTGTACTGTTCGGATGCTTCGCAAATATGTTTCTTAGACTATATAGAAGCAATATATAATAATATTTCAACCGTCTACGTGTTCCAATCATTGTTCTACTTGTCGAAATTTACAAATAATTTCCTTTAAAGGATTAACAATGGGGCTCGTTGTTCACTTAAACTTGAAGACCAAAAAATTGGCGAATGGTACTGTTTGGATGCTTTGCATATATGTTTCTTAGGCTATATAGAAGCAATATATACAAAGATTTCAACCGTCTACCTGTTCCAATCATTGTTCTACTTGTCGAAATTTACAAATAATTTCCTTTAAAAGATTAACAATGGGGCTCGTTGTTCACTTAAACTTGAAGAACAATAAATTGGCGAATTGTACTGTTTGGATGCTTTGCATATATGTTTCTTAGACTATATAGAAGCAATATATACATTGATTTCAACCGTCTACCTGTTCCATTCATTGTTCTACTTGTCGAAATTTACAAATAATTTCCTTTAAAGGATTAACAATGGGGCTCGTTGTACACTTAAACTTGAAGAACAATAAATTGACGAATTGTACTTTTTGGATGCTTTGCATATATGTTTCTTAGACTATATAGAAGCAATATATATATAATGATTTCAACCGTCTACCTGTTCCATTCATTGTTCTACATGTCGAAAGTTACAAATAATTTCCGTTTCATGATTATCAATGGGGCTCGTTGTTCACTTAAACTTGAAGAACAAAAAATTGGCGAATGGTACTGTTTGGATGCTTTGCATATATGTTTCTTAGACTATATAGAAGCAATATATACAAAGATTTCAACCGTCTACGTGTTCCAATCATTGTTCTACTTGTAGAAACTTATAAATAATTTCCCTTTCATGATTATCAATGGGGCTCGTAGTTCACTTAAACTTGAAGAACAAAAAATTGGCGAATTGTACTGTTTGGATGCTTTGCACATATGTTTCTTAGACTATATAGAAGCAATATATACAAAGATTTCAACAGACTACCTTTTCTATTCATTGTTCTACTTGTAGAAACTTATAAATAATTTCCCTTTCATGATTATCAATGGGGCTCGTAGTTCACTTAAACTTGAAGAACAAAAAATTGGCGAATTGTACTGTTTGGATGCTTTGCATATATGTTTCTTAGACTATATAGAAGCATTATATAGAAAGATTTCAACGGCCTACCTGTTCCATTCATTGTTCTACTTGTCGAAATTTACAAATAATTTCCTTTAAAGCATTAACAATGGGGCTCGTTGTTCACTTAAACTTGAAGAACAATAAATTGGCGAATTGTACTGTTTGGATGCTTTGCATATATGTTTCTTAGACTATATAGAAGCAATATATACAAAGATTTCAGCCGTCTACCTGTTCCATTCATTGTTCTACTTGTCGAAAATTACAAATAATTTCCCTTTCATGATTATCAATGGGGCTCGTTGTTCACTTAAACTTGAAGAACAATAAATTCTCGAATTGTACTCTTTGGATGCTTTGCATATATGTTTCATAGACTATATGGAAGCAATATATACAAAGATTTCAACAGACTACCCGTTCTATTCATAGTTCTACTTGTAGAAACTTATAAATAAATTCCCTTTCATGATTATCAATGGGGCTCGTTGTTCACTTAAACTTGAAGAACAAAAAATTGGCGAATTGTACTGTTTGGATGCTTTGCATATATGTTTCTTAGACTATATAGAAGCAATATATACAAAGATTTCAACCGTCTACGTGTTCCAATCATTGTTCTACTTGTCGAAATTTACAAATAATTTCCTTTAAAGGATTAACAATGGGGCTCGTTGTTCACTTAAACTTGAAGAACAATAAATTGGCGAATTGTACTGTTTGGATGCTTTGCATATATGTTTCTTAGACTATATAGAAGCAATATATACAAAGATTTCAACCGTCTACCTGATCCATTGATTGTTCTACTTGTCGAAAGTTACAAATAATTTCCGATAAAGGATTAACCATTGGGGCTCATTGTTCACTTAAACTTGAAGAACAAAAAATTGGCGAATGGTACTGTTTGGATGCTTTGCGCACATGTTTCTTAGACTATATAGAAGCAATATATACATTGATTTCAACCGTCTACCTGTTCCATTCATTGTTCTACTTGTCGAAAGTTACAAATAATTTCCGATAAAGGATTATCAATGTGGCTCATTGTTCACTTAAACTTGACGAACAAAAAATTGGCGAATTGTACTGTTTGGATGCTTTGCATATATGTTTCTTAGACTATATAGAAGCAATATATACAAAGATTTCAACAGTCTACCTGTTCCATTCATTGTTCTACTTGTCGAAAGTTACAAATAATTTCCGATAAAGGATTAACCATTGGGGCTCATTGTTCACTTAAACTTGAAGAACAAAGAATTGGCGAATGGTACTGTTTGGATGCTTTGCGTACATGTTTCTTAGACTATATGGAAGCAATATATACAAAGATTTCAACCGTCTACGTGTGCCAATCATTGTTCTACTTGTCGAAATTTACAAATAATTTCCTTTAAATGATTAACAATGGGGCTCATTGTTCACTTAAACTTGAAGAACAAAAAATTGGCGAATTGTACTGTTCGGATGCTTCGCAAATATGTTTCTTAGACTATATAGAAGCAATATATAATAATATTTCAACCGTCTACGTGTTCCAATCATTGTTCTACTTGTCGAAATTTACAAATAATTTCCTTTAAAGGATTAACAATGGGGCTCGTTGTTCACTTAAACTTGAAGACCAAAAAATTGGCGAATGGTACTGTTTGGATGCTTTGCATATATGTTTCTTAGGCTATATAGAAGCAATATATACAAAGATTTCAACCGTCTACCTGTTCCAATCATTGTTCTACTTGTCGAAATTTACAAATAATTTCCTTTAAAAGATTAACAATGGGGCTCGTTGTTCACTTAAACTTGAAGAACAATAAATTGGCGAATTGTACTGTTTGGATGCTTTGCATATATGTTTCTTAGACTATATAGAAGCAATATATACATTGATTTCAACCGTCTACCTGTTCCATTCATTGTTCTACTTGTCGAAATTTACAAATAATTTCCTTTAAAGGATTAACAATGGGGCTCGTTGTACACTTAAACTTGAAGAACAATAAATTGACGAATTGTACTTTTTGGATGCTTTGCATATATGTTTCTTAGACTATATAGAAGCAATATATATATAATGATTTCAACCGTCTACCTGTTCCATTCATTGTTCTACATGTCGAAAGTTACAAATAATTTCCGTTTCATGATTATCAATGGGGCTCGTTGTTCACTTAAACTTGAAGAACAAAAAATTGGCGAATGGTACTGTTTGGATGCTTTGCATATATGTTTCTTAGACTATATAGAAGCAATATATACAAAGATTTCAACCGTCTACGTGTTCCAATCATTGTTCTACTTGTAGAAAGTTACAAATAATTTCCGTTTCATGATTATCAATGGGGCTCGTTGTTCACTTAAACTTGAAGAACAAAAAATTGGCGAATGGTACTGTTTGGATGCTTTGCATATATGTTTCTTAAATTATATAGAAGCAATATATACAAAGATTTCAACCGTCTACCTGTTCCATTCATTGTTCTACTTGTCGAAAATTACAAATAATTTCCGATAAAGGATTAACCATTGGGGCTCATTGTTCACTTAAACTCGAACAACAAAAAATTGGCGAGTGGTACTGTTTGGATGCTTTGCGCACATGTTTCTTAGACTATATAGAAGCAATATATACATTGATTTCAACCGTCTACCTGTTCCATTCATTGTTCTACTTGTCGAAAGTTACAAATAATTTCCGATAAAGGATTATCAATGTGGCTCATTGTTCACTTAAACTTGACGAACAAAAAATTGGCGAATTGTACTGTTTGGATGCTTTGCATATATGTTTCTTAGACTATATAGAAGCAATATATACAAAGATTTCAACAGTCTACCTGTTCCATTCATTGTTCTACTTGTCGAAAGTTACAAATAATTTCCGATAAAGGATTAACCATTGGGGCTCATTGTTCACTTAAACTTGAAGAACAAAGAATTGGCGAATGGTACTGTTTGGATGCTTTGCGTACATGTTTCTTAGACTATATGGAAGCAATATATACAAAGATTTCAACCGTCTACGTGTGCCAATCATTGTTCTACTTGTCGAAATTTACAAATAATTTCCTTTAAAGGATTAACAATGGGGCTCATTGTTCACTTAAACTTGAAGAACAAAAAATTGGCGAATTGTACTTTTCGGATGCTTCGCAAATATGTTTCTTAGACTATATAGAAGCAATATATAATAATATTTCAACCGTCTACGTGTTCCAATCATTGTTCTACTTGTCGAAATTTACAAATAATTTCCTTTAAAGGATTAACAATGGGGCTCGTTGTTCACTTAAACTTGAAGACCAACAAATTGGCGAATGGTACTGTTTGGATGCTTTGCATATATGTTTCTTAGGCTATATAGAAGCAATATATACAAAGATTTCAACCGTCTACCTGTTCCAATCATTGTTCTACTTGTCGAAATTTACAAATAATTTCCTTTAAAAGATTAACAATGGGGCTCGTTGTTCACTTAAACTTGAAGAACAATAAATTGGCGAATTGTACTGTTTGGATGCTTTGCATAGATGTTCCTTAGACTATATAGAAGCAATATATACATTGATTTCAACCGTCTACCTGTTCCATTCATTGTTCTACTTGTCGAAATTTACAAATAATTTCCTTTAAAGGATTAACAATGGGGCTCGTTGTACACTTAAACTTGAAGAACAAAAAATTGGCGAATGGTACTGTTTGGATGCTTTGCATATATGTTTCTTAAATTATATAGAAGCAATATATACAAAGAATTCAACCGTCTACCTGTTCCATTCATTGTTCTACTTGTCGAAAATTACAAATAATTTCCGATAAAGGATTAACCATTGGGGCTCATTGTTCACTTAAACTCGAACAACAAAAAATTGGCGAATGATACTGTTTGGATGCTTTGCGTACATGTTTCTTAGACTATATGGAAGCAATATATACAAAGATTTCAACCGTCTACGTGTTCCAATCATTGTTCTACTTGTCGAAATTTACAAATAATTTCCTTTAAAGGATTAACAATGGGGCTCGTTGTACACTTAAACTTGAAGAACAATAAATTGACGAATTGTACTGTTTGGATGCTTTGCATATATGTTTCTTAGACTATATAGAAGCAATATATACAAAGATTTCAACCGTCTACCTGTTCCAATGATTGTTCTACTTGTCGAAAGTTACAAATAATTTCCGATAAAGGATTAACCATTGGGGCTCATTGTTCACTTAAACTTGAAGAACAAAAAATTGGCGAATGGTACTGTTTGGATGCTTTGCGTACATGTTTCTTAGAGTATATAGAAGCAATATATACATTGATTTCAACCGTCTACCTGTTCCATTCATTGTTCTACTTGTCGAAATTTACAAATAATTTCCTTTAAAGGATTAACAATGGGGCTCGTTGTACACTCAAACTTGAAGAACAATAAATTGACGAATTGTACTGTTTGGATGCTTTGCATATACGTTTCTTAGACTATATAGAAGCAATATATACAATGATTTCAACCGTCTACCTGTTCCACTCATTGTTCTACTTATAGAAAGTTACAATTAATTTCCGTTAAAGGATTAACAATGGGGCTCGAAGTTCACTTAAACTCGAAGAACAAAAAATTGGCGAATTGTACTGTTTGGATGCTTTGCATATATGTTTCCTAGACTATATAGAAGCAATATATACAAAGATTTCAACCGTCTACCGGTTCCATTCATTGTTCTACTTGTCGAAATTTACAAATAATTTCCTTTAAAGGATTAACAATGGGGCTCGTAGTTCACTTAAACTTGAAGAAAAAAAATTGGCGAATTGTACTGTTTGCATGCTTTGCATATGTGTTTCTTAGACTATATAGAAGCAATATATTGAAAGACTTCACCCGTCTACCTGTACTATTCATTGTTCTACTTGTAGAAAGTTACAAATAATTTCCATTTCATGATTATCAATGGAGCTCGCTGTTCACTTAAACTTGAAGAACAAAAAATTGGCGAATTGTACTGTTTGGATGCTTTGCACATATGTTTCTTAGACTATATAGAAGCAATATATACAAAGATTTCAACCGTCTACCTGTTCCATTCATTGTTCTACTTGTCGAAAGTTAGAAATAATTTCCGTTAAAGGATTAACAATGAGGCTCGTAGTTCACTTAAACTTGAAGAACAAAAAATTGGCGAATTGTACTGTTTGGATGCTTTGCATATATGTTTCTTAGACTATATAGAAGCAATATATACAAAGATTTCAGCCGTCTACCTGTTCCATTCATTGTTCTACTTGTCGAAAATTACAAATAATTTCCCTTTCATGATTATCAATGGGGCTCGTTGTTCACGTAAACTTGAAGAACAATAAATTCTCGAATTGTACTCTTTGGATGCTTTGCATATATGTTTCATAGACTATATGGAAGCAATATATACAAAGATTTCAACAGACTACCTGTTCTATTCATTGTTCTACTTGTAGAAACTTATAAATAAATTCCCTTTCATGATTATCAATGGGGCTCGTTGTTCACTTAAACTTGAAGAACAAAAAATTGGCGAATTGTACTGTTTGGATGCTTTGCATATATGTTTCTTAGACTATATAGAAGCAATATATAGAAAGACTTCACCCGTCTACCTGTACTATTCATTGTTCTACTTGTCGAAAATTACAAATAATTTCCCTTTCATGATTATCAATGGGGCTCGTTGTTCACGTAAACTTGAAGAACAATAAATTCTCGAATTGTACTCTTTGGATGCTATGCATATATGTTTCATAGACGATATGGAAGCAATATATACAAAGATTTCAACAGACTACCTGTTCTATTCATTGTTCTACTTGTAGAAACTTATAAATAAATTCCCTTTCATGATTATCAATGGGGCTCGTTGTTCACTTAAACTTGAAGAACAAAAAATTGGCGAATTGTACTGTTTGGATGCTTTGCACATATGTTTCTTAGACTATATAGAAACAATATATACACAGATTTCAACAGACTACCTGTTCTATTCATTGTTCTACTTGTAGAAACTTATAAATAAATTCCCTTTCATGATTATCAATGGGGCTCGTTGTTCACTTAAACTTGAAGAACAAAAAATTGGCGAATTGTACTGTTTGGATGCTTTGCATATATGTTTCTTAGACTATATAGAAGCAATATATAGAAAGACTTCACCCGTCTACCTGTACTATTCATTGTTCTACTTGTAGAAAGTTACAAATAATTTCCATTTCATGATTATAAATGGAGCTCGCTGTTCACTTAAACTTGAAGAACAAAAAATTGGCGAATTGTACTGTTTGGATGCTTTGCACATATGTTTCTTAGACTATATAGAAGCAATATATACAAAGATTTCAGCCGTCTACCTGTTCCATTCATTGTTCTACTTGCCGAAATTTACAAATAATTTCCGTTAAAGGATTAGCAATGGGGATCGTAGTTCACTTAAACTTGAAGAACAAAAAATTGGCGAATGGTACTGTTTGGATGCTTTGCATATATGTTTCTCAGACTATATAGAAGCAATATATACAATGATTTCAACCGTCTACCTTTTCCATTCAATGTTCTACTTGTCGAAAGTTACAAATAATTTCCGGTAAAGGATTAACAATGGGGCTCGTAGTTCACTCAAAAATTGAAGAACAAAAAATTGGCGAATGGTACTGTTTGGATGCTTTGCATATATGTTTCTTAGACTATATAGAAGCAATATATACAATGATTTCAACTGTCTACCTGTTCCATTCATTGTTCTACTTGCCGAAATTTACAAATAATTTCCGTTATAGGATTAGCAATGGGGATCGTAGTTCACTTAAACTTGAAGAACAATATACTGGCGAATTGTAATGTTTGGATGCTTTGCATATATGTTTCTTAGACTATATAGAAGCAATATATACAATGATTTCAACCGTCTACCTTTTCCATTCACTGTTCTACTTGTCGAAAGTTACAAATAATTTCCGGTAAAGGATTAACAATGGGGCTCGTAGTTCACTCAAAAATTGAAGAACAAAAAATTGGCGAATGGTACTGTTTGGATGCTTTGCATATATGTTTCTTAGACTATATAGAAGCACTATATACAATGATTTCAACCGTCTACCTGTTCCATTCATAGTTCTACTTGTAGAAAGTTACAAATAATTTCCCATTCATGATTATCAATGGGGCTCGTAGTTCACTTAAACTTGAAGAACAAAAAATTGGCGAATTGTACTGTTTGGATGCTTAGCATATATGTGTCTTAGACTATATAGAAGCAATATATACAAAGATTTCAGCCGTCTACCTGTTCCATTCATTGTTCTACTTGTAGAAAGTTACAAATAATTTCCCTTTCATGATTATCAATGGGGCTCGTAGTTCACTTAAACTTGAAGAACAAAAAATTGGCGAATGGTACTGTTTGGATGCTTTGCATATATGTTTCTTAGACTATATAGAAGCAACATATACAAAGATCTCAACCGTCTACATGTTCCATTCATTGTTCTACTTGCCGAAATTTACAAATAATTTCCGTTAAAGGATTAGCAATGGGGATCGTAGTTCACTTAAACTTGAAGAACAATATACTGGCGAATTGTAATGTTTGGATGCTTTGCATATATGTTTCTTAGACTATATAGAAGCAATATATACAATGATTTCAACCGTCTACCTTTTCCATTCACTGTTCTACTTGTCGAAAGTTACAAATAATTTCCCTTTCATGATTATCAATGGGGCTCGTAGTTCACTTAAACTTGAAGAACAAAAAATTGGCGAATGGTACTGTTTGGATGCTTTGCATATATGTTTCTTAGACTATATAGAAGCAATATATACAAAGATCTCAACCGTCTACCTGTTCCATTCATTGTTCTACCTGTCGAAAGTTACAAATAATTTCCTTTAAAGGATTAACAATGGGGCTCGTAGTTCACTTAAACTTGAAGAACAAAAAATTGGCGAATTGTACTGTTTGGATGCTTTGCATATATGTTTCTTAGACTATGTAGAAGCAATATATATATAATGATTTCAACCGTCTACCTGTTCCATTCATTGTTCTAATTGTTGAAAGTTAGAAATAATTTCCGTTAAAGGATTAACAATGCGGCTCGTAGTTCACTTAAACTTGAAGAACAAAAAATTGGCGAATTGTACTGTTTGGATGCTTTGCACATATGTTTCTTAGACTATATAGAAGCAATATATACAAAGATTTCAACAGACTACCTTTTCTATTCATTGTTCTACTTGTAGAAACTTATAAATAATTTCCCTTTCATGATTATCAATGGGGCTCGTAGTTCACTTAAACTTGAAGAACAAGAAATTGGCGAATTGTACTGTTTGGATGCTTTGCATATATGTTTCTTAGACTATATAGAAGCATTATATAGAAAGATTTCAACCGCCTACCTGTTCCATTCATTGTTCTACTTGCCGAAATTTACAAATAATTTCCGTTAAAGGATTAGCAATGGGGATCGTAGTTCACTTAAACTTGAAGAACAATATACTGGCGAATTGTAATGTTTGGATGCTTTGCATATATGTTTCTTAGACTATATAGAAGCAATATATACAATGATTTCAACCGTCTACCTTTTCCATTCACTGTTCTACTTGTCGAAATTTACAAATAATTTCCTTTAAAGCATTAACAATGGGGCTCGTTGTTCACTTAAACTTGAAGAACAATAAATTGGCGAATTGTACTGTTTGGATGCTTTGCATATATGTTTCTTAGACTATATAGAAGCAATATATACAAAGATTTCAGCCGTCTACCTGTTCCATTCATTGTTCTACTTGCCGAAAATTACAAATAATTTCCCTTTCATGATTATCAATGGGGCTCGTTGTTCACTTAAACTTGAAGAACAATAAATTCTCGAATTGTACTCTTTGGATGCTTTGCATATATGTTTCATAGACTGTATGGAAGCAATATATACAAAGATTTCAACAGACTACCCGTTCTATTCATTGTTCTACTTGTAGAAACTTATAAATAAATTCCCTGTCATGATTATCAATGGGGCTCGTAGTTCACTTAAACTTGAAGAACAAAAAATTGGCGAATTGTACTGTTTGGATGCTTTGCATATATGTTTCTTAGACTATATAGAAGCAATATATATATAATGATTTCAACCGTCTACCTGTTCCATTCATTGTTCTACTTGTCGAAATTTACAAATAATTTCCGTTTCATGATTATCAATGGGGCTCGTTGTTCACTTAAACTTGAAGAACAAAAAATTGACGAATGGTACTGTTTGGATGCTTTGCATATATGTTTCTTAGACTATATAGAAGCAATATATACAATGATTCCAACCGTCTACCTGTTCCATTCATTGTTCTACTTGTAGAAAGTTACAATTAATTTCCGTTAGAGGATTAACAATGGGGCTCGTTGTTCACTTAAACTTGAAGAACAAAAAATTGGCTAATGGTACTGTTTGGATGCATTGCATATATGTTTCTTAGACTATATAGAAGCAATATATACAATGATTTCAACCGTCTACATGTTCCATTCATTGTTCTACTTGCCGAAATTTACAAATAATTTCCGTTAAAAGATTAGCAATGGGGATCGTAGTTCACTTAAACTTGAAGAACAATATACTGGCGAATTGTACTGTTTGGATGCTTTGCATATATGTTTCTTAGACTATATAGAAGCAATATATACAATGATTTCAACCGTCTACCTTTTCCATTCAATGTTCTACTTGTCGAAAGTTACAAATAATTTCCGGTAAAGGATTAACAATGGGGCTCGTAGTTCACTCAAAAATTGAAGAACAAAAAATTGGCGAATGGTACTGTTTGGATGCTTTGCATATATGTTTCTTAGACTATATAGAAGCAATATATACAATGATTTCAACCGTCTACCTGTTCCATTCATTGTTCTACTTGCCGAAATTTACAAATAATTTCCGTTAAAGGATTAGCAATGGGGATCGTAGTTCACTTAAACTTGAAGAACAATATACTGGCGAATTGTAATGTTTGGATGCTTTGCATATATGTTTCTTAGACTATATAGAAGCAATATATACAATGATTTCAACCGTCTACCTTTTCCATTTACTGTTCTACTTGTCGAAAGTTACAAATAATTTCCGGTAAAGGATTAACAATGGGGCTCGTAGTTCACTCAAAAATTGAAGAACAAAAAATTGGCGAATGGTACTGTTTGGATGCTTTGCATATATGTTTCTTAGACTATATAGAAGCAATATATACAATGATTTCAACCGTCTACCTGTTCCATTCATAGTTCTACTTGTAGAAAGTTACAAATAATTTCCCTTTCATGATTATCAATGGGGCTCGTAGTTCACTTAAACTTGAAGAACAAAAAATTGGCGAATGGTACTGTTTGGATGCTTTGCATATATGTTTCTTAGACTATATAGAAGCAATATATACAATGATTTCAACCGTCTACCTTTTCCATTCAATGTTCTACTTGTCGAAAGTTACAAATAATTTCCGGTAAAGGATCAACAATGGGGCTCGTAGTTCACTCAAAAATTGAAGAACAAAAAATTGGCGAATGGTACTGTTTGGATGCTTTGCATATATGTTTCTTAGACTATATAGAAGCAATATATACAATGATTTCAACTGTCTACCTGTTCCATTCATTGTTCTACTTGCCGAAATTTACAAATAATTTCCGTTAAAGGTTTAGCAATGGGGATCGTAGTTCACTTAAACTTGAAGAACAATATACTGGCGAATTGTAATGTTTGGATGCTTTGCATATATGTTTCTTAGACTATATAGAAGCAATATATACAATGATTTCAACCGTCTACCTGTTCCATTCATTGTTCTACTTGTAGAAAGTTACAGTTAATTTCCGTTAAAGGATTAACAATGGGGCTCGTTGTTCACTTAAACTTGAAGAACAAAAAATTGGCTAATTGTACTGTTTGGAAGCATTGCATATATGTTTCTTAGACTATATAGAAGCAATATATACAATGATTTCAACCGTCTACATGTTCCATTCATTGTTCTACTTGCCGAAATTTACAAATAATTTCCGTTAAAGAATTAGCAATGGGGATCGTAGTTCACTTAAACTTGAAGAACAATATACTGGCGAATTGTACTGTTTGGATGCTTTGCATATATGTTTCTTAGACTATATAGAAGCAATATATACAATGATTTCAACCGTCTACCTTTTCCATTCAATGTTCTACTTGTCGAAAGTTACAAATAATTTCCGGTAAAGGATTAACAATTGGGCTCGTAGTTCACTCAAAAATTGAAGAACAAAAAATTGGCGAATGGTACTGTTTGGATGCTTTGCATATATGTTTCTTAGACTACATAGAAGCAATATATACAATGATTTCAACCGTCTACCTGTTCCATTCATTGTTCTACTATTAGAAAGTTAGAAATAATTTCCGTTTCATGATTATCAATGGGGCTCGTTGTTCACTTAAACTTGAAGAACAAAAAATTGGCGAATGGTACTGTTGGAACGCTATGCATATATGTTTCTTAGACTATATAGAAGCAATATATACAAAGATTTCAACCGTCTACCTGTTCCATTCACTGTTCTACTTGCCGAAATTTACAAATAATTTCCGTTAAAGGATTAGCAATGGGGATCGTAGTTCACTTAAACTTGAAGAACAATATACTGGCGAATTGTACTGTTTGGATGCTTTGCATATATGTTTCTTAGACTATATAGAAGCAATATATACAAATATTTCAACCGTCTACCTGTTCCATTCATTGTTCTACTTGTCGAAAGTTACAAATAATTTCCTTTAAATTATTAACAATGGGGCTCGTTGTTCACTTAAACTTGAAGACCAATAAATTCGCGAATTGTACTGTTTGGATGCTATGCATATATGATTCTTAGACTATAGAGAAGCAATATATAATAATATTTCAACCGTCTACCTGTTCCATTCATTGTTCTACTTGCCGAAATTTACAAATAATTTCCGTTAAAGGATTAGCAATGGGGATCGTAGTTCACTTAAACTTGAAGAACAATATACTGGCGAATTGTAATGTTTGGATGCTTTGCATATATGTTTCTTAGACTATATAGAAGCAATATATACAATGATTTCAACCGTCTACCTTTTCCATTCACTGTTCTACTTGTCGAAAGTTACAAATAATTTCCGGTAAAGGATTAACAATGGGGCTCGTAGTTCACTCAAAAATTGAAGAACAAAAAATTGGCGAATGGTACTGTTTGGATGCTTTGCATATATGTTTCTTAGAATATATAGAAGCACTATATACAATGATTTCAACCGTCTACCTGTTCCATTCATAGTTCTACTTGTAGAAAGTTACAAATAATTTCCCTTTCATGATTATCAATGGGGCTCGTAGTTCACTTAAACTTGAAGAACAAAAAATTGGCGAATGGTACTGTTTGGATGCTTTGCATATATGTTTCTTAGACTATATAGAAGCAACATATACAAAGATCTCAACCGTCTACCTGTTCCATTCATTGTTCTACCTGTCGAAAGTTACAAATAATTTTCTTTAAAGGATTAACAATGGGGCTCGTAGTTCACTTAAACTTGAAGAACAAAAAATTGGCGAATTGTACTGTTTGGATGCTTTGCATATATGTTTCTTAGACTATATAGAAGCAATATATAGAAAGATTTCAACCGTCTACCTGTTCCATTCATTGTTCTACTTATCGAAATTTACAAATAATTTCCGTTTCATGATTATCAATGGGGCTCGTTGTTCACTTAAACTTGAAGAACAAAAAATTGGCGAATGGTACTGTTTGGATGCTTTGCATATATGTTTCTTAGACTATATAGAAGCAATATATACAATGATTTCAACCGTCTACCTGTTCCATTCATTGTTCTACTTGTAGAAAGTTACAATTAATTTCCGTTAAAGGATTAACAATGGGGCTCGTTGTTCACTTAAACTTGAAGAACAAAAAATTGGCTAATTGTACTGTTTGGAAGCATTGCATATATGTTTCTTAGACTATATAGAAGCAATATATACAATGATTTCAACCGTCTACATGTTCCATTCATTGTTCTACTTGCCGAAATTTACAAATAATTTCCGTTAAAGGATTAGCAATGGGGATCGTAGTTCACTTAAACTTGAAGAACAATATACTGGCGAATTGTACTGTTTGGATGCTTTGCATATATGTTTCTTAGACTATATAGAAGCAATATATACAATGATTTCAACCGTCTACCTTTTCCATTCAATGTTCTACTTGTCGAAAGTTACAAATAATTTCCGGTAAAGGATTAACAATGGGGCTCGTTGTTCACTTAAACTTGAAGAACAATAAATTGGCGAATTGTACTGTTTGGATGCTTTGCATATATGTTTCTTAGACTATATAGAAGCAATATATACAAAGATTTCAGCCGTCTACCTGTTCCATTCATTGTTCTACTTGTCGAAAGTTACAAATAATTTCCCTTTCATGATTATCAATGGGGCTCGTTGTTCACGTAAACTTGAAGAACAATAAATTCTCGAATTGTACTCTTTGGATGCTTTGCATATATGTTTCATAGACTATATGGAAGCAATATATACAAAGATTTCAACAGACAACCTGTTCTATTCATTGTTCTACTTGTAGAAACTTATAAATAAATTCCCTTTCATGATTATCAATGGGGCTCGTTGTTCACTTAAACTTGAAGAACAAAAAATTGGCGAATTGTACTGTTTGGATGCTTTGCATATATGTTTCTTAGACTATATAGAAGCAATATATACAAAGATTTCAACCGTCTACGTGTTCCAATCATTGTTCTACTTGTCGAAATTTACAAATAATTTCCTTTAAAGGATTAACAATGGGGCTCGTTGTTCACTTAAACTTGAAGAACAATAAATTGGCGAATTGTACTGTTTGGATGCTTTGCATATATGTTTCTTAGACTATATAGAAGCAATATATAGAAAGACTTCACCCGTCTACCTGTACTATTCATTGTTCTACTTGTAGAAAGTTACAAATAATTTCCATTTCATGATTATCAATGGAGCTCGCTGTTCACTTAAACTTGAAGAACAAAAAATTGGCGAATTGTGCTGTTTGGATGCATTGCACATATGTTTCTAAGACTATATAGAAGCAATATATACAAAGATTTCAGCCGTCTACCTGTTCCATTCATTGTTCTACTTGTCGAAAGTTAGAAATAATTTCCGTTAAAGGATTAACAATGCGGCTCGTAGTTCACTTAAACTTGAAGAACAAAAAATTGGCGAATTGTACTGTTTGGATGCTTTGCACATATGTTTCTTAGACTATATAGAAGCAATATATACAAAGATTTCAACAGACTACCTTTTCCATTCATTGTTCTACTTGTAGAAACTTATAAATAATTTCCCTTTCATGATTATCAATGGGGCTCGTAGTTCACTTAAACTTGAAGAACAAAAAATTGGCGAATTGTACTGTTTGGATGCTTTGCATATATGTTTCTTAGACTATATAGAAGCATTATATAGAAAGATTTCAACGGCCTACCTGTTCCATTCATTGTTCTACTTGTCGAAATTTACAAATAATTTCCTTTAAAGCATTAACAATGGGGCTCGTTGTTCACTTAAACTTGAAGAACAATAAATTGGCGAATTGTACTGTTTGGATGCTTTGCATATATGTTTCTTAGACTATATAGAAGCAATATATACAAAGATTTCAGCCGTCTACCTGTTCCATTCATTGTTCTACTTGTCGAAAATTACAAATAATTTCCCTTTCATGATTATCAATGGGGCTCGTTGTTCACTTAAACTTGAAGAACAATAAATTCTCGAATTGTACTCTTTGGATGCTTTGCATATATGTTTCATAGACTATATGGAAGCAATATATACAAAGATTTCAACAGACTACCCGTTCTATTCATTGTTCTACTTGTAGAAACTTATAAATAAATTCCCTTTCATGATTATCAATGGGGCTCGTTTTTCACTTAAACTTGAAGAACAAAAAATTGGCGAATTGTACTGTTTGGATGCTTTGCATATATGTTTCTTAGACTATATAGAAGCAATATATACAAAGATTTCAACCGTCTACGTGTTCCAATCATTGTTCTACTTGTCGAAATTTACAAATAATTTCCTTTAAAGGATTAACAATGGGGCTCGTTGTTCACTTAAACTTGAAGAACAATAAATTGGCGAATTGTACTGTTTGGATGCTTTGCATATATGTTTCTTAGATTATATAGAAGCAATATATACAAAGATTTCAACCGTCTACGTGTTCCAATCATTGTTCTACATGTCGAAATTTACAAAAAATTTCCTTTAAAGGATTATCAATGGTGCTCGTAGTTCACTTAAACTTAAAGAACAAAAAATTGGCGAATGGTACTGTTTGGATGCTATGCATAAATGTTTCTTAGACTATATAGAAGCACTATATACAATGATTTCAACCGTCTACCTGTTCCATTCATAGTTCTACTTGTAGAAAGATACAAATAATTTCCCTTTCATGATTATCAATGGGGCTCGTAGTTCACTTAAACTTGAAGAACAAAAAATTGGCGAATTGTACTGTTTGGATGCTTTGCATATATGTGTCTTAGACTATATAGAAGCAATATATACAAACATTTCAACCGTCTACCTGTTCCATTCATTGTTCTACTTGTAGAAAGTTACAAATAATTTCCCTTTCATGATTATCAATGGGGCTCGTAGTTCACTTAAACTTGAAGAACAAAAAATTGGCGAATGGTACTGTTTGGATGCTTTGCATATATGTTTCTTAGACTATATAGAAGCAATATATACAAAGATCTCAACCGTCTACCTGTTCCATTCATTGTTCTACCTGTCGAAAGTTACAAATAATTTCCTTTAAAGGATTAACAATGGGGCTCGTAGTTCACTTAAACTTGAAGAACAAAAAATTGGCGAATTGTACTGTTTGGATGCTTTGCATATATGTTTCTTAGACTATATAGAAGCAATATATATATAATGATTTCAACCGTCTACCTGTTCCATTCATTGTTCTACTTGTCGAAATTTACAAATAATTTCCGTTTCATGATTATCAATGGGGCTCGTTGTTCACTTAAACTTGAAGAACAAAAAATTGACGAATGGTACTGTTTGGATGCTTTGCATATATGTTTCTTAGACTATATAGAAGCAATATATACAATGATTCCAACCGTCTACCTGTTCCATTCATTGTTCTACTTGTAGAAAGTTACAGTTAATTTCCGTTAAAGGATTAACAATGGGGCTCGTTGTTCACTTAAACTTGAAGAACAAAAAATTGGCTAATTGTACTGTTTGGAAGCATTGCATATATGTTTCTTAGACTATATAGAAGCAATATATACAATGATTTCAACCGTCTACATGTTCCATTCATTGTTCTACTTGCCGAAATTTACAAATAATTTCCGTTAAAGAATTAGCAATGGGGATCGTAGTTCACTTAAACTTGAAGAACAATATACTGGCGAATTGTACTGTTTGGATGCTTTGCATATATGTTTCTTAGACTATATAGAAGCAATATATACAATGATTTCAACCATCTACCTTTTCCATTCAATGTTCTACTTGTCGAAAGTTACAAATAATTTCCGGTAAAGGATTAACAATTGGGCTCGTAGTTCACTCAAAAATTGAAGAACAAAAAATTGGCGAATGGTACTGTTTGGATGCTTTGCATATATGTTTCTTAGACTACATAGAAGCAATATATACAATGATTTCAACCGTCTACCTGTTCCATTCATTGTTCTACTATTAGAAAGTTAGAAATAATTTCCGTTTCATGATTATCAATGGGGCTCGTTGTTCACTTAAACTTGAAGAACAAAAAATTGGCGAATGGTACTGTTGGAACGCTATGCATATATGTTTCTTAGACTATATAGAAGCAATATATACAAAGATTTCAACCGTCTACCTGTTCCATTCACTGTTCTACTTGCCGAAATTTACAAATAATTTCCGTTAAAGGATTAGCAATGGGGATCGTAGTTCACTTAAACTTGAAGAACAATATACTGGCGAATTGTACTGTTTGGATGCTTTGCATATATGTTTCTTAGACTATATAGAAGCAATATATACAAATATTTCAACCGTCTACCTGTTCCATTCATTGTTCTACTTGTCGAAAGTTACAAATAATTTCCTTTAAATTATTAACAATGGGGCTCGTTGTTCACTTAAACTTGAAGACCAATAAATTCGCGAATTGTACTGTTTGGATGCTATGCATATATGATTCTTAGACTATAGAGAAGCAATATATAATAATATTTCAACCGTCTACGTGTTCAAATCATTGTTCTACTTGTCGAAATTTACAAATAATTTCCTTTAAAGGATTAACAATGGGGCTCGTTGTTCACTTAAACTTGAAGAACAATAAATTGGCGAATTGTACTGTTTGGATGCTTTGCATATATGTTTCTTAGACTATATAGAAGCAATATATACAAAGATTTCAGCCGTCTACCTGTTCCATTCATTGTTCTACTTGTCGAAAATTACAAATAATTTCCCTTTCATGATTATCAATGGGGCTCGTTGTTCACTTAAACTTGAAGAACAATAAATTCTCGAATTGTACTCTTTGGATGCTTTGCATATATGTTTCATAGACTATATGGAAGCAATATATACAAAGATTTCAACAGACTACCCGTTCTATTCATTGTTCTACTTGTAGAAACTTATAAATAAATTCCCTTTCATGATTATCAATGGGGCTCGTTTTTCACTTAAACTTGAAGAACAAAAAATTGGCGAATTGTACTGTTTGGATGCTTTGCATATATGTTTCTTAGACTATATAGAAGCAATATATACAAAGATTTCAACCGTCTACGTGTTCCAATCATTGTTCTACTTGTCGAAATTTACAAATAATTTCCTTTAAAGGATTAACAATGGGGCTCGTTGTTCACTTAAACTTGAAGAACAATAAATTGGCGAATTGTACTGTTTGGATGCTTTGCATATATGTTTCTTAGATTATATAGAAGCAATATATACAAAGATTTCAACCGTCTACGTGTTCCAATCATTGTTCTACATGTCGAAATTTACAAAAAATTTCCTTTAAAGGATTATCAATGGTGCTCGTAGTTCACTTAAACTTAAAGAACAAAAAATTGGCGAATGGTACTGTTTGGATGCTATGCATAAATGTTTCTTAGACTATATAGAAGCACTATATACAATGATTTCAACCGTCTACCTGTTCCATTCATAGTTCTACTTGTAGAAAGATACAAATAATTTCCCTTTCATGATTATCAATGGGGCTCGTAGTTCACTTAAACTTGAAGAACAATAAATTGGCGAATTGTACTGTTTGGATGCTTTGCATATATGTTTCTTAGACTATATAGAAGCAATATATACAATGATTTCAACCGTCTACCTGTTCCATTCATAGTTCTACTTGTAGAAAGTTACAAATAATTTCCCTTTCATGATTATCAATGGGGCTCGTAGTTCACTTAAACTTGAAGAACAAAAAATTGGCGAATGGTACTGTTTGGATGCTTTGCATATATGTTTCTTAGACTATATAGAAGCAATATATACAATGATTTCAACCGTCTACCTTTTCCATTCAATGTTCTACTTGTCGAAAGTTACAAATAATTTCCGGTAAAGGATTAACAATGGGGCTCGTAGTTCACTCAAAAATTGAAGAACAAAAAATTGGCGAATGGTACTGTTTGGATGCTTTGCATATATGTTTCTTAGACTATATAGAAGCAATATATACAATGATTTCAACTGTCTACCTGTTCCATTCATTGTTCTACTTGCCGAAATTTACAAATAATTTCCGTTAAAGGTTTAGCAATGGGGATCGTAGTTCACTTAAACTTGAAGAACAATATACTGGCGAATTGTAATGTTTGGATGCTTTGCATATATGTTTCTTAGACTATATAGAAGCAATATATACAATGATTTCAACCGTCTACCTGTTCCATTCATTGTTCTACTTGTAGAAAGTTACAGTTAATTTCCGTTAAAGGATTAACAATGGGGCTCGTTGTTCACTTAAACTTGAAGAACAAAAAATTGGCTAATTGTACTGTTTGGAAGCATTGCATATATGTTTCTTAGACTATATAGAAGCAATATATACAATGATTTCAACCGTCTACATGTTCCATTCATTGTTCTACTTGCCGAAATTTACAAATAATTTCCGTTAAAGAATTAGCAATGGGGATCGTAGTTCACTTAAACTTGAAGAACAATATACTGGCGAATTGTACTGTTTGGATGCTTTGCATATATGTTTCTTAGACTATATAGAAGCAATATATACAATGATTTCAACCATCTACCTTTTCCATTCAATGTTCTACTTGTCGAAAGTTACAAATAATTTCCGGTAAAGGATTAACAATTGGGCTCGTAGTTCACTCAAAAATTGAAGAACAAAAAATTGGCGAATGGTACTGTTTGGATGCTTTGCATATATGTTTCTTAGACTACATAGAAGCAATATATACAATGATTTCAACCGTCTACCTGTTCCATTCATTGTTCTACTATTAGAAAGTTAGAAATAATTTCCGTTTCATGATTATCAATGGGGCTCGTTGTTCACTTAAACTTGAAGAACAAAAAATTGGCGAATGGTACTGTTGGAACGCTATGCATATATGTTTCTTAGACTATATAGAAGCAATATATACAAAGATTTCAACCGTCTACCTGTTCCATTCACTGTTCTACTTGCCGAAATTTACAAATAATTTCCGTTAAAGGATTAGCAATGGGGATCGTAATTCACTTAAACTTGAAGAACAATATACTGGCGAATTGTACTGTTTGGATGCTTTGCATATATGTTTCTTAGACTATATAGAAGCAATATATACAAATATTTCAACCGTCTACCTGTTCCATTCATTGTTCTACTTGTCGAAAGTTACAAATAATTTCCTTTAAATTATTAACAATGGGGCTCGTTGTTCACTTAAACTTGAAGACCAATAAATTCGCGAATTGTACTGTTTGGATGCTATGCATATATGATTCTTAGACTATAGAGAAGCAATATATAATAATATTTCAACCGTCTACGTGTACAAATCATTGTTCTACTTGTCGAAATTTACAAATAATTTCCTTTAAAGGATTAACAATGGGGCTCGTAGTTCACTTAAATTTGAAGAACAAAAAAAATTGGCGAATCGTACTGTTTGGATGCTTTGCATATATGTTTCTTAGACTATATGTAAGCAATATATACAAAGATTTCAACCGTCTACGTGTTCCAATCATTGTTCTACTTGTCGAAATTTACAAATAATTTCCGCTAAAGGATTATCAATGGGGCTCGTTGTTCACTTAAACCTGAAGATCAAAAAAATTGGCGAATGTTACTGTTTAGATGCTTTGCATATAGGTTTCTTAGACTATATAGAAGCAACATATACAAAGATTTCAACCGTCTACCTGTTCTATTCATTGTTCTACTTGTAGAAAGTTACAAATAATTTCCGTTTCATGATTATCAATGGGGCTCGTTGTTCACTTAATCTTGAAGAACAAAAAATTGGCGAATGGTACTGTTTAGATGCTTTGCATATAGGTTTCTTAGACTATATAGAAGCAATGTATATAAAGATTTCAACCGTCTACCTGTTCCATTCACTGTTCTACATGTCGAAATTTACAAATAATTTCCTTTAAAGGATTGACAATGGGGCTCGTAGTTCACTTAAACTTGAAGAACAAAAATTGGCGAATTGTACTGTTTGGATGCTATGCATATATGTTTCTTAGACTATATAGAAGCAATATATACATTGATTTCAACCGTATACGTGTTCCAATCATTGTTTTACTTGTCGAAATTTAGAACTAATTTCCTTTAATGGATTAACAATGGGGCTCGTTGTTCACGTAAACTTGAAGAACAATAAAATGGCGAATTGTACTGTTTGGATACTTTGCATATATGTTTCTTAGACTATATGGCAGCAATATATACAAAGATTTCAACCGTCTACGTGTTCCAATCATTGTTGTACTTGTCGAAATTTACAAATAATTTCCGATAAAGGATTAACAATGGGGCTCGTAGTTCACTTAAACTTGAAGAATAATAAATTGGCGAATGGTACTGTTTGGATGCTTTGCATATATGTTTCATAGACTATGTGAAAGCAATATATACAATGATTTCAACCGTCTACCTGTTCCATTCATTGTTCTACTTGTAGAAAGTTACAAATAATTTCCTTTAAAGGATTAACAATGGCGCTCGTGGTTCACTTAAACTTGAAGAACAAAAAATTGGCGAATTGTACTGTTTGGACGCTTTGCATATATGTTTCATAGACTATGTGGAAGCAATAAATACAATGATTTCAACCGTCTACCTGTTCCATTCATTGTTCTACTTGTAGAAAGTTACAAATAATTTCCTTTAAAGGATTAACAATGGCGCTCGTGGTTCACTTAAACTTGAAGAACAAAAAATTGGCGAATTGTACTGTTTGGACGCTTTGCATATATGTTTCTTAGACTATATAGAAGCAATATATACAAAGATTTCAACAGACTACCTGTTCTATTCATTGTTCTACTTGTAGAAACTTACAAATAATTTCCCTTTCATGATTATCAATGGGGCTCGTAGTTCACTTAAACTTGAAGAATAATAAATTGGCGAATGGTACTGTTTGGATGCTTTGCATATATGTTTCATAGACTATGTGGAAGCAATATATACAATGATTTCAACCGTCTACCTGTTCCATTCATTGTTCTACTTGTAGAAAGTTACAAATAATTTCCTTTAAAGGATTAACAATGGCGCTCGTGGTTCACTTAAACTTGAAGAACAAAAAATTGGCGAATTGTACTGTTTGGACGCTTTGCATATATGTTTCTTAGACTATATAGAAGCAATATATACAAAGATTTCAACAGACTACCTGTTCTATTCATTGTTCTACTTGTAGAAACTTACAAATAATTTCCCTTTCATGATTATCAATGGGGCTCGTTGTTCACTTAAACTTGAAGAATAAAAAATTGGCGACTTGTACTGTTTGGATGCTTTGCATATATGTTTCTTAGACTATATAGAAGCAATATATACAATGATTTCAACCGTCTACCTGTTCCATTCATTGTTCTACTTTTCGAAATTTACAAATAATTTCCTTTAAAGGATTAACAATGGGGCTCGTAGTTCACTTAAACTTGAAGAACAAAAAATTGGCGAATTGTACTGTTTGGATGCTTTGAATATATGTTTCTTAGACTATATAGAATCAATATATAGAAAGATTTTAACCGTCTACCTGTTCTATTCATTGTTCTACTTGTAGAAAGTTACAAATAATTTCCCTTTCATGATTACCAATGGGGCTCGTAGTTCGGGCATCGCATTTTGTCTTTCGCGTGAAACATTTTCCCATCATTTTTACAGGTTTAAACGACGGAATGAGCGACGGAATGAACGACGGAATGAACGACGGCATGAACGACGGAATGAACGACGGCATGAACGACAAAATGAACGGGAAAATATGTCAGGCAAAATTTCTTGCTCTACTTTACTTTCGTTACCCACCTCGCACTGGGAGAAATAAATTCCCGACCGTGATGCGACGAGCATCCAATGCTTAAGGGCTGACGCGAAATTTATTCCTTATTAAATTAACCTTACGAATAATCTTAATCTCAACATACCACGAACGTCTTAAAGTCTAATCCATTACAATTACAATTTGATCGCCCGCCCGCAATATCAATCTTACCTTCGATATGGGAGCAGTTTTTGTACACAGTGAAAATCATCCTATCTCGGGGGAAATACAAACACAATCTGAGCCTGTCCAATTAACAGCAAAGATTTCTTTGCAAAATATTGCCTGATTGCTTATCTGCATAGCAGAAAGCAAACCTCTTGGCCAGAAAATGAAAAATGCATTCTGCTTGAAGCAGAATGAAGAGAAACATCGTATTGCTTCAAGAATGAAGAAAGTCGGACAACAATTATCTCATGAATCAGACTTCGAAAACAATACAGACGATACTTTGATCCAAAAATCAAACGTATCGAAACCATTAACAACGAAACCATTAAGAAATGGTCATCACATGATCGTAACAAATTTTCAGAAGAAATATCTGCAAACCTAACACACAATTTGCAACACAAGATGTCACCGAGAAATATCCATCGAACTCCCTTCGATGTGATTCGATTCATGCAACTCCTGCAATAAAAACTCATTTGTTAGTAAAATGTCATTACACTGAGGATTCCCCCAGCGTCTCTGGACGCCTGTCTCTCTTAATTTCCATGGGCATGGTCCAATTCATTTCCTCTAAATATCCATTATTAGTATTCCGTCTTCTGCAACAAACTCTCATTAATTTTGCCCAAAACGCGCAACATAAAACGAAATATCACCGACCCTTGAATATTGTAACAGACGAGTATCGAAATTTACGAAAATCAAATGAAGCATAATTTATTAAAAATTGTAGGAAATGCAAATGTTGTAAACTTTACGATAAAGAATGATCAGAAATTTAAAAAAGCAAATATAAAATTTGAAGTTACATATCGAGTCGACAAACGCGAATTGAATAGTATGGACAATTTAGCAAATTGTGCAATGTCACAATCATTTGCTATCAAATAAATTACTTGAATGAAATAAGCTAATTTCGACGCAGTTGCATTCGAAATTATTTGAAACCTTTCCATCATCCGAGCATAAAAATAAATGCATCACTCTTTAATTCGCGACGCGAAAAGTGTTAAATAAAGACAGACTTCCCCCTTTGCTACAATGTAACTCTACCATTTAGTGAAATAAATAAGCAAATATCTAAAAGCGACGCGTTTACTTCTTATCTGTATTTGCCATCCGTCTATCACACTGCAATTTCGATATATATGTTTCGGGCGCAAGTTTGTTATTTTCATTCTATTAAAAAAGTATGCAAAACCCGTGGTCCGTAATTTTTGTAAGAAATTTGCGAGAATTCATCGAAACCTCTACGTCGACGCGGTATTCTCACAAAAATGTCATCGCGATCCAAGTAAAATCCAGACAATATTAAATTAATAACTTTAACCATGACAGCCAGCAGCGTGTTTCCTATTTCACGAATTTTATTAAATTAACTGACACTCATTTTCTATCTGTGTCATCAAATGTGCATATAACTTTTTGCACTTTTATTTGCGGAGTGGTTTCAATGACCGCGATGAAACTCATTGACTGATTGGTCTCAATAGGCAATACATAATATAACTTGACAAAAATTCTACATAAATCCTCAAAATTTCTTGTATTAAAAGATACATTTGCAGCAGTATTTCTATTTGCAAGCACTTGATTAACAATACAAAAATCATGACATGAAGCAGCCAAAAGGCGCTGAAAATCCCGAAATCATCGAGCAGCCAAGAGGCGCTTTCAATAAAAATCGCGAGAAACCGGTGCCATTTCAGGCTCTTACTGTTCGCAACGCTAGCTCAAAACCCGCCTATTGCCATTTCATGGCTCTCATTCTTCGCAACGCTACTTTAAAACCCGCCTATTGCCATTCCATGGCTATCATACGTAATATTTTTTTTTTTTTTTCACCCCGCTAAAAATATATTTACATTGTCACTCACTGCTAAAACTATGTTTCGAGAAGCAGCAATATGCTGCCACATTACATATACATGCCCATTTGTATTTTGCCTGCCGTTTATCAGGCTAATTGCTATTATATGGTGACGTCAAAATAAACGAATTTTAAAAAAAAAAATACGTAATATTATTTAATAAACAATCGCGTACTGCCATTTCGAGGCTTTCATTGTTCGCAACGCTACTTCAAAACCCGCCTACTGCCATTCCGGGGGCTCTCAGAATTCGCAACACTACCTATCCGGAAAAAAAGAAGCTATCGTTGGGAGCAGGCCTCCTGAGGCACTCCATGGGGAGTTGCATTTTTGCAACTCCAATTGCTGAGTCTCTGACTCAGCAGATGCGCATCTCTCAGCTGCTTTTCTATTTCGCAACGCTAGTTTCGCGATTGTTCAAAAGAAAACCGCGTATAATTCATATTTCGCAACACAAATTTAGAATTTATTAAGAGCAAACTCCCGGACACCCATTTCAGGTGCTAAATCGTGATGCTATACTCTACAAATTATTAAGAAAATACTAATTCGAAATATTCTATAACATACTAAAACAAACTCCCGTGCTCCTTGATCAAGGGCTATGTCGCAACTCTACTTTAACAATTAATTATTCAAAGACAAACCGGGCACTTTTCGTGCTTTATATCGCAACGCTACTTTAAAGAATTACTGTTCAAAGAAAAACCGGTCACTTTTCGTGCTTCAATTCGCAACGCTACTTCTAAACATCTAATTAAAGCAAGATCCCGTTCGCCATCTCGGGCGATATCTCTCGCAACTCTATCTCTAATTTAATATAATATTCTAATAATTAAAAAACCGAGTATATTCATATCGCAACACTAACAACTACCAATTAATTCGAACAAACCCGTGGGTACCATCCGGGGTGACCTTAATTTCGCAACACTATCGAGCAAGGTATACGTAACTCTAATTTCGCGATGAAAAACCGCATGCAGCCAAGATGCGCTCGTTGGACGGGAATGTTACAGCCGTCAGAGGACAAATACAGAAAGCGAGCACAGTGAATTAACAAATACTAATAATGACTTTCCATTCTAGAACCCAAAACGGATTCGAGGATGAAAAGCCATTCGCTGCAGCCCTCTTCGTGACAGTTTGTCGGGCCTCTTCGGCACTTGTTAGCCGCTTCTTCTGCCGCTAGAGAATGCTCGAATACTTTGCACCAATAAAAGTCTTACTATTATCAAATTCAACAGTGAAAACCACACCACGAGCGTGCAGAGCGTATTCGCTGCTCGTGTAGCACAGTTTTCATAAAAAAAGACAAAGTATTCGAACCTCGCGCCGGGAGTTTCACCACGTGCGCAAAAAATTTACAAACTAGAAACTACGGTCAAAAAGAGGGGGACACTCGGTTTGACCGTAGTTTGATCCCAGGTCCAGGCATATCACTTTTACCCGACCTACACAGAGAATGTGATATCCTGAATTCCTGGCCCTTCCTGCTTATATTTAACTCACATTCAAGAACGGTATGCTACCTACGTACCTAAAACCTATATTTAAAAATGCAAATCGCGACACAAATCACACAAACACACATCACTCCACGGTTCTGAATCAGGAACCCGGGTGCATGGGTCTGAACTAGAGAGGACTCCCCGGGGTTCCTCCGACACCCGAGTTCGCAAACAACATTCATACTCTAAAATGTACGTACCAATTTCCTGAAATCGACTGACAAGGGTGGCGAACATTGCGTTACTTCATTATAATACTCTATCGCGATTTGACAGGTTTATAGAATTATAAATATTTGACATTGTATCGTTTGATATTTGAGGCAATGTATATGGCATATGTTGCACAGATAGAGAGAATTTCATCATTGGCATGCCATATACATCGATGAGTTGTAGTAAGAGTGAAAAGGAGAATAAGGCAAAATGTATTGTTGAAGGTTGTATAAATTATTTTATGATACGAGAAAATTTCAAGCGACGCAAGATCCACAGCCTAACACACATCACACACATGTGGAAATTACGTCGTGCACGATTCGCCACCGCAATGTCAGTCGCTGATTTTTCAAAAAAAAGTCCGTGCCCACCGCCTTTACCCATTCGAAGTGCACCTGGGCACTCGAATGAGTTCGGGCTTAGAGTGAACACGGCAGAACTTTGTACTCACTGCGTATTTTTGCTGAAAATCCTAGCTAAGAGGATGATTAGTAGAATTCTAACGGTCTGATTTATGAAAAATTGCAGCAAGTGACTCGAATTTGATATTTAATGAAGCAAATGACTCGACTTTGTTACGTCCCGGGGACTAAAATTCTTTTTCTTTTGAGTTCATTGCCTGCGCATTTGCCAATGATTGAAATTCCTTCGGCAAATACGCAGAACGTTAATAATTGTTCTCCGATTCCGATGATGCAGGAATGCTTATGCATTCAGAGTTCTCTCTAACTGCATTACGATATCGTTTCAGATTCTCTATAACGAAAGAAATGCACATCCGGCTGCTCTGCTGACAAAGGTCGTTTCGAGTCACGTATGTCCTCCGGTCCCAGGAATTGCGAGGCAAATCAGCAGCGGCTGATGTGTGGGGCTCGGACGGAAGGGAGGATGGAGACTAGCACCCAAAATTGTTAACCTTAGCAAAACGTGACCACGGAACGTGGCTACCACCTCCACCTAGGGCCCACCCTTGTGAGGCCAAAGACGAGCTCAACTCGTCACTATCGTCTGGAAAGTCGCGAGGTGCGTAGGCATAGTCCGAGGGTTTAGTTAAGCTTAGGTTATACGCGAATAACTTCAATAGTTCGATACGCGGTAACGGACTTTATAATCCTCGTTAAACAAATAAATCTCTTGGTTTTCAATCGTAAAGTCGCGAGGTGCGTGATTGTTAACCCGCGAAACCGTGAGAGAATCCTAGATTCTCCGTGAGCGTAGTTCGGTAACGCTGTAGTTCCGAAAGACTCAGAGTTTCGTGCGAGAATTGTATTGTAAAACCTACTTATAAGATTCGTTAACCGTATATTTTAGTATTGCATGATCTATAGAATCATTAGAATAGGTAAATTCGAAAAGGTGCAGTTCTAATCCATCCACTCTTCTGTGCAGCCACTTGAACTCCGAGTTAATCTCGACGAGAGTAAAAGATAACACAAACCGCAATTATCATCGTATATTTGTATCATCTCAAAATCCAGGGTGAGTTCTAATTTGCCATTACCATAATTATCTGGTCACATTCTATTGTAAACCGCCGTCTCATTAGTGAGTTTCTCTACCGTTGGACTATTTTAAAATATACATTTTGCCTGTAAATGGGAGGTTGTTTCGGAAACGAAAGATAGATTCGATTGGATCATAATCACTCGATTTCGAGCCAGCTTCACCACCAATAAATTGTTAACGTACATATATCTATTCAAAATCAATTATTTTATATCCAACTTAGCCGATATTATAATCCATTTCATTACCGTTTGTAACGTTTCTTTGTTTAAATTTGAATACACATTGCTTTTACCCATTATAACATTGTGAGATTCAGTTCTATTATTCAATATCCTTATCCTTTAGATTTCGATTAAGCCAGACCTGTATAGGTCTTAACAGATCGACCCATCCATCCTGTCCTCTCCTCGCCTTAGGCTGGGGAGAGCTACAAAATTTTCAAATAGAGTCAACCGCGGAAACCCGCGCGCGATTCGTTTTCGTCTTGGCCGTTACGCACGGAATCTACCATCCGTCGGCACCCGCTCGACGACGGACGGGACGTTCGAATAATACGCCGTTCGTAACAGCTAAAACTGGTGTCAGAAGTGGGATAGATCTGTTAAATCGAGATTTAAATCTGATAAGGATTATTGATTTAAGATTTTTCAATTTAGATTTTTGATTTAAAGGAAATTGTTTTATGTGTTTTTCTCTTCTTCCACCTTCGGTCCAGAAGCTCTCTATTTATAATTTAAATTTCGTTTCATTAATTGTTCCATGATATCGTAAAATATTATTTTACTGAATTTTCTGTATTTTTACGAATTGATTTCTGGTCTACTATTATATATTGCTTTGATGACATTTATCTGTTTGATATTTTAATATTTGTGTATTTGATATATTGTTGCTATTTATGCGAATAATTTCTCTTGAATTGTGATCTATTGCATTGATGTTTTGTTACCTACTGGGAAGAAGGATTGTACATTGACAACGTCAGAATCTTTGGTATTATAAAAAAAAAAAAAAAAAAAAAAAAATAATCTCTTAGCACCGAATTCAATCCTTGTTCTCATATATTACACACGCATATATATATATATATTGATCCTTTCTTTTGCAAACCATACATAACTATATACATATTGTTGAAAATGAATCCGAATGGAAACGCAGCTCGGAGCGCGAACGCGACTAATGCGGCAAGCGCATTCGCCGAAGATTTAAATATTACTAATTCTATAATGACATCTATGGCAGAATGCTTCGCGGTACAAAATAGCTCGTTAAATATGTTGGGAGTATAATCACTCCCTGCATTATCTACGAGAGTGAATGTATGAGCGAGTGGAAGAAAAAGTGAAGCGAAGAAGGCAGAAGCCTCGTGCTAGTCAGAAAGGAAAGGTGTGAGAGAGCGTAGTCTTGTTTAAAGCAAAAGATTTGAGTTTAGTTATTTTGTCTTATTTAGTACACATACTTTGATATCATTTAGTTTGTAAAACCTGTGTTAAATATATATATATTGTTTAAGTACCAAGGGTTTTTTCGATTTAATAACCTGCAACAGGTTATGGGCCCAGAGCACGTGTTAAAAAAAGTAAGTGCAGTGTAGATTAAAATTCCGTCTAGAACCAGTGGAAGACTAAAAATAAAGTAGGTCAGAGCAAAACCAAGATGTCTCAGATGCAACAAAACAAAGAAGACTCCGATTTCGTCGAAAAACTGAGGGATGCCGATGGATTTCAAATCTGGAAATTCAAGATCACCATCGTATTGAAAGCACATGGCCTCATGGGTCAAGTGACTGAGGTTCCAGAGGAAAAAGCGACCATAACAGAAGAATGGCAAAAGAAGGATGCACGTGCACAGAAAATATTAGTTACGAATGTAACAGACCAGGTACTTATACACATTATTAATTGCGCTACGAGTAACGCCATGTGGACGAAACTCAGGATAATTTACGAAAGGGACACAGAGCAACAGAAATGTGGACTGATGCAAGAACTCTTCACGTACGCATACAAGACTGACAGCAATATCGCAGAGCACATAGCACACCTGAGAAATATAGGTTTTCGATTGAAAACGCTAGGTAGCGATATAGAAGACAAGTTGCTAATGTCAAAAATATTAACGTCTCTGCCCGACAGGTACAGGGTGTTTGTATGTGCATGGGACTCAACTCCAACAGAAGAAAAGACGTTGGACAATCTCACGTCGAGGCTGCTCGCTGAAGAAGCGAAGGATCAAGCGCAAGAAGAGCCAGTTGCGTTCAGTGCGCCAGAAAGGAGATGCTTTAAATGCAACTCTCCGAAGCATCTTGCCGCGACTTGCAAGGAAAACGTACGCAGTGACCGATGGAAGAGTAAGGATGTGAAATGCTTTGTGTGTGGTAAGAATGGACACATTGCGAGAGATTGCAAGTATAAACAAAATAAAATCAGAACAGAGTATCCTCCATGTAACGTATGCAAAAGGACAAATCACACGGAGAAGGAGTGTTACTTTGCAAGAAACAGACAAGCAAATGCCAGAAGAGAAGAAAAGAAAGTGAGCTTCTTGACAGCGATGCCGAACTCGAAAACTTGGGTATTGGATTCAGGCTCAACAAATCACATGGTAAACGATAGAGGGTTACTGCAAGACAGAAAGAAGATACACGCTGAGATAGGATCGGCCAAGAAAGGCGTTGTGATGAAAGCTACAGAGAAAGGTACAGTGGATCTTGGAAAATGTGTGCTTGAAAACGTATATTATGTTCCAGAACTGAGACAAAACCTGATGTCAGTAGATGCAATAGTAAAAAAAGGAGGGGAAGTTTACTTTAAGGAAGGATCGGTGAAAGTAATGAAGAACGAAGAGGAAATACTCACAGGAAAAAGGTACGAAGCTGGGCTGTACTGTGTAAACGGTATGGAAAAGGAGAACAAACGAGAAGCGCTGCTAGTGAACAAGAAGTCCAAAGTGCAAGACTGGCATAGAAGGCTAGGACATCTAAGTTTGGGAAAAATGAAAGATCTCCTGAAACAAGCAACGGGTCTGGATATCTCTGAAGAGGAAATCAGTGCAGAAGGTCAAGCATGTGGTGTGTGTGCAGAAGCGAAGCATGCAAGAACTCCTTTTGGAGAGTCGAGGAATCGAGCTACGAGGCCACTTGAGATCGTTCATACAGATATCTGCGGACCAGTGGATCCGACAACGTGGAATAAAAAAAGGTACTGCATGACATTTCTGGATGACTACACAAATTTTGTAATGGTGTATCTGTTAGAGTCCAAGAGTGAAGCACTGGAAATTGTAAAGGAGTATGTGTCCTCCGTAGAAACAAAATGGGATTTGAAAGTGTCGATGCTGAGAAGTGACAATGGCGGTGAGTATACCAGCGGAGAATTTGTGAGATGGTGTAAGAATAGAGGTATAAGACTGAATTACACGCCTCCACACACGCCGCAACTGAATGGGCGTGCAGAAAGACTGAATAGGACGTTGTTTGAAAAGGCAAGAGCGGTTTTGTTTGACGCAAACTTGGGAAAAGAAATGTGGGGAGAAGCAGTATTGGTGGCTTCTTATTTGTCAAACAGAAGTCCTATTAAAAATAATAACAAAACTGCGTTTGAACTATGGAGTGGTAAACAACCAGACTTGAAAAATCTGAGATTTTTTGGAAGCGTGGTTCACGCGAAACGACTGGGACAACTGAGAAAGCTAGACAAACGAAGTGACAGCTATCGGTTTATAGGTTATGCACCAAATGCATACAGGCTCTGGGATGGAAAAAGAAGGAAGGTAGTGATATCAAGAGATGTCATTTTTCAAGATCAAGAAACCCAAGAAAATGTCGTAAGAAAAGGAAAAATTATCGATCCCGAAGAAAGTGGAGAAACAGAAGAAGAGGAAACTCAAGATGAAACAATACAGATTGGAGAAAAGGAAACTGAATCAGAAGAAGGAATAGAAAACACTGCAACGCGAGAAGACACAAGCAATTCTACCAGACCGAGTAGAACCAGAAAAGCACCCGATAGGTACGCAAGCGAAGTTTTCCTAACCTACAAAGAAGCAACGACAGGAGAAGAGAAAGAAAAATGGATGGAAGCAATAGAAGAGGAAAAGGAATCTCTCAAGAGGAATAACACCTGGGAAATCGTGAATAAGAAAGAAGCAGAAGGAAGAAAGATACTAAGCAGCAAATGGGTCTTCAAAGTCAAGGATGATGGACGGTACAGAGCCAGATTAGTGGTGAGAGGCTGCGAACAAGAGAAAGAAAGTTATCGTGAAGACAACATTTACAGTCCAGTAATAAATACTAGTGCATTAAGAATAGCACTTGCGCTTGCTACGGCAAGGAACTACCACGTGGTGAAGTTTGACGTAACAACAGCCTTTTTGTATGGTGAGCTGGAAGAAACTGTATACATCCATCTGCCAGAAGGATACGTGACAGAAAATGACAAGATTTGTAAGCTAAAAAAGGCATTGTATGGCCTGAAACAGGCACCACTACAGTGGAACAAGCGGTTCACTGAAGCTTTGTGCAGAAGAAGATTAACGCAGCTGACAACAGAGAGATGCCTCTTTAAAAGGGAGAAGAGTACGCTTGTGGTGGCAGTATACGTGGATGACGGTGTAATTATCGGAAAGGATCTACAAGAAATTACTGATTTGATGACAGAACTGAGTAAAGAATTTGACATGAAAATCGACTACAAACCAAATTCGCTGTTAGGTATGGACATGGACAGAACGGACAGTGACCTTAAATTGACACAAAAGACGTACGCTGACCAAATCTTGAAATCCTATGGAATGGAAAATTCTAAGTCAGTTTCCACACCTATGTGTGAAAACAATAGTATTGTATGCGAGGAAAAGGTAAGATCGTTCCCTTATAGAGAAGCAGTGGGTGGATTGTTGTATCTAGCGAACAAAACCAGACCAGATCTAAGTTTTGCGGTAAACTATAGCAGTAGGAGTACTCAGAATCCCTCTGACGTAGACATTGTTAATGTAAAAAGAATTTTCAGGTACCTGCAGGGAAACAGGAATCTGGGAATAAAATATTTTTACCAAACCGTTAAGTAGTTGTAAGTTTGTGAAACACAGAAATTTTTTGGTTACCTGAATGTGTGAGTCGTGATTAAAAGGGAGTGTTGGGAGTATAATCACTCCCTGCATTATCTACGAGAGTGAATGTATGAGCGAGTGGAAGAAAAAGTGAAGCGAAGAAGGCAGAAGCCTCGTGCTAGTCAGAAAGGAAAGGTGTGAGAGAGCGTAGTCTTGTTTAAAGCAAAAGATTTGAGTTTAGTTATTTTGTCTTATTTAGTACACATACTTTGATATCATTTAGTTTGTAAAACCTGTGTTAAATATATATATATTGTTTAAGTACCAAGGGTTTTTTCGATTTAATAACCTGCAACAAAATATACCGTATTTTGTTGGCAAAAATATCCCTCTTAAGAATTTTCTTCAAGACGTACATAATGGGTCAGTTTTCGTACCACCGGCATTAGAGGGATCGTTCCTTAGGGCAGTACTAGGCAAATTGCAAGGGGCTGCTAGAGATAGCACTTGGGGAAGAACATTCAGGAAAGTAGATGATTTGGTTAAACACCTAAAGGAAAGATTCGCGCCTGGAAAAGGTTATTCATATTACAATCGCGAAATAGAAAGTATCCGAATGAACAGGGGCGAATCCGTGAACGATTTTTCCGACAGATTAAATATTCTGGTAAATGGTGCTCGCACTGCATTAGAAGATAAATATGGATGTGACGCTGAGCGGATGATGACGCTTGTCGAGGAAAGTGCATTAGAAGCATTTATTCGAGGGCTGCCGGACGAAATAGCTTTGTCTGTTGCTACGCGCGAACCCAAAACCTTAGATAGCGCGGTAAAGATTGCTTCAATGCTAGAGTCACGCATGAAAACAGGGGTAATTCCGGGGTTCGGACCTACTCGGTTAATGCTATCTCGCGATTCAAATCCAGATTCAGAAATAAATTCGAAGCCTATAGAATCACGTTATCGGCACAAGAATTATCGCGACCAAGAATCAAGGAGTCCTAGTCCTACCCCAGGGCCTGCAAATCGGTCGACACCACCCATTAGCATTTTGAAATCAGCTGCTCGCGAACCTGTGCCACCAGATCCATACAAGTACCAATTCCCACCATATCCACCATATCCGCCGTACTACCCTTATTATTTTGGTCCTCCTATGCCTTACAATCCTATGTACCCCTACCCGAATACCAGTCATAACTCCATGCCGAGCCCGCACAACGTTACACCACAAAACCAACCTTTACCAATCGAACCTCCTCCATTTTCCCCATACAAACGCGAACCAAGATCACCTTCCCCATTTCGGAAATCTATACAATTTCGCGAAGAATCCCCTCCGTCACGGAAAAGTGAATTTAGACCAAATTCGCCGAACTATAAATCTAATCAACCTCGATCCGAATCGCCGAATCGATTCGAAAATACGAATTTAAACTCCGAAATGACTCGCTGGAGAGGCGCGACGGCGAGTTATCCGAGCCGAGAGCGTCGCAGCAAGGCCGGGACCTTGGAAGGCAACGAACCTACTTCTCTTACTCGCGTCAGCGGGAGTCACCGCTCGTAGAAATGCAAGCTAAGGAGTTCCGCGATGGTTTCGCTCGCCTCTTAGTAGATACCGGGTCGGACATAAATTTAATTAAAGTAAACGCTCTACATGTAGACCAGATTGTAGAATTGCATGAATCCATTACAATAGCCGGGATAACACCGGAAAGCCTAGAAACAATTGGTACAACCACAGTCACGCTTTTGGGGCAACCTGTGAAATTTCATGCGGTAAAATCGTCTTTCCCTCTTAAAAGTGACGGAATTCTAGGAAAGGAATTTTTGCGCCAAGAACAGGCCGAAATATCTTTTGCTCGTAATACACTAGTAACCAAATCAGAACCCATAAAACCTTTTAGATTTATCGGAGAAAAACCAAACACGTATAAACCGCGAAATTTTAAACCGCGTATACTTTTGTTGAAAGCCCGTACTCGTCAAGCAGTCGCTATCGATGTCATCAATCCAGAATTATTAGAAGGTTATTTACCTAAATTATCGACTAAAGCGGGTATATACATCGGGGAAGCAGCAGTTAGCGTAAATCAAGGCGTATGCCATGTGTTAGCCATAAATACCCTTGAAAAAGATATTGAGTTAGAAGTTCCTCCACAAGAAATTTATCCGTTTGAATATCATAATTTCCCAGAAGAAGATAAACACTTAGAAACAGATTCTGATTCGGAATATATAGAAACGAAACATTACGGCGACAGAGTCTCCAGAATCTTAGACAAGTTACGTTTGAGTCATTTGAATATAGAAGAACGGGAACATGTAATAGATTTGATAGAAGAGTTTCCTGATTGCTTTCATTTACCGGGTGACAAATTAGAGGCAACTCCCTTAATTCAACACAGAATACACACAACTGACGATTTACCCATAAATACCCGACAGTACAGATTTCCACCGGTTCATAAAACTGAAATAGAAAACCAAATTTCTTCAAAATTAAATAGTGGGATAATTACGCCTTCAAAGTCTCCATACAATTCTCCACTTTGGATCGTACCAAAGAAACCTGATTCCCAGGGCAATCCCAGGTGGCGAATGGTAATTGATTTTCGAAAGTTAAATGAGAAAACCGTTGGTGATGCGTACCCACTACCGAACATAACAGATATTTTGGATCATTTGGGTGAAGCTAGATATTTTACAACCTTTGATTTGGCAAGTGGGTTCCAACAAATTGAAATGGACCCACGTGACAGACAGAAAACGGCATTTTCCACACCAAATGGCCATTACGAATACATTCGAATGCCAGAGGGTCTGAAAAATGCTCCAGCTACTTTTCAAAGACTTATGGATCAAGTACTGCGCGGATTGCAAGGGGTAGAATTATTCGTGTATTTGGACGACATAGTTATTTACGCTAAAACTCTAGAAGAACACGGGAAAAAGATTCGCCGCTTGTTGACTAAATTGACCGATGCTAAATTAACATTGCAACCGGACAAGTGCGAATTCTTGAAAACAGAAGTATCTTATTTAGGACACGTAATTAGTCGAAAAGGGGTAAAACCAGATCCCAGGAAAATAAAGGCAGTCAGAAAATTTCCGAAACCCCAGAATCAGAAAAACATTAGGCAGTTCCTAGGACTTGCTGGTTACTATCGGCGCTTCATAAGAGATTTCGCTGCGAAGGCCAAACCGTTAACAGCACTTTTGAAAAAGGACACCAAATTTGAATGGGGAATGGAACAGAAGCGTAGTTTTCGTGAGCTGCGCAAGGCGCTGTGCGAGTTTCCAATCCTCCAGTATCCGAATTTTGATAAACCATTTACACTTACGACGGATGCATCTGACTTTGCAATAGGTGCCGTTTTATCTCAAGAAGTTGATGGCCACGATTTGCCAGTAGCTTACCTTTCCAGAAATTTAACCAAACCGGAACAAAATTACTCCACTACTGAGAAAGAATGCTTGGCAGTTCTATACTCAGTTTTGCATTTTAGGCCGTACCTATATGGCAGAAAATTTACTTTATTCAGCGATCATGAACCACTAAAGTGGATAGATTCAATAAAGGATCCAGGTCAGAGGCTAATCCGTTGGAGATTAAAATTGCGAGATTACGAATACAACTTTGTTCATAAACCGGGTCGCCTAAATGTAAACGCAGATGCACTATCTCGTAATCCAGTAAACCCTTCCGATACTTCATCCACGGACAATTTTTCCGATTCCGACTCCGATTCCATACAGATTTTCCCGATCCAGAAATGGGCGGCATGTTCAAAACCAACGACCACCAATTCTGAAATTCCTAAGGGACCTGGTCGACCAGTTGGCTCTAAGAATAAGCCCAAAAACCCCATAAATCCCGATTCGATTGCACTACGTACTCGACAGAAACTGAGACCAACTACTTCACCGACAATAACAGACGATAAAGACACCGACGAGACTGACACAGAAACTGTTATACCACCAATATTACGCAAACGGAAAAGTACTTTACCTAGCCTAGATTTACCTCCGAAGTCTTTAGTTACCCCGCGAAGATCAAAACCAGGTGAAACTGACTTACAATTGGAACCCATTCGGGAGGAAAAGACAGACGAAGCTGATAATAATATGAGAAATTTACCGGACAATATTATAGTAGAAGTACAACCACCTCTAGACAACAGTGACGACGACGTTTTTATTG
Organism: Cerceris ruficornis; assembly: GCA_963989415.1. Taxonomy (NCBI): domain Eukaryota; kingdom Metazoa; phylum Arthropoda; class Insecta; order Hymenoptera; family Crabronidae; genus Cerceris; species Cerceris ruficornis. The sequence continues at coordinate 2,450,349 of CAXDIW010000229.1, read as the reverse complement.
ATACTTCAGATCAGCCAATCGACTTACAGGAATTACAAAATTCATTTGCCAAATTTGACGAATCTTTGCAACAACGTAACCTTACTCTGGAACAATCTCAATCAGACGCAACAAACGACAGTAATGAGGAAGAAATTGACGATGAAGAACTGGATAGACGAATTAAGGGGCTATTAAACCGTTATGACACATCAGAAAGACAGAATGAACAAACGAAAATTCACTGGCAACCGCGTAGATCTGTGTTTCCTACTCCTATGCCATTACGCCGACCACTAGCCTTATCTACACCCCGTCCCTCATATCACACCTTTTCCGTACCTCAAGAAGTGTCCGCTGGAAAGGAGGAACCAAAGGTCTCATCAGCTGAAATTCCGAATGAACCTTACTATGCCGGCATTAGGATAACAGAAGATATACCACCTGATATAGAAACAACCTCACCATTAAATCTTCCTCGAAGAACGTCAAAACTGTTGAGTTTTAGTAGAGACAACTTAACTGCAACCACTGGAAATTACGTGCATTTCATTTCGTCGGACTGTGAACTTGTCAACCCTATAGGAAGATTACTCGTAGACATAGGGGCTATAAGCATTGAAAATCTCCGAGAAATGAAACCAAGGGTAGGTCAAATTCTCATCACGACACGAGGAAAGCACAGAATTTTTAGTGTGGTTATTCAAAAGAACCATTTCGATACTTTGGATATAGATCAAGTAAAAATAGGATTGGAAAATTTAAAGAAATCATTAATAAAAGTGGGCATAAAATCACTCAAAATTTCGAAATCAGGAGATCTAATCGGTACACTATCTCAAGGTACATTGATAGATTTATTAATGAATACCTTTGGTGAAACCGATATCGACATAATTATTTGCAATGGTACAATTCAAGTGCCACCTGAAGAACTCCGATCGGAAATAATTTCCGAATATCACGGTAGTTTGGTAGGTGGACATAAGGGAATTACGAAAACTTATCAGAGAATTCGAGAAAGATTTTATTGGCCAGGAATGAGGAACGATATTCAAAATTTTATAAGGACCTGCAGTAGCTGTCAGGAAAACAAGATAGTACGTGCTAAAACAAGGGAGCCGATGTTAATTACAGATACCCCGTTAGAACCATTTGTTAAAGTATCCTTAGATACCGTGGGACCGTTACCTATTACTCCTAATGGCAATCGTGACATACTCACCATGCAAGATAATTTAACTAAATACTGTCTAGCCATACCTGTTCCGGATATTAAAGCAGAAACAATAGCACACGCCATAGTAGAAACACTAATTCTTCAGTTTGGAGCGCCACGCGTTATATTAACGGATAGAGGCACTAGCTTCGTAAACAAACTTCTCGGGGAAATGGCAAAATTATTTAGAATGGATCACGTAACCACATCAAGCTATAGACCACAATCAAACGGTGCATTAGAGAGAAGTCACATAGTATTGACAGATTATATAAAACACTATTTAGATGATTTCGACGACTGGGATCGTTTAGTTCCCTTTGCAATGTTTTCGTATAACACTTCGGTTCATGAAGCTACAAATTTTACTCCTTACGAATTGGTATTTGGCAAATTAGCTAGATTTCCTAGTACTTTGCCAACCGAAGAAGAATTGCCGACTTATAACTCGTATCTTCGCGACCTAATAGTTAGATTAACGGAAATGCAAGTATTAGCGGGCAAAAATTTAATATCTGCAAAGCACACTTCAAAATTTTACTACGACCAAAAAGCCAAACCGTTTCAAGGAAGAATCGGAGATATGGCACGCGTTCTAGTACAACCAAGACAAGGAAAATTCAGTAAACGATATCACGGACCATATAAAATTGTTGGAATTTTAGAACATAATAACGTCATACTAGAAGATAATGATGGGAAAAGATTCGTTAAACATACAGATAAATTAGAACTCACACCTAATTAAGAATTTTTTTTTTCCTTCACCCTGGACCTGGAACAACAAACAAATTGGAGAATGGATACTTACATATTAATACTTCTTGTTAAGCTTTAGACATTCCTTGGAATTACGATCATTGGACGACGAATGTTTATGTTTGCCGATATGCGATCATTGTGACATCTTACTCAACCTTGTTATTTGGGAAATAGGATTCGAGAAACCTAGACTTGTACGCGGAAACGAGAGAAACATTTTAAGAAATTGTAATAGCACACATAGACTATGTACTTCGTTCCTTAGTTCATAGAAGCGTATTCTTTGGAGTCACCGGATCAGCAAGCCCCACATCCTCAGATCCTTCACGGAAGACAATGCCGAATGTTTCAATGCGGAAATAGACACACCATATCAGGACCAAAACTTGCTTACACGAATCGCCAAAAACCTAACTCACATAATTCAGAGCGACCTACAGAGTTTTTACGATGATACACAAATCATGCGGGACCAGATCCCAAATATATACATCCTAACAGTGGGGAAGAAAACGTCTGAAGACAACTTTATACGGAATTCAATCATCGACCATACACAGCGATCTGGCGTCCGACACTCCGTTAAGGCCAAGCTATCAGGTTGCTGGACAGCCCTTATACAATCTGGAAGCCGACTGAACGAGTTGAGGAATCACCATTTGGAAAATACCTCCAAACCCGGAAAATGAGATAAATGAAACTAATTCGAAAGATATCACAGCATCTAACCAGAAACCACTGGTGGACCAAGATTTTATCTCAATTGCTATACCTCTTCTGTTTCCTCTTATATATATTCTTGATTCTTCCGTTTGTCTTCTTCACCTATTCTGTTATAATGAAATGTTAGTTATTGAAACCCGTAACTAATCTGTACAATAACGACAGGGAAAATATGGCATCGACAAGCTCTGAGACCAGGTCAGGCTGATATTATGTGGCGAGGCCAGCACCTTACACCAAACAGGGAACGATATATTGAAGTCCTCTGCATCCTGTGGATCCACCCACGTGGCGATGCTTCAGCAATCAGCGGAAAAACGTTGCCTTCGTGACGTTTGGTACAACTGAAGTCACACCCAGGGCATTGCGAACATCAAAACAACCCACGATAATGGACTCAAGGAGGGATTGGATAGCACTACCGCAAGGCAGCATAGACCACCTGTATGTCTGTACTATTTCCCGCGTATGGATGCGCTACGACAGGATCTCCGAGTGCCCATATGGCTGAGTCTCGAGGACGAGGTCTCAGAACGCTTGCGTGCGCACGTATTACCGTAGAAACATCGGGGACGATGTTCATTCTAAGGGGGGAGGGATGTTACGTCCCGGGGACTAAAATTCTTTTTCTTTTGAGTTCATTGCCTGCGCATTTGCCAATGATTGAAATTCCTTCGGCAAATACGCAGAACGTTAATAATTGTTCTCCGATTCCGATGATGCAGGAATGCTTATGCATTCAGAGTTCTCTCTAACTGCATTACGATATCGTTTGAGATTCTCTATAACGAAAGAAATGCACATCCGGCTGCTCTGCTGACAAAGGTCGTTTCGAGTCACGTATGTCCTCCGGTCCCAGGAATTGCGAGGCAAATTAGCAGCGGCTGATGTGTGGGGCTCGGACGGAAGGGAGGATGGAGACTAGCACCCAAAATTGTTAACCTTAGCAAAACGTGACCACGGAACGTGGCTACCACCTCCACCTAGGGCCCACCCTTGTGAGGCCAAAGACGAGCTCAACTCGTCACTATCGTCTGGAAAGTCGCGAGGTGCGTAGGCATAGTCCGAGGGTTTAGTTAAGCTTAGGTTATACGCGAATAACTTCAATAGTTCGATACGCGGTAACGGACTTTATAATCCTCGTTAAACAAATAAATCTCTTGGTTTTCAATCGTAAAGTCGCGAGGTGCGTGATTGTTAACCCGCGAAACCGTGAGAGAATCCTAGATTCTCCGTGAGCGTAGTTCGGTAACGCTGTAGTTCCGAAAGACTCAGAGTTTCGTGCGAGAATTGTATTGTAAAACCTACTTATAAGATTCGTTAACCGTATATTTTAGTATTGCATGATCTATAGAATCATTAGAATAGGTAAATTCGAAAAGGTGCAGTTCTAATCCATCCACTCTTCTGTGCAGCCACTTGAACTCCGAGTTAATCTCGACGAGAGTAAAAGATAACACAAACCGCAATTATCATCGTATATTTGTATCATCTCAAAATCCAGGGTGAGTTCTAATTTGCCATTACCATAATTATCTGGTCACATTCTATTGTAAACCGCCGTCTCATTAGTGAGTTTCTCTACCGTTGGACTATTTTAAAATATACATTTTGCCTGTAAATGGGAGGTTGTTTCGGAAACGAAAGATAGATTCGATTGGATCATAATCACTCGATTTCGAGCCAGCTTCACCACCAATAAATTGTTAACGTACATATATCTATTCAAAATCAATTATTTTATATCCAACTTAGCCGATATTATAATCCATTTCATTACCGTTTGTAACGTTTCTTTGTTTAAATTTGAATACACATTGCTTTTACCCATTATAACATTGTGAGATTCAGTTCTATTATTCAATATCCTTATCCTTTAGATTTCGATTAAGCCAGACCTGTATAGGTCTTAACAGATCGACCCATCCATCCTGTCCTCTCCTCGCCTTAGGCTGGGGAGAGCTACAAAATTTTCAAATAGAGTCAACCGCGGAAACCCGCGCGCGATTCGTTTTCGTCTTGGCCGTTACGCACGGAATCTACCATCCGTCGGCACCCGCTCGACGACGGACGGGACGTTCGAATAATACGCCGTTCGTAACAACTTTTATATTTATTTAAGCAAGTGACTCGACTTTCATATTTGTTCAAGCAAAGAGAATTTTAATTGAAAAAGTGAACTCTATAGAAGCAAAATACTCTACTTTATATATTTGTAAATATGCAAAATTTACTTTGAATTGAAAATGAATATTGAAAACCGGGAGATCTCGTCATCAGGGGAAGAATTTTAACAGGGAAATGTATTAACTGTCACTCTGACTTCGAGATCTACCCGTCGCGAATTGCCTTCTTGTAGATAATACAATAATTGTTATTGAAACGACGCGAAACAAATTTACAAACTTCCGAAATTTCGTCTATCAAAAGCACAAATCGAGCGATCTATTTTAAAACATAAATCGTCTCGAAGAAAGCAATTAGCCGCGATCTTATAACAAATTTTGTTATAAGAATATTTTTCCAGTGAATATAAAGAACGCACAATACTCGTCAACTGTTCATTTGTGTTGATAAATTCGCAACGCTAACTGTAAATTTCATGATTACATTCATGTAAATAATGCAAAAATCGCGCTACAAGAAGGCCCTGTCCTAAGCTACGATATACATGACAGTACACAAGGAAAATATATAACAGTTTCTACTCACGAGTAATTTTTAAATTACTCGTGTTCACTATGCTCGCTTTATAGAACAATACAACCAATCTCCAGTGCCGCTTCGGACCTTTCGTCCTACGGCATGGTTTGGAGACCGGAGGGACAGTTAAAGTTTTTGACTCACCAGTGTCGAGACACCAGAATACCATTGATTACCTTAGAATCTCTGCCGCTGCTGTCTCTGCCAGTGTTGTCTCCGCCGCTGTTATCAAGGTTGTCCTCAGGTCATCTCAAGGAATGTCCAAGGTCTAAACAAAACAAAGCATTTCGCATTGCAGGAGGCACCGTTCGTAGAACGTTAAACTGCCTTCCGTTCCGATTTTACAAAGAAAGCTAATTGAATTTTGAAAACAGCGGATGAAAAAAAGTCGTAATTATATATCAAGAAACGTTAAGAGTAGATCGTAAGAATGATTAGTTTATGAATGATTTTCAGAATTGAGAATTCAAGGAGAAGTTATATATCGAACTATGTATCGAAACTTTCCGACAAGTACGTAGAAATAAAACATCTCTGTGTTTACGTTACTCACCTTCAAGGCGGAAGGTGCATCGCAGTTTCATAGGGTACAGCGATGCCTCACGAATTCGAGCAAAGTCTGTAACAAAAATAAGATGCACATCTTAAATACTTATTCCCTGAAAATTTCATGTCGGGGAATTTTTAATTTTTATTTATTTTATTGGTAGAACATACAATGTAAGGGTATGGAAATTTGATATAAAACTTGTAAGGACGCTTTGGAGAAAATTTTCAAGTAGCAACTGAAACTTGGGGAAAAATTGCGGGGTACATGCGAATTAAAATTTCAGCTCACCTATAAAAGATTTGCCCTTCGCCTGGGAGTGATTGTCGCCGTTCAACCATCCCGTCATTTGACTGTTCTGTAACAAAAAAATTAACATTTTCATTAGTATAAGCCATCTTTGTATTTCTCGACTGTGAATTTTTATTTCTCGATCATGTGATACTTACTTTTTAAATTCGTGAAGCCTTGCCCGATGGAAATCCTTTCCACAGCTGCTCCTGTTGCACTGACTCTACTTCCGGCGCGGTATAATTGAAAAAAAGACAATTTGCGACAGAGAATTATTTTCGGCGAACAATTTGACTCTACTTTCGCGTGAAGTTATAAATTTAAGTGTATAATATGAAATACGAAGCAAACACTGACTCTACTTTCGCGTAAAGTTATAAATTGAAGTGTATAATATGAAATACGAAGCAAACACTGACTCTACTTTCGCGTAAAATTACTAGAAATTTAACACTTATTAAAGTATATATAAAATGCGAAACAAACACTCCAGCGATGCCTCACGAATTCGGACAAAGTCTGTAACAAAAATAAAACGCAAAATATAAAATATTTGCTCTCTGAAAACTTGAAAATTCAGCTAATTTTTTATTTAGCATAAAAATGTTGCAAGTATTCTATGAGAACTGCAAAAGCTAATTAATACTTTATTTACGTTAATTAAATTGATGGAGAGAACAAAGTTAAGTTTGCAAGGGAATTGGCAAATATCAAAGTTATGACGAGTGTGCGGAATAAAATTTCAACTTACCTTCACAGACTTTGCCCATCGCCAAGGAATGATTGTCGCTGCTCAACCATCCCGTCATTTGACTGTTCTGTAACAAACAAATTAACATTTTGGTTAGTTTATATACATATTTTTTAATTAAAAAATTTCATTTCTCGAGCATCTTATACTTACTTTTAAAATTCGTGAAGCCTTGCCCGATGGAAGTCCTTTCCACAGCTGCTGCTCGATGCACTGTCTCTACTTCCAGTACGATCAATTTAAATATAATAAGGAAGCTACCGCGACCGAGAATCATTTCCGGCGAACAATTTTGACTCTACTTTCGCGGAGAATAGAATTCTTAATATTTTTAATAATTATTCAAAAGATATTAATAATTATAATAGCGGGTTGCAAACACTGACTCTATGTCGCGTGAATTTCTTATAAATTGAAAAAATATTGAGTAATAAATATATACAGATATAAATATTAATATAATACGAAACAAGCACTGACTCTAGACCGCATTGCGCTCGGCCACAAATTTTGCTGAAAATAAAAGGGTGGGGTGGGGAACACAAGAAAATCAAACAACCATGTTTTTCTTTTCATATCAAATCAAGTGCTTGCTTCAAGAAATACTGCTTAAAAATTATGTCTTACTCATTGATTCGTCATGTTCTTTGTGTAATACAATACACTATTAATTAAATGTATAAACAATAAATACTGCGAGCTGCCACTGTTAAAGTTATAAGATTAGTCATGCTTATTCCCTATTACATATGAACACTAACCCCCTTCGATAAATTCACGAAAATCTTTATAGAAATTACGGACGAATCTAACGCAGGAACTTAACACCCTACATCGGCAAATACGATTTTTATTTACTTCTATACTTATGCCCTGAAACCTATGTAAATCCATTGCAGCGTCTCAAAACGGAAGGATAAGTCGTAACATGTAAATACCAAGTAAAAACGAATCGCGATTTATTTGTAGCATAGAATTGTAGCCGTCGAAATTTAACACCGCGAATTGGTAAACACTGTCAGAATAAGGAGCAGCTTTCTTGGAAGTCGACTATCGTATTGTAAATATTGACTGAATACTCGTATATTGTAAGAGGTTTCAAATAATCCCGAAAGATCTCAATCGTTGCATGTTTCCGTAGAACCGTATTAATTCGTAGAAATGTAAATTCTATTCGTCGGATGTACGACTCGATATCAATTAATATGAATATTGTATAAATTCAAACAAAATATCGCGAAGACCCGAAGTAAATGAAAATGTTACTTGCGTATGGCGTCGTAATATCTTACGTTTTGTTGCTCCACCGTGCACGTGTCCGATCGTGCCAGCCCGGAAGGTCGTTCAAAGGATACTCCGAGTCCTGCAAGCACACACGAGCAAACTATTAAATAATTGCGTAAAAGTACAATAATTCCGTATAATCACGTTTCAGAGCAACAATAATCGCGGTCTTCGTCAATAAAATCGAAATACGAAGCTATAGAAGAAGTACTAATGTTGTAGACGAGAAAAGCACCGCGTAAATGTCGCGAGAGGTCAGTGACGTCACCAATTGCGTCGTAGTTATTTCGCGATTGTTACTAAATTCGTAATTATTATTGTCCAAATTGATTGATATGGTACAGCAGAAGACTATTACGTAGTAGATAAACAAGTGAACTATTTTTTAGCGGTCGGTAAACGAGGGCGATGTAAAAGAAAAGGTACTCACAGCGGATACGTGTTAACGGTTCCAAGTCCGGAGAGAGAAAGAGGTAGGTGACCGCTCAGGTAGGAGTGGGGATAGCTCGCGGCGGCTTGGTTGCCGCTCGGTGGGGGAAAAGCGAGCCAATCAGAATACGGCTGCATGTCACGCGCTACAAGGCCTATCCTCTAGCACGCCAAAACCAGGGATTTTGAGAAAGGGTATAGCAGGATAAGGGGGTCAAAAGTGCCCTTCAACCGATTTCAATGCGGACGGTCTCATTCGATAGATAATGCTCGGCGATTGATGTGTACAAATTTTTAACCCTGAATTTTGACAGGAAGGGTAGTTATGGGGAAAATTAAAAAAACAGGTTTTTGGCCCTTTTTCCCCATTTATTGAGGCGTAAAAAATCCAAATAAATTCTGACATATTCTGCACGGTACCGGACATATTGGAGAATTTTTTCAGATTTTTCCGTCGAAGTAGCTAAGCGTGACAAATCGGCAAAGTAAAAAAAAACGGAAAAAAGAAGATTTCGTATCGAAATCTTCGAGGTACAACTTTTTGGTTTATATAGTAACAATCTAACACCTACGATTGTTATCCCCAATTTTTTTCAGATTTTTAAACCACCTGCGTCATTGTGAAAAAAATCGAAAACCGATTTCCGGGACGTATTTTGATCTAAAATGCAAGAAGTAATTGTTATTTTTCCATTATTTTGATAGAGTATGTTCATTTTGTGCTTTTCAATGTTTCTGCATACAAAGCAATTGCGAGTGAATGCAAAGGATTGAATTGATTCAATTATTCGTAAGCTACACACTTCCTTATCAGCTAAAAATACGAACGTCCTTTCAATAGCAGCGATGGCGCAGTCGGTAGAGTTCTTGGCTGCGGAACCTCTCGAAACTTTTTGTCGCCGGTTCGAGTCCCAATGAGGTAAAATAATTTTTTTTTTTTTTTTTTAATCATTCACTGCATAACAACAAATAATAATCATTTTTCAATTGTACAATGTTTTTTAAACATTTTTAAATACTTATTCAATATGAAATATATGTAAAAATAATTATGGAGCATATTGTTTTTTTCATTGATTCGTCCTAGCCACATCTCTTTATTCTTTTGTACATTGAACGAATATTAGTTTACTGTAACGAATGCAAATATGTATTCAATATTAAAAGGATCCAATTGTGTATTCTGATGAATTGTAATGAAGGTGATGTCTAACGGAAAGAAGGTTTTATTTCTTTTTAAACATTCTTATTTTTGTATTTACCGCTTCTCCATTTATGCAGAGATCATCCAAAATGGACAATGAATTGAAAGAAAGAAGGTATATTGGGATTTCATGCGTTATGATTCCTTTACTGTTTTATGCAAATCAACTCCTCAATATTCTTAAATGCCTCGTCCGATCACGCCACATTAATCAAAGAAGTTATCGTTGCTTCATTGACTATACCCCTAATATAATTGGAATTTCGGGCATCAAATGTTATTGCTGTGAATGTGCGAGTGGTAACCGTACCATAGGTTGTTGTTCGCACATTGCTGCAATAATATACTACCTGTCGCACGCACGGTATCTATCGACAATTGTTAGGCCTTCAGAGATATTGACAAAAATATTTAATAAAAATGAAGTGGTGCCCATCATTAATGAACATAGTGACGGGGATTAAAGCCACACGAAACGTGTTTCAACTTTTAATTATCAAAAGGTAATCTTTCGCATGCCATTTATATTTTCACACTAATATTAATTTCCGTATTAACAATTGTTATCCAGTTAATACTTAAAAACATTTTATTTCTAATTATATTTCATGGGAGGTGAATTGGCGAGAGAAAAGTTTGAAGTATTCCGCAGCTAGATACTGTAGCCTAATCGTCAAATGGTAATCTATCATTCGTATTTTTACATTAATATTCATTTACGAATTAATAACATTCCAGTCAATAATTTAAAAAAAATGATCATCAGTTCTAAAGGTACAACTCGGTACCTGCCCGCTACCTACACGCTGCGCAGGTAATTGCGGACTAGATAACTGAAGGAAGTACATAATACTGGAGTAAGTGTAATAAAACAATAAAACCTTCTGAACTGAATTTAATGTTTTCGTGTACTTAAAGTGGTTGGAAAACACGATTGCAATGGGGCACAAAACCTAAAGCTGAAGAAGTTGATTTGCATAAAACAGTAAAGGAATTATAACGCATGAAATCCCAATATACCTTCTTTCTTTCAATTCATTGTCCATTTTGGATGATCTCTGCATAAATGGAGAAGCGGTAAATACAAAAATAAGAATGTTTAAAAAGAAATAGACCCTTCTTTCCGTTAGACATCACCTTCATTACAATTCATCAGAATATACAATTGGATCCTTTTAATATTGAATACATATTTGCATTCGTTACAGTAAACTAATATTCGTTCAATGTACAAAAGAATAACGAGATGTGGCTAGGACGAATCAATGAAAAAAACAATATGCTCCATAATTATTTTTACATATATTTCATATCGAATAAGTATTTAAAAATGTTTAAAAAACATTGAAAAATTGAAAAATGATTATTATTTGTTGTTATGCAGTGAATGATTAAAAAAAAAATAATAATTATTTTACCTCATTGGGACTCGAACCGGCGACAAAAAGTTTCGAGAGGTTCCGCAGCCAAGAACTCTACCGACTGCGCCATCGCTGCTATTGAAAGGACGTTCGTATTTTTAGCTGATAAGGAAGTGTGTAGCTTACGAATAATTGAATCAATTCAATCCTTTGCATTCACTCGCAATTGCTTTGTATGCAGAAACATTGAAAAGCACAAAATGAACATACTCCATCAAAATAATGGAAAAATAACAATTACTTCTTGCATTTTAGATCAAAATACGTCCCGGAAATCGGTTTTCGATTTTTTTCACAATGACGCAGGTGGTTTAAAAATCTGAAAAAAATTGGGGATAACAATCGTAGGTGTTAGATTGTTACTATATAAACCAAAAAGTTGTACCTCGAAGATTTCGATACGAAATCTTCTTTTTTCCGTTTTTTTTTACTTTGCCGATTTGTCACGCTTAGCTACTTCGACGGAAAAATCTGAAAAAATTCTCCAATATGTCCGGTACCGTGCAGAATATGTCAGAATTTATTTGGATTTTTTACGCCTCAATAAATGGGGAAAAAGGGCCAAAAACCTGTTTTTTTAATTTTCCCCATAACTACCCTTCCGGTCAAAATTCAGGGTTAAAAATTTGTAGACATCAATCGCCGAGAATTATCTATCGAATGAGACCGTCCCCATTGAAATCGGTTGAAGGGCACTTTTGACCCCCTTATCCTGCTATACCCTTTCAAACAAAGAATTATAATATCTCGAAATAAGAGATTTGAGCATGAATTACTAAAATAGTTATTAAGTAGAAAGATCTCCACCGGTAATATGTAGAAGATATATCGTTTAGAGCAGAGAAACGAATCTTTTTACTTATTTAAATAACAAGAAGTTGTTCTTTACGTGATAATATAGTATTAATGTTCAATGACGATATAAATCAATATTAGAATTTAAAACAATTTGGGTACCAAAACCGTGAGAGCCGATCACATAACTTCAAAAATAACAAATGTCTGCCTTCTTTCACTTTGTCTTTAAGTTTGTGGCTTTCTCATGAAGACCATATTTATAATGTTTCCAATTTACATTCGCAGAATAAGAGCATTATGGAGTCAGTTTATTATGCTATATGTACGAGTGAATGAACAACCGAAACAATAGAGACAGCATGATCGCACGAGCAACAGTGATAAAGAGAAAACATCTGACCACCGTTGACTCATCTCCAATGCGAGGCTTAATTTCTACTTAATCGCGTAATCTTAAAGCTACCTTAAACGCTAATTCTTTGATGTAACTAATTGTAAGACTAGGAATCCGAACATTCGGTAGCCAAGGCTGCCGAATTTTCGGAATTCGTGGCTATTCGCTCGATACCACTTGCTATTTAGTATTACTATTGAAGAAAGTATCGTGCTAAAAGCACATTTAATAAAATTTACAATCATAGCAAGTGATATCGACCCAGGTCCCACCACGAGGAGGTTGCCACGAAACGGGACCCAAAAATGCATGGCCAACCAACCTCCGTTTCATTTTGCTCTTCCTCTGTTACATTTTCCCTCGACATTGAATTCGTCGATGTCGAGGGAAAGTGTAACAGAGGAATCGCCGACTCTACTTTACTTATTCCGTTTCGCGAAAAGAGATAGACACCCGCCGAATGGTGTCGATCTCCCTTTACAATATTTACTTATTCGACATTCCTAATTCTTATCTTACTTTCCGCACGCAATCACTCTTACAAAACCATAATATCGCATCCATGCTCAAGAAATATCCGAGAAGAAGGCAAACGACTTTGAAAAGCAAAATGAAAACGCGATCGCGAAATGGGGAAGAAAGTTAGTCTTCTGCGGCTGGAGTCCAGTTGCACCCCTTCCTGAGACGGACTGGGTTGGTACGATCTGTAGCTGAACCGGATTATCTGCCAGGCGGGTCATGATCCAAATTGAACCACGACGGGGTTGCGTCTTTGAACCCTCGGGTCGTACGTCGTCCGATGACAAATGCGATTATCCGGTCGGTGGTGGAGCACTGGCCAGTCGCGTACCGTAACTGTACGCGATGAGTGCCAGAGGTTACGTCTTACAACGACGAGGCTGCGTAACGTGACGGCTCATCGGCCCAGTCAGAGGGTCCGGCTTACACCGACACAGTGCCCCCCATCGATCGGTATGAAGCACATATGTCATAAGTCGATCGTACGACCTTCGGCTCGAAGACCAACCCTGAAGATGTCCCTGGGCCGTAGAACCACGCTTCTCGCCTCCGCGCCGCCGCAGAAACACTCGCCGGTCTTCTGGACAGTGGCTGCAATTGGGATAGGAAGTAAGTAACGAGGACGGCTACACGAGAAAAACGTTTGCCTTCTTTCGCATATTTTCGAGAGCATCGAATTGAGTTACGATGACACTCTTGCATTCAATTTTACGCTTAGGTGACATTTTTAAATCTAACTTAAATCTTACTGGAACTATCTTAACGCTAAACGATGTCTTCTTTCGAGGTGATGACTGGAACTCTTAATCAACGAAGAGTTAAAGAATTGTTGTCACCAAAGAAAGAAAACGAATAGTCAGAGATAAAAGCGAACAAATCTGCCCAACGTTGACTCTTCTTCGATGCGAAACTTAATTTCTACTTAATCGCGTAACCTTAAAGCTAACTTAAACGGAAATTCTTAGATGTAACTAATTGTAAGACTAGGAATCCGAACATTCGGTAGCCAAGGCTGCCGAATTTTCGGAATTCGTGGCTATTCGCTCGATATCACTTGCTATTTAGTACTACTATTTAACAAAATATCGTACTAAAAGCACGTTTAATAAAAGTTAAAATCATAGCAAGTGATATCGACACAGGTCCCACCGCGAGGAGGTTGCCACGAAACGGGACCCAAAAATGCATGCCCAACCAACCTCCATTTCATTCTGCTCTTCCTCTGAGACACTTTCCCTCGACATTGACGAATTCAATGTCGAGAGAAAGTGTAGCAGAGGAATCGCCGACTCTACTTTTCTCATCCCGTTTCGCGAAAAGAGATAGACACCCGCCGAATGGTGTCGATCTCCCTTTACAATATTTACTTATTCGACATTCCTAATTCTTATCTTACTTTCCGCACGCAATCACTCTTACAAAACCATAATATCGCATCCATGCTCAAGAAATATCCGAGAATAAGGCAAACGACTTTGAAAAGCAAAATGAAAACGCGATCGCGAAAGGGGGAAGAAATTTAGTCTTCTGCGGCTGGAGTCCAGTTGCACCCCTTCCTGAGACGGACTGGGTTGGTACGATCTGTAGCTGAACCGGATTATCTGCCAGGCGGGTCATGATCCAACTTGAACCACGACGGGGTTGCGTCTTTGAGCCCTCGGGTCGTACGTCGACCGATGACAAATGCGATCATCCGGTCGGTGGTGGAGCACTGGCCAGTCGCGTACCGTAACTGGACGCGATGAGTGCCAGAGGTTACGTCTTACAACGACGAGGCTGCGTAACGTGGCGGCTCATCGGCCCAGTCAGAGGGTCCGGCTTACACCGACACAGTGCCCCCCATCGATCGGTATGAAGCACATATGTCATAAGTCGATCGTACGACCTTCGGCTCAAAGACCAACCCTGAAGACGTCCCTGGGCCGTAGAACCACGCTTCTCGCCTCCGCGCCGCCGCAGAAACACTCGTCGGTCTTCTGGACAGGGGCTGCAATTGGGATAGGAAGTAAGTAACGAGGACGGCTACACGAGAAAAACGTTTGCCTTCTTTCGCATATTTTCGAGAGCATGGAATTGAGTTACGATGACACTCTTCCATTCAATTTTACGCTTAGGTGACATGTTTAAATCTAACTTAAATCTTACTGGAACTATCTTAACGCTAAACGATGTCTTCTTTCGAGGTGATGACTGGAACTTTTAATCAACGAAGAGTTAAAGAATTGTTGTCACCAAAGAAAGAAAACGAATAGTCAGAGATAAAAGCGAACAAATCTGCCCAACGTTGACTCTTCTTCGATGCGAAGCTTAATTTCTACTTAATCGCGTAACCTTAAAGCTAACTTAAACGCAAATTCTTAGATGTAACTAATTGTAAGACTAGGAATCCGAACATTCGGTAGCCAAGGCTGCCGAATATTCGGATTTCGTGGCTATTCGCTCGATATCACTTGCTATTTAGTACTACTATTTAACAAAATATCGTACTAAAAGCACGTTTAATAAAAGTTAAAATCATAGCAAGTGATATCGACACAGGTCCCACCGCGAGGAGGTTGCCACGAAACGGGACCCAAAAATGCATGCCCAACCAACCTCCATTTCATTCTGCTCTTCCTCTGAGACACTTTCCCTCGACATTGACGAATTCAATGTCGAGAGAAAGTGTAGCAGAGGAATCGCCGACTCTACTTTTCTCATCCCGTTTCGCGAAAAGAGATAGACACCCGCCGAATGGTGTCGATCTCCCTTTACAATATTTACTTATTCGACATTCCTAATTCTTATCTTACTTTCCGCACGCAATCACTCTTACAAAACCATAATATCGCATCCATGCTCAAGAAATATCCGAGAATAAGGCAAACGACTTTGAAAAGCAAAATGAAAACGCGATCGCGAAAGGGGGAAGAAATTTAGTCTTCTGCGGCTGGAGTCCAGTTGCACCCCTTCCTGAGACGGACTGGGTTGGTACGATCTGTAGCTGAACCGGATTATCTGCCAGGCGGGTCATGATCCAACTTGAACCACGACGGGGTTGCGTCTTTGAGCCCTCGGGTCGTACGTCGACCGATGACAAATGCGATCATCCGGTCGGTGGTGGAGCACTGGCCAGTCGCGTACCGTAACTGGACGCGATGAGTGCCAGAGGTTACGTCTTACAACGACGAGGCTGCGTAACGTGGCGGCTCATCGGCCCAGTCAGAGGGTCCGGCTTACACCGACACAGTGCCCCCCATCGATCGGTATGAAGCACATATGTCATAAGTCGATCGTACGACCTTCGGCTCAAAGACCAACCCTGAAGACGTCCCTGGGCCGTAGAACCACGCTTCTCGCCTCCGCGCCGCCGCAGAAACACTCGTCGGTCTTCTGGACAGGGGCTGCAATTGGGATAGGAAGTAAGTAACGAGGACGGCTACACGAGAAAAACGTTTGCCTTCTTTCGCATATTTTCGAGAGCATGGAATTGAGTTACGATGACACTCTTCCATTCAATTTTACGCTTAGGTGACATGTTTAAATCTAACTTAAATCTTACTGGAACTATCTTAACGCTAAACGATGTCTTCTTTCGAGGTGATGACTGGAACTTTTAATCAACGAAGAGTTAAAGAATTGTTGTCACCAAAGAAAGAAAACGAATAGTCAGAGATAAAAGCGAACAAATCTGCCCAACGTTGACTCTTCTTCGATGCGAAGCTTAATTTCTACTTAATCGCGTAACCTTAAAGCTAACTTAAACGCAAATTCTTAGATGTAACTAATTGTAAGACTAGGAATCCGAACATTCGGTAGCCAAGGCTGCCGAATATTCGGATTTCGTGGCTATTCGCTCGATATCACTTGCTATTTAGTACTACTATTTAACAAAATATCGTACTAAAAGCACGTTTAATAAAAGTTAAAATCATAGCAAGTGATATCGACACAGGTCCCACCGCGAGGAGGTTGCCACGAAACGGGACCCAAAAATGCATGCCCAACCAACCTCCATTTCATTCTGCTCTTCCTCTGAGACACTTTCCCTCGACATTGACGAATTCAATGTCGAGAGAAAGTGTAGCAGAGGAATCGCCGACTCTACTTTTCTCATCCCGTTTCGCGAAAAGAGATAGACACCCGCCGAATGGTGTCGATCTCCCTTTACAATATTTACTTATTCGACATTCCTAATTCTTATCTTACTTTCCGCACGCAATCACTCTTACAAAACCATAATATCGCATCCATGCTCAAGAAATATCCGAGAATAAGGCAAACGACTTTGAAAAGCAAAATGAAAACGCGATCGCGAAAGGGGGAAGAAATTTAGTCTTCTGCGGCTGGAGTCCAGTTGCACCCCTTCCTGAGACGGACTGGGTTGGTACGATCTGTAGCTGAACCGGATTATCTGCCAGGCGGGTCATGATCCAACTTGAACCACGACGGGGTTGCGTCTTTGAGCCCTCGGGTCGTACGTCGACCGATGACAAATGCGATCATCCGGTCGGTGGTGGAGCACTGGCCAGTCGCGTACCGTAACTGGACGCGATGAGTGCCAGAGGTTACGTCTTACAACGACGAGGCTGCGTAACGTGGCGGCTCATCGGCCCAGTCAGAGGGTCCGGCTTACACCGACACAGTGCCCCCCATCGATCGGTATGAAGCACATATGTCATAAGTCGATCGTACGACCTTCGGCTCAAAGACCAACCCTGAAGACGTCCCTGGGCCGTAGAACCACGCTTCTCGCCTCCGCGCCGCCGCAGAAACACTCGTCGGTCTTCTGGACAGGGGCTGCAATTGGGATAGGAAGTAAGTAACGAGGACGGCTACACGAGAAAAACGTTTGCCTTCTTTCGCATATTTTCGAGAGCATGGAATTGAGTTACGATGACACTCTTCCATTCAATTTTACGCTTAGGTGACATGTTTAAATCTAACTTAAATCTTACTGGAACTATCTTAACGCTAAACGATGTCTTCTTTCGAGGTGATGACTGGAACTTTTAATCAACGAAGAGTTAAAGAATTTTTGTCACCAAAGAAAGAAAACGAATAGTCAGAGATAAAAGCGAACAAATCTGCCCAACGTTGACTCTTCTTCGATGCGAAGCTTAATTTCTACTTAATCGCGTAACCTTAAAGCTAACTTAAACGCAAATTCTTAGATGTAACTAATTGTAAGACTAGGAATCCGAACATTCGGTAGCCAAGGCTGCCGAATATTCGGATTTCGTGGCTATTCGCTCGATATCACTTGCTATTTAGTACTACTATTTAACAAAATATCGTACTAAAAGCACGTTTAATAAAAGTTAAAATCATAGCAAGTGATATCGACACAGGTCCCACCGCGAGGAGGTTGCCACGAAACGGGACCCAAAAATGCATGCCCAACCAACCTCCATTTCATTCTGCTCTTCCTCTGAGACACTTTCCCTCGACATTGACGAATTCAATGTCGAGAGAAAGTGTAGCAGAGGAATCGCCGACTCTACTTTTCTCATCCCGTTTCGCGAAAAGAGATAGACACCCGCCGAATGGTGTCGATCTCCCTTTACAATATTTACTTATTCGACATTCCTAATTCTTATCTTACTTTCCGCACGCAATCACTCTTACAAAACCATAATATCGCATCCATGCTCAAGAAATATCCGAGAATAAGGCAAACGACTTTGAAAAGCAAAATGAAAACGCGATCGCGAAAGGGGGAAGAAATTTAGTCTTCTGCGGCTGGAGTCCAGTTGCACCCCTTCCTGAGACGGACTGGGTTGGTACGATCTGTAGCTGAACCGGATTATCTGCCAGGCGGGTCATGATCCAACTTGAACCACGACGGGGTTGCGTCTTTGAGCCCTCGGGTCGTACGTCGACCGATGACAAATGCGATCATCCGGTCGGTGGTGGAGCACTGGCCAGTCGCGTACCGTAACTGGACGCGATGAGTGCCAGAGGTTACGTCTTACAACGACGAGGCTGCGTAACGTGGCGGCTCATCGGCCCAGTCAGAGGGTCCGCCTTACACCGACACAGTGCCCCCCATCGATCGGTATGAAGCACATATGTCATAAGTCGATCGTACGACCTTCGGCTCAAAGACCAACCCTGAAGACGTCCCTGGGCCGTAGAACCACGCTTCTCGCCTCCGCGCCGCCGCAGAAACACTCGTCGGTCTTCTGGACAGGGGCTGCAATTGGGATAGGAAGTAAGTAACGAGGACGGCTACACGAGAAAAACGTTTGCCTTCTTTCGCATATTTTCGAGAGCATGGAATTGAGTTACGATGACACTCTTCCATTCAATTTTACGCTTAGGTGACATGTTTAAATCTAACTTAAATCTTACTGGAACTATCTTAACGCTAAACGATGTCTTCTTTCGAGGTGATGACTGGAACTTTTAATCAACGAAGAGTTAAAGAATTGTTGTCACCAAAGAAAGAAAACGAATAGTCAGAGATAAAAGCGAACAAATCTGCCCAACGTTGACTCTTCTTCGATGCGAAGCTTAATTTCTACTTAATCGCGTAACCTTAAAGCTAACTTAAACGCAAATTCTTAGATGTAACTAATTGTAAGACTAGGAATCCGAACATTCGGTAGCCAAGGCTGCCGAATATTCGGATTTCGTGGCTATTCGCTCGATATCACTTGCTATTTAGTACTACTATTTAACAAAATATCGTACTAAAAGCACGTTTAATAAAAGTTAAAATCATAGCAAGTGATATCGACACAGGTCCCACCGCGAGGAGGTTGCCACGAAACGGGACCCAAAAATGCATGCCCAACCAACCTCCATTTCATTCTGCTCTTCCTCTGAGACACTTTCCCTCGACATTGACGAATTCAATGTCGAGAGAAAGTGTAGCAGAGGAATCGCCGACTCTACTTTTCTCATCCCGTTTCGCGAAAAGAGATAGACACCCGCCGAATGGTGTCGATCTCCCTTTACAATATTTGCTTATTCTAAACTAAACTAAACTCTTAAATCTAGCCTTACTTACTATTTGCAGTAAGTACAGGAAGAGAATAAACTATAGGGAAGCAGATCGCAGCAGCCTTTAACTTCGTTCGAGAAGAGAGGCAGATTATTATATCGTATTAATTTCTCAGCATTAGAAATCGTTATAATGAACGAATTATTTTTGAATGTATTAGAGGTTAATTTTTCTTGCAACTAAGATCCTGCCTGTAGCATTGCTAAATTTCATTAAAATCTAGTAAGACATCTATCCGAGGACTAAGTTCTCTTAAAGTTAAAAGCTTTCATATTCAGTAACTTACTATTCTTAAAATTAAAAGTCTGCCTGTTCGGTTAATAACTTGTCTGAGAACAAGATATTAATAATTTGTCTTAAAGCTAAAAACCTGCCTATTCGGTAACTAACTCGTCTTAAAATTAAAATCCTGCCTATTCTGATAGGAACATACATTAAAATTAAGAGTTGACCACCTCCATAAAGACGATATCTTGCCTTAATATTTAAAACCTGCCTATTCAGTGACTAACTCATTTTAAAGCTAATAGCCTGCCTATTCAGCGACTAACTCATCTTAAAGCTAATACCCTGCCTATTCAGTGATTAACTCGTCTTAAAACTAAACGCCTGCCTGTTCTGAAACTAACTCGCCTTAAAATTAAGAGCTGGCCGGCTCGATACATGCACTATTTTGTCTTAAAATTTAAAACCTGTCTATTCAACAACTAACTCGTCTTAAAACTAAACGCCTGCCTATTCTGAAACTAATTCGCCTTAAAATTAGGAGCTGGCCGGCTCGATACATGCACTATTTTGTCTTAAAATTTAAAACCTGTCTATTCAACAACTAACTCGTCTTAAAATTCGAAGCCTGACTTTTCGATAGCTAAGTTTTATAAAAATTAAAGTCCCATATATTCGATAATTAAGAGCTCTTAGAAGTAACGTCGTTACCATGTTTCCTTAATAACGAATAACCTGCCTATTAAGGAATTAAGTTCAATTCGAAAATGGTTGATAGTTAAAACCTCATGCAAAATATATAGGATTTAAGTTTCTTGAAAAATAAGGAATGGCCTTCTCCGAAAACTTAGTTTATCCGGTTACAAAAATATACTTAAACCAAACATCTGCTTGTGCGATGTGTAGATTCCATTGAAACTGAAGAAATTGCCTCCCGATAACAAAGACCTTCTAAATTCCTGAGAATCGGATTTAACTGACACCTGAAATCTTTTGAGAATCAGAGACTTAACTATACGAAAACTAAATTTACCAGTTTCGATGATAATCTCAAATCGTTGGTTATCATCGTCATCACCATCATCGTCATCGTTATCGTGGAAGATCGGAATATTATACATTAAAAGAGAACGACCCACTTTCGCTACAGTATACACAGAATATCATATACGCGAGAAAACTCGAAAGAAAATTCGCCATCGATCTAAAGTCCTGGATTGCACTATCATAAAGTAAGAATGCGAGCTTATGGAACTCCATGTAATTGCAAATGTACGATAAAAATAAACCATGATTTGTGCAAAGCATTTGGGAAAATGTATCGGCGGAACTTTATCCTCGATGAAAAATTGAATTGAGAAAACAGGTAATTCGAACGGCCAACAGTCACAGTATCAATATTATTGTAGAATAAGATGAAATATTTTGACAATATATTAATTCAATTAATAGTTCGTAATGTTCCATTTGACAAACGCTTGCGAAAACAGCTTCACTTTATTATTAATCATAGTTATTTTAATCGTAAAAAGAACGCGAGCACCTGTTTCCGAGGCGCTACGGAAATTCGCGGCTAACGGAATCGCGAGTATCTTTCCGAGGTGCTGTCAATTTTCGCAACACTAATTTCGCGTACGAGCAATAATCGCGAGCGCCTACGCGAGGCGCTGTGAATTTTCGCAACACTAATTTTGCGACGAGCAAAATCGCGAGCATCTTCGCGAGACGCTGTGAATTTTCGCAACGCTAAGTTCGCGAATAGTGATCGAACAAAATCGCGGGCAATCTCTACCGAGGTGCACTTTTAATTTCGCAACTCTAATAATCGCGAATATTTTATACAATTGACGGGATAGAATCCCGCACTAGCGTCATGACGTAGACGCAGTACTGTACTGCGATATTAATCGCAATTTTGCGATATTTACCGCAATTTTGCAATATTAATCGCAGTGTTGCGATTTTTCGCAGAGCTGAAATCGCGAATATAATATCGAACAAACCGTGTACTTAGTTTCGCAACACTACTTTAAAAAAGAAAGAGAATTGTAAATCGCGTATACATTTTCGCAACACTACTTTGAAAAATAAAGAAATGGGCAAAATCGCGTATAAATTTTCGCTACACTACCCTGAAAAATAAAGAAAAGAGCAAAATCGCGTGTAAATTTTCGCAACACTACCTTGAAAAATAAAGAAAACAGCAATATCCCGTATAAATTTTCGCAACACTACTTTGAAAAATAAAGAAAAGGAGAAAATCGCGTATAAATTCTCGCAACACTAGTCTGTGAAATAAAGGAAAGAGCAAAATCGCAGGCAACCTCTACTGAGGTGCAGTTTTAATTTCGCAACTCTAATAATCACGAATATTTTATAAAATTGACGGGATAGAATCCCGCACTGGCGTCATGACATAGACGCAGTACTGTACTGCGATATTAATCGCAATTTTGCGATATTAATCGCAGTTTTGCGATTTTTCGCAGTGCTGAAGTCGCGAATATAATATCGAACAAACCGTGTATTTAGTTTCGCAACGCTACTTTAATCAATAGAGAAAAGCAAAATCGCGTATAAATTTTCGCCACACTACTTTGAAAAAGTAAAGAAAAGGGCAAAACCGCGTATAAATTTTCGCAACACTACTCTGAAAAATAAAGAAAAGAGCAAAATCGCGTTTAAATGTTAGCTACACTACCCTGAAAAATAAAGAAAAGAGCAAAATCGCGTATAAATTTTCGCAACACTACTTTATAAAATAATGAAAGAAGCAAAGACGCGTATTGTTATTTTCGCGAAACTAATTTCGTGGACGAAGCCGAATTCGCAGCATTTTGCTGCGATTCGGCGAAGCAACTA